>CM040123.1:384577685-385223681 GCA_022559845.1 Amorphophallus konjac
CCTGAACGGAGCTTCATTCTTAAGAAAGAGAATGTTCAATGAAGGAACCGTCACAAAATATACAATCCAAACAAGACAATCAAATCACTCAACTACGTTTATGCAAACAAGGTTGGCAAGAAACGCAAGATTTTAATGTTTGATGTTCGAATTTAGGGTGGATTATTTGTGAAGGTTCACTCTTTTGCCAAATGAGACCTAGTTTGATCCAAATATAACCTCCGGGTCAACTAGGTTCTTCTCTCTTTTAACAACGTATAGGTTCTCTAAACTCCAGGTACTTCGAGGGTACAACCAGCCCGGCGTCCGTGAGGGAATCCACGGGTGCGGGGACTTATGGAGGTCTTGGAAAAGGGATTTCCAGTCCAAAGAGACGGAATGCTCAATGGAGGGTCGTCCCGATTCCAAGAAGGGTGTGTGGGTCCTAGGATAGAGAGAGGAGGTCTCTCAACCAAGCCAGCAAACCAAGATGATCCAAGCAATAATATAATGTCAAGACAAATGCTAAGCAATGAATAATAGCCAATCTGTGAAAAAGAACAGTAAAGACACGCCCTGGGAAAGGTCGTGTTCACAGGAAGAGGAAAGACACGCCCTGTGGTAGGTCGTGACTAAATGAAAATACGGCAGCGTGGCTGTCGTAAATTCTGTGAGGGGCTCACAGACCGTAGGAAAAACACGCCTTAGTGTTAGGCGTTTGTAAATAAAGGACGCCTTCCAGTGAGGGCGTCAAAACTCTGAGGCACGCCCTGATGGAAGGCGCTGAAAATAAATAAAACGCCTCTGAGAGGGGCGTTAATTCCACAGACAGTATAATCAGCATGCAGCACACCGCAGTTATAGAAAAAAAATACGCCCTGGAGATGGGCGTTAATTAATGAAACACGTCTCTGTAAGGGGCGCTAAATATCAGACGAGAAAATAACGAAGATCATGCAAGCAGATGCAATAAAGACACGCCCTTGAAGGGGGCGTTAATTCACGAAAACACGTCCCTGTGAGGGGCGTTAAATCAAAAGACGCCCTCGTCGAAGGCGTTAATAAGCAACAATTGACTGATCCGGGAAGTGTGCAGAGTGCCGCAGGGGCACAAAGGAAAGGGTACCGAGGGTACCGAGGGTGCCAATGGAAGGTGCCGCAGGGGCACAAAGGAAAGGGTACCGAGGGTACCGAGGGGAAAGGGCACACGAGGGTGCCTAAAGGGAAAAGACACACGAGGGTGTCAATGGGAAAGGACACACGAGGGTGTCAAAAGGGAAAGGGCACACAAGGGTGCCAATGGAGATGGTAATCAACAAAGAAAACAGTGGATGTCCCACCGTGATCGCCAATTTGTAGATTCTAAGAAATCCACTTAGAAATAAAATGGATAATAAAGCTAAAAAAAAGTATGTGAAGAGGGGGAGAAAAGGGGAGCATGCGTAGGATGCTAAGGGGAATGTGATCGCCAGAGACGCGAGGGCCTCAAAGATATAACAAATAATAAAAGGGAGGGATCGCGAAAAATACCTTAAAAGCGCGGGATTGTGAGTGCTTTCCTTTCTCTTCCGATCGGCCGGCCGATGAAGAGAGTTCTTCTTTTTTGATTACCCTTGTAAAGATCAAAGACAACAACCAATAAAAATAGGAATTAGAACGAAGGTGAGTGTAGCATCAAATTCATAATAAAGATGAACATGAAAATCATGTATAAGAACACACCTTGTGGGTGTTGGCCCTTAAACCCCTATGCAAAAGGGTATGGGAGATATGATGAATGATATGCAAATAGGGAGGTGTCCAAGTGTTGCACTAAGGAGATCTCAACATGGAGATAAAAAGAAATAAAAGGAAGAGATGGAATAATGATGCATGCAATTAACTAAAGAAAAATAAGAGATAAGAGGGGAAAGTTTAGTGGTTTCTCCAATTGGTTTCAAGATCTTCAATAGAGGAAGAAGAGGATGTAGAATTCTATGGATGTAGAGGCTCCAAATCTTCAATAGAGGAAGAAGAACTCCATGGATGAAGCTTTTAGGTGCATGGGAGTCTTCCTCCTTAAGCCTTTGGTCAGGCAGCACCTCCCCTTGAATTGATCTTGATCCTCTTAACACAAGAGAGAGAGGAGTCCTATTTATAGGGTTGAAATTCGAAATTAATTCCAAGGGAAATTAGGAAAACATGTTTTAGTGGGATTTGGAATGAGATAAACATTAGGCAAGTGTCCCTTCAACCTTGGAAAGTCATAGGAACCCTTTCCTAAGTGGAAAAAGAGATTAAATGAGGAAAGGAAGTGAAATTCGGAATTAAATCAAGAGAAAATAAGAAAACATGTTTTAGTTGGAATTTGGAAGAGATAAACATTAGGCAAGTGTCCCTTCAACCTTGGAAAGTCATAGGAACCCTTTCCCAAGTGGAAAAAGAGATTAAATGAGGAAAGGAAGTGAAATTCGGAATTAAATCCAAGAGAAAATAAGAAAACATGTTTTAGTTGGATTTGGAAGAGATAAACCTTAGGCAAGTGTCCCTTCAACCTTAGAAAGTCATAGGAACCCTTTCCCAAGTGGAAAAAGAGATTAAATGAGGAAAGGAAGTGAAATTCGGAATTAAATCAAGAGAAAATAAGAAAACATGTTTTAGTTGGAATTTGGAAGAGATAAGCATTAGGCAAGTGTCCCTTCAACCTTGTAAAGTCATATGAACCCTTTCCCAAGTGGAAAAGGAGGTTAAATGAGGAAAGAAGGGAAATTCGGAATTAATTCCATAAAAAATTAGAAAACTTAGTTTTGGTAGGATGGAAAGGGGGATCCTTCCTCCAAGTGTCCTTTCAATATTAGGAAGCCATAGGAACTCTTTCCCAAGTGAAAAAAGAGTGTAAGTGAGGAAAGGAAGGGGTGCTTCTGGAGTTCGGAATTGAACAAGAATTGACGACCGAACAGACGGTCGCTAATTAAAGAAATGACGCCCCCTGACGGGGCGTTACTTAAATGACGCCCGGGTCCCTTCCCCCATTTGATTTAAGGCCCGAAAAAATGGAGAAATGGCTCAGAAAAAACTGGAGAAAAATGGAAAAACATGTGGAAAGCTTGGGGAAGTTGGATATTCAATAAAAAGGAGGAAAATCACTCAAATAAGTCGATTTGAGGGTCAAATGGGGCATCACAGTGTGATAGGAGATATGCTCAAAATGATGTCAATTTTAGTGTGTCTACAGCTGCCCCGCCTTGGCATCTGCTTTGCAAGGGAGTGACACGGAATGAAATAGAATAGAATGAAGTGAAGCAACATGGAATGGAATGGAATGGAATGGAATGAAGTGAGAGCGAACTGAAAAGTAGATGCCAAGGTGTGATGAGACACGCAATCAACATCACTTGATGAGAATGAAATCAAAAGCTCGAGATGAAGTAAATCTCGGGAAATCCAACGAAATCAACAATGTTTGGATAAAAGGGGAGATGTGCACGCGGTGCACGAAGGAGATAAAATAAAATGATCAACTTCCAGCGTGGTGGAAGTACCCCAGGTCACAAACCTGTAGATTTCACCATTGGGGAGCGGTTACCAGCCAATGTGGACGTACTGCAGCCAAGGTGGATCAAGGGGAATGATTGAAAAAATAAGATGATAAAAATCCAAACAATGAGTTCTCGAGAAAAGACCCAAAACAGCGATAAAACGAACTGAGGATCCAATTCGGCAATGAAAATCTCATATCGAGAAAGATTAAGATCAATTCAACTCTCAATATCAGCTTATCAGAATGATTTTCCAACGTTAATTCAAAGTCCTACATGAATGCATGCTGGGCTAAAGAGAAAATAACAAATGAAAATATAATATAATCAAGGATAATATTGTTAAACTGCCCAGACTGGGTCAAGAAACCAATTCTGCGAGCTGATACTAAGCCGAAGCCCGTTTATCCACGCACCAACTCGTAAAAAGGGAACCATCATCCCCAGTCTTGGACGGCTCAACGGCCTATCCGTGTGACTAAGACTTCTCTGGAATCATCATTATTTTTGATGAAGGGGAACTCAAATCCCAGATTTACCAAAGCCACAAGGTCCTTGATATAATCTAGTAACATATGTAACATATAGTAGAATGCATACAGGGAGATGGTGATATCAATAAGCATGGGAACTGAGAAATGAGCTGCAAGCACCGTGGGACTTTGATGATGATGCCCAGTCGGCGGGACCAAGAGCTTCTTATCCTGCGCTCAAAAATTCATTAGCCAAGATATAAAAGATAACAAACAATGAAGAAGGCATTTAAGCATAGCAATCATCAAAGCATCAATTATAGCATGTATATGGCATGAATAGCATAAGTCAAATCATAGCATTGTTTGTTGTTTTATCATGAGGAGATAATCTGGCTAATCAAGATTTGGAGATGAATGATCAAGATCTGATATAATGCCCATCGGCGGAGTGATCAGATGAAATTAGCAGGAGTTGATTAAAAAAAGATTTGGAGATGAATAATCATGAGATATGATAATCAGAATGATATAGGGAGATGATAATCAAAAAAAATGCCCCTGGTGGCATGTCATGAAAATATCGAGAAAGAATCAATAGATTGATAGCAATAAGTAGAGAGAGGACCCATCCCGTGTTTTTGGTCTCTGCAAAGCTGTTCCTGTAAAACACCATCAGAAAATATAATGCAAATTTTTAGATTTTGGAAATATGCAAATTTTTATGAGTTTTGAAAAATATATGAATTTTTATGTGGATTTTGAAAATATTTTGATTTTTTATGAATTTTTGAAAATATTCAATTTTTGTTAGATTTTGATCAGGAAATATTCAATTTTTGTTTGATTTTGGCTTAGACATTGTTAATGCAGCATCAAAGGGTATTTTGAACCACTGGCTAGGGGTCCTTGTTCCTTCCCTTTTCGCTAAAAATTGCCCAAAGCTGGACGTGCATTGAAAGTGGCATCCTATAACCGTCCGTCTTTGATCAACGGTGCCCCTACCAAGGCCATACCCGAGAAACATTCGGTCTTGGAGGGAGAAGAGAAGAATAATTGAGGATAAACTTTATGCAGGATGGGAGATATCGGGACTTGAATTCCTTCCAAGGTGTTCCCTTCAAAGAGGTAGTCTGTTGTGCCGGGGCTTTGTGCCTTTAATTTTTAGACCATTGACATGCATACGACCAGGGTTTTCCCTGCGGGGACTTTGCCACTCTTGACATGCCATAATTCATACTTTTGCTTTTATCGAAATTTTGACTTGATTTTCATAATAGCCCTTTTGGCGAAATGTATATCATGAAAACTCATATTGATTTTGGGTCAAGACTGCCCCTATTTGAGACTCCTCTCGTATTGGGGATTACCAAGGTTGGTCATCTCATCCGTCAACCTCTTGCCCCTGCATGCGGCCGAGTAAAGAAGAGAAAAGACTTTCAGATATACTCATGGTATGGCCAAGGTAGCAACGGTGTTTAACCAAAGGAGCCGGCTAAGGACGCCGTGAAGTGTGTGCGGTGCCCAGCTGAGGGTTGATCTTAACAAGTGGGGAGAGAATATTGAATTCCCAGCGCGGGTTTTATTAACCAAAGGTGTTGCACAACAAGCCTAAAGACTCTTTTTTAAACAATGATTCAACAAAAGCCTAAGATAAAGATCTAAAACACCACTTTTAATCTTGTTAAGAAGCACTTCATTTTAAAAATCAAGCGTGAAGTAATGAGGTAATGATATCATAAAAATGAGTACTTACGCCAATATGTTACCTTGCAACCTTTGTAGAAGCAGCTGCCGCGAGAGGCGAGGTTGATCATCGTGGGGTAGTCCTCTTAGGCAGATAAAAGGATTGGAAGCAAAGGGTTTGAAAGTGGCTTAACAAGAAGTAGTGGTGCCAAGACCAGACTCAGACGAATAAGAAAAAAAGGAAAAGAGGCGAGGGCTAGAACTCCCTCACTAAGGCGCGGAGACCCTGATCACATGGAACAGTCTACAGAAGAAGTGAAGAATTAGAAGGATGAGTGAGGACTAAAGCCTCGAAAGCAATGGGAGAATGGGCAGATGCCCAAGGCAGTGGATGTGGAAGAAGTTGGGTCGGACCCAGAATTAGGAGGAATCAGAAGAAGAAATTGATAGATGGAAAGAGGCGGATCTGGAGGGTCCGGAGGCGGAGGAGAATCGTGAGAGGAGAAATCATCCGGAGGCTCCGGAGGAATATTGAAAGAAGGGATGCGATGCCCTGGGGAGAAATAGGGAAAAAGATGATGGAAAAGGAAGAAGAAAATGAAGGATGTGATGTCCCGGAGGAGTAGAAAGATGAATCGGAAGAAAGATGGAGGGTCCGGAGGTTCCGGGGGAATGAAATCAGGAGGGTCACGATGCCCTGGAAGATGATAGAGAGAATAAGACGGAGAATTCGGAGGTTCCGGAGGAAGCAAATGGAAAGGGGCACGATGCCCGGGGAAAAGATGGAGACAATCAGGTGGAGGATCCGGAGGTTCCGGAGGAAGAATATAGAAAGGGGCGCAATACCCAAGAGAGAGGAATGAAGGAGGATCGGGAGGAAAACCCGGAAGTTCCGAAGGTAGCAAATGAGAAGGGGCGCGATGCCCAAGGGGAAAATCTAGAGGTTCCGGAGGAGGAAGGTGGAAAGGGGCGCGATGCCCGAGAGAAAGGTCCGTAGGTTCCGGAGGAGGAGAATGGGAAGGGGCGCGATGCCCGAGGGGAAAGTCCGGAGGTTCCGGAGGAGGAGAATGGAAAGGGGCGCGATGCCCGAGGGGTAAGTCCGGAGGTTCCGGAGGAATAGAATCAGAAAGGGCGAGATGCCCAAAGAGGAGGGATAAAATTCCTGGAGGTTCCAGGGAGATAGCAGGAAAAGGGACGCGATGCCCCAAGGGGAGTGAATTAAATAAAGATGAAGATGAATAGGATGAGAAGTGCGGAATATCCGGAGGCGCCGGAAGGTGAGGAAGATACGGGTTTGGAAACCCGGGAAGAAGAAGGTGCAAATGCATGTGAATGCAGTAGAACGGATGTGATGAATGCACAAATGCGACAGAATGCATGGAATGCAAAGAACGTGAAGAACATGAAGGGCGAGAGAATGAGATCCTCCTCTTTACCCTTGGAATGGCCCATGAAGCGAAAGATGAGAATAGGGATGAAGTTGAATGGGAGGTGGGTAAAGGAGTGGAAGGCCCCTTAGCATCAAGATAACCGCCCCTCCACGGCAGTGAAAGAATACAGCCAATTGGCCCAATAAATGGAGCTTCAATAAGTGGCAATCCCCTTTGAAGGCAAAGATCAACAATATGAGGGAGTTGGAGAGTTGGAATGGGAAGCATCGTGTTGCCCATTGAATGTGGTATATAGGGAAAGTTGAGCAAAATGGGCATTCGCCCCTTGTAAGGAATAATGAATTCGGAATTCGGACATCGGAACAAAGGGTGCCCTGCCCGGCCCTTAGATGGCATCAACGCCCGGCATGGCGGCGACTTGACTTCTTCGACCGTGATTGGCACAATAACCCGGATTGGCATCCGGCAAATGAATTCTTGCATCTTGAAAGGCACGGCCAAATCCTTGCTGCCCGGCTCTTGATTATTTTCGGCACCTGTGCTTGCAGAAGGCCCCCCATTCCGAGTAGTAGAGGGAGGTGATGTGGAGGCGGAAGGCTTTGTGAGTGGTGGAGGTATAATGGAAAGTGTAGGCAAATGGATGAGCGTAAGCGGAGGTTCAAACACATCAAGTTTCTCCCTTTGCTTGCAAGCGGTCGGGGTTAGCTCGAGTGCAAAAAGGGGTGGATCCTGCTCAGGATCAACCATAGGTAAGGGTGAAGGGTTAAATGGTAGAATAGGCAAAGTGGGTTTTGAGGTTAAAGGGGTAATGGAAGGCCGAGGTGGCGGTAATGGGAGGTTAATTGGGGAAGGTTCAATGGTGGGCTCAATGGAGGCCGATGGTATGGAGGTTAAGGGTTTAATGGGTGGAGGTTTAATGGAAGACTCAGGGGAGGTTGATGGTGTGAAGGTTGATGGTATAACTGGTGGAGGTGTAATGTAAGCAGCGTCAGGGATAGGAGGAGACTCACAATGTGCCGGTGTGGGTGATTGAAGTATCGACCCATCATCGTAACACCAATTAGTCTCATAAATAGGGGTTGGATCGAGGATGATGGTTTCATCCTGAGCAGGGGGTTCATCAAATGAAAATGGGGAAAGCGGGAAGTTAAGGAAACTCGGAAGGGGTGCCTGCGGAGCTTCATCATCATCGTATACTGCCTCGGATTCTTCAAATGCTGGCTCTTGATCGCTTGAAATGCCGAAGTCATAATCATCTCTCCTATCTTTCCATTCATTCTCCATCTTGGTAATATCATCCAGGAAAGCGTGAAGAGGATTGACTGGAGCAGGGGGAGCGGGCCGCGGGCTCGTAACCCTCTTTAATTGTTCCTCCATAAGAGTGATTTTATCAAGGAGAGTTTGCTGGAGGGGTGTGACCTGTGCAACCGAAGGTTGATAGGGCCTTGAAGGAGGAGGGGCCGTATAAAAAGGCCGTGGAGAAGAATTAATGGGCCGACCCATGGAAGAACCCGGATGGGCCGGATTGCAAGGAATAAATGGGCCTTGGGGCCGTGATGGAGGAGGAATAGAAGGAGGCGGGTGATGGGCCACCCGAGTAGAATGAATAGGAGGAGATGGGTGATGGGCCACCCGTGTAGGAATAAAAGAGGGAGGTGGGTGATGGGCCACCCGTGTAGGATTAGAAGGAGGAGGAGAGGAATGAGATGCACCCTCAATGGCGGCCTTAAGGGCTTGGATCTGTTGAGGGGTGAGATGATCTAATGCATGAATGATTTGGGAAACCTTCTCATCATTGGGAGGAGACGGTCCCGAGGGAATAGTGGCTCGTAATTGGATTAAAGGACCATTGGATTGGACATTGCCCATGGGTCGGGCAACACCATAAGAGTGAGGACGTGGTCCTTTGAAAGAATTATGGTGAGAATTATGTTGAACATGTTGGAATTGAGGGGAATAAGATGTGCTAGGTTGATCACCCTCATGAACATTAATTGAATTGAACATGTTGTTTTGTCCATCAAAGTAAGCCATTATGTAAGCAATTTAATGTGCAAACAATTTGCAAAGAAGCACACAAGTTGGAATGGTTACCTTGATTTTTTTTATGTTTGAACCTTGGTGAATTAATAATTTTTTACAAAGATTTGGAATGATTCACACAAGGGAGGAACCTAGTTTCAATATGATTACTTCAATGCCAACTAGGAACACTCTCTCACCACGTATAGGCCAACTAAACTCGGGAACTTCAAGGGTACAACCTGCCCGGCGTCCGTGAGGGAATCCACGGGTGCGGGGACTTATGGAGGCTTGGTTTAGGAATTTCCAATCCAAAGAGACGGAATGCTCAATGGAGGGTCCTTCCTTCACCAAGGGGGTGTGTGAAATCCTAATATAGAGAGAGGAGGTCTCCCAAGCCAAATGCCCTAAATGCAAGTCCTAATGCAAAAGACAAAGAAAAGAAAGTATGAACCATGATATGAGCCAAACCAAAGAAAGATAAGGTAAAACACTCACATGGCCATATAAATCATAGCAATCAACATAATATGAAGCATGGCATCCAAAAATTTTTTTTTAAAAAGATGGAGAGATAAGAAAGTGGATTTTTTTTCAAAAACCAACAAGTTAGCAATCACATAAGGGGAGGGGGATGTGCACGCGATGCACAAGTGATAAAACAAAAGGAAAGTGCTATGTGGAGCACAAAGGGAGTTGCACCGAGGGTGCAAAAGGGGAAGGGTAATCAAAGAAAAACAATGGTGGTCCCACCGTGATCGCCAATTTGTAGATTCTAAGAAATCCACTTAGAACAATTAAAAGGGAAAAAGAAAAAATGAATAGAAGAAGAATGGGAAAAGAGGGAGAAAAGGGGAGCATGCGAGGATGCTAAGGGGAATGTGATCGCCAGAGACGCGAGGGCCTCAAAGGATATAACAAATAATCAATGGAGGGATCGCGATATAAATACCTTAAATGTGGGGGAGATTATGAGTGCACCTTCTCTTTCTATCGGCCAGCCGATGAAGAGAGTTTTCCTTGATTGATTACCCTTGCAAAATTAACAAACACCAATAAACAAACATGGATTAGAAACCAAGATGTGTAGCATCAAATCCAAATGTAAATATGGACATAGAAAGCATGGATATGAACACACCTTATTGGTGTTTGGCCTTTAAACCCCTATGCAAAAGGGTATGGGAGATATGATGAATGATATGCAAATAGGGAGGTGTGCAAGTGTTGCACTAAGGAGATCTCAACATGGAGATAAAAAGAAATAAAAGGAAGAGATGGAATAATGATGCATGCAATTAACTAAAGAAAAATAAGAGATAGGAGGGGGAAAGCTTAGTGGTTTCTCCAATTGGCTTCAAGATCTTCAATAGAGGAAGAAGAGGATGTAGAATTCCATGGATGTAGAGGCTCCAAATCTTCAATAGAGGAAGAAGAACTCTGTGGATGTAGAGGTTTCAAATCTTCAATAGAGGAAGAAGAACTCCGTGGATGAAGCTTTTAGGTGCATGGGAGTCTTCCTCCTTGAGCCTTTGGTCCGGCAGCACCTCCCCTTGAATTGATCTTGATCCTCTTAACACAAGGGAGAGAGGAGTCCTATTTATAGGGTTGAAATTCGAAATTAATTCCAAGGAAAATTAGGAAAACATGTTTTAGTGGGATTTGGAATGAGATAAACATTAGGCAAGTGTCTCTTCAACCTTGGAAAGTCATAGGAACCCTTTCCCAAGTGGAAAAAGAGATTGAATGAGGAAAGGAAGTGAAATTCGGAATTAAATCAAGAGAAAATAAGAAAACATGTTTTAGTTGGAATTTGGAAGAGATAAACATTAGGCAAGTGTCCCTTCAACCTTGGAAAGTCATAGGAACCCTTTCCCAAGTGGAAAAAGAGATTAAATGAGGAAAGGAAGTGAAATTCGGAATTAAATCCAAGAGAAAATAAGAAAACATGTTTTAGTTAGATTTGGAAGAGATAAACCTTAGGCAAGTGTCCCTTCAACCTTGGAAAGTCATAGGAACCCTTTCCCAAGTGGAAAAAGAGATTAAATGAGGAAAGGAAGTGAAATTCGGAATTAAATCAAGAGAAAAGAAGAAAACATGTTTTAGTTGGAATTTGGAAGAGATAAACATTAGGCAAGTGTCCCTTCAACCTTGGAAAGTCATAGGAACCCTTTCCCAAGTGGAAAAGGAGGTTAAATGAGGAAAGAAGGGAAATTCGGAATTAATTCCATAAAAAATTAGAAACCTTAGTTTCGGTAGGATGGAAAGGGGGATCCTTCCTCCAAGTGTCCTTTCAATATTAGGAAGCCATAGGAACTCTTTCCCAAGTGAAAAAGGAGTGTAAGTGAGGAAAGGAAGGGGTGCTTCTGGAGTTCGGAATTGAACAAGAATTGACGACCGAACAGACGGTCGCTAATTAAAGAAATGACGCCCCCTGACGGGGCGTTACTTAAATGACGCCCGGGTCCCTTCCCCCATTTGATTTAAGGCCCGAAAAAAATGGAGAAATGGCTCAGAAAAAACTGGAGAAAAATGGAAAAACATGTGGAAAGCTTGGGGAAGTTGGATATTCAATAAAAAGGAGGAAAATCACTCAAATAAGTCGATTTGAGGGTCAAATGGGGCATCACAGTGCGATAGGAGATATGCTCAAAATGATGTCAATTCGAAAGGTCACAGTGCGATACCAGATCTGTAACAGAAAGGGAAGGTCCCACCCGGTCTCTGTACTTTTGCAAGAATTTCCTTTGGATAACATCGAAGTTACCGGCATCAGCTGGCTCCAGAGAATAAAACCATTCGAGGGCGGGTCCCTCAAGAGATCTTCTGAATAAATAGGCCAGAGATGCCTTATTGTCTTGCCAGAAAGAAGTCTCATATCGGAAGTCCTTTAAATGAATGAAGGGGTTACCGGTCCCATTATATCGCCGGAAATTTGGCATTTCAGAAGGTGGTAAATGGAACACTGGCAACGTTGGAAGAGAAATTTCCGGAGTATTCTTAGTTGCCGTAACCTTCTTGAGCTGCTCCTCCATGCTGGCTAGCTTCTGAAGCAAAAGAGTGTTGGTATCGGGCGAGACTGGGGCCTGGTTTTGAATAAAAGAATGTGGCATAGGCGTTCGTAGAACCCGAGGAGGTTGGGAGGATTGATGCCTGACTGCTGAATAGCTCGCCTGCTGGGCCGGCATGGCCGCAGTAGGTGTTTGCGGACGAGAGGAGGGAGGATACAAGACCGCCTGGTCATTAATGATTTGATGGCCACTCACGGCCGGAGGGGGATTAGAAGAAGAAGAAAGGACGGATTTCCCCTTTAAGGCGGCCTGAATGGCTTGCCGTTGGGAGTCGTCCAACTGGGAGAGAGCTTGGATCAAATCTGAGACATTAATGGATGGGGAAGGGTTCCCCGAAGTGTTGGAAGATGGAACTTGAGACGAAGGGTCCGCCTCATGGACAGTGGTATCGACCACATGAACTTGTGAGTAATGGGGGTGAGGAGGAAGGTAGTTCCCCTCATAATAAAAAGAATCCTGAGGAGGGTCCTCATATTGACCAAATATGTTCTCATTCTCATCATCATAGGAGTACCCGTGGTCTGACATGTTGATGGTTTTACCTGAACGGAGCTTCATTCTTAAGAAAGAGAATGTTCAATGAAGGAACCGTCACAAAATATACAATCCAAACAAGACAATCAAATCACTCAACTACGTTTATGCAAACAAGGTTGGCAAGAAACGCAAGATTTTAATGTTTGATGTTCGAATTTAGGGTGGATTATTTGTGAAGGTTCACTCTTTTGCCAAATGAGACCTAGTTTGATCCAAATGTAACCTCCGGGTCAACTAGGTTCTTCTCTCTTTTAACAACGTATAGGTTCTCTAAACTCCAGGTACTTCGAGGGTACAACCAGCCCGGCGTCCGTGAGGGAATCCACGGGTGCGGGGACTTATGGAGGTCTTGGAAAAGGGATTTCCAGTCCAAAGAGACGGAATGCTCAATGGAGGGTCGTCCCGATTCCAAGAAGGGTGTGTGGGTCCTAGGATAGAGAGAGGAGGTCTCTCAACCAAGCCAGCAAACCAAGATGATCCAAGCAATAATATAATGTCAAGACAAATGCTAAGCAATGAATAATAGCCAATCTGTGAAAAAGAACAGTAAAGACACGCCCTGGGAAAGGTCGTGTTCACAGGAAGAGGAAAGACACGCCCTGTGGTAGGTCGTGACTAAATGAAAATACGGCAGCGTGGCTGTCGTAAATTCTGTGAGGGGCTCACAGACCGTAGGAAAAACACGCCTTAGGGTTAGGCGTTTGTAAATAAAGGACGCCTTCCAGTGAGGGCGTCAAAACTCTGAGGCACGCCCTGATGGAAGGCGCTGAAAATAAATAAAACGCCTCTGAGAGGGGCGTTAATTCCACAGACAGTATAATCAGCATGCAGCACACCGCAGTTATAGAAAAAAAATACGCCCTGGAGATGGGCGTTAATTAATGAAACACGTCTCTGTAAGGGGCGCTAAATATCAGACGAGAAAATAACGAAGATCATGCAAGCAGATGCAATAAAGACACGCCCTTGAAGGGGGCGTTAATTCACGAAAACACGTCCCTGTGAGGGGCGTTAAATCAAAAGACGCCCTCGTCGAAGGCGTTAATAAGCAACAATTGACTGATCCGGGAAGTGTGCAGAGTGCCGCAGGGGCACAAAGGAAAGGGTACCGAGGGTACCGAGGGTGCCAATGGAAGGTGCCGCAGGGGCACAAAGGAAAGGGTACCGAGGGTACCGAGGGGAAAGGGCACACGAGGGTGCCTAAAGGGAAAGGACACACGAGGGTGTCAATGGGAAAGGACACACGAGGGTGTCAAAAGGGAAAGGGCACACAAGGGTGCCAATGGAGATGGTAATCAACAAAGAAAACAGTGGATGTCCCACCGTGATCGCCAATTTGTAGATCTATTTAAAATCCACTTTTAAATATATAAAAAAAGAGAGTAATATAGATATGGTGAAAGCAATAAAATAGCACGAGGTGCTAAAAAGGAGGAGTTTGTGATCGCCAGAGGGTTTACCTCAATAAAAAATAAGATCGCATGTACCTGGTGAAAGATGTGATGCGGGATAAATGTGGATCTCTTCCTCCAACTCCAATCGGCCGGCCGACGAAGTGGGTTTTCTTGATTGATTACCTTGTAAAAAAAAGACAATAAAGACAAGTAAAAGAAAAGGGATCAGCCAAAGTGCAGTAGTATCAGTCAAAAACTAACATAAAAATAATGAAAAGACCTCAACATGCGCACCTTCTTTTTTGTTTTCTTTTAAAACCCCTTAAGAAGACTTAAGGGAAGGGGAGTTTGATGATAAAAATGCAACAAAACGTGAACAAGGAATAGAGATATAAAGGACAGAGGGATGATGGCATGAATAAAATAAAAACAAAATAGAAGAAAAGATGAGAACCCTGCTGTCCCTGGCGACAGTAAAGGGAAGAAACCAAACAGCGATGGATGAAGCACCGGATGTAGCTCAAAGGGATGCAGAGAGGGGAGGCAGCAAGGGATGAAGAAAGCTCCTGCCCGTGATAAAAGAAAAACTTCTGAGCGCTCAATCCGCCGAATACTGAAGGTGCTTAACCTTCTGCACGATCGGTCAAGTTTTTAATTTATAATGCCTCAAACGGATGTGATCAAACCAAGGAAGGATAAGAACAGGCAATGAGGCATCCAGGGAAGGATCAAGATCGAGCAAGAGTCCAAAGACAGCAGGGAACTGTGAGGGAAAGATTGAAAAAGGAAGGACTCTGGAGTAAAACACGCCTTAATACAGGGCGTCTTTTATGAATTGACGACCTTCACAAAGACGTCTTCTTGAAAAACGACCTAGGACAGGGCGTTTCTTCCTGAATTTAATTTTGGAAACGAAACCCTGCCTTGTTTGAAAGCTCAAATAACACGCCCGAGATATCGGCGTTAATTAAAATCACGCCCTGAGAGAAGGCGTTACTCATAAAAGGCCTTTTATTTTGAAAATAGATAATCCCAGAAATTAAGGGATAACACCAGGAATTGACGCCCTCACATACGGTCGTCCTTTCTTTGAAAACGCCCTACTACAGGTCGTTACTTTTAAAATTAACGCCCTTAATCAAGTCGTGAATCACAAAAATACAGGAAAAATGCAGAAAAACTCACAAAAATAGAAAAACTTCATGTTATAGGAATATTGAAGTCTACTTGGGGCATTTATATAATAACATGAGATTTGATCAACAAAACGTCAATTTTGGCGTGTCTACAGAGGAGAGAGAAAGGGGAGTGAAAGAGAGAGATTAAGAGAGGGATGGGTGGGGAATCTCTCCCCTAGGGTCTCTCACCCAAATAATGGAATCTCTCCACTAGATAAGAAGTTTGAACTCTCAAAATGGCAAGTTTTTCATTCATTGATTCATTACCTCAAAATGGAGAGAGTGGGGTCCTATTTATAGGGATCCCACAATTTACAATAAAACCCTGACTTTTGACACATTGACTAATAACCAACAAGATAGGGGCGCCCATGGGCCAAGCCTAATGAATGGGGCCCAATAGCTAACTAATAAACCTAATGACACTCAAACCTAGGAAAATAAGCACAAGACCTAGGGACATGACTCAAATAAAAGGGAAATTACAATGATATGACTCAAATAAAATAAAGAAACATACATATGACTCAAAATAAATGACTAGACCATGATGTACGCCTCCGGGGTGACGAGAATGGTCAAGAGTGTCAGGACGGATAGTGATGACCCCATCATACTCTCGGGGTGCGGAGAACTCGACTCCGTCGAGTAAGAGGTGGTACCGTTTACATGTCTTCCGAAAGAAGCCGATTTTTCCACCTAGCGCGGTAGAGCCCGTTCACCTTGCTCCGAGCGATGATTACCTGTTCATCCAATATTCTCTCAAGTTGCTTACGTCGGGCTCTTTGGGCTGATGGTGCTCACATGGGGAGGGGTGGGTGCTCTCTCAAGGGAGGAAGGGGGCTTGAAATTCTCACTTGGTGCCACCGTGAGTCCCTTGTGTGGCACAAGGCTTTCCACATTGAAACTGAAGTTAACTCCGTATCCCTTGAGGAGGCCTAACTTAGTAGTTGGGCTAATGCACCTCAAACCCTGGAAGGGGCTAATCCCACAAAACCTCATTCTTGAGTTGTCTCTATGTGAGAGCCTCTCATTCCTCACCATCCCGAAATCATCCATTTGGATTTCTTGGTGACGCCATTGAGTCAGTCGGCCTTTTGTAGATTTCATGACTCTTGTTGATGCGCTTGCAAGGTTATCATGCAATTTTGTGAATGCTATCCTTTTAGTGGTTATGGGTGGACCTGGACAACCATAGATGGACCTATCATGCCATGATGCCATATGGACCTTGATGAACCTTGGTGGGCTGGGGCAACCATATGTGGACTTATCATGCAATGTTGTCATGTAGACTTTGGTGGGCCTAGGTGGGCCGGGGCAACCATATGTGAACCTATCATGTAAAGTGGTGATGAATGTCGGGGGACTTGGACATCCGTAGATGCTTTTGACATGCTTAAGACCCATGATGAATGAGGGTGGACCAATACATCCGAATATGGACCACTCATGCTTTCTACTTGACATGTGGGTGATATGAATGAATGGATCCAACATAGTGTTCATGTCAAGTGGTGTGGTAAGTCTAGACACATGCATATTTTTCCTATGGGTGACTTCCATGTGTATAGGTGTGGGACAACCTTTGAACTCCCATTGGAAAGGGTCGAATGGATCTAAGAAGGTGGTCATCATGGGGTGGAGCACAACCTCATTACCTAGGGATATGTGGCCCAAGGTCATGGCTCCCAAGGTGTAACCCGGGTCTAAGATGGAGTGAATTGGGTCAAACATGGTGAGTTGGTGTAGGGAAAGGTGGGTGGTGGATAAAGTGTTTGGGTCACACGAGTCTCTTGACTCCCATTGGAATGGATCATATGGATAATAAAATGGGTTACCTAGGGGGAGGAACTCCATGTCCTCAAGATCCTCAAAAGGTGCTAAGTCATCATTCTCCATGATAGTTGGGCCAATGTTCTTGGTAAGTGGGTCGGCCATGAGTGGAGGGCTTGGCTTTCTACCCGAGATAAGAAGCTCTAAATCGAGGAGAAGGTTGGGCTCATCGGGTGTAGGGAGGAATAGAAGGAGGTTGCTAGTGTAGCAACCAATGGTGCAAACCGAGGTGATAGACCCTATGCATAGGTGTAGGAGGCTAAGGCTCCTAGGTTGTTCAACCATAGGGGTCAGCATGCTAGTCATCTCTAATTGCCATGCTATGCCCTTGAGAAGGTCCCTTAAGGTCTCCACTTGATAGGATGCTTGGATTGTGGTGTGATAGGAGAAGAATGGCACTATGGGAAGGTCTTGTTCTATGGGAGGGAAAACATGGGCCGGGATCTCTCTTATTGGGCTCTCCTTTAGCCAAGTAACAAGGGGTTCTCCTAAGATGAGCTTGGCCCCAACTAGAGAGTGTGATGTAAGGTGAAGACCTTCGTGTGATGTTTCCTCTTCAACTTGGACTTGTGTTTCCTCCGAGGTGGAGAGTGGATTTGGAGTGTTCACAACTATTGGATCGGGTATGAGTTCTTCTACCAAGGAGGTGAGAGGGTCTTTTGGGATGATGAGGGTTGGTGTGTGGTGCTCCCGGGGTAGAGGGTAAAGGGAAACTTGGATTGGGATTGGTAGGGTGGGGTTTGGGAGTGGAAGTAGTGGAGGCGTAGGTTGGGGTAGGATTGGGGTTGGAAGTGGAAGGTGGGTTGGGTGACGAGATTTGGGTTGATGGGTTTTGGGGGGGTACCTCTTTTTGGGGATGATGGAGGGGTAGTGGTGGGGACCAAGGGGAATTGTGGGGTATGGGTTTGGTGAGGGATTGTGGGTTGGGTGGTGGTGGCCGTCATGGGTCTAGGTGGAAGGATGGACTCGGGGTCCACTTGGGTTTGAATGGTGAGAATAGGTTGAGTGGTGGTCCTTATTGGGGAAATCGGGTCGGTTAGGGGTCTCTTCCCCTTGGGATCGGCCGGTTGTGGAGGGGGGAAAATGGGGCCCAATTGAGTTTGGATAGTGAGGTTTGCGGAAGGGGGTTTTGGTTGGAGTGTGGGGACCCTTAGGGGATTTGGTGGAGAGGTGGATGCTTGGTTTATTTGGGCCTTAAGGGAGAGGACTTGGTTGCGAAGTGTAGTTATGATGGTTGAGAGGTGACTTATTGAGGTTGGTGGAGATGGAGACCAAAGGTCGGCCCCAAGTTGGCCGGGTGGGGATGGAGGAGTGGTAGTGCTCCTCGGTTTAGGGGTGCTTGAATAGGGGGGGTGGGAATGTTTGGGGATGTAGATTTTTCTAAGTTCTTTCTTCATATCATCTCATGAGGAAATGGGTTCTTGTTTCCTAACGTCCCTTAAGCCCACTATGTTCCTCCATTTTTCCTTGGCTTGACCCCAAAATTGCCCCATGGCAACGCGGACTCTTGCGGGTCCATAAACCATAGTTCTCTCAAAGTTTTTTTCCATGGTGACCTCCCACTTTAGGTAGGCACTATAGCATGATCCATCGAAGAGGAGATCCTCAAAAGAGATTATGTCAAATGGAGGGTTGATCGGTCTCTTGTGGGGGGTCGAGTGGGATGAATGTGACCAAAGAGAGGTAGCCATGTTGATGAATGCAAATGTGCCTGATGCGGGACGGGACCACGGACACGATAAGCTAGCGGTCGTCCCTTAGCGAGGGAAGCGTCGGATGTGCGCGGTTGAACAACCGGCAGTGAGCTAGGGTGATCGGCTCTCAATTGTGCCCGGATCGGGTCACGGGACGGTCACTCTCTCACTCGCAGCAGTGATATGATAAATTAAAAGCGAGCTAGGTAACCCTACACATGCTCTCTAGCAGCGGCATAAACAAGCATATATAGAAATAAGCGGAATGCCAAGCAAGGAGCGAATACGATACCTCCACGCGCTCGGCGTGGCGAAGATGGCACCCGGCCGAAACTCGTACTCCCGGGAACTTAATACATTAAGATTACAGCAATACAAGTAAGCCCACTCCACGCAGGGAGGTAACGGGCGACACAAGGGGACCCGGGAGGACCAATTCCGGGTTGACGGGCGGTTTCCGGGCACGGCTTCGGCTTCGCGCGTACTCGTGCTAGTGGGGCCCACGTGTGGACCGGAGGGGTCGTGTGGGACCTGATGCCTCCTCTGGTGTGGGTACACTTGGGAAGCGCTCCCCTAGGATGGCGAGTTGCTGGAACGACAGCCGGACGCCGGGCGGCCCTCGGACGACGCTCGCGGGAAACCGGCCACAAGTCTGCACTTGCTGTCTTCTCGCGCGCTGTCCGGCGAGATCGGCTGCTGTGATCAACCCCGTCGTCGGAATGCAACGAGCTTGGCGCCGTTGGAAAGAGGACTCCAAATACTTCGGCGTGGGGGCCTTCATAAAAAATAATCAGATACGTATATCTGACTTATGGAATTTACACCCTTGCTATAAACAGGCCAGAACTGCAGGGGCAGGTTCTGACTTCTCTGAAAATCACCGTTGACCGGTGGGAGGACCTTGGAATATGGAGATGAGTTCTTCATAAAAGTTGAAGATCTCTGAGATAGAAAACCGGGACTATTTTTGGTTTTTGATTTGGATAGGAAATGGATTTTATGGGATTTTTTGAGTGGACCTGGGTCGGATCTGGGACACTATGGAAAAATTGCTCACAGGAACTGGTACGAATTTAGAAAAATACCTAGAGACCTTATCAAAAATTAAGAAAATTCATGGTGGTAGAAATATGTGGACAGAAGTCTCAGTAATTTTTAGAGCCCCAACAAAATTAAAAACATGGGTCGAACAAGGTAGACTCAGAACTGTTGAACAGTAGACAGAACCTGGACAGAACTGAAATTTGAACTTGGACGAAAATCTAAAAATATCTAAAGGACGAATTTTTGCCTGAAATATTTTGTGGAGGTAAGGGTTCAAGAGGGGAACCAACCCTGAAAATTGGAGCTTTAGAAGATGAGGGAAGAGAGATAGACAATTCGGAGAAGAGAGGTCTGTCCAGAGTGGACAGAAAACCGAATTCGTTGGTGAAGACGCGTCGGCGGCGAGACGGTGGCGGCGGCGATCACCGGAGCTGCTTCAGAAGTTGGAGGGGATCAAGGGGGAAGGTATTACACTCTAGAAATGGGCTGGAGGTGGAAGAACACCAGGGAGAGAGGGGAGAGGGGCACAAGCTTCAAGGTGGCAAAATGCTAATTTCTTCTTTCATTAATTCTTTCCATAAGAAAATACAAGTATTTATATGAAAGGGTTCTAATCTAATATGAGCCCTTGGATCAAGGGTTGAAGAATGGAGGGTTGAGATGTGGTGTGAACACCACATTAAACCCAAATAAACTAATAGGTCCGCCCCCCCCCTTAAAGAGGACAATTTGGAATTGTCTTCTTTATTTAATTCATGGTCCAAGTCCAAATTTGGACCATGGACCAGCCACCTTGGACCCAAGAGTCCATGTGGACCAATAAGGAGGAGGGAGGGGGCCCCTGCAGGGCCTACAAGCATATTTGCAAATAAACCCAATGGCCTTTTACAAATAAACCCACTAAGACCTACTATTGTGTACGCATATATCACAAGGGCGTACATACAAATACAAAAGGACATAAATGCAAACACAAAGTGAGCTGGTTGTCGCTGATGTCCCCATCAATTCTCCCCGGGTGGGAGGAACTCGACCCCGTCGAGTAAAGGGTGCGGCTGCTCAGGTCTCCGGCGGATCCGTCACCGTGCCAAGTAGCGCGGGTATGCTCCACTCCAAGTGATCGGCACCTGCTCATTCCACATATACTCGATATGCGCACTGCTATGGCCAAAGGTGGTCACTCCGAAGGGGCACTCTCAGCGGAAGGAAACAGCTCAAAGACTCACTAGGAATCACTGCTGAGTCCCTATAGGTGACTGATCCGGGTATAGAAGTAAACCGATCACATACTCGTCAAGTGAATCGACTCGCTTCACACTCATAAGAGAACGACACGAGCTTGCAGAAGACACATGCAGACTCACCATGCACTGACACATGAATGAAAATCACACAAACAATCGACTCAAAATCACCACACAAACAAACCACACAAAGAAAACACACCGACTCAACTATGACCCTAGACACACCTAATGTTAGTCCGACCCGTACATGGGTGATGGCGGACCAGGACACCCGAATGTGTGCCATGCATGCATGTTATGTAACCGGAGATGGGTGGCATGTGGTACACCTAAATGTCCAAGTATGACCCAGTCATGCATGGACGGCCCTTTAGATTTGGGAGACTTGAGAGGGCTAGGAAAGCCGGGTGTGGAAGAGCTGGGTGGAGGTGTATCGTGGACGGGCTTGGTGGGTATGGAGGACCCGGCCCGTAGGAAAGGGGTATGAAAGTGGACTTCCCCGATAAGGTATGAGGGAAGTGATGGGTCACGGGGCCCACTAGAGTAGGGGTCAAATGGGTCAAAGAATGTGTGACCCCTTGTGGTGGGTTCCCACAAGTCACGGTCCCACGTGTAGAAGTTTTGAAGGTGTGGATAATCACCTTCTTGAATTGTGATGGGTGGGACGGGGACCGTAGGCAAGAAGTATGATTCCTCCCTCGGACAAAAGGGTATGAATTCAGGCTCGTCCGGTAAGGGAAGGAGTAAGAGGACCTCCGTGGTGATACAACCCACGATGCACTCGGAGGTAATAGACCCTAAGGCCGGATGAGTCAGGCTAAGACTAGTGGGTTGGTCAAAGCCTCGGGCCAAAAGGTGCGTCAACTCCCATTGTGAATCCAATCCCATGACAAGATCGTCCAATGTGTCAACATGGTGACGAGATCGAAAGGTGGTATGGAATGAGTTGACTGGCACTAAAGGTAAGGTGGGGTCCATGGACGGGAAGGGATGTGGGACCAAGCCATCCTTGAGCCATCTAAGAAGTGGCTCGGCTATGTAAAGTGTTCCCGTAAGAAACACGGGTGGCTCGGGCTTTGGTAGTTCCCACTTTGATGGTTGCGAATGAAGACCGGAGGTAGATAACAATGGAGCATCCATGGGTGGTGGAGTAGCTTGTGTCCTTTCCCACCAATCCGAAATCATTTTCTTTATTTTCTCTAAGGAGCGGGTTGGAGGAGGGACCTTGGGGTGGACTAGCTCCTTAACTCTCGGCTCGGGTGTGGGCCTAGGCTCGGTTATAAGCGGGACTTCCACTCGGTTGGAGGTGCTTGAGTGGGTTGGGATGGGAGTGCCAAGGGGAGGTTGGTTGGTGGTGCATGGGCGGGCCACTAGATTGGGGTCACTTTGGTGGGCTTGGACGGCGGTGAAGGGGTGGGATTGGGTAGAGGTGTGGCCTACTTGATTGTGGGTGAGTTGGTGGGGTTGGTGAGTGGAATGACCTCCGTGGTTGCAGGTAGGTGGGCGGGGAACGTAGGCCCTCCTAAGCACTCTCTTCATTTCCCACCATGACTCGATGGGCCTTAGATTCCTATCCTCCCTCCAATATTTGATGTCCCTCCAAGTTGCAGCGGCTTCACCAAAAAGTCGCCTTTTGGCAACATCGACTTGCATGGGCCCGTACATGATGTACACCTCGAAGTAATCATCCATAATGGCTTCCCATTCTAGATAGACACTCGGGTCATCGGACCCGTAGAAATCCCGGGTTTCGGGCCTCGTGGGGTGGTTCGGGTGGTCCTTCCATTTGAGATAGTATCGCCACCATCCGGGAGTTTGGGACTCCATGGGACACGGGGAAACTAGTGGATGGCCATGCCGACACTCGGACCAAAACACTAGACACGACACTAAGTAATGTAAAGTTGGAATGCACTAACTAATCCACACTAAGGACCCTAGACGTAAACCAAGACTCGGTACGGGGCGGAGACAATCGACCCGAAGGTCACTCGCACAAGTGTGCGGCCTTCCCGATAGGCGTAACCTAACGGTCGGACAACACCTTTTTATATACCGAGTAAAGGGATGTATGCGACCCAAAAATGACTCTTTTTGTTGTTTTAAAAATGTGATGATCCTAAACACGACTTAGACCGACTAATGACTACATGACACTCTTTTTTTTTTTGAATGCAAACACCCTAGACTCAAACTCGCTCTGATACCAAATTGATGCGGGACGGGACCACGGACACGATAAGCTAGCGGTCGTCCCTTAGCGAGGGAAGCGTCGGATGTGCGCGGTTGAACAACCGGCAGTGAGCTAGGGTGATCGGCTCTCAATTGTGCCCGGATCGGGTCACGGGACGGTCACTCTCTCACTCGCAGCAGTGATATGATAAATTAAAAGCGAGCTAGGTAACCCTACACATGCTCTCTAGCAGCGGCATAAACAAGCATATATAGAAATAAGCGGAATGCCAAGCAAGGAGCGAATACGATACCTCCACGCGCTCGGCGTGGCGAAGATGGCACCCGGCCGAAACTCGTACTCCCGGGAACTTAATACATTAAGATTACAGCAATACAAGTAAGCCCACTCCACGCAGGGAGGTAACGGGCGACACAAGGGGACCCGGGAGGACCAATTCCGGGTTGACGGGCGGTTTCCGGGCACGGCTTCGGCTTCGCGCGTACTCGTGCTAGTGGGGCCCACGTGTGGACCGGAGGGGTCGTGTGGGACCTGATGCCTCCTCTGGTGTGGGTACACTTGGGAAGCGCTCCCCTAGGATGGCGAGTTGCTGGAACGACCGCCGGACGCCGGGCGGCCCTCGGACGACGCTCGCGGGAAACCGGCCACAAGTCTGCACTTGCTGTCTTCTCGCGCGCTGTCCGGCGAGATCGGCTGCTGTGATCAACCCCGTCGTCGGAATGCAACGAGCTTGGCGCCGTTGGAAAGAGGACTCCAAATACTTCGGCGTAGGGGCCTTCAGAAAAAATAATCAGATACGTATATCTGACTTATGGAATTTACACCCTTGCTATAAACAGGCCAGAACTGCAGGGGCAGGTTCTGACTTCTCTGAAAATCACCGTTGACCGGTGGGAGGACCTTGGAATATGGAGATGAGTTCTTCAGAAAAGTTGAAGATCTCTGAGATAGAAAACCGGGACTATTTTTGGTTTTTGATTTGGATAGGAAATGGATTTTATGGGATTTTTTGAGTGGACCTGGGTCGGATCTGGGACACTGTGGAAAAATTGCTCACAGGAACTGGTACGAATTTAGAAAAATACCTAGAGACCTTATCAAAAATTAAGAAAATTCATGGTGGTAGAAATATGTGGACAGAAGTCTCAGTAATTTTTAGAGCCCCAACAAAATTAAAAACATGGGTCGAACAAGGTAGACTCAGAACTGTTGAACAGTAGACAGAACCTGGACAGAACTGAAATTTGAACTTGGACGAAAATCTAAAAATATCTAAAGGACGAATTTTTGCCTGAAATATTTTGTGGAGGTAAGGGTTCAAGAGGGGAACCAACCCTGAAAATTGGAGCTTCAGAAGATGAGGGAAGAGAGATAGACAATTCGGAGAAGAGAGGTCTGTCCAGAGTGGACAGAAAACCGAATTCGTTGGTGAAGACGCGTCGGCGGCGAGACGGTGGCGGCGGCGATCACCGGAGCTGCTTCAGAAGTTGGAGGGGATCAAGGGGGAAGGTATTACACTCTAGAAATGGGCTGGAGGTGGAAGAACACCAGGGAGAGAGGGGAGAGGGGCACAAGCTTCAAGGTGGCAAAATGCTAATTTCTTCTTTCATTAATTCTTTCCATAAGAAAATACAAGTATTTATATGAAAGGGTTCTAATCTAATATGAGCCCTTGGATCAAGGGTTGAAGAATGGAGGGTTGAGATGTGGTGTAAACACCACATTAAACCCAAATAAACTAATAGGTCCGCCCCCCCCTTAAAGAGGACAATTTGGAATTGTCTTCTTTATTTAATTCATGGTCCAAGTCCAAATTTGGACCATGGACCAGCCACCTTGGACCCAAGAGTCCATGTGGACCAATAAGGAGGAGGGAGGGGGCCCCTGCAGGGCCTACAAGCATATTTGCAAATAAACCCAATGGCCTTTTACAAATAAACCCACTAAGACCTACTATTGTGTACGCATATATCACAAGGGCGTACATACAAATACAAAAGGACATAAATGCAAACACAAAGTGAGCTGGTTGTCGCTGATGTCCCCATCAGTGCCCAAGGACTAGACTTAGTAGAGACAAGTCTAAAACTTGCTCTGATACCACTTGATGTGACACAACCTCGGACCTAATTTAACAAGCACAACCACAAGGCTATGAAGCCTACGCAAGCGGACCTTCGTATGGCGCACACACTTAACCCGGGGGTAACTCGGGGATGCCGAGTCGAGAAAATGGGACAAGTCCCTTGCTGGTAGAGGTCCAGCAAAGTCTAAGTCAAACCTCCCCTTGAGGTGCGAATATTCAACTCAATGTGTTGGCCTTGGCTGAGGGACGCGGATCACTCACTCACACCCACGAGGGTCGCACAAGTGCGGTGGAGCCTTAAGATCGGGCACTCTCTTCCTCACCGACGGTGCAATTGGAGAATATTAAATGAACAAGAATAATTGAGAGCAAGGGACGAGTTCTCACCTAGCCGATTTGAAGAAACCGACTCCGGTCGGAGACGGGGGCGAGCGGGGAGGCGAGGGGAAGCACCCGCACGCCGCATCGATGAAGCTTCAAACCTGTGAGTGTAAATAATACATGAACTACCCCCATGCAAGCGGGGGGATCTTGGGGAAGGGAAGCCAATGAATACACTCAATACGACCTCCACGTAGGGAGGGGCCTTCAGCCGGCCAAGCGGGGAGGGGAATTCGAGCTAGAAGTGAAGAGAGGGAAGTCGAAGCCGAATCTGCCCGCTGACTGTGTCTCAGGATAGACCGTCAGGTATTTGGACGCTGTGGTCAGCCCAGAATTTTGTTGCAGACGAAACCACTTGTAGGTTCTTCATAGCTGGATCTGGATGATGCTTGAATTTTTTAAATTTCTTTAGGCACCGCTTCTGGTCGGGGTAGGGGCTTGAATAGGGTGGTAAACCCTCAGATCTGACAGATTCAGGCTCCCAACAACAGGAAGCAGAGGTTGCCACGGTCGCTCCCAAGCTCAGAATCAGGTGCCACTAGAGTCGTTGGAACCTTTGACGAGTCCTCTTCAAAGCAAGACTGGCGGGGATGCTAGCTGATGTCGGGGTCGACCAGTAGGCTCTGAACACTAAGGAGGGATCGGTGCAGACTAAGTGGAAGCAGAACCGAGAACCCGAGGGAGAAAATTGATAACTTTCAGGTCCAGTCGCCAAATGGGCTCTGCTTCTTGGAGATGTTAGAAGACTCGTAGTAAAAGATGTTTGAAGAAGAAATCTCGATCCGATTCCCAACACGATCGTCACAGTCGAGCTTCCAATCCGGCTCTGGTCTCCTGCTAGGGGGGATCTGCGCAGTTGTGGGAGAATGGCTCTCCTGGTCGATCACGAACTCGGAATGGGACGGAACCACCACCGTTGCGAAGAAGACAGGCAGACGCTTCCGTCGATATATGGTATGCCACCTGAAGCTCTCAGGGTATGACGGGGTGGCCTCTGCAAACTGAGGCCAATCTGCTGCTTGCAACCAGAACTTGAGAGGGTGGAGATAGGTAATGGGGAATGGGGTAGATGAGAGGGGAAATGAGGTGGTTGTGTGTAGGGGCAACCCCCAGCTGTGAGAGGGTCTAGGAGGGGGGTTTCAAGGTGTGGGAAGGGGAGAATGGGGGCTGGAAGGGGGTGTTTACTATGGGTGAGAGAGGAGCTGCGAATTTGGGCTTGGAGGGAGAGGGGAAGGTGAGGGGGCACAAGTGGGTGGAGGGAAGGTGAGTTTGAATTTTCCTTAATGGAGGGTATTCAATGGTGGTCTTGGGGATGGGAGGGGTTATGCTGGGGAAAGGAAGGGGTGCTTGGGGTAGTGGGAAGGGTGCTTGGGGAAGTGGGTGGGGTAGTTAGGGGTTGGGAGGTGGAGCTAGGATTGTTGGAAGCTCTCTTGGGACTAGGGGTGGAGTAATGGGATGTGTGGGGAAGGGGAGTGGTCTTTAATGGGGGTAGGTGGGAGAGTGGTGGTTGGGAAGGGATGAGAGAGAAAATTTTTGAAATTGGGTGTGGAGGAGAGAGAAAGGGGAGTGAAAGAGAGAGATTAAGAGAGGGATGGGTGGGGAATCTCTCCCCTAGGGTCTCTCACCCAAATAATGGAATCTCTTCACTAGATAAGAAGTTTGAACTCTCAAAATGGCAAGTTTTTCATTCATTGATTCATTACCTCAAAATGCAGAGAGTGGGGTCTTATTTATAGGGATCCCACAATTTACAATAAGACCCTGACTTTTGACACATTGACTAATAACCAACAAGATAGGGGCGCCCATGGGCCAAGCCCAATGAATGGGGCCCAATAGCTAACTAATAAACCTAATGACACTCAAACCTAGGGAAATAAGCACAAGACCTAGGGACATGACTCAAATAAAAGGGAAATTACAATGATATGACTCAAATAAATTAAATAAACATACATAGGACTCAAAATAAATGACTAGACCATGATGTACGCCTCCGGGGTGACGAGAATGGTTGAGAGTGTCAGGACGGATGGTGATGACCCCATCATACAATTTTCTCAGTAGCGGTCGACCGCCTGCTTCCACAGGTCGACCGCCAGCCCCGAGCCAACATATGTTGACTTTGTTTTCCACTTCGAGAAGAGCTTTTCTCCTTGTAATTCTTTAATCCTCATGACACCAAATCACCCACAAAATGTGGATCTGGTCTGGGGGATGTCCATGGACCATTCAAGGGCTATAAAACATCTCATTTGGAGCCATAACCCTAACCATCTAAGAGGGCTTCAAGGGAGATCAAGAGGGTGATGTCCAAGGAGGAAGAAGAGGGTACTGTAGCTCCGTGAACAATACTTCGTGCAGCAAGTTCTTCATCTCTCTCCAACCCATTCAAGGTACTTCTCAAGCCAACAAGTATCTATGAAGTGAAAAATCAAGCAACCAACAAAGAGAGATCAAAGAAGAGGCTATCAAAGGGGGAAAGTGAGCTGTTGTAAGAGCAAGAGGAGATGCATGAACAGTACTCCGTCTAGCAATCCCTTCATCCATCTGAAGCCATTCAAGCTCAATTTGAAGCTAACAAAGCTCCAATCAAGAGTAGAAGCAAGCAAGCAATCAAGGATTCAAGGGAAGGCTGCCCAAGGGAGAAGAAAGAACTACTGTAGCTCCGTGAACAGTAAATTCGTGGAAGGTTTATTCATCCATCTCCAAGTTCTTTAAGCTTTATCTAAAGCCATTCAAGCTCCATTCAAGTGAAGAAGGAAGCATCATTCAAAATCTACATCATACACTCAATGGAAGCCAAATCAGGAGTCTTCTAAACCGTGCTTCATTGTTTTTGTGTTTTGGGCTTTATGTTTGTGTTCTTTATAATCTGGAAACATTTGTGTGTGTGTGGATCGTTGTGGATCCATGGTTGTGTGTGGTCATTGTGTTCTATTTGTGTGTGTGTACGTAGAGCTTCCCAGATCTACGTGTGTGTGGATCTATTTAGATCCGGTCTTTTTAGTGTGTGGAGTGATGCATCTATTGCAGTGTGTGTGTGTGTTGTTGATCCTTTTGTCAGATCGTGTTGGAGATCTCATCTCCGTGTGTGTGTGTGTGTTGGGGTGCGTCCCCGTGTGCGTAGGCAGGCGTCGTCCTGCGTGTGTGGTTGGAGCGTCGTCTCCGTTTGGGGATTTATCCCCGAGTGAAGCCTCACCGGGTTTGGTGAGGGGTGGACGTAGGACTACCGTCGTTGCATCCGAACCACCTTAAAAACCGTTGTGCAGTGTGGTTTGGTCCATTTCTTCTACCTCCATTCTCCGTGAGTATTAGTGTAAATTGTTTGTTCCGATTTATCCTTGTGTATGTTGCATAATCTATATCATTTTCATACATAGTTTGATAAATCCGATTTGTGATCATATAGTTTTGAATCTCTTAACTAGCATTATATCACATGTTTCAAAAAGGTCAAAAGTTTTCGTAAAATTGGTAAACACCCAATTCACCCCCCTCTTGGGTGTCATTGATCGCGGGACTTCAATTGGTATCAGAGCTAAGGCTCTATTTTTCATAGATCTAATGATCTAAGAGTGATCCAGATCAATGACTATCATGTGTAGACACGCCAAAATTGACGTTATGTTGATCAAATCTCATGTCATTATATAAACGCCCCAAGTGGACTTCAATATTCCTATAAAATGAAGTTTTTTCTATTTTTGTGAGTTTTATGCATTTTTCCTGCATTTTCGTGATTCACGACCTAAAGAAGGGCGTTATTTTCAAAGTAGCGACCTGTCATAGGGCGTTTTCAAAATAAGGACGACCATGGGTCAGGGCGTCAATTCCTGAAAATATCATTTTTTTCAAAAATTAAGCGAAATAAGATGAATTTTATGAGTAACGTCCTTCCTCAGGGCGTGTTTTTAATAAAAGCCTTGATCTAAGGCGTCTTTCAACATTTTGTTTAAATGAAGAAGGGTTTTATTTCCAAAATTAAATCCAGGAAGAAACGGCCTTACCTAGGTCGTGTTTCAAGAAACGTCCTGTGGAAGGTCGTCAATTCATAAATCGACGCCCTGGCATGAGTCGTGTTTCACCCCAGAGTCCTTCCTTTTTCCATCTTTCCCTCACAGTTCCCTACCATCCATGGCCTCTTACTCGATCTTGATCCTTCCCTGGATGCCTCATTGACCGTTTTTATCTTACCTTGTTTGATCACATCCGATTGAACATTAGATAAGAGGATCCATATCAATCGTTTTGAAGGTTGAAGGTCTTGAACCCTCAGGACACCAGTTGAACCCTCGAATATCCAGAACTCCCAAAACTTCCACAGAGAAAACGTTGCAGGCAGAGGTTTTTGTTCCCTTTTCTGTGAGGTTGTTTTGGTGTTCCACTGCTTCCCGTGCCCTGCTTCTTCATCCGCTGCTTCCACTTCATCCATTGGGTTGCTGTGCTTCGTCCAGTGCTTCGTCCTCTACGTCTATTGCTGTTCCATCAACATATTCATTCGGTTTTCCCTTTACTGTCATCAGGGACAGCAGGGTGTTTATCCGATTATATATTTGTTTTACTTCGTTTGTGCTTAGGCATACCATTACCATCATCCCACCGTCTGCTTTTATTAAGTATCATCATATCATATCCCCTCCCTAGTTCTCTTCTAGGGGTTTTCAAAAAAAACCAAAAAAAAGGTGCGCACGTTGATGTCATTTCATGATCATATGTTCAATTTGGATTGATACTACTGCACTTTGGCTGATCCCTCTCTTCTTGTTTGTTTTACTGTCTGTCTTGCAAGGTAATCAAAGAGAAAACCCTTCTCTTCGACCGGCCGATTGAAGAAGGAGGAAAGAATTCACACAATCCCGCGTTTTCATTCTTACTAGGTATTTGCGATCTCTCCCTATTAATATTGAGGTAACCCCTCTGGCGATCACATCTCCACTCTTGCACCACGTGCATGCTTTTTCCCTTTATTTAGTTTTGTTTTCATCATGATTCTTACTGCATGTGATTGATATTTTATCATTATTTTGTGTGTGGAAGATTTTATGCACATCCACATCATGATGTACACCTTGAACTCTCCACCCGTGTTTGATGGTTGCAATTTTGATTTGTGGTTAGGAAGGATGTGTAGTCTAGTCAATTCATACGATCCTAAGCTATGGAAGCTTATCTCACATGGTCCTTATGAATTGCCTAAAGATAAAAATGTCTGGACTGCAAATCAAAAGCTTAAACATGATCAAAACTGTTTGACTCTAAAATTGCTTATTGCTGCAGTTGATCATAATTATTTCCCATTTGTCTCACATTGCGGATCCGCCAAGGACATCTTGGATGGATTAAGCAAAATCCAAGAAGAGCATGGAGACCAATGTCTTATGGCAGGCACGAGCGAACAAAGGAGTGATCAGCCAAGTGGATCAAGCTCACCAAGTGGATCAAGTTCAAAGGTAAATTCTGATTCTGAAAATGAAGATGAATTTAGCTATGAAGAGTTGTTGAATGCCTATGAAGAGTTGGTTGATAAGTACAAGAAGGTTAAGTCTGAAAACATAAAATTGAAAAAGAAATCTGAACATGCTTTTCATGAGAGTGGCTCTTGTAACAAATGTTCTAAACTTGAAAGTGTTAAAAAGGAAAACGATGCATTGTTAATTCAAAATTCTTTGATTGAAGGCAGATTGAAGCAGCTTGAAAATTCCATTCATGAAACCTCTTCATGTGATGAATGCTTAAGATTCAAAACTGAAAATAAATGTCTTCTGATTGATATTAAAAATCATGAAGAAACCGGTTCATGTATGAGAAAAGAAAATGAGAAATTGAAGGAATTTAACATGGACACTTTTGAAAAATTGTGTGCTTTTGAAAAAGGAAAATATGTAAATCTCCATGAATCTGAAAGAGTGGATGAATTGTTGCAAGAAATTCAATGTCATAAAACCATCAATGCTACTTTACATGATCAAGTTAATTCTTGTGAAAATAAGATGGCTTCCTATGAATTACACATTTCATCACTTGAAAAAGAAATCTTTGACTTGAATGTTTCATTATCTAGATTTGTGGACGGTCAAAATAATCTGGACAAATTACTAGGAATGAAAGTAAACTTTCAAAGATAGGGGCTGGGGTTTAATCCCGTGAATAAAAAGAAATTTGAAAGTAAAATATATACTTCATTTGTTCATGACAATTATGCACCCAGCACCTCCACATCTCACTCCCAGCAACCCACTATATCAAGAACCCAATCAAATCAGAAAAATAGTGTGAATGTCCAAAGGATTCAAAAAGAAAAGAAAAATCAGAAAATCAACATGCATCAAAAATCTAAAAATGTTGCTAGCATCACTATGCATGTTAAGCATACCTCTGCCTCACACACACATCCACACAATGCGGCCCTGGCTAACTCTCTACAATCTGGTACTACTGTGCCTTGGGGTTCCCTGCGTTGGTGGAGAGAAATCCGCACCTACATCCTTCGTTCTGGTATGAGTGTCTGCCATGTGTACCGAGAAGCTAACCGAGTTGCAGACTCCTTAGCCTCTCTTGCTTGCTCCACCAAGGCTAATTTTGTGGCCCTCACGAAAGCGGATTTGCCTAGAGTTTGTGTCGGGCCACTTCTGACTGATCAGATGGGCCTAGTGTCCATTTGAACTGTGTAGTATTGAGTCGTGCCATTCATGTTGGTCCTGTAGGGGTATGCCCCGAAGAGGTTGTAATATTTTCCTACAGTTATTCTTTAATAAAAACAACCTCCTAGTGGTATCTTTATACCTCTAGGCAGGTCTTTGAAGAAAAAAAAAAGAAACTCTCATGCTTTTACTGTGGAAGATATGGACATGCCATGCATGATTGCTTCATTATGAAAATGATGACTTGAGAGCATGTAGAAATCAAGTTAGTTTGAAAAATGCAAATAAATCATTCACCACAAAACCCTCCATGCATTGTAATCATTGTGGTAAAAGGGGATACACAACTTCACACTGTTGGTTATTGTCGAAGAGAAAGAACTCTCACTCAACACATCATGATCACTCACATGAACTGGCAGAACCAATGAAAAGAAGGAATATGATGTCACGTGCCCTCTACCATCATTTTGGCAAATCTAGGAATGTTAAGCATGATTATCTTTTTATGAGAAATAATGACTTGAATATTGTTAAAAATTGGAAGTTGCATGCCAATATTGCTCCTAACCCACAAGGACCCAAAAAGATTTGGATACCTAAGATTACCAATTGAGAATTCTGTTTTGCAGGTGTGCCTTGGAAATGTAAAGCATGAAATCTATTTTCATCAAGAAAGTAAGGCACACGGGCCAACTGGCATGAGTCGGCTTGAAAGAAAAATCAAAAAAACTGAACTTGAAAAATCAGGTGATATCCCTTTTATTCTCTCTAGTGACTGTGTAAGGTATTGATTCATTTATAGTCTTATAGTCATGTAATCATGTATATGTCCTCACTTGCATTCCATTCAAGGTTGCTTGCATATTTGTGTGCATCTCAAGTGTCATATAGCATCTTGTTGTAGGGGAGCTTGAAAATTCTTCAAATCATGATTCCATTACATGCATTGAGTTTACATACATCTTCATGTTTACATATACCTTCACATGATCTCATGCACAAGAGTTGAAGAATCTACTTCTCATTTTGAAGGAACTCATGTCATAATCTATGCAACTCTCTTGTCTTCAACACATCCATGACTGCATATAGCATTAGAATCTCATTGAACATCTTGCATTCATGTACACACTAAGGGGGAGCAACCGCTTTCGTCACATGGGATTAATGCTTGCATTCATGCCTGAGTCATGCATCAACTCTGGAGGTTATTAAAGGGATGTTTAGTTGTTAAATGAATTTGTCATACTAGTTGCAAATTTGAATCGAAATTGACAACTAAAGCTTGCTTGTTCTTGGATGCAGATTATACTCCCAAAATTCAAATGATGATGGGCTAGTCATGGCCAAGCCTGAGTAAATGAAAGAAATACCTTGCAAAGATGAAAATGATGAGAACCCTCTCAAGTTACTACAAGAAGATGGGCTACTTTGTGTAGAACAACTTCCAGGATCGACTCAAGTACAAGGTGGTGAAAGTCTTGTACGTGTTGAAGTAAGTACCCAAGACATGGTATGAAAAGCGCGCATCTTTTTTAACCAAGAATGGGTTCAGTAGGTAACCTTGATCAACCACCTCTCACAAGGTAAATCAGGTAAAAGACTTCTTAGTGGTTCAAGTACATGTGGATGATATCATTTCTGAGCTACTAATAATGCCTTTTGTGAAGATTTTGCAGGGACTATGCAAGGATATTTTAAAATACTCTCATGAGTAAACTGAGTTTCACTCTTCTTTGGATTGCAGGTGAAAGACTTGGAAGAAAATGGATTCTCAAGGCAAAGGTAAGAAAGCAAAAGCTGAAATATCAACCTTCGTGAGGTTGGTGAGTTTTAGTGATTGAAGGCATCCAATCTTGTCTCCTGAACTAAGGTAATTCAACCCTCCTTCTATGGAAATACACAATCATGTAATGACCTTTTGTCACTTGGTGACACCTTTAGATGACAGGTATTGTTCTACATACCTGAAAAAATTGCTCCTCCATTCTGCTGTGATTAACTTGCTTATTGGTTGAATGAAACTTAAAATCTTGAACTTTATGTTGACCTTTGAACATCCTTCAATCTGATTGCTTGAGCACATTTAAGCTTAATTGTGTATCTGGTATATCAAATACTGAGTAGTGAAAAGGTAGATTATCTTCACATGGAAACTCTCACTATACGTGAGTTGGTCTTTGGACCAAAGTTCTCTGCCTTGTACCAGAACTGGAGGAAATCGATTGTTTGGCCTTGAAAGAATTATCTGATGCTATTATTTGCTCCTTGTTAGCTAGCCTCATGTCATAAGATAAACATTGCACTTTCACTGAATTTTTCTGTGATTCATGTTTTTGTCAAAAGGGGTCTTGCTAGCTAAACAAGTTGAAATGAATTCTATTTCAGTCTCTATTGACTGAGTGATCTCCAATTGAAACATGCAACATGCTCATAATGAATTGCTTCAAAATTTCTAAAATCGATCCTTGTTGAAGTGAAGAGTTTTGCAATAGGAATGTCAACTTCTGAATGACTTGTGATTGATTTCAAAATCTTTAAAAATCTGTTCTTAACAATCTCTGACGATAAATGGTTTCCACTACATGCCGAATGATTTCTGCACCTTTGTATATAAACCACTTGTGATGAATAATGTTCCATGCTCATCATTCAAATCTGAACTGCTCTCTTGAATATAGTGTCATTTTTCATCTTGCATTCCATTCTCACATGGTTATAGGTTGCATGCATCAGAACCCAATGCATTAGGTGCATTTAATTCACTCAAATGAAAAACCAAAAACTCACTTTTTGCACCCATGTTAAATGTTGCATTGCAATAGAACTCATGCCTTAGCTACATTCAGTTCATTCAATTGGTATCCATTTGATTGGTATCAGTTGCATACTTGTATTGTATGTTGCATACATTCCCTCTGTGTGCCTGCTTGCTATTATATGTTATTCACCACCATCCTTGAAATTTCTATGGCCTTATGTCTTCTTGATAAATATTGTTGTATTTGAGTCACTATTGGAGTGCTTCATGTCGTACACTCTGGGAGAGTTTATATTTCATAAGTGCATCTATTTAGGGGGAGTTACACTGTTATGTATTCATGATATTTCTAGTATACATGCTGAATCAAATTCGCACACTTCATGCACAAAATATTAAAATGAGTGTTAAAGATAAGGATATATGATTTTCTTTTCAACACTCTCGAGATGTTAAACTTGCTACATGTATGTTGAAGAGACAGTTGAGGAAAAAGTTGCCTACCCATCCTTGTTGAAAAATCTGAAATGATAATGAAAGATAGAGCAATGCTTGGTCTCACTGAGTAAACTGGGCACATGTCACCTGAGACGTGATGTGGTTCATATCTGAAAAGTGTTGACTAGTATCTCTATTCAAAATGAGGTGAAATGGTTCAGTATTCTGAGTAACCGGAGATTCTGGCATGAGCTCCATGCGTCTACTCGCGTAAAAAGGGATTATTTGAACCTTATCACTCTTGAAAAAAATTTGATTATCATGTGATATTGGTTGAGTTGAAAATTGTTGGTGAAAACTCATTGAGGTAGAGCGTAGCCTCCAATACGCTGTTCTCAAAATTGAAGTGCAGTCTGTAAAATATCTCCTTGTGTTGATCTGAAAATCTGAATATCCATATTACAACTATCGTTTTTCATGTTACTCACTTACACATCTGAAAATTTGATTCATTATGGATTCAGAAAATTGATTGACTGCTTTAGCAATTGCATGTATCTCCTATATGATTACATAATTTCCCATGTGCTACTCATGTGCACTCCAGTTGTCATGACTCTCTTGCATCTTTCTTATACCCATTCCCTTCTTATATACGTATGGGGGAGCTGTGTTGCATGTACATATATGTATTTGTTTGATTGTACATCTCATATGGCATTTCATACGTGTGTTGCATTTCATGCCTTTTAAATCAAAATATAAAAATCAGAAAATTTAAAAATCAATGAAAATCCTTTTGATATGCACTCCTGCTCTTGCTTGTTGTGAAAATTTGACATGGGATCTAGTTTTTGAATGCTATCATGCTGAACACCTCATCCTGTGGCCATCTTCCTCACTGGTTCATATCCTTGAGGCCAATCACCACCTTCAATTGGTATCAATACATGCTTGACTGTATTTACTTTGGATGGTATCATATTGATTTGTGAGAATAATCACCAATTGGTTTCTTCTGATTAGTATCATATTACTTTGCTCGTCTCTGATTTGCCCCTGCTTCTTCTGCTTTGCTATGATGGGCTATTACTATTTCAAAGGGAGTTAGGCTTGTTCTTCCTTGCTTGGCTTCTTCCAGCATTGTTGCTATTGTTGATCATGTCATAGGAGGAGAAAGATTTGCATTATCCCGCCTTTTGATTATGTCAAAGGGGGAGAAAAATGGATGAGTGTGTGTGACAGGGAAGAAGAATTTTTGTGCCATTCTGTTGTATCATCATTAACAAACTTATCATTAAGTTTGTCATCATCAATAAGTTTGTCATCATCAAAAAGGGGGGGATTGTTGAGTTATGGTTTTGATTATTGTTGTGATTGTTAAGTTATGGTTTTGATGATAACTAAACTTAATGTGTGATTAAGTGATGATAACTAAACTTGTGGTTGATTGCTCATGCTCCTGTAATCTATGTATGTTTGAGATGGTAAATGGCAACGATTACATGGTCTTAATGCTTGGTTTGCATATGTTGGTTTTAAAAGATGTTTCAAGCCTTTATATGATTGAACATATGGACTTGAGCTTTGATGAACACTTTTGTTCAAATCCTGATCAAATAGTTTGAAACTTGTTTGGTTGATTTTTACGCATACCATACATGCATTTGTCAAAGCAACAAGTGTTCCAATCTTATATGTGAAATTGGGTCTCAATGTAATACATATTTCACATATCATTTTGAGATTGCATTATGTTGAAACAACTCATGAGAAACTTGCTTGAAAATTAGAATAATGGTACTTATATCTTGCTCAAACGATTTACAATAAGCTCTTGTTAATTGATTGAAACTGCCAAATGGCCCAAGGGGTTTCATACATGTACTTCATGCAATTACCACATGCATTATTGATCAAAGTTCTAATCCTTTTTCTATGATTTTGTAGGTCAAAACACTCAACATATATTCCCCAAGATTAAAGGAGTTTGAAGCCTCAAACTTAAATGGGTTGCAATGGAGTTCGGGGGTGAAACCTAAAAGTCTGAAGTTTACTGTAGCTGTAGGTCGACCGCCCCAGGTCGACCGCCAGCAGCGGTCGACCGCCCCAGGTCGACCGCCAGCAGCAGTCGACCGCCCCAGGTCGATCGAAAATACCAGGGATCAAATTTCTACAGTTTTCTCAGTAGCGGTCGACCGCCAGCTTCTACAGGTCGACCGCCAGCCCCGAGCAAACATATGTTGACTTTATTTTCCACTTCGAGAAGAGCGTTTATCCTTATAATTCTTTAATCCTAATGACACCAAATCATCCACAAAATGTGGATCTGGTCTGGGGGATGTCCATGGACCATTCAAGGGCTATAAAACATCTCATTTGGAGCCATAACCCTAACCATCCAAGAGGGCTTCAAGGGAGATCAAGAGGGTGCTGTCCAAGGAGGAAGAAGAGAGTACTGTAGCTCCGTGAACAGTACTTCATGCAGCAAGTTCTTCATCTCTCTCCAACCCATTCAAGGTACTTCTCAAGCCAACAAGTATCTATGAAGTGAAAAATCAAGCAACCAACAAAGAGAGATCAAAGAAGAGGCTATCAAAGGGGGAAAGTGAGCTGTTGTAAGAGCAAGAGGAGATGCATGAACAGTACTCCGTCTAGCAATCCCTTCATCCATCTGAAGCCATTCAAGCTCAATTTGAAGCTAACAAAGCTCCAATCAAGAGTAGAAGCAAGCAAGCAATCAAGGATTCAAGGGAAGGCTGCCCAAGGGAGAAGAAAGAACTACTGTAGCTCCGTGAACAGTAAATTCGTGGAAGGTTTATTCATCCATCTCCAAGTTCTTTAAGCTTTATCTAAAGCCATTCAAGCTCCATTCAAGTGAAGAAGGAAGCATCATTCAAAATCTACATCATACACTCAATGGAAGCCAAATCAGGAGTCTTCTAAACCGTGCTTCATTGTTTTTGTGTTTTGGGCTTTATGTTTGTGTTCTTTATAATCTGGAAACATTTGTGTGTGTGTGGATCGTTGTGGATCCATGGTTGTGTGTGGTCATTGTGTTCTATTTGTGTGTGTGTACGTAGAGCTTCCCAGATCTACGTGTGTGTGGATCTATTTAGATCCGGTCTTTTTAGTGTGTGGAGTGATGCATCTATTGCAGTGTGTGTGTGTGTTGTTGATCCTTTTGTCAGATCGTGTTGGAGATCTCGTCTCCGTGTGTGTGTGTGTGTTGGGGTGCATCCCCGTGTGCGTAGGCAGGCGTCGTCCTGCGTGTGTGGTTGGAGCGTCGTCTCCATTTGGGGATTTATCCCCGAGTGAAGCCTCACCGGGTTTGGTGAGGGGTGGACGTAGGACTGTCGTCGTTGCATTCAAACCACCTTAAAAACCGTTGTGCAGTGTGGTTCGCATTGTGTGGTTTGGTCCATTTCTTCTACCTCCATTCTCCGTGAGTATTAGTGTAAATTGTTTGTTCCGATTTATCCTTGTGTATGTTGCATAATCTATATCATTATCATACATAGTTTGATAAATTCGATTTGTGATCATATAGTTTTGAATCTCTTAACTAGCATTATATCACATGTTTTAAAAAGGTCAAAAGTTTTCGTAAAATTGGTAAACATCCAATTCACCCCCCTCTTGGGTGTCATTGATCGCGGGACTTCAATACGTGTGTGTCTTTGTTTCAGCCGCCGTGGAGAAGTCTGCGTCCATTTCTATTCCTGGCGTGGGTAAGGCCAGGGTTCACGGGGCAGTACAGCATGTTGAAGAGACTTTCTCCGAACCAATCCCCGCTGTAGAAGTCGAGGGAGGTATTTTTTTCTTTGATACCTTGATTGATTTCATTCATTTATCATGATCATACGAGCACGGCTCAATTCAAATCATGCTTCACTTGGCAGGAGCTGGTGTAGCAGCCATTCGACCGAAGGTGGCCCCTGTGTTTCCCTCGTTTGAGCAGATCTTTGTGAGAAATGGGCGAAAGCCCGGGAGGTCACAGTTGCTGAGCCCGCGTGACGATGCTCCGGCCACGGATTCTGACGCGGGGGCTCCCTTGGCAGCAAAAGAGGTGCCCGCCCGGACCAAGTCTTCGTTCGGTGAAAAGGTAGATTATGGTTATTCCTCTGACGAGGTGCTTTCAAATGAGGGCATATCTGAGGAGCCCAGATTTCAAGTACCCGCTTGGAAAGCCCCAGTACTATCCGCTTCTCTAAGCCTGGTGGAACCGGCACTTGTAAGTGTGGTCCGATTTATTCGGGCTTTTCTCGAGGTCGCCACCTAATTTCTTCGCTGTTACCATTTTCGAACTTAACAGGAACAAACCCCGCCAGAAGACATAGAGACCCACATCTCGGGCTCTGAAATCGCCCGGCAGAAAAAAAACCACTGCGGCTTTGGACAAGTTGGTGTCCATAGTCGAGGCCTTGCGGCAGGAGGAGGCCGCGGCAAGTTCGAATGCCCCCGCCCCGGCGGTTGAGGTGCTGCAACAAGAAGAGGTGATAGTGGCCGTGAGTATAGACTTTCTTCTTCTTCCTTTTTTTTCTTTGAGTTTTCCCTCGGGACTATTGATTTATTTAAGCTAGACAGGATCATGCCTCCCAAGGGGTTGTGGAGACTCATACTCCGGCAATTGAAACCCTGGAAGAGGGAGAGATAGTGCCAGAGATTGAGGCCCAGGAGGAGGGAGAGACAGTGCTCGGGGCCAAAACCTGGGACAAGGGAGAGATAACACTAGAAAGCAACATAGTGCCGGTGGATGAGGTAAGCATGGGGGACCTTTCGGCTCCTTTGATAATTCACCAATCTATTCCACGTAATGGGTGGCTAACCTTACTTTGCATCGCCAGACAATGATAATGCCTCGAAGAGCGCATGCTGCCCGAGCTCATAAAGCTGTCCCCTGGTGGAGGTCATCCTTTGGTCCATGGGTGACACGAAGGTTGAAGTCACTTCTGGGACCGGACGCGGGATCCTTGACATCTCTTCTTCAATTGGGAGCCATCCCGCGGCTCGTGATTCTGCTTCCGCCTCTCCCGAAGCCAGTTGTACCAGAGGAAGCCCAACTGCTGGGAAATATATTGGCAATCCTCAGCATGCTTTTGAGGGAGACTCGGGTATGGGAGGTGGCTGATAAGGTGAAAGTTCGTCATTTAAAACACGCATATCAATCTTAAAATTTCTAACTCTCACTTGATGAAAGTAAGATGAAATAAGGTGGCGAGAGGGGTCGAATCCACAGAGAAGAAGAGATTTTTAGACTTAAAAACTTTGGAGTCCTTTAGAAAACACTTGTGATTTTACTTTGCTTAAAGAAAATAGTGAAATGAAGAACAAACCAAACACTTAATTAAAAACACCTATGATTATGCGCCTATGCTATAGAATTTAATTACATGAAGTGAAAAGAAGAGATAGAAGAAGGGGGTAGAGAGGGAAGAAGATCAAGAAGTAGATCAAAAGAACAACTATCTTCATTAACTTAAAAGAAAGAGTACATGAAGTGCAAGACAAGCTTACAACAAAGAGGTGACAAGATTACAATAAAGTAAAATAACACAAAAGTAATAACAACAAAAGGAGCCTGAGATGTGAAGATGGTAGAAGCAATGGTGATGATGGCGCCGTCCTCTCTTGGCCTTGGATCACGAACCACTTTGCGGAAGATATCGTCTACGCCGGGAGGAAGTCACATTCGTCATTGAAGCCGCCTTTGAAGGGTGAATAACTTTGAAACCAAGATGAATTAGAGGATGCCCAAGAAGAAGAAGTTGAAGAGGAGGAAAGAGGAAGAAGTTTTATGAATAACTCAGAGAGAAAATAAGAGAATAAAGGCTTCAAAAAGAAGGAATAACAGATTCTAGCACTTCGGATGAACAGTAAACTCACAGGACAGCAATGTGAAAAAAGGGGAATAACTTAAAACTCTGAACGAATTAGAAGATGAGGCAGAAGAAGATGTTGTAGAACATTTAAAAACAAAGAACTTTTATGAAGACAGCAAGAGGATAAAATGGAAGGAAGAGTGAGAAATAATGGAAAGAATAGAGAGGAACACTGATTCGCAGATGAACAGGACATCACAGTGAAAAATACGAAATAGGTTGAAACCAGAAGGAATTGGAAGATGATGTAGAAGAAGAAGTTGTAGAGGACGTAAAAATAAAGAACTTTCTTGAACACAGCAAGAGGAGAAGAGAGACGGAAGAGGGTGAACTTGGTGACCTAAGATGTGAGAGGGAGAGGGTGAAAATTGCCAAAAGAAGAACTCCCATTTCTCCTCCTTGTCATGAGCTATTTATAGGGAAAGTTGGGTCAATGGAGAGTGGAGATTGTATCAAAAGGAGATGGGTGGCTGGGATTTAAGTAGAATATGATGTATGGGGAAAAAGAAAAGGAGGTGGGTAGCCCCTTTCTTGGACTTTGAGCACCCCATTTCTCAAGGCTCATCATATCTCTCCTTTATTTCAAACTTTGAATTGAATTTTCCCTCCAACCAAAATATGTGTTTCTTTTTCTCAATTTCAAACTTTTAAAATTTATTTTCCCTCCAACCAAAATACAAACTTATGTGTTTGACTTGGTGAAAGTGGTGATGACAATTTTACCCCCGGAGTTTCTTACAATTACCTTCAATGTCCTGCACACATATAATTATAATTTAGTCCATAAAAATTACCACAATGTGCACATAAATCTCAAATGCTCATGGTTATGTAATGGAGAATTAATGCTCATGGCCCTCAACTTTAATTTATTATTAAATAATATCACCAAATTAATTAATTTGCATGAAAGTTCTAATTTAAATGCAGAGTTGAGGTTAACAAATAAATATACATAATTGCCTAATTATATGCACATAAAATGGTGTACATGCGATGAATTATCATAAGAAATGGATATTTATCACACCCCCAACTTATTCATTGCTAGTCCCTTAGCAATGCCAATAAATTAAAATTTAGGACTAACAAGAGTTTGTAAAATTTATGCTCTCATATCAAGTTCTCCCTTCATAGAATCAACCAAAGATTAGGAATATGGAATCATTAATGCACACTAGCCTTATGTAGGAATATAATAGTACATGATTAAGATTTCAAATCAAAGTTCAATAGCACTTGTGCATGTGTAATTACCAAATCCACAGCTTTGACAATTGCATCCCTCATTCGCTATTCCAAGCAAATGCCTTTCAACCCTACACCTCTTAGATCAGAGCATTAAGTATATTAGCTTTTTATCTGCCTTATTTCTTTATCCCTTTGGGATCTTTTATACCACACATGATGCTGCACTACCCTTCACTACTTAACGTGAACGTTGACTCTTGCCTTAAGAGAAGCCGGCCCAGTTTCCCTTTTCCGTTTTACATGAATCTCAACACGTCTTAGGTGAAGTAGGTCCGGTTACTAAGAGTAGGGGTATTTTTCATGATATTTTTTTCTTTGTTTTTATAGTACCATTGCACTTATTTGATAGATAATTTGGTAGAAAGCTTTGTAAAAAGATATCTTTTCTTAAGAAGTGCAAAATATCAGACATCAAACCTAAAATGGCAGGGGGCTTGTCTTGCTTGTTTCATTAGTGTGTAATGTGAATTTCTTTTTTCTAAAGTGCACATGAACTTTAAAGGGATTCTTATATCAGTTTTCCATGGCTAGATTGACTAAATTTCCCATCATCCTTCTCCCTAGTCTTTTCTATTCCAGAATTACTTTTAATTTAAACATGAATCATGAAACTCAAAATGGGGTTTACATCTGTCTACTTTGATGATATGCAAGACAGACTCCTATCAGGTTGTACTATATACATCATGAAATTTTTTCTCTCCCCCCAACTTGAATGACATCGTCCTCAATGGCATATAGAATTGAACGCAATAGAACAATGTATCAATAAATACTTCTGAGTAAAAAAGAGACAACTTGATAGGCGGGATGAAACCTCCCTCAATGTCACGGACGGCGATGACTTCCTCTCCATGGCCTTGACCTGACTACTAAAACACACTCAAACAAAAATATCAAATATCAAAAACCTTAGTTTGCCTCCCAGAAGCGCTAAGTTTTCCGTCTTCAGCCAGACACATGAGAGCTCATGAAGATTTTATTCTAGACCACTTAGAACAATGGATTCTTTTTGCAGCTGATCGTTTTCCAAATAAGGTTTCAATCTTTGACCATTGACAGTAAAAATGTGACCATTTTTATAATTCAAAATTTTGACGGCACCGTGGTCAAAAGCCTTAACAACTACAAATGGTCCGTCCCATCTGGATTTGAGCTTACCAGGGAACAAGCGCAGCCTAGAATTAAAAAGCCAAATCTTTTGATCAGGTCAAAATGATTTTCTCACAATGTGTTTATCATGGAAAGCTTTGGTCTTGACTTTATAAATCTTGACATTTTCATAGGCTTCATTCCTCAACTCCTCCAACTCGTTTAGTTGTAGGGCCCTATGAGATCTGGCTTGGGCCAAGTCAAAATTGAACTGCTTAATAGCCTAATAGGCCCTATGCTCAAGCTCAACGGGTAGGTGACAAGCTTTCCCAAAGATTAACTAATATGGAGACATGTCAATGGGAGTTTTTTATGCTGTCCGATAGGCCCAAAGAGCGTCATCTAATCTTTCAGACCAATCCTTCCTATCGGGCCTAACAAATTTCTGCATGATGTTTTTGATCTCCCTATTGGATGTCTCCACTTGGCCACTTGTTTGGGGATGGTAGGGGGTGGCAATCTTATGAGTGATCCCATATTTCGTGAGAAGAGCTCAGAATTGGGCATGAGTGAAATGAGAACCTCCATTACTAATGATTGCCCTCGGACACCTGAACCTTGAAAATATATTCTTTCGGACAAACTTCATGATAACTTTGTGATCATTGGTCCGGGTGGCAATGGCTTCAATCCACTTAGACACATAGTCGATCGCCACAAGAATGTACTCATGTCCGAATGATGGCGGAAAGGGCCCCATAAAATCAATTCCCCAAACATCAAAGATTTCAACCACTAGAATGGGGTTAAGTGGCATCATATCTCGTTTGCTTATGTTCCCCACAGCTTGACACCTAAGACAAGTCTTGCTAAATTCATAGGCATCTTTGAAGAGAGTGGGCCAGAAAAATCCACTTTGCAACACTTTGGTAGCCGTTTTCTTTCCCGAGAAATGTCCCCCACAAGCTAGAGTGTGACAAAAGTTCAGAACACTTTGGTGTTCCTCCTCGGGGACACACCTCCTAGTTATTTGATCCGGACCCACATGGAACAATTCGGGGTCCTCCCAAAAGTAGTGCTTAACCTTTTAAAAGAATCGATCCTTCTCCTGCCCAGACCACCCACCTAGAATCTGTCTTACCGCCAGGTAATTGACTATGTGAGCATACCAGGGGGTTCAGTGGTGAGAGATGGAAAGAATTTACTCATCAGGGAAAGAATCAGACATAGGAGCACTTTTAGGAATCACAATCTTAGACAAGTGATCAGCTACAACATTCTCTAACCCCTTCTTGTCTTGGATCTCAAGATCAAATTCTTGTAGCAAGAGAATCCATCTAATCAAACGGGGTTTAGCATCCTTCTTGGTAAGCAGGTATTTCAAGGCAGCGTGATCCGAATAAATAATGACTTTGGCCCCCAAAAGATATGAGCGAAATTTTTCTAGGACAAACACAACAGCCAGAAGTTCTTTCTCTATGGTGGTATAAGGGGTTCTATGCAAGCATGGAAATGCATGAGCATGTTTTTGGAAAAATTAGAGTACTCACCTTGCCTCCCGTAATCTTCAATAATGCAATTAACAATAATTAAATAATAAAAATAAATTCTATCCTAAATGATGCATGACCTAAAACATGGAAGTGTGGGTTTTACTCTTGCAGTGAAGATTTTTATTGAAGTTCAATTGATGATTTTTTTATTTTTTATTTAGTGAACCTATCTAACCACAAGATATGAAATGTAGAGAAATGAAATTAAAATGAAGGAGGAAAAGTTTGGATAGTTACTTGAAAAGTATTCCCTCGTTCTTTTTTTTTCTTTTTTCTTTTTTGAAATGAATGACTAAATCACAAAGATGAAAGAAAGAACGGCAAACTTACCTCTGATTTTTTTTGAATTTTCAAGTTACTTTTTATCCCTTTCTACTGTAAAAATAAGAAAAGAGAACTCTATTAGTACATTATAAACATAAGGAAAACAAAGTTCTTAAGTCAAAAATCATCATTCTTCCCCGACAACGGCGCCAAAAATTGATAAGGTGAAAGTTCGTCGTTTAAAACACACATATCAATCTTAAAATCTCTAACTCGCACTAGATGAAAGTAAGACGAAATAAGGTGGCGAGAGGGGTCGAATCCACAGAGAAGAAGAGATTTTTAGACTTAAAAACTTTGGAGTCCTTTAGAAAACACTTGTGATTTTACTTTGCTAAAAGAAAATAGTGAAATGAAGAACAAATCAAACACTTAATTAAAAACACCTATGATTATGCGCCTATGCTATAGAATTTAATTACATGAAGTGAAAAGAAGAGATACAAGAAGGGGGTAGAGATGGAAGAAGATCAAAAACTAGATCAAAAGAACAACTCTCTTCATTAACTTAAAAGAAAGAGTACATGAAGTGCAAGACAAGCTTACAACAAAGAGGTGACAAGATTACAATGAAGTAAAATATCACAAAAGTAATAACAACAAAAGGAGCCTGAGATGTGAAGATGATAGCAGCAATGGTGACGATGTCGCCGTCCTCTCTTGGCCTTGGATCACAAACCACCTTGCGGAAGATATCGTCTACGCTGGGAGGAAGTCACCTTCGTCGTTGAAGTCGCCTTTGGAGGGTGAATAAATTTGAAACCAAGATGAATTAGGGGATGCCCAAGAAGAAGAAGTTGAAGAGGAGGAAGAGAGGAAGAACTTTTATGAATAACTCAGAGAGAAAATAAGAGAATAAAGGCTTCAAAAAGAAGGAATAATAGATTCTAGCACTTCGGATGAACAGTAAACTCACAGGACAACAATGTGAAAAAAGGGGAATACCTTAAACACCTGAACGAATTAAAAGATGAGGCAGAAGAAGAAGTTGTAGAACATTTAAAAACAAAGAACTTGTATGAAGACAGTAGGAGGATAAAATGGAAGTGATGGAGGCATCACCCACGACTCCCTTTGGCTCGGGTCCACTTCTTCACATTCGGGAGCTAGTTGAGTTTGGGCCTCACTCTATTAAGGCCCCTTATCCATTTTGTAGTTTTCCTTTGAGTCATTTTGATGTATTTCCATTTTATTTGAGTCATTTCCCTAAGTCTGGCACTTATTTTCCTATGTTTGGTATCATCATGATGTCTAATGTAAGCTATTGGGCCCCATTCGTTGGACTAGGCCCATTAGCACTCCCAACCCCCTTGGTTATTTGTAGTTGTTTATTTTGTCAGGGACTTATTGTAAAGAGTGGGTTGCCTATATATAGGACCCCACTCCCCTCATTTGAAGTTAATGAATGATTACATCCTTTTGAGTTAAACTTGCCATTTGAGTTCAAATTGGAGTGATTCCTCTAGTTTTTGGGTGAGAGACCCTAGGGGAGAGATTCCCCACCCATTCCCCTCTTAATCTCTCTATTTCACCCCTCTTTCTCTCTCCTCCAACCCCAAATCCGAATTTCCTTCTCTCTCCTCCCTCCTCCCATCCACTTCCAACCTCCAACCACCTCCTTTAATGCCCTCCACTTCCCCATGGCCTCCATTACTCCACTCCCTAGTTCCTAGGTAGAAGTCTCCCCATTCCAACACCTTCCTCCACCTTCCAACCAAATCTACCCCATTCCAATGCAAGCACTCCACTTCCCAACATAATCACCCACCTTCCAAGACCTTTTGAATTTGAAATCCACCCTTCCCTCCACTCACTTGTGCCCCCCTCACCTTCTCCTCTCACCCACCTTCCCCAAATTCGTAGCTCTTCCTCCTCCACCTGCTAGCACTTGCTTCCAGCCATTCTCCACCTCATTCCCCATCACCATTAGCTCCCTTCTCCACCCCACAAGAGCCCCCACTCTCCCTTAGGTCATTCCTACCATTTCCCTCCACCAAAGAAGCCATATCTCCCTCTCATTTCTTCTAGTAGGTTGGAGCTGTGCAGATCTGCAGAACAGCCCTTGTTTCAGCATCAACCACGGATTCATCCTAGTTCTTCAGAAGGTGTGGCCTACCTTTCTGGAAAGGCCTTCCAGTCTACTTCGCAGGCGAGGTGGAATCAACACGATCGGAGCTCGGAGCTGCCAGATAGAGCCATTCTCCCAACAGTGCGCAGAGAGGTCTTCATCCTGGACCAGAGCGTGGAAGATCCTTCTGCCACGACAAACCCCAGCAGATTCAGGATGAAGCCCCTTCATCAAAGTTCTTCCTCTACCGGTCATCTTTCAAGATCAAGAAACAGAACCCCGTTCGGCCACCGGAGGAAGAAGTTACGAATTTTCTCCCCCGATCTATCTAGTTCTGTTTTCTACTGTCTACTCCGACCAGTACCCACTCTTCTAGGTGCCCCGGCCATCCTCGACCTCTGAATGCATCTCCGTCACCTCCTGCTGAAAGCTACCTTGACCACGAAGATGATGCCGCTGGTTTCGTGCTGATCGGAGCTCGGGAGGGCGCTCAGTCACTTCTGCAACTTGCTGTTACAGTCCAGACAGTACCTGCGGCCAGACAGAGGAGGCTACTTCCTATTGCTGGTGCAGCCACCTCCGACCGTCTGAGCTTCCCCAAAAATTCTGGAGTCCACCTCTTCCAGTCAGGAAGCTTCAGGAGCTGGTTTCGATCAATTTGGAGTCCGGACAAGCCCGGCATAGCCATCACAGCGACCCCTGTCCAGAATTCCAGATTGAAGCTGCAACTTCCCTAGTTCTCATTTCTCTTCGTTTCGGTCCACCAACCCCTCCCCGCTTGGCCGACTGAAGGCCCCACCCTGCATGGTGGTAGTGTTTGAATGTATCATATTAACCCCTACCCCAAGATCCCCCCTCCTGCGAGAGGAGTAGTTTTGTAAGTGGTTTGGCAGGTCAAGCGACACCGCCGCGGCGTGTGGGGAACCACCGCCTCCCCGCTCGCCCTCGTCTCCGACCGGGACCGGTTTCTTCAAACCGGTCGAGTAAGTGTCTCTTCCTTGCTCACCTAGTGTAGCTCTCTCAATATTTGATTCATGCACCGCTGAATTCGTGAGGAGCGCCCGATCCTCAAGTCCATGACTTAGAGTGATCGCCGTGGGTTAGTGTGACCCGGTGCCCGAGTGCACTTTGTCGGCCCCAATCAAATTGGGCAACCAACCTTGGGGAATCAATTCTTGGCCTTGCTGGCCCTCTACCAGCAAGGGTCCATTCCCATAAGTCACCCTTGGTATCACATAGTCACCCCGGGAATAGAGTGCAACGAAGAGAGCGGTGGCCCATTAAGGCCCATTTGGATGCTTAGATGTGCTTGTTTGACTAAGTCCGAGGTTGTGTCACATCAAGTGGTATCAGAGCAAGTCCTTGACTTGTCTCTATCAAGTCTAAGTCCTAGGACCTTTGCATTGTGTGTCCAACCACTTTGGCCCTTTGTCTTGCATGTCCACCCGTAGTGGTACTAGCTACCAACCCGGTTCTTCATCTTCGATTCCAACCATGGATCCCAATCCTCACCAACTCAACCAAGATGTTCCTAGGGAGGAACCCCAAGAAAGGGTAGAGGCTGCCCTCACAACCATCCTTGCCCAACTAGAGTCCCTTACCAACCGAATTGCTCGGTTAGAAGACCAAGGGTACCACCCAAGGAACAATGAGCCTAGAATTCCCCCTCCACAAGATGAACCTCATAGGGAAGATCCTCACCCAAGAATCAATGAGCCAAGAGTCCCTCCACCACATGGTGATTATCATAGGAATGGTTTTCCCCAAAGGAACCAAGGCCCAAGAGTCCACCCTCCACATATAGAGCCTCATAGGGATGAGTTCCACCCAAGGAACAACGGCCCAAGAGCCCATCACCCACATGCTGAATTTTATAGGGATGAAATGGACCATGACCATTATTATGAGTATGAGATACCTCGCCCCCATCAAAACCATGACCGGCGTCCACGGGATGATCCGGATGACCCCCTTTTAAGGATGATCAAGGTAGAGGCCCCAAACTTTGACGGTTCACATGAACCTAGTGTTTACCTAGAATGGGAGACCGCCATGGACCAATACTTTGAATGGTACCCCATGTCCGACCAAAGAAGAGTTAGATTGGCTAAGATGCATCTCACTAAGTTGGCCAAAACTTATTGGCTAAATCAAGAGGGTCTAAGGCGGATTAGGAGGGATGAGCCTATTAACACTTGGGCGGATATGAAGAATCTACTTAGGAACAAATACCTTCCCCGAACCTACCACCAAATGCTCCTAGATGAATGGCAAAGCCTCACCCAAGAAGGAAAGACCGTGGTAGAGTACATTGAAAAATTTGACTCTTATCTTCTAAAGTGTGGAGTCCATGAGGATGCGGATGTCACCTTATCCCGCTTTAGGAATGGGCTTCAAAGCCACATCAAGAGGGAACTATTCATGAGAGATGTTGATAACCTTGAGATAGCTTACCAAATTGCTAGAGATGTGGAAAGGTTTTCTAGGAGTTCCCGATTTATCCCTCCCCGACCCACCGACCCCAAAAACATGGGACCACGTCCCATTCCACCCACCCCCATGAGAGCTCCTAGCCCAAGTGGGAATGCCCCTTTAAGGTCCTACAACCCTCCCCCACCCATCACTCCAAACAAACCCGCTCCTAGTCACCCTCTTCCATGGAAGGATGACAACCCCAAAGGCCCAAGTGTAGGAGCCACCCCGGGAAGTGGGCGCCAACAATGCTATAAGTGTCATGGGTATGGTCATTTTGCGGGGCAATGTCCATCTAAGGGGCTATCTAGCTTGCTTATTGAGGAAGAAGTCCAACCCCAAAAGGAACAAGAAAATGTCATTGAGGAACATGAAGCCTTAATAGATTGGGAAGAGGAATATGAAGCCCAATGTCTAGAGTCGGGTCTAGATCATTCCACTCCTTCAAACAACTCCCATCTAGGAGTCATTAGGTGCACTCTCACCCAACCTCAAGAAGAGGATTGGCGACGGACTTCAATTTTCCACACCTTTGTCAAGATAGAAAACCATGTGAGGAAAGTGATCTTGGATAGTGGTAGTTGTGTTAATGCCGTATCACCCGACACCGTCAAGCTCCTTGGGCTTACTCTCACTCCCCACCCAAGTCCATACCGGGTCTCATGGATCAACAACAACTCCATCCCGGTCAACACCCAATGCCTAGTGCCTCTCACTTTCTCTTCCTACCATGGCCAAATATGGTGTGACGTCATACCTATGGAAGTGGGTAGCATCCTTTTAGGAAGACCTTGGCTCTATGATGTGGATGCCACCATTCTAGGAAGAAGCAACATATGCACCTTTGAGCATGAGGGTAAGACTATCCGTCTTAACCCTTCCCCACCTCGTCCCATGCCCAAGAGGGACACTCTCCCTCAAGGATCACACCCCACCACTCCACAAGTCTCGGGGAACTCCACCCCTCCAACTCAAGCCCTTATCCAAACCCCAAAATAAAGTAGAACCACGGGGTTGACCAAGGGTATTCATCTCATCACTAGGAGAGAGCTTGAAGAGGAAATTGCTCAAGGGGTGCCTTTGTGTGCGGTTGTCATATGCTTAGGGGAACCTACCCCTTCTAATCCCCATCCCATAGAGATCCAACAACTATTGGAAGAATTTCATGATGTGTTCCCGGAAGAGCTCCCGGACCAACTCCCTCCCATGCGTGATGTGCAACACGCAATCGACCTAGTGCCGGGAGCCACCCTTCCAAACCTTCCTCATTATCGCCTCAATCCTACGGAACATGCCGAACTTAGGAGGCAAATAGAGGAACTCATTAGGAAGGGCTTCATCCGCATTAGTAAGAGTCCATGTGCCGTCCCGGCCCTCCTTACCCCCAAGAAAGATGGATCGTGGCGGATGTGTGTGGATAGCCGGGCCATTAACAAGATTACCGTCAAGTATAGGTTCCCTATCCCTAGGCTTGATGACATGTTGGACATGCTAGCTGGAGCCACCATCTTCTCTAAGATAGATCGCAAGAGTGGTTACCACCAAGTTAGGATAAGGCCCGGGGATGAGTGGAAAACGGCCTTCAAGACCAAGGATGGTCTCTTTGAGTGGTTAGTCATGCCATTTGGGCTTTCTAATGCCCCAAGTACTTTCATGCGTCTTATGACGGAAGCACTTAGGCCTTTCATTGGGAACTTTCTAGTGGTATACTTTGATGATATTCTCATCTATAGCCACACCCATGAAGCCCACCTCGAACACCTTAGGAAAGTTTGCACCGTCCTCCGGCAAGAGAGCTTATTTGCCAACCTAAGAAAGTGTCATTTCATGACCACTACCATCACCTTCCTAGGATATGTGGTGTCAACCAAAGGAGTCTCCATGGACCCCGACAAGGTCCAAGCTATCATTGATTGGCCTGAACCCCACACCCTTCATGAGGTTAGAAGTTTCCATGGGTTGGCCACATTCTATAGGAGATTCATTCGGGGGTTTAGCACTATCACCGGCCCAATAACTGATTGTCTCAAAAAAGGAACCTTTGTTTGGACCAAAGCCGCCTCTAAAGCCTTCCTTGAGCTTAAGGAAAAGTTGACCCAAGCCCCGGTCCTATGTCTTCCCGATTTCTCTAAAGTTTTTGAGGTCACTTGTGATGCATCCGGGATTGGGATAGGAGGGATTCTTACTCAAGAGGGACACCCGGTCGCCTACTTTAGTGAGAAGCTATGTGATGCTAGGACTAGATACTCCACCTATGACAAGGAGTTCTATGCCGTGGTCCAATCCCTCCGACATTGGAGACATTATTTGCTTCCCAAAGAGTTTGTCATCTTTTCCGACCATGAGGCACTCAAATACCTCAATTCCCAACAAAAGTTGAATGCCCGACATGCCCGATGGGTTGAGTTCATACAATCCTACACCTTTGTCATCAAACACAAGGCCGGGAGTGAGAATAAGGCCGCGGATGCCCTTAGTAGGAAGATGTCCTTGTTATCCACTATCCAAGTGGAAGTGATTGGCTTTGACAAGGTCAAGGATGATTATCCTAGTTGCCCCGACTTTGGACAAATCTATGCCAACTTGACCACTCATTCTAGCAAGGAGCATGAAGGATTCATTTTAGAGGATGGGTTCCTCTTCAAGGGACCAAGGCTTTGCATTCCTCGGACATCTCTTCGAGACTTCTTGGTTTGGGAATTACATGCCGGTGGGTTAGCCGGTCATTTTGGGGTCCACAAGACCATTGCCTTAGTTGAGGGTCAATTTTATTGGCCAAGCCTCAAGAGGGATGTAGGCAAAATAGTGGGTCAATGTCGCACATGTGCTTCGGCCAAACAAGTAAAACAAAACACCGGCCTATACACCCCACTTCCCATTCCCGACCGCCCATGGCAAGATTTGAGCATGGACTTTGTGCTAGGTTTACCCAAGACCTCTAGGAAGCATGACTCCATCTATGTGGTGGTTGATAGATTTTCCAAAATGGCCCACTTCATCCCATGCTACAAAACCTCCGATGCCTCCCATATAGCCCGGTTATTCTTTGATGAGGTAGTCCGCCTCCATGGGCTACCCAAGACCATAGTCTCCGATAGGGATGTCAAATTCACTAGCTATTTTTGGAAGACTCTTTGGCACATGATGGGTACCCTCCTCAAATTCTCCACTGCCTACCACCCCCAAACGGATGGCCAAACTGAAGTGGTCAACCGGAGTCTAGGGAACCTCCTTAGGTGTCTTGTTGAGGATCGGCCCGGAAATTGGGACCTCATCTTACCACAGGCTGAGTTTGCATACAATAATTCCGTCAATAAGTCAATAGGGATGAGTCCATTTGAAGCAGTGCATGGGTACAAACCAAGAAAGCCATCCGATCTCATTCCCCTTCCCCAGCATGCTAGAGTGTCCATTTCTGCCGAGTCTTTTGCACAACATATTAGAGAGTTGCATGAGGAAATCCGCAAGCACATTGGCATGAAAAATGAGGCGTATAAAAGGTTGGCCGACTCTCACCGGCGTCACTTAGAGTTCCAAGTGGGTGACTTTGTGATGGTGAGGACGGAGAGGCTCTCCCCAGGAGCCAACTCCAAGTTGAGACCACGTGGGACTGGGCCCTTCCAGGTCTTGAGGCGTATTGGTGCGAATGCTTATGAATTAGATCTCCCCGAGGATTATGGGGTAAGTCCTACATTCAATGTCGCCGACTTAGTGTCTTACAAGGGCCCCACGGTGAGACCTAGTGAGGAGATCGAGCCCACTCCCTCCTTTGAGAGAGCACCCACCCGAGAGGAGAGTCCACTAGCCAAAAGAGCTCAGCGTGATCGCATTGAACAAATATTGGATGAGCAGGTCACTACCACCCGGAGCAAGGTCTATGAGCGCTATCTCGTCAGGTGGAAGGATCGGCCTCCGTTGGAAGACTCATGGGTAAGTCGGGAGGACCTACAGCGATTGGATCCAGATCTCCTCGAGCGGTACCTTAGCCGGATGGACCCTTACTCGACGGAGTCGAGCTCTTTGCGGCCCAGGGGATTTGATGGAGGCATCACCCACGACTCCCTTTGGCTCGGGTCCACTTCTTCACATTCGGGAGCTAGTTGAGTTTGGGCCTCACTCTATTAAGGCCCCTTATCCATTTTGTAGTTTTCCTTTGAGTCATTTTGATGTATTTCCATTTTATTTGAGTCATTTCCCTAAGTCTAGCACTTATTTTCCTATGTTTGGTATCATCATGATGTCTAATGTAAGCTATTGGGCCCCATTCGTTGGACTAGGCCCATTAGCACTCCCAACCCCCTTGGTTATTTGTAGTTGTTTATTTTGTCAGGGACTTATTGTAAAGAGTGGGTTGCCTATATATAGGACCCCACTCCCCTCATTTGAAGTTAATGAATGATTACATCCTTTTGAGTTAAACTTGCCATTTGAGTTCAAATTGGAGTGATTCCTCTAGTTTTTGGGTGAGAGACCCTAGGGGAGAGATTCCCCACCCATTCCCCTCTTAATCTCTCTATTTCACCCCTCTTTCTCTCTCCTCCAACCCCAAATCCGAATTTCCTTCTCTCTCCTCCCTCCTCCCATCCACTTCCAACCTCCAACCACCTCCTTTAATGCCCTCCACTTCCCCATGGCCTCCATTACTCCACTCCCTAGTTCCTAGGTAGAAGTCTCCCCATTCCAACACCTTCCTCCACCTTCCAACCAAATCTACCCCATTCCAATGCAAGCACTCCACTTCCCAACATAATCACCCACCTTCCAAGACCTTTTGAATTTGAAATCCACCCTTCCCTCCACTCACTTGTGCCCCCCTCACCTTCTCCTCTCACCCACCTTCCCCAAATTCGTAGCTCTTCCTCCTCCACCTGCTAGCACTTGCTTCCAGCCATTCTCCACCTCATTCCTCATCACCATTAGCTCCCTTCTCCACCCCACAAGAGCCCCCACTCTCCCTTAGGTCATTCCTACCATTTCCCTCCACCAAAGAAGCCATATCTCCCTCTCATTTCTTCTAGTAGGTTGGAGCTGTGCAGATCTGCAGAACAGCCCTTGTTTCAGCATCAACCACGGATTCATCCTAGTTCTTCAGAAGGCGTGGCCTACCTTTCTGGAAAGGCCTTCCAGTCTACTTCGCAGGCAAGGTGGAATCAACACGATCGGAGCTCAGAGCTGCCAGATAGAGCCATTCTCCCAACAGTGCACAGAGAGGTCTTCATCCTGGACCAGAGCGTGGAAGATCCTTCTGCCACGACAAACCCCAGCAGATTCAGGCTGAAGCCCCTTCATCAACGTTCTTCCTCTACCGGTCATCTTTCAAGATCAAGAAACAGAACCCCGTTCGGCCACCGGAGGAAGAAGTTACGAATTTTCTCCCCCGATCTATCTAGTTCTATTTTCTGCTGTCTACTCCGACCAGTACCCACTCTTCTGGGTGCCCCGGCCATCCTCGACCTCTGAATGCATCTCCGTCACCTCCTGCTGAAAGCTACCTCGACTACGAAGATGATGCCGCTGGTTTCGTGCTGATCGGAGCTCGGGAGGGTGCTCAGTCACTTCTGCAACTTGCTGTTACAGTCCAGATAGTACCTGCGGCCAGACAGAGGAGGCTACTTCCTGTTGCTGGTGCAGCCACCTCCGACCGTCTGAGCTTCCCCAAAAATTCTGGAGTCCACCTCTTCCAGTCAGGAAGCTTCAGGAGCTGGTTTCGATCAATTTGGAGTCCGGACAAGCCCGACATAGCCATCACAGCGACCCCTGTCCAGAATTCCAGATTGAAGCTGCAACTTCCCTAGTTCTCATTTCTCTTCGTTTCGGTCCACCAACCCCTCCCCGCTTGGCCGGCTGAAGGCCCCACCCTGCGTGGTGGTAGTGTTTGAATGTATCATATTAACCCCTACCCCAAGATCCCCCCTCCTGCGAGAGGAGTAGTTTTGTAAGTGGTTTGGCAGGTCAAGCGACACCGCCGCGGCGTGTGGGGAACCACCGCCTCCCCGCTCGCCCTCGTCTCCGACCGGGACCGATTTCTTCAAACCGGTCGAGTAAGTGTCTCTTCCTTGCTCACCTAGTGTAGCTCTCTCAATATTTGATTCATGCACCGCTGAATTCGTGAGGAGCGCCCGATCCTCAAGTCCATGACTTAGAGTGATCGCCGTGGGTTAGTGTGACCCGGTGCCCGAGTGCACTTTGTCGGCCCCAATCGAATTGGGCAACCAACCTTGGGGAATCAATTCTTGGCCTTGCTGGCCCTCTACCAGCAAGGGTCCATTCCCATAAGTCACCCTTGGTATCACATAGTCACCCCGGGAATAGAGTGCAACGAAGAGAGCGGTGGCCAATTAAGGCCCATTTGGATGCTTAGATGTGCTTGTTTGACTAAGTCCGAGGTTGTGTCACATCAAGAAGGAAGAGTGAGAAATAATGGAAAGAACAGAGAGGAACACTGATTCACAGATGAACAGGACAGCATAGTGAAAAATATAAAATAGCTTGAAAATCCAAATGAATTGGAAGATGATGCATAAGAAGAAGTTGTAGAGGAATTAAAAATAAAGAACTTTCATGAAGACATCAAGAGGAGAAGAGAGACGGAAAAGGGTGAACTCGGTGACCTAAGATGTGAGAGGGAGAGGGTGAAAATTGCCAAAAGAAGAACTCCCCTTTCTCCTCCTTGTCATGGGCTATTTATAGGGAAAGTTGGGTCAATGGAGGGTGGAGATTGTATCAAAAGGAGCTGATGGCTGGGATTTAAGTAGAATATGATGTATGGGAAAAAGGAAAAGGAGGTCGGTAGCCCCTTTCTTAGACTTTGGGCACCCTATTTCCCAAGGCTCATCATGTCTCTCCTTTATTTAAAACTTTGAATTCAATTTTTCCTCCAACCAAAATATGTATTTCTTTTTCTCAATTTCAAACTTTTGAAATTTATTTTTCCTCCAACCAAAATACAAACTTTTGTGTTTGACTTGGTCAAAGTGGTGATGACAATTTTACCCCCCGAGTTTCTTGCAATTACCTTCAATGTCCTGCACACACATAATTACAATTTAGTCCATAAAAATTACCACAATGTGCACATAAATCTCAAATGCTCATGGTTATGCAATGGAGAATTAATGCTCATGGCCCTCAACTTTAATTTATTATTAAATAATATCACCAAATTAATTAATTTGCATGAAAGTTCTAATTTGAATGCAGAGTTGAGGTTACCTATGAAATATGCATAATTACCTAATTATATGCACATAAAATGGTGTACATGCGATGAATTATCATAAGAAATGGACATTTATCAGTGGCAGGCCCTTCAGGAGCAGTATCGGGCCCGGCCTTGCTTGATATCCTTTCTTCAACCGAGGTCGTAACTCTTGCGCTCCCGACCTGCGAAGCGATGACGGGCCCGGGCCGTGCCGAGGAGGCGGAGGTAGAAGCAAGTTAATCCACCGCGGTATCTGATTCGGTCCATGCGGCCATTTGCTCGGCAGACGAAACCGTGACTCCGGTCCCGATGGTGCAGGTGTCATCATCGGATACGGGCTTTACCCGATCGGTGGAAATGGAGCAGCCGCTTGTCAAAGCGACGTCAGGTGCTTCTGCCGCAGTTTCACCTTCGCCCCTTGCAGTGATCGGCCCGGACCTGTCCTCCGAGCCAGAGGGGTCTCGCCATTCGACCTTAACTCTCCCGTCCTCATCGGCTGTGGTCGACACAGAGCTGTGGATAGCAGTAGACAGCGCCGTCGAATTCAGTCCGCCTGCCATGCCTTCAATAGGTCACGCTACTTCGGACATGCCAGTTCGACAGACCTTGCTGACTCTGCGGGCCATGATGTTCGCCGACCCCTCCCTCACGTATCAGGGGGTGCATACTGTGGTCATGCAGCTGATCGGGGCCCTGCAGATGATGGGTTGTCCCCTGGAGGAATGGTCGCGACGGGTTCTATTGTTACTGAAATATGTGAACCGTCGCGAGTTCCTTGAGACGCAAGCTCCAACTGAATTCACGGCTATTGGCACCCAGAGGGATGAATATCTGCAAGCCCTAGAGGTCCGGAGAGACAACAAGGAGCAGCATCGGAGGATTATGGATGACAGCCGCGCCAGCGTTCATGCTTTAGGGAGCAGAATAGAGAGGCTCAAGGGCTGGCTGGCCAAGGTCGAGTCCGATCTTGCCGAGGCTGAGGCGACCGTGGTCAGAGAGACCAAGGAGTTGGGTGTTGCTGAGGTTGATGTAACCTCCGCGACTACAGAGCTGGAGCGTCTCGAGGCACAGGAGAACCGACTGCGTGAAATGGTAGACTTTCCTTGCGTCAGGATCCTCCCTCTCGAGGAAATCTTCCGGGGGATTGACTAGCCGCCGATCCTCCTCCCTTCTTCTAGTTCCTCCCTTTTCTTTTTGCATGTAACACCGGGGTATGCCCCGAGGCCCATGTAACTTTTTTTTTAAAAAAAAGAAAAAGCAATAGAATACAATTGTTTCATATGCCTCTTATTGTGTGTATGGTACTCAGAAATTTTTCCCTTCTTTCTCTTGCCCCGCGGTAGAGTGCAGGTTCATACTAATAGCTCATTCGGGGAGTTTACAGTGGGGTTCGCGTAGGAGCATAGGAGAGCGCTCGCCCTTCCAGAGGAGGGATGAGGGGACCACTCCACCATGTCCGCCGTATGATCAACCAAATGGTGCCACCGGTGCGTTCGACCTGAATAGGTTGATTTGACCTTAGAGGGGCGGAGAGAAGAGTTTGTTCGTTCAATGACCTAGATGGGAGGTCTTGGTCAAAAGGGGTTGCTCGTCACCCGAAGAGACGGAGAGAAGAGTTTGTTCATTCAATGACCTAGACGGGAGGTCTTGGTCAAAAGTTGGTCGTTCGTCCATGCTGACGGGGCGCCGGGGGTGAACGGGGTTTGTTTGTCTCTTGGGATATTCGCTGGTACGGGGCTGGTGCCAACACAAAGAGGGAGGTTGATTCCCCAATCCCGGACGGAAGGTTCGGGTGGGGTGTTCTTCGTTAGTGCCGACAGGATGTCAAGGATGACATGGTTTGTTTATCTTTTGAAGTATTCGTTGGTATGGGGCTGGTGCCAACGCAAGGAGAAAGGTTGATTCCCCAATACCGGACGGAAGGTTCGGGTGGGGTGTTCTTCATCAGTGCCGACCGGATGTCAAGGGCTTACATGGTTGATTCGTCTATTGAAATATTCGTTGGTATAGGGCTGGTGCCAACGCAAGGAGAAAGGTTGATTCTCCAATCCTGGATGGAAGGTTCAGGTAGGGTGTTCTTCGTCAGTGCCGACCGGATGTCAAGGGCTGACATGGTTGATTCGCTTATTGAAATATTCGTTGGTACGGGGCTAGTGCCAACGCAAGGAGAAAGGTTGATTCCCCAATCCCGGACGGAAGGTTCGGGTGGGGTGTTCTTCGTCAGTGCCGACCGGATGTCAAGGGCTGACATGGTTGATTCATCTATTGAAATATTCGTTGGTACGGGGCTGGTGCCAACGCAAGGAGAGAGGTTGATTCCCCAATCCCGAACGGAAGGTTCGGGTGGGGTGTTCTTCGTCAGTGCCGACCGGATGTCAAGGGCTTACATGGTTGATTCGTCTGTTGAAATATTCGTTGGTACGGGGCTGGTGCCAACATAAGGAGAAAGGTTTATTCCCCAATCCCAGACGGAAGGTTCAGGTGGGGTGTTCTTGGTCAGTGCCGACAGGATGTTAAGGGCTGACATGGTTTGTTCATCTTTTGATGTATTCTCGAGGATAAGAGTGAGTGTTAATAAAAAGGGGGACTGGTTCCTCCTCCTCTCTTCTTTCTTCTTTCCCTCTTTTTTACTTCTTTTTTCTCTCTCTTTCTCTCTCTTCTTTTTTTCCCTTTTTTTTCTTTTTTTTCTTTTCCTTCCCCCCTTCCCTTTTTAAACGGAACGTAGGGTAAATAGCGGCCAAACCATCTGGACAATAGTAGCGCAAATTCGGCCGCAGTGGGGTGCAGAAATGTATTATTCATTGGAGGGGGGAATTGGAGCGTGGTACAACCTCAGATGCCTACCATTAAGGGGTGGAAACTGAACCTCCCCCTGATGGTTGACTATTACATATGCTACACCCTCGTAAACTTTCAGGATCACATATGGTCCAAGCCAATTCTCATTTAGCTTGCCCTTGGGGTTGGAAGCCATGACTTCTCTTCTCTTGACCATAACGAGGTCACCCTTTTTGAATTCACGTTCCTTGACAAGCTTGTCAAAGGCACACGCTATTCGAGCCTGATAGACCTGGATGTTCTGCTAGGCTTGGAGCCGTTTCCCCTCCAAGTTGGAGAGTTCTTAGAGCCTTCGCTCGACATTTGTCTGCTCTTCCCGGACCAGCCCGTGTTGGATTGCGACCCTTAGGGAGGGTATTTCCAACTCGATGGGGACATTTGCTTCTAAGCCATACACCAAAGAAAAGGGTGAACAACCCGTTGGAGTTTTGTATATAGATCGATATGCCCACAGGGCTTCGTACATCTTTTCTTCCCAGTCCCTTTTGTTAGAATTAACAATTTTGGCCAGGAGAGTACAAAGATTTTATTGAAAGCTTCAGCCAAGCCATTGGCCTATGGGTTGTATGGGGTTGACGTCCTCCAGTCAATCTTGTATTTCTCTGCCAGTCGATAGACTTTCTGGTTTCGGAAGTGGCTTCCATTATCTGAGATAATTCAGTTCAGAGTGCCAAACTGGAATATGATGTTGCGACGGACAAATCTGGCAACGATTTCCCCAGTCACTTCTTTCAAAGCAACAGCTTCCGCCCAGCGGGAGAAGTAATCAGTTGCCACCAGAATATACTTGCACCTAACGGATGATGCGGGTAGCGGACCCACGACGTCTGTTCCCCATTGGGCAAAAGGCCAGCTGGATAGTGTTGGATGCGGTGGCACAGGCAGTCTTCTGGGCACCGTCGCGTGCTCCTAGCATTTCTGACAAGACTTGGGGTACTTGCAGCAGTCATCAAACATTGTCGGCCAGTAGTAGCCGAGCTTCCTTATCTTAATTTTCATCTTTGGTCCCGCCTAATGTGCACCAGCTATTCCGGCGTGAACCTCCTTCATGACCTTCCAAGCTTCTTCGGTGGATAGGCATTTGAGGAGCACCTTCCGCTTGGCATCTGCCATAATTCGGAATAGGATCTCATTCCAAACCTCATAAGAGTCCTTTGTTCTGATCAACTTGATCTTCTCTTCCCTTTGCCTGGGTAGTTGCTGGTATTTAAACCACTACATGAGGGGGGCCCTCCAGTCGGTTAAACCGATGGCTTCCATTGTGGCAACCTCAAGTTCTTCTTCTTCTGGCTCTTCTATCATGCTAGGCACTTTGTGCTGATTTACCACCCGGATGCTGAGGGATCCATCTAGCGGGACTACCAATGAACTAGCCAACTTCGCTAGTGCGTCGGCTTGTGCATTTTCTCCTCTGGCGACGTGGCCTATCTCAATGAGGTAGAACCGCTCCATGAGCCGTTTCACCTTAGCGTGGTAAGGGAGTAGCTCTGGGTTTCGGACGTCAAACTATCCTTGGACCTACTTGACAATCAACAGTGAATTGCCAAATACTTGTCACATTCTGATCTCCATTTGCAAAGCGACTTGGAGGTCGATGATCAGAGCTTCATACTCTGCTTCATTATTTGTGCAGGGCTTGCTGATGGAACAGGAGGTGTGTAACACTTCCCCCTCCGGAGATTTGAGGACGATACTAGCCCCGGCCCATACTTTTGTATGCCCAGACGGGGTTGTCTCTGTTCTCAAAGCTCCATCGAAGTACAGCTGCCAGGCGACCTGCTAGACTTGGTCCACCTTTAGTGTCTCATCTTCAAGCAACTCTGTGGCCAATGGGGAGTCTTTAGGCACGGGGTGCGCCGCGAAGAAGTCCGCAATGGCTTGACCTTTAACGGCCTTCTGCGGCAGGTAGGTGATGTCAAACTCCATCAGCAGTACGGCCCACTTGTCGAGACATCCCTTCAGGACTAGCTGGGAGAGAATGTGCTTGACTGGGTCAGCCTTAGATATTAGGTTTACTTCGTGGGAGAGCATGTAATGCCTCAGCTTCTTGACTGCGAAGACCAAGGCAAGATAAACTTTCTCAATCAGAGCGTATTTTGCTTCCGCCCCTACTAGTCTTCGGCTAAGATAATAGAGAGCTTGCTCCATTCCCTCATCATTGTTCTGGGTGAGCATTGCCCCCAATGAGCATTCAGTGGCAGCTATATATAGGATAAGCGGCCTTCCCTTGACGGGTGCCCCCAGCACGGGCGGGGTTTTCAAGTAATCCTTCAGCCGATCGAAGGCCCTCTGGCATTCCTGGTTCCAGTTGAAAGGTGCATTCTTCATCATTAATTTGTGAAATGGCTGACAACGTCCTGAAAAATTGAGATAAATCTTCGGATGTAAGCCAGCCGGCCTTGCAGGGACCTTAACTCTCCCAAGCTCTTCGGAGGAGGTAGCTCCTGAATGGCTTTTATTTTAAAAGGGTCGATATAGATCCTCCTATATCGGACAATGAAGCAGAGGAACTTCCCACTGGAGACGCCGAAGGCACACTTCATTGGGTTCATTTTCAACTCATACTACCGGAGTCTCTCAAAGATAACTCTGAGGTCGTTCAGGTGGTCCCCCCTTTTCTTTGTCTTGATAACCAAGTCATCAATATAACATTCGATGTTACTATACAGCAGCTCGTCGAATATCTTGGTCATCACCCGTTGGTATGTGGCGCCAGCGTTCTTGAGGCCGAAGGGCATTCTTTTGTAGTGGAATATCCCTTTAGGCGACCGAAAGGCCGTGTGAATTTGGTCGTGCTCAGCTATCCAGATTTGATTATAGCCGGACAATCCGTCCATGAAGGACAAGGCCTCATGGCCAGTAGTTGCATCAATCATCACCTCCGTGATCAGCACCAGAAAGTCATCCTTGGGACATGCTTTATTCAGATCTCGGAAATCAACACATATCCTGATATGTCCATTCTTCTTCTTCACTAGCACAATATTGGCCAACCAGCTGGTGTATTGGTTCTCAGCTACAAAATTGACATCTGTGAGCTTGTCGACTTCTTTGCAAATTTGGTTTATCAGCTCCGGCCTCATGCGCCGGGGGGACTGCTTCACCGGCTCCATGATGTGGGACGGACACGGGAGACGACACTATATGGTGCCACCCTCGGACTCTAGATGAAGACACGACCAGCAACACACACCAGGGAGACACTAAGCCCGACACTACGAGCTCCTAGTGGCGAAACGTCGCTAACAGAAGTGGAAGCTCACTCGTCGTCCCAAGCGAGGGAAAGCGCGGACCGTGCGCGGTTAAGAAACCGGCGGAGGTCAAGGGTAGTCCGACTCAACTTCCGGACTCGGATCGAGTCGCGGGACGGGTCACTCTCACTCTCACAGCGGTGACATAGACACACGGGCTAGTACCTACACTCTCGGCAGCGGCCTAAGACCATATACTAGCTAAGCAATGTAATGCCAAGGAGTTAAGACCTTTACCTCCACGCACCCGGCGTGGCGAAGACACCCCGGCTGACTTACGGGCCCCCGGTTAACATAATTTACAGCGGTACAAAGAGATTCGACCCACTCCACGCAGGGAGGTAAAAGGTCACATGTGGGCCCCGGGGATCACACAAATCAGGTTGATGGGCAGCATCTTGATGTCGTCTCGACGCGCCAAACTCCGCGTTCTCGTGCTTTCCGGATGGCGTAATCAATGGGCCGTGGGGCCCACATGCTGTCCTGTCCTCCGGGTCTGGAGGGTGGGTCTCAATTTAATGGGGACCCCTGGCAGCACGCTTCCCTGGACGGCGGTCAGCCGACGACACTCACCGGAGGCCGGGTGCCCCGGTTCCCAAGTGGAGAGAGTGCTGTCCACGAGCTGATGTTGCTGTTTCAGCAGCACGCGCTCCGGCGAAAATGGCCGCTACGATCAGCCCCGTCGCCGGAATACGACGAAACTAGAGCTGTTGGAAAGAGGATTCGAAATCCTTCAGTCTAGGGCCAGTGGACTCTTCTGAACCTGCGCGGACCTGGGCTTTAACTATTTTTCAATTCTATGCTCCACAGCTCCCGAAATCTCAGATCAGCATATCAGTTTCCTGTAAATGGCCGTTGACCGCCTACGTACAGTTGGATTCAGGCTTCGAGCTCGTCTTAGACGTTGTAGGGAATCAAACCACGGAACTGGGAATATTTTTAGAATTTAATTTGGAGAGGGCTGCGATTTGTTATGATTTTGTGGGTGACTGGTGGTTGGATCTGGGAACAGGTGGACAGAACTGTAGATGGGTCTGAGAATGATTTGTAGAAAATATGAGCTGGGAAAATCAAAAATTGAGAAAAATTTTGGATGAAGGGGTGGATGGATGGAACTTCCAGTAAAATTGGGCGAACTAACAGAAATCAAAAAGTGGCTCTAATACATGAAACTTAGGATGGAGGTGAACCTGGACAGAACTCGGGCAGAACCGAAATGGAAGAGTGGACGAAAATCAAAATATAGGAAACGTGATCTGAATGCTGGCCTGATTTTTGTGGGTGGAGAGAACATCCCAGGAACAACTCCTCCAAATTTGGTAGCCAAATGAGCTTGGGGAAGACCTGTGAACTTTGAACAAGCTGCTGTGGTACTACGCAGGCAGAACTCCATTGATGGTGATGGCAGTGCGGTGGCGGCTCGTGGCGGCAGCGGCGGCGACCGGAACTGATAGGGTGGAGTCACACCACCAAGAAGCAACCTTCACAGCTGCAAGGGGGAGAGGGAGAGAGGAATGGGGCGGCCTAGGCCATGCTCCAACAATTTTCAAGTTCAAAATGGCATTAATTCCTCCAAAATGGAAAATACAAGCTTAAATAGGTTACATCTCACATCCATCCACAACCGTAGGATCTAGGGGAGGGGAATAGATGGCTGGGATTGAGTGTGATTAACACACAAAATTTACAATAAAAAAAAACAAGGGGAGGGGCGCACCATTGACTAGAGGGAACAAGCTTGACATGGTAGGTGGGGTGGGTGGCCAAAATGTGGACTTTCCAAGCCACTTGTCCCCCACTTGGCCCACCCTTCTAGAAGCCTCCATGTGGAAGGTTGACTGACCCCACATGGGACCCTAGGTTGAGGTGGCTCAATGGGATGGGGCCTGGGGGGCCCGTGGGGCCCACGGGGTCCAAATTGCACATAAGCCCCTCTTACAATCAAAATAGCAAACCGAATACAACGAAATAAACACAAATTACACACACATAAAGTCTAACTAAATATGATAAATGGGGAGGCTCAAGGCGGAGTCTCCAGGCTGTCTCCGAGACATATGGACGCTGAGGTGGCTCGAGTTGTGCTCCGTGTGCGGTACCGGTGGCTCGGCGTATCACGCCGCTCAACTGCTCGGGTGTCCGCACCACTCCACCTTGGGATCAATAGCCAAAATGTGTTGAGTCATACCGGGGCTGAGTCCGGGCATCTCTTTGTAGTTCCAGGCAAAGCAGTCCCGGAACTCTTGTAGTAGCTTCACATATTGCTCCCTCTCCTGTGGAGGTAGAAGGGCACTTAGAAAGGTCGGCCTAGGATCCCCCTCCGTGCCGAGGTTGATTTCGATGAGCTCATCTACTGTGCCCTGGCCGCCATCTTCAATTTTCGGCGGTGCCGATAGTAGGTCAACGAAATCTTGATCTTCACCCTCTTCTGCTTCAAGGATACCATAGGCGTCTTCTTGCTCCACCTCATTGTACAATGAGGCTTCGCTTACTTCCTCCCCTTTTTGGCTCGTTGTCTGCAGCTTCGAGGGGTCATCGTGTGCGGAAAAGTAAAGGATTTCTCCGGGATCTTCTTGGTAATTATCGTAGATGGCTCCTGCAAGAGCCGAGGTGATTGATTGCCACACTGGGGATTGTTCCACTGTCGGCGGCTGGGGTTGTTCATTCTCAGCTGCATCTTCAAATATCTGGTGCTGAACTGACACCATGTAGATACTTCTTTCGTGGCTTCCCATCACATGGGGGCACGGCGGAGCCACCACATAGTCTCCCATTCTGAGCTCATCTTTCTCAATCAGGTCTTGAGCAATATCCTTGAAGATGTAGCAGTTTTCGATGGGGTGACCCAGTATTTGGTGATAAGGGCATAAAAAGGGGTTGCCACTTCTGTGGGCATCTTGCGGCCTTTTAGACCTTGGTAGGGAGACCTTGCCATAGTGGCAGGCCCAGTCAAAGATTCCTCGGGTCTTGTTCTTTGGGAAAGAGTAACGCTTTTGCATCCTCTCTTGTAGTGTAGGATTTCGCTCAGCCGATCGTCTGACTGGAGAACTAGCTGCATCCCTTACTCCCTTCTTCAAGTGCATAGGGGCGCTTGGGATAGTGTTCGGGGACTGGTGCATGCCGATATTATGCTGGCGGAAGATACCCCCGATCAAATCAGACACAAGTGCGATCACTTCGGCCAACCGAGCCTTCAACATCTCAATCTCCCGTTGCTGCTGATAGCACCGGGCCAACATGGCAGAGTCGCACCGAGGGGACCCTGGAGTGCGACCCGTTTTCTCATCTTTTGCATCAATGTCAGGCGAGGGCAATGGCACTCTGTTGCTTTGATCATCCGAGGTCGATCCTTCAGAGGAGGGCGAGAACTTCCCCGTGTCCCGGCGGGGAGGTGGGTTACATAGAAACACTTCTTCATCTTGATCTTCCTCAGCTGGAGGCATGTGATGCTTGTGGCCGTGGGCTTCCTGCGGGTCTGTAGCTTTCGTAGGGTCATCACCGGCCGGGGCCGAGACCGATATCATGTCGGCTTCGTAAGAGTCTTCTATTGAAAAGCCCAAACCCGGGTGCCGGGTGATCTGTAGCAACCTCCGGTCCATGTTTGGCGGGTTCCACATTTTCTTGAACATTTCTTTTCGGCTAGAGAGTTGATAAAAGGGGATCCCTTGTTTCCTAGTCATTTTGGCTACACGGCCGGTTATGTCGGAAAGTCCCATGATCGGGACAAGGGGGTCGTGCAGCTCGTCGGGGAGTTTGCAATCATCATCCCCTCTGACCGGGTGCTCTTCAGCTACATAGAAGATGGTAGGCGGGCCCCCGGGGTTAGGCACCTTGAAGGTCCTTAATGGTTCGACCACCTGGTAGTCAGCGTCTGCGAGGGGCTTGGTGATCCCAAGCGGGACCCTGACGTCCTCCAACAAGTCTTCGGGGTATAGCATCCCCGGTGTAGGGTAGATGGGAAGGGGAGTGGCCCTGAATATCCCTTCTGCTTCCGAAATAAATGAGACCCCAGGGGGAGCCATATAGCCTGGTGGCAGTGGAGGAAACCAGCTGTCAGGCTCTACCTTCTTTTTTCCTTTGTCCTGAGTGGCTTCGGGAGCTTGCTTCAGCTTTTCCAAATACAAATTGGCATCCGACAAGTGACACTCGAACACTTCGAAGGGGTGGAGGTCAGCGAAGATTCTCTCCTCTTCCCCGTTGTCGGGGTACTTGATGCATTGGTGCAGAGTGGATGGTACTATCCTGTTCTGGTGCAGCCAAGGTCGGCTGAGCAACGCCTTGTAAGAGGTGCTGGAGTTGATCACATGGAACTGAACCTTAGTTGTGAAGTCGTCGAGGGAGAGGTTGAACTTTGCAACCCCCATAGGGACCTCACACTTTTGGTTGAAGCCAGCAATCTTGACGTTCCTGACCTCGACCAGGTGTACGTCAAAGTAATGCTTCTGGTACACCCGGTAGGGGAGTATATTCACGGCTACTCCCGGGTCGACCAGGACTCTGTTGATGGGATGCCCATTCAGCTATCCCTTCATGTAGAGTGGCATATTATGGCTGCAGGTGGGTAGAAGCATATCCTCTTCTGTGAAGGCCACAGCCACCTCGGGTGACATTTCAGCAAGGCAAGCTTTAACATATGCTGGTGTCTGAAGTGCAGCAATGACAGCTTGCCGTGTCTCTTCATCTAAAGATAGAATCTCCCAGACAGTAAACCTGGCTGGGATCTTCTTCAGGTGTTTGAATATTCTGATGCCAGCTCGGACTTCGAGCAACTTCATTTCTTCGGCTCTGCTATGCCTGCCCCCGCTTTGGGTCTGGGGAGCCGGCTCAGCGGGTGCCTCCTCCACTGGGTTGGATGCCACTTGAGCCTGTGGGGCCTACTGGGCCACCTCTCTTTCTTGCATGAACTCGGCGAGGTTGGGGATGTTGTCAAGTTCTTCTCTCGTCCAGGCTGGGGGCGCCACGGACGGAGCCAAAGGGCCACCTGTTCCTTTGGTCAACCGGGACTCCAGGGGGCATGACTGTCTTCCCTTTTGAGCCGAGAGAAATTCAATAAATGAGGGGGCACTCTGGCCACTTGTTTCTTCAGGGTAGAGGCCCGATGGAGGAGGAATCTCCGTGCCCTGGACCCTAGGTTCGGGGACATGGTATGGTTGCTCTTCCCTGAGCAGAATGCTGAGGTTGGCCTGAGGAGGGCATCCCCACCCTCTCCCCGACCTAGTGGCGTGTTGGGAAGTAGATGCTTCAGCCTGATTTGCTTCGGCTGGCTCGAGGGATACCTCCTACTCTTCCTCTCCCAAGGAGAGGGTTGTGTCGAACAATGTTGAGGGGGTGTTGCATGAAATGACAACCCCACCCTTCTTTTTATTTCTGGGCTTTCTCTTTTTCTTCTTCTTTTCTCCTCCGGTTGCTGATGGCCGCTCCGAAGGGGGTTCTCCCCATAAAAGAGGTTCTTCCCCCGTTCCGGCTTCTGCTTCTGGACCCAGCTCGAGTGACTCAAACTCTTCCCAAGGGACATACTCCTGCAGCTCCACAGGTTGGATCTCGGGTTGTTCATAGTCTTCGAGCCCATCAATAATGGCATGGAGTCTTTCGACTGCAGGGCTGGTTTCTTTGTGCACCCGCATCTGGATGTGCTTTTTCTTGTTGTGAGTAGGCCGTCTCATAACTAGCCAGAAGGATGTGTCTTGCTAAACCAGTGTTACCGGTGGCAGTGCTGGTTGGGGTGTGACACCCCTTATGTGAACCTCCGGAGTGGGCCGAGGGGCTTGTCTTCTTCTTCCATTCTTCGTTGGCATAGCCTGCCAACCCCCCTGGTCCTGGGCCGGGGCCATGACAAAGGCTTCATAAGTGGCGTGTGTCCTGGCCTCGACCACTCTTCAGGCAGCTGCTGGTATAATGACACCATGTTGACTATGGTCCCCAGGTATGGCATCTCGTACAGCTGCGGAGGGTCCACCTTGAGCTCCCCCATGTCCAGCTCCCCCTTCTTGATCAAGGATTCAATGACATCCTTGAAGATGTAACACTCCTCGATAGTCTGCCCGAGCATCTAGTGGTACGGGCAAAAGCAAGGGTCATCCATCTTCTTCAAGTCACCGAGCCTCTTTGGTTCTAGTAGTGTGATTTTGTTGTATTTGATGGCCCATTCGAACAGGACCCGGGACTTATCTCGAGGAAAAGAATAGAACTTATTCCTCATTTTCTCCCGCAGAGAAGGTCCTTCCTGCCGTTCAGTAGACCTGGGCGGAGGAGGGTTGGCTGTCTCTTTGGCTTACTCTTTCTGTTTCTCGAAGGTTTCGAAGTCCAAGGTGTGAACTTCTGGCGGTGCCGGTCTCTTCTCAGCTTGCCTGGCCCTCTGCTCAATGCAGCTGGGGCAGAAGAGTATCGAGCAAGGAATGCCTCGATCTCTGCCACTATGTTGCTCATATGGTCAAATAACCTTACCTCAGCACCGATCATCCTCTCAAGGATTTCTTTCTTCAGATCTTGTTTACAAATTTGCACTGCATCCTCCTGATGTAGGGGACGTCTACATCTCATGTTGAGGTTCCTCCACCTCTTTATATAGTCGAGTGCCGACTCATCATTTCTTTGTCTTGTGGCGTAAAGCTCTGCCACAATTACCTCCCATTCGGCTATGTAAAACCTTTCCTTAAACTTCTTCTGCATGTCGGGCCAGTCTGTGATGGACCCGACGGGCAAGCTCGAGTACCACTCGAAAGCGAGCCTGATAAGTGTCGAGCTGAAAAATTTGAGGAGACATGCCTCATCCGTCGCCAGATCCCCCATAACATTCACATAATACGCAATGTGCTCCCTGGGAGACCCTTGCCCGTTAAACTTTTCAAACTTCAGTGGCTTGGTGATGCCGGCTGGCAGCCTCCTGGCTGCATAGTGCGTCGGGTAAGGTACCCGGTACACATCGAATGGCGTGTGATCACCATCGCCCCTCTCCGCCAGCTTCATATCTATCATTTGTTCGAGCATCAGCCTGCTCACTGCTATTGGGTTGACTGGACTTGGATAGAAGTGGGCCGGTTGCGCCAGTGGCGCTGTTAGTACTGTTGCCTGTGGTGCAATAGTGGACCCCTGGAATGGCAAGTTCGATAGCGGGGCCGGTGTAATATGTTGCGGCTGATGCAGGGGTATGCCCCCAGTGTAGCTGGGTATTGGTGGAGACACCATCGCCTGCGGAGAAGCTTCCGAGGCTTGACCGTTTCCCCCAGGAGTTTCGGGCAATGCCTCGGTCTACCCGGATGTTGAAGGCTGAGCATTTCTTTCAGTCAATTGTTTCCTCAACAATTCAATCTCTCGCTGATATTGCTGCATCATATGCAACCCGACGGGGTCATTCATGGAAAGGGTAGGGGTGCCCCCTCTTTCTTCGGCCGGCACCTCCTCGGATGACGTGGATGGTCTCCCGTGGTGCCTTCGGTAATAACATTGGCGGCCAAGGCCATTGAAGGCTCCCCATGGCCAGCTTCTTCGGTGTGAACTTGCACCACCTCACTTGCCGCTCTCCCCCTTCTGGTAAGAGGTCCTGGCCTTGTGGCAAGTCTGGCCACTTCCTTGGGCTCCGTCGGCAGAGCCCCGTACCAGCCAAATACTCCGGCCATATTGCAGGCATAAACCCTCAAGTCTCTGCCTCTTCTTGCCGCTTTTCTCAACGGCCTGCCTGGGAAGACCAATCTATCAAAGACCGATCTCTGTGGCTTCCTTTCTTCCCTCAACGGGGATTGGTGACGCTCCTTCGAGCAATTTCTTGACTCGGCACTGGGCACCGGTCGGGTTTCTTCTTCTTCAAAGGCGGAGGCTACTGCCCCCAGTAACCTTTGGCGGCCTAGGGGAGTGCTCCCTGGGCCCCGCAGATAATTCCTCATGGCTTGCTCCACTCTTTCCCAATCTTGAACAGGAGGAGAAACCGGTGATAATGTATCGACAACAGCAGTAGGGGTGTAAGCTGAGGGCCTCGTGTGGGTAGCTTGGCGACGGCGCCTGTAGTGTCGGCGGTGGGTGACTTCTGGCGATGCCAGTGCAGTGGGCACTGGCTGGTACATATGGGCCACAGTCTTGACCCACTCTTCCTGTTGTGCCCTTGTGGGATGGAAGGTGTTCGGCCCTGCCTGGGCGGGTGAAGTAATCTGGGCTCCCCTGGGGACCCAGACTTGCTTAGACTTGGCCAGCCTGCGGGCCGGCACATGCTCCAGCTCTCCGGCCGGGGTAGTGGGCGTCATCTTGCCCTTCATCTTTTCCAGCGCTCGGAAGGAGTTCTGCATTGGCACAGTGGGCACGACCTGGTCAGGGATTGCTTTGGCTCGTTGCCCGTTGGTGTGGACTCAGATAGTTCCAATGACAAAGGGCTTGCCAGTGCTGGAAAGTCCGCCCCTCGGTTGTTGACACCCGTTTTATGACCAATAAGTTGGGGTCATCTCCTTGTTTATTCTATATGATGCTCTAAGTTGTTCATTCTTCATTAAGCCTTCTTGATCAGTTCGAGGCTTATTTCATGGCTCTTAACCTCTTGGTTGAGTCTGGTTTCCTCGGCGCTTGTCGTTTGGATGAAGCTTAGCAAGCTCTTATCATTTTTTGGATCCTTATTGTCTCTAACGGTCCACCACAGGGGCGTTACGTTCTTCTAACGCATTAGCCTTGGGCCGTTACATCTTGAAGAGTCCTACGGCTTAAGGCCTTTGTTTCAATCCTTATCCTTTGGCCTATCCGTTGATTCTAACGGTCTGTCTTGCGGCCGTTACGTTTCTCTAACGCGTCCACCCATGGCCGTCACATTCATGCAGAGTCTAACTGTTTATAACTTCTTCCCGTTGATCTTATCCCCTTGAGGATAAGGTTAGTGTGACAGTCTTCTCCTGGCACGTTACATGCCTGTGACGGTCTATCGTGCAGCCGTTACATCCAACAGAGAGTCCTGGCTAGTCTGGTCTTTTCTCTGCCACTCCGTGATCGAATTGAGAGTTTGATCTTGTGATTTCTCTTCCAAAACTGATCCTCAAAACCTTCTGTTCGATTCTATGGACTCTTGGGAGTATTATCTTCAAGAGTTTGCTAGGAATTATCCTCTGCTCGACCGGAGAGTTGGAGGGTCTATAAATAGCACCCTTAACTTCATGGGCTATGGGGGAGAAATCTGGAGTTTGCGTCGAAGTGCTGCCGCATTCCGGAGCCACATCCATCCAAGGGTAGCTTGTTTCTACGTCCATCTGCATCACAGTCAAGGGAGTACTTCGGTTTCGGGTTTTAAAGTTCATAGTTTGCACACTTGTGTTCCTCCCTTCCTCCTCTCATCATAGCATTGTCCCACTCCTTTCTCCACGTTCTATCATCTGTTTTCATCATCTCAACATCCTTCCCACGTTTTAAAACGCCCAGAGGGGTTAAAAAACCAAACTTCCCCAGTATTCCCCTTTCCTTTTGAATGATCTTAAGTTCTTTGATTATTGATACTACACTTGTGTGAAAGGCTAATTTGGGATTATTTTCTTGTGTTCTACATTCTTTGGCAGGTTTATAGGGTTCATCAGACGAGGCCCAAGCTTTCTACCCGGCTGGAAGGTTTGGAGTTTGAAGGATTCACAAGTTGTTTCTGCAGATACTCTGACGGTCTTCATCAGACGCGTCAGGTGGCTATAACGGCTTAGCGGGAGACCGTCACACTCCTGTGACGCACAGGTTCTGGACCGTTACATTCAGCAGATCTGCAGATTTCATTGGTTTTTCTCTCCCGTGGGCGGGTTCATCATCCTCCTATTTCTAAGGTATTGATCAGGTCTTTGACTTGTTTTATTACCTTAGTGGCGATCATGTTCTTTCCTTAGCATTGGGCATTGGTTTTCTCTCTCACACATCTCTTATTTCCTTTGCTTGTTCCACCCACATGGTGTGTTTTATTTATTCCATTGCTCCACGCTCCGGCGTGTGTTTTTCTTTGCCTTCTTTAGTTTAGTTTTGAGATAGCATCGCCCATGCTAGAGCTTGTTCTGATTGCCTAGGTTCATGGTCCACATGTTCATAGGTTGATTGAGATCACTGTGATTTGCTTATCATATTCATCATTCATCACATCACACAAACAAAGAGGAAGAAAACAAATCAACAGATAATTTTTTGGCGATCACGGTGGGACACCTTGTGCCAATCGTGCTTTTTTGATCTCTGTTAAACCTGCCATCATTTCCTTGTTTGGTTTTCCCCGGGTTTCCCTTTTATTTCCCTGCTGTTTCTGGTTCTCTAGCTCCTCTGATGGTCTCCTGTCCCTGCGTTACATTGCTTCTGACGGTCTTGTCTTCGACCGTCACATAATTCTGACGCAGGTCCCCTAGACCGTTACATACTCCAGATAGGTACGCATCCCGAGGTGCATTTTAGTTCCGCAGTTTCTACTGTGATATTCTTACTTGGGTGATATCTGGTCTCCTCCCCCATTATTTTGCTTATCCATATTCATTGTTTGCATACTTGTTTGCTAGATTCTAGGATAGAACTTGCATGCACTCCGGTGCGCATAGGTTCATGCATATTTTCATACATTAGATTGCATTTTCCTACCTTGGTGTGCAGACCTCTCATCTCCATATTCCTTGGGGCCGACTAGCAAATCACACCAGGGACCTCCGTAAGTCCCCGCGAGACGTGGATTCCCACACGGACGCCGGGCCGGTTGTACCTTTCAACCCCGTGTCTAGGATTGCATAAGTGAAGGAGTGATCACATTTAGAGTCAAACCAAGCCTTACACCCTCTCCTATCAGGAACCTATTGTTGAGAGCACACCCTAATCAATCTACTAAAGTTCCAAAGGAGGAATCATAAGAATCTTGAGGCATCATCCTAAGCAACTTGGTTGACTTTGAGTGTCTTCATTACTTTTTCACTTGCATCTTTGATAGAAATCATTCAGGTTTGGTTGCTTGTTGTGTGATTGTTTGTTGTCTTGTTTGCATCTTGTTAAGGTTGTCCATTGCATGTGGAGTCATCTCCATCCATTAGGAGCATCATCACCCAGGGGCGAGTCCCTCTCTTCATCCTATTTCAACCCACTCTTCGAATCTACCATGGCTTCCTTCGATCTTCCTCGGTCCCAAGAGGAGTCCCTTCCTCAAGGGCTTCTAGAGGATCCCTCTAGAGTTGTCTCATTCCAGCCTTGCGAAGGGCCCGTTCTTCCTCATCTTCCATCCCCATGGAGAGTGCTCCGTCCACTCAAAATCCTCCTCTTCCTTCTGCCAATTCTGTCCTTCAGATGATGGCCCAATTAGACCCGGCCCAGCTTCAGGCGGTCTATCAGGCTATGCAGGGGTCCAACACCCCACCCTCCCCGATTATCTTTGGTCATTCCAATCCATCCGTCACTCAACCTAGAGCCGACGGACCCATTGTGCAGCCCGTTGATCTCACTGGCAACGATTTCCAAAGGGTCGACGATCACATTTTCTGAGACCGAGCTAGCTCCTCCAGAAGCTCGGCAAATGCCGCTCTGCATTTCAATTACTTTGAACAAAGTCAATATTGACGCAGCACTGGTAGACACAGGGGCATCGATTAATGTGTGCCCACTCAGTACCCTCCGAGCTTGCAACATATCTGAAGAACTACTGTGACCTACCCCCACCACCATAGCCGCATATGATAATTCAAGAAGAGCCTGTCATGGGGTGGTCACTATTCAAGCAGAACTTGGACCTTTTACTATGCCAGTGGAGTTCTATTTGCTGGACATTGACCCTATGTTCAAAACTATCTTGGGTCGTCCATGGATTGACACTCTCAGCACCGTACCCTCCACTGCGCATCAATGCATTAAATTTCCTTTCCAAGGGAGGGTCGTCAAAGTTAAGAGTTTATCCACGGTCCAATCTATAAAGGCTATTTCAGAAAAGGTTCTCCCCACCTTATGGCCTAGTAGCCAGCCAGTCATCTCAGTGCTAGATCTTGACTTTCCTTGGGCTTATACACCCCGCAAACCCATCACTGCTGCGGTTAATATCAAGATGAAGCCCCAGATCCGAGATTCCAAGGGCTGGGATATTATATTGAAGCTAGGCTACCAACCGGGGAGAGGCCTCGGTGCTCAATTGCAGGGAAGGACCAAGCCCATCCCCAAGGGCAGAAAAATGAACAGGAGAGGTCTCGGCTACCGAGAGACTACATTACCTATGATGGGTGATTCTAGGCCACTCACCTGGGACTACCGTCAGCATTTTGTCAGAGGGCCTCTCCAGCCAGGCACATTGAGCCTGCAGCTAGTTCTGCCAGAAAGAAAGGATTCAGTCTGTCCAGTTGCCGGTCCCCCTCTACCACCGAGAGGGCCAGTTGATGACATGATTGACTATGGTCTGGCCTTTGAGAGATTGTTCCATAAAGAAGACTGCCAGAAGCGTCAAGAGGTTCGGCTTGTCCAATGGAGGCTGAAGAAACAGCCAGTTCAGCATCCACGGGAGGAGGGGAGCTCACCGATTGTCTTTTCTTGGTCTCCCTCCCGTCTTCAATCACTTTTCAGCAATGGGAACTCATATCCCGTCCTCCCCCAATCATGATCAACCAATCCTTCAATGATCCGTTTGAAATCATGTTTATTCCCTGTGCCTGTGGGCGTTGTCCTCCTATTAATCTGGTCGATCTATTCACTCATCCTTCTTCCACCACTCCACTCCACGAGATGTGGTTTCGGTCCTCCGATCCCTTCTTCGATTGCATCTTCCTTGAATTGTTCCCCATGCAACTCCCGCCTCCTCCGTCCTGTTGTGTGGTCTCCACTGATCTCCAAAAAAAAAATGTCAAATTCAAAATAGAGATTTCAATGGAAGATTACGCTACTTTGTCTCCATTCTCCTCCCAGGGGCACGAGTCCCCTGCTCCTTCCTTTCCACTAGATTTTCTTTCCCCTAGGTTAGGATTATGGTCTGTCGAGTCTAGGGAAGTAGAGTCAGTTAGGTCTAGAGAAGTAGGGTCTTGTTCTAGCTCGTCCAATCCTTCCTCCCATGAGCCGCGCCCGCTTGCGCGTCCTCCAAAATCCGTTCCTGATAGGTTCTTGCAAGATCTAGCTCAGCGGTGTCATGCTCTTTTAAAGTGTCCAGAATTTGTTGCTACGGCAATCGTGATTGAGGATGAAGAGGAAATAGAGGAGGTGTGGAGCGATGATGGACTCGGTGTCTATGAAATCCTGGATGAAAAAGATCCAATCGACGAGGACAACAACATAGATGACACTGCCGATTTGTATGCGCAGGGACTAAAGAGATTCGACCAGCCATCCTCAGTAGTGGATGAACCTACGAAGGAAATAAATTTGGGAACTGAAGAAGACCCAAGGCCCATCATTATTGCCGCTAATCTCCCTCCGCAAGTAGAAGAGGATTTGATCGAGGTTCTCAGGGAGTATAGCGATTCTTTCGCCTGGTCTTATGAGGACATGCCAGGTCTTGACCCCTCCTTAGTGGAACATCGACTCGTGCTTAAACCAGGGGCAACACCTGTAAAACAACGATCAAGAAGGTTTCACCCCCACATGGCCTTGAGGATTAAGGAAGAAGTCGATAAGTTGTACAAGGCCAGATTTATTAGAGTGGTTCTATATCCTCAGTGGGTGGCGAACATAGTCCCTGTTATCAAGAAGGATGGAAAAGTGTATATTTGCATCGCTTTTAGGGATCTTAATAAAGCATGTCCCAAAGATGATTTCCCGCTGCCTCACATCGACGTCTTGGTAGATAACACCACCGGGTACGAAGCTTTGTCATTCATGGATGATTACTCAGGCTATAATCAGATCCGTCTCGCTCCGGAAGATCAAGAGAAAACCTCCTTCACCACGCCCTGGGTCACGTACTATTATGTGGTTATGCCGTTCGGTCTGAAGAACGCGGGCGCCACCTATCAGAGGGTGATGATGGCCATTTTCCATGACATGATGCATATCTATATGGAAGCTTATGTGGATGACATTTTGGTGAAGTCAAGGACTAAAGAAGAACACCCCTCTATTTTGGATAAGGTGCTGCAAAGAGCCAGGGAGTACAAGCTTAAAATGAATCCGAAGAAGTGTGTATTCGGAGTCTCTTCAGGGAAGCTGTTAGGCTTTATAGTTAGCAAACGGGGGATCCAGATTGATCCTAACAAAGCAAAGGCCGTCATGGACATGCCTCCACCGAAGAACATTATGGAACTGCGAGGACTGATTGGTAGATTACAATTCATCAAAAGATTCATATCCCAACATTCTCAAAGGTGCCGCCCGTTTTATGAATTGCTTAAGGCGGGGGTAAAGTTTGAATGGAATCAGGACTGTCAGAAGGTCTATGTGGACCTAAAGGAATATCTATCCAATCCCCAAGTTTTGCAACCTCTTGTCCCTGGGAAACCCCTAATCCTATACATCTCGGTCATTGAGGACTCCCTAGGGGCGGTCTTAGCACAAGTAGATGAGGAAGGAAAAGAGTGGGCTGCTTATTACCTCTCTCGGTTATTCAACCCAGCTGAAGCCAGATACACCGCTATGGAGAAGACTTGTGCCGCCTTAGTGTGGGTAGCTCAGAAGCTTAAACATTACTTTCTTACCCACCCGGTTAGGTTGATTTCTAGAATGGACCCGATTCGCTATCTCTTAGAAAAGCCTGTCCTTTCTAGTAGGTTAGCTCGCTGGCAGAGCTTCCTCTCCCAATTCGATATCACATTTGTCGTTCAGAAGGCGGTCAAAGGGTACGCCATCGCTGAGCATCTTGCCCATCTCCCCATCCCTCACACTGACTCTATTCAGGACGATTTCCCTGATGAGCATCTCTCTGCTATCTCTCATCATCCCTTTTGGTCTCTGCACTTCGATGGTGCACTCAATTCTCAAGGCCGAGGGATCGGCGCTGTTCTGCTCACTCCAGAGGGAGTGACAATTCCCTTTGCTTATCAACTTCGATTTCCTGCTACCAACAACATCACCGAGTACGAGGCTCTCCTAGCCGGATTGAAGCACACCTATCTCCTAGGCGCGCGTTATTTGAATATCATAGGAGACTCTCAGCTCGTCTTGCGGCAAGTTCTGTCCACTTACCGCACTCGTGACCCTAAGCTCAAGCCTTATCAAGATTTGGTCACGCTCCTTGCTAGGTAATTCCGTAAGCTGATCTATATCCATGCTCCTAGGTCTCAGAACATTCTGGCTGACGCTTTAGCTTCACTTACTTCCTCTCTATCTTTCCCTCTCAGTCGGAATACTGAGACCATCGTCGTTCAGAGATTGGACGCACCCTCTCTTCAGGATCCTTGGTACATCAACCTTAGGAAAGCTGTAGAGGCGAGGGCTGAGAAGGAAGACCTTAAGGAAGTATCTTTGATGGAGCTAGAAGAGATTCTGGAAGAAGAAGAATTGCCCTGGTATCATGAGGTTGAGTTGTTTTACAAGGACGGATCATTCCCAGAAGGGGCAAATGCCAAGCAGCGCAAGTCAATAAGGAGAGCCGCCTCAAGGTATACCATCGTTACAGGAGAACTATACAGGCGTGCTACCAATGGAATGCTCATGAGATGCTTAGATGATGATGAGGCTTGGAAGGTGGCTGAAGCAGCCCATTCTAGTGAGTGTGGGGGTCATGGCAATGGCCAGGCTCTAGCGAAGAAGATCCTTAGGCAGGGCTACTATTGGCCCACTCTAGAGGAAGATTGCTCCCTCTATGTCCGGAGGTGTCTTAAATGCCAACTCCACGCTAATAAAATTCATGCTCCAGCTTCTTCTCTCCATCCTCTCTCCAGTCCTTGGCCATTTTCTATGTGGGCTTTCGACGTTGTCGGCCCGCTCGGTGATCCTAACTCTCAGATCAAGCAGAAATCCTTTATCCTTACCGCCACTGAGTACTTCACCAAATGGGCCGTAGTGGAGGCGTACGCAGAGATCAAAGCTTCGACGGTGTGCCGCTTTATCATGAAGAATATCATCTCGCGGTTCGGAGTGCCAAACATCATCATCACCGACAACGGACCCCAGTTCGTTTCACAAGAGCTCAAGGACCTATGTAAGAAGTTCAATATTGCATTGCATCATTCATCCCCATATTATCCTCAAGGCAACGGCCAAGCCGAAGCCACTAATAAAACCCTTCTTAAAATTATAAAGAAGACATGCGAATCTCATAAATTTTCGATTTGTCAGAAAGGTTAGTTGAAGCTCTGTGGGCTTACCGCACCTCCGTCCATACTCCTACGGGACAAACTCTCTATGCTCTTACCTACGGGATGGAGGCGGTGCTCCCATATGAGATCTTGATCCCTTCCCTTAGATTGTAGCTCGATAAGGAACTTAATCTCGACGAGCGTCGAGAGGCGTTGCTCGTTCAGTTGGAACTCTTGGATGAGAAGAGGATGAACGCAGTCGATCACGTATCCGTTTATCAAAAGAGAGTTTCACGTTATTTTCAAAAGAAGGTGATTGAACGTAAATTTCAAAAAGGTGATATGATTTTGAAACACAAATTCATTCGGTCTGCAGGTCCTAGGTCTAAATTGCAACCTAACTGGGAAGGGCCGTTCGTTGTAAAAGAGGCTTATCCAGGGAATGCTTATCGTTTAGTGAACGCGGAAGGTGAGGAGCTCTCTCACGCATGGAATGGGTTGTATCTTAAGCGTTTCTTTCCTTAGAGTCTAATCAGTGCCACCCCGACAGCGAGGTGTTCACTCTCTTTCACCATAAAGAGTCCTGAGTACGGCAATCACACACCACACGGCGTCCCTGGTCAGGTTTCCTGTTCTGTAGACACCATTTCTCCTCGACCATACTTTGGGGGAAAGTCGAAGTCCCTGTCCGTTTCTTTCTTCGGCTGAATCCAGGGGCAAGAGGTGAATAAGGAGGCGATGACCAATCTAGGCACCCTGACGAGAGGAGGTCTCAAATAGGGGCAGTCCGTTATGACCTGACGCCACAAGCAAAGAAACACAAAAGAAAATAAGAAGGCAAAGGAGCAATCTTTGTGACAAAAGCAAAAGCATTATCTCAAAAGTCTTCCAATCATAGATTCCAAAGCTCCGGAAAGAGAAAGAAAGCTAGGCACGGCAAGAGTGGCAGTACAGTTCCCCGCGGGACGAATGAGCCCGGTCGCATGCATGCCTAGAGTGGACTAAGGTTCGATGACGGACACAAAGTCCCGGCGCAACAGACCAAATCTCTAATGGGTTGTCTGAAGAGGAACTCAAGTCCTAAAAACTTCTATATCTGGCCTAAGCTTACCCCTGTGTTCTATTTTCCTTTTAGGATCAAGACTAGTACCCTGGGTATGGCCCTGGAAGAGACACCGTCATGCAAGTTGGGTCTTGGCCAGGGGTCGTCACCTTGTTGCACGCCAACCTCGGGAACTCTCGTTATAATAAGAAGGACCCACGTTGTCAGGGGGGGCACTAATTTCCAAAATCCAAAAAAAATCATATATTTTAAAACCCAAAAAATCATCATATTTCCAAAATCAAACAAAAATCATATATTTCAAAACCCCCAAAACATCAAATATTTCCAAAAATCTCACGAAAATTCACATATTTCCCAAAACTCCAAAAAAAAAAAACACCATCATATGCATTGCATGCATCGCATTATTTCTATTATGTCTTCCGCCTATTTGATAAGGCTCCACCCCTTGACTAAATATCAAGAAATGGTCATTCTCTAACTTACTTTAAGGCAAGGGGTTGAGTCTAAGAACAGATCTAACTTGTCTATTGTCTAAAGTGTGTGCAGAACGCAGGCTCAAGCTCAGGGCTGAAAACTCACAACTATACAGGTTCAGGACTGTAACGCGCCATCTCCAGACCGTCACAGTTATGTAACGGCCCATCCTGGACCGTCACATTATCTTCAGGGCGTTGGCTCTATTCTTTCAGCAGGTCTCTCTCTGACGGTCTGCACCCAGACCGTCACATATTTCTAACGGTCTGGAGTTAGACCGTTACACCCTCCAGAGAACAGAATTCTCAGTCTGTTCCCCTGATGGCCTATCGCCAGACCGTTACATCCTTGTGGCGGTCCTTCTCAGAACCGTTACACTCTCTAGAGGCTTTGTTTTTCAGATCATTCTAGCCAAGTCAAGCCACAACTCATGCTCATACAACTAAGACATTCCCATCTCATTCAAATGAACTTAATGAAACATAAAATTAATAAAATTTCAATTCCCATTGACAATTACAGCAACATCTTTCATCAATGAACAAAATCAAACTATATTCAATTTCCTATCCGCAAGAGGGTGGATCTTCCTCAACTCTTTCACGTAGCCACGGCGTGCTTCGTCGTTCTCTTCCACGTCTTCTTGCCACGGGCGCACTTTGCTGATCTCCCACATGATCAACACGTTCCGAACTGCTCTTTCATCCTCCTCGGTCCCCATCTTCCTAGCTAGAAAGGGAGGGTAGTGTGATAGTGCAGGAGCTTCGATTCGGGGTAGTCCGATCTCACGATGGCACCGGTGCGGGTTGTAGATCACCATGGTAGTATTTTCCACTAGCTGGAGGTCCAGGCCTTGACGCCGCGACATTCTAAGTAAAGTGTTCCGAAGGATTCTTGGTCGCATGGTGAATTTCTCTAATGGCAAGGTGTTGAAGAAGAGGCGCCATTCATCCCGTGTTTTCTTTTCCATCGTCTTGCATTCGACCTGAGAAGAAAATCCAGATGTACCTCCAATAAAGAACAAAGGGTGGCTCCCGAAGATCCGGCTAGCAGAAATTACATCTTCCTTGGGTTGGAATTTGATTCTCACTCCCATCCAACACTCAAAGAGTGTTATGGAGCCGAATAGAGGTCCTCCTAAGCAAGCGGAGCTTAGTCCGTCATAGAGATATGAGAGGATCGCTTGAGAGATGGACATTCCCCGCCACAACCCACTGATAATGTTAAGATTTTGGGTGTCTAAGAGGTGGTCGGTAGTGGTGAAAAGGAAAACTCCGCATAAGCAAATCGACACCACCTTGTCTATGGCTTCATATCTCTCCCACTTGTTCTTGCAATGAGAGACTATCCATTATGCCATGGGTATTACATGAATGTGGTGCGGGCTGATCATGGTCCTCACGTCCTTTGGATTGTGAATGAAATCGCTCAAGATCAAGGACGGGTCAATAGGCTCCACCGTATAGCAAACTAGATCTTCATCCCCCGCCTTAGTCTTAGGAAGGGCTAGGTAGGTTTCTACCTCCTCTAATAGGACTGTAGCTTCAAAAGAAGGGAAGATGAAGGTATGTGTTTGAGGATGCCACAATTCTATGAGGGCTGAGATGCTTGGCCAATCTAAGGATAATTTCTGAAAGTTCTTGCCTAAGACCAATAAAGGTTGAAGGTGCCATGCCCTCAGGATTGCTAACACTTCTAAAGGGAGTTCCTTGATCATGGGAGCCACCCACTTCAGATTGGAATAGCATCTTGGACCAGGAAGAGGCTGGAAGAAGAAGAAGATCATGAGGAAAGATGAAGTGCAGAGAATTGATGAACTTGGTTAAGGTATGGAAGCTTACCACTCTTTGAGCATTGGAGCTCAGATGCTTAGGGATTGATGTCAGCCTCTGAAGCTCTCCGCGCTCTTTTCTCACAGCCTTGGGTCCGGTGTAGATCTACTCCTCCATGGTCATCACCTCGAAGCTTCTCTTCATGGTGTTTTCCATCCTTAGGAGAGGTTCTTCAGCCCTAGTAGCAGAGAATTCATAAAGTTACAAATTTTGGCTAAGTTTCCAAGTTTTAAAGGCTTGATTTTGGCTTTGAAGTGATAGGATTTGAGTTGGAAGGCCTTATCTCGAGTTTAGAAGAGTTCTAGTGGGGATTTGGCTAATCATCCTTCAAGTTTGGACTCTCACGGCACAATCCATCTCGGAGTACATTTCATTCTTTGACGGTCTATCGTAGGGCCGTCACTTGGCATTGACGCCCCAGCTCTGGGCCGTCACATTTTTCGGTGGGTTTCTTTTGACCCAATTCCATTCTGTCAAGCCTAACGGTCTAGCACTGCACCGTTACATCTTGTGACGCATGGACCCTAAGCCGTCACATTTCCTGCCGTCCAGTCTTGGCTTATTCTTGTTCGAGCATTCCTGACGGTCCGATCACAGCCGTTACTTGGCTCTGATGCTCACAATCTGAGCCGTCACGTTTTCTGCAAGCTGCCTTAATATAGCAGGTTCTATCATCTTTAATGGTCTAGAATTTGACCGTTACACCATTCTGACGCTCCCTAGTGGGCTGTCACATTTTCTGCTGCTTAATGTTGCAGTTTGGCCTCTGTCATATCTAACGGCCTCCATCTGATGCGTTACAGGAGTCTGACGGTCTGGATTTAGATCGTCACTTTGTCTGCTGCTATATTTGTGCTATTCCGTCCTGTCTATGATTAGACCTGGCGGTCTTACACGCTTTCCATTTCATACATTGCATCTCACTCACACAAATTTTACATCCACATTCATCCATTCATTCACTTAAAACAACAAAACATAAAAAAGAACTCTTCATCCATTTTCCATTTTCATAAATTCATGTACAAGTAAGAAAAAGAAAATACAAGTTCACTCGGCCGGCTTGTCTTCCTGGCCGCCTTTGTCATCACCCTCCTCGGGTCTCCGCGCAGGTGGCGCTATGGAGGCACTCTCCTCCTGCTGTCCCCTCTCTGCTCTCTCATTCCTCCGCTGGCCGGAGGAGCTAGCGAGGAAGTCTGCTATCGATCGACTCGGGGCAACGCTCCTCCGTGCCCCACTTTGAGAGGCACTCCACTCCGATCCCCGGCCCATCATCCTCACTGTCCGCTCCATCGTCCGCAGCTTGATCTTCAACTCGAAGATCTGACGCAGTGTCTCTCAGGCCTCGGTCCGGTAGCGATCCAAGCCCGCTGTCCCGGTCCGGAGTCTCTCCACCTCGGCTCGTGCCTGGGCCAGCTCTGTCTGGAGTCGCTCTGCCTCTGATCGTCCTCGCTCTGCCTCCGTCCGAGCACGCTCCGCCTCGGCCCGCTGCGGCTAGCTCTTTTGCCTATGGTTTGCATTTCATCATGATTAGTCAAATAAGCATTTAAATTTTGCATAAATATTTTAAAGTCGAAGCATTTAGCATCTTACCCGCTCTGCGAGGGTGGCCTCCGCCTCCTCGGCCTGAGCACCCGCTCGAGCAAATTCGGCATCCCGCTCAGCTCTGCCCCCGGCAGGCTGTGATGAACATGACGGGACATCCGGTCCGGCTCTTTGGGCTCCCTCAGCCCACTGCAGTTAAAAGTCATGGTCAGTCAATCATCATTAACATCATTTTCATCATAAGCATGAATCATTTAGGTCCAAGGTTTTCGAATCTTACCAGAAGCTCCAAGGCGGCCCGATACTCGTCCTGCTGCTGGACGGTGGCGTGGAGTAGCCCCTCGAGCTCGGCTATCCTTCCCTCGGGGTCTAGCTGCATTTAGAAAGCATATAAGTCAGTACATATAGAGTAATTCTCATATAAAAGCATTTTTCATATAGAAAGAGTTCAGGGTCTAGAATTTCATACCGGTCGTCGGGTACCTCAGTACACCTGGTCCCCGTACCGCCGAGTGAAGGCCTTCAAGTACGCCTCATCGCTCTCATCCCGCTCCTTTACCGCTTTGCCCCGCCTGTTCCAGTCGTGGACAAACTTCGCCTTTCGGGCGCACCAATCCACGTCGCCGCCAATGCCCTTTGATGACTTGCCCGGGCGCTCGTCATCACGGCGTGGAAAGGTCACCTCGGGCTGGTGTAGTCCCCGAGTCTGTAGGATCAGCCGATAGTGGAGTGGCTCGATGACATTGATGCAATGAAGTCAAATGTCTCGTCCCCGGTACGAGAGGGCTGCCTCCACCCATGGCTGTCCCTCGTAGCTCTCGCCTCGGTACGGGGTCCATCTCACCTAAAGCATGTTGTTCCATTGGTCAGCATATAGAACATTCATAAACATTCAAAGCATTTAGAAGGCATTTAGAGTTCTGGGCTTACCGCAGTGTGCGGGAAAGAATCCAAATAGTCCTGGATCGCCCGGGTCAATCTGGTGATCGACCCCGAGTCTCTAGCAACCACCCATCGTCTGGCAATCGGGATCCACCCGGGGTGGAGTAGTGTGCCTCTCCCGATGCTCGGGAGGAACATGTAGCTCCAGATCTGCATTTAGAAGTTAGTATTAGTCGGTTGCATAATCATTTGCATTTGCATAATCATAAGCATAATAGGAAGCATTTAAGTTTACCTGTAGGAAAGGCGAGAAGCCGCCCAGCATCGTCTACCGGTCCGTGGTGCTGAGCGACTTGAACAGGAATGCTAGCATTGCCGCCCCCCATGCGTATTTTCTAACTCTGCCTAAATCTCTGATCATCGGTAGCAATCTGCAACTGATGACATCCGCTCGAGTCGCGAACAAGAGCTTCCCGAACAAAAGTATCAGGAACCGTCTCAGGACGCGGTCTCCCTCCTGTCCCGCCTCTGTCGCCACGTGTGGGCGCACCTGCTCTATCACTCGGTCTATATGCTCCTCAGGTAGCTCTCCCACTGCGATCGCTGCTCCTCTCAGTCCTAAGCTCTCATGCAGTCGCGATCGTGAGAGCTGAGATGACGTCTGGCCCGGCCTGATCAAATCCAGCCCCAGCAGCTCCTGGGCCATCTCTCTGTAGTCCATGTAGGTCCAGCCCGTCACTGCGGCTCCATGCACTCTCAATACGATGATCCTCACTATGTCTTCCAGCGTGGGGATCATGTGACCCCACGGGAAGATGAACGCCCTGCTGATCGGGTCCCATCTCTCGTGCAATGTGTACAGCAGCGACGTGTCCATCCTGATCACCTCAATGCTGAGCACCTCGATGAACCCCATCGCTGCAAGCCTCTCTCTCTGGTAGTCGGGCAGTGCCTGGTAGACGGCCCGGATCTGCAGCCACGAGATCCTTGTTCGTCTCTTTCCCTGCATTCATTTAGAGCATAAGTTAGTCAATTGCATCATAGAATCGTTGCATAGCATTCATATAATGAAAACACAAACAAAAAAAATTGAATAATTGAAAACCTAAAAAATAGTTTTGGTCTCTGGTGTTTGTGACGGCCCTGGGGTGGGGCGTCACATGGCTCTAACGCACCAAGGGTGATGCGTTAGGCTCGTGACGGTTGCTGGAAGGACCGTCACGTTCTCTGCTAAAGGGCATTTTCCCTTTTGTTTTCTAGGCTTTTCCCACTTTGGCCAAAAGGCCTACATATGATCCTAATGGGTTCGTAGACCCATTTTCTACCCCCCATTCATGCATGCATACACATAAAAAACTCATAAAAATTGAAAAATAAGAATTAGGGCGGACAGGCTTACCTCGTGGTCTTGGCCCCTCTTCCTCTTCTTCTCCATTGCAGTGGGTTCCCCTTCATCCTGGTGTGCTTCTCCTTGATCCCCCTCGGCCGTTGGAGCCTCTTCGTCCGCCATTGACTCCCTCCTCGCCGTTTCTTCCTCCACGGGCGGCGGGATCATTTCTCGCTCTATCCGGCGGTGGAGGCGGCGTATCGCCTTCTTTTTCATTCCTCTCTCCCTCCTCTTCGGCGGTTGAGGCTCGTCGTCGGCCATCTCGTTGGTGGTCGTCGGTGGTCTCGATGGTCGTCTCGGTTGGGGGTTTTTTGGGGGTGTTAGGGCGAATGAGAGTGTGAATGATGGTTTGTGACTGTTCGGTTTGTTTTTTTTGAACGCTCAGGAAATGTGACGGTCTATCGCCAGACCGTTACATTCCCTAACGCATCTTCTTTAGGCCGTCAAGTCAGTTGAGTATGTTTCATTGAAGAATGTGAATCACCAATCTCTGACGGCCCAGTCCTAGCCCGTTACGTGGTGTGACGCACCATCTCTAGGCCGTTAAAGTTTGTAAGTTTCTTGATGAATGAAATGGTCTATTTGATGCTTGAATGGTTGCATTTTCTGCCATGATGCATATTATTGATGCTTCTCATGCGTACAAATGGTTATGCCTTGTTTCATGCTCATATTTATTATCATTGGCTAATCTTTTGTTCATGGATGGAATTAAGGACATCACGCTTTGCCGTTTGTCAAGCAGGTAAGTCAGGTATTGTATCTCGATCCCTTGTCCCTTTTAATGCATTACTATATGTTATCTATGATATATTATCTCGAGAACCGGCTGGTCATTCATGTGCTCTGGGATCTGATGTTCCCCTTAAACAAAAATGATGATGATCTAAGCGCACATGTTTAATCGTTGGATAGGCCGTTAGGTTGGAAAAATTTGGGGACGATGGTTCTATCTTGCACGTCGTGGTTGCAGATGGTGTCCTGACCCTGATTTCTCCGGTCTAGCAATATTATTCTCGAGTATCTTATTATTTTATCTTTCTTTGCATTTGTTTTGATGATTTCTTTTATTTTAGCCCAGCATGCATCATACGCATTCTTTGAGCATTCATGAACTCCTCGTCTATCCAGATGTCTTAATGATGGTGAATAGCTGTGTTCTTGATCTCGGATGAGGAGAGTCATTTCCATTCTAAATTGGAAGGTCTTTCTTCGATTTGCTCGCTTGATCTGGTTAGCTGAAGATTCCTATCTGGAGTTTAGTCAGTCCTTTCCTTTCCGTTGCCTCCGGTGACCAGCCGTGTTTTCCTTTCCTTAGTTAGGTAGTTCCTCCAGACATGCGTCATTTGGTTGGCTATTTTCTTGTGATTAGTTCGAAGCTTCCAGAAAATTCCTGTCACTTGTTGGTTGAACGGGTGTCGTTTGCCTTAACGCCCGCTTTTCAGTCCGCTCCGCTTCATTTCCGCTTCATCTCCATGTCCCATTTCGCTTTCACTTCACCTCCGCTCACTCCCTTGCAAAGAGGACGTTAAGGAGGGGCATCTGTTGACACCCATTTTATGATCAATAAGTTGGGGTCATCTCCTTGTTTATTCTATATGATGCTCTAAGTTGTTCATTCTTCATTAAGCCTTCTTGATCAGTTCGAGGCTTATTTCATGGGTCTTAACCTCTTGTTGAGTCTGGTTTCTTCGACGCTTGTCGTTTGGATGAAGCTTAGCAAGCTCTTATCATTTTTTGGATCCTTATTGTCTCTAACGGTCCACCACAGGGGCGTTACGTTCTTCTAATGCATTAGCCTTGGGCCGTTACATCTTGAAGAGTCCTACGGCTTAAGGCCTTTGTTTCAATCCTTATCCTTTGGCCTATCTGTTGATTATAACGGTCTGTCTTGCGGCCGTTACGTTTCTCTAACGCGTCCACCCATGGCCGTCACATTCATGCAGAGTCCAACTGTTTAGAACTTCTTCCCGTTGATCTTATCTCCTTGAGGATAAATTTAGTATGACGGTCTTCTCCTGGCACGTTACATGCCTACGACGGTCTTTCGTGCAGCCGTTACATCCAACAGAGAGTCCTGGCTGGTCTGGTCTTTTCTCTGCCACTCCGTGATCGAATTGAGAGTTTGATCTTGTGATTTCTCATCCAAAACTGATCCTCAGAACCTTCTGTTTGATTCTATGGACTCTTGGGAGTATTATCTTCAAGAGTTTGCTAGGAATTATCCTCTTTTCTTGCTGGATTATCCTCTGCTCGACCAGAGAGTTGGAGGGTCTATAAATAGCTCCCTTAACTTCATGGCCTATGGGGGAAAAATCTGGAGTTTGCGTTGAAGTGCTGCCGCATTCCGGAGCCACATCCATCCAAGAGAAGCTTGTTTCTATGTCCATCTGCATCACAGTCAAGGGAGTACTTCGGTTTCAGGTTTTAAAGTTCATAGTTTGCACACTTGTGTTCCTCCCTTCCTCCTCTCATCATAGCATTGTCCCGCTCCTTTCTCCACGTTCTATCATCTGTTTTCATCATCTCAACATCCTTCCCACGTTTTAAAATGCCCAAAGGGGTTAAAAAACCAAACTTCCCCGGTATTCCCCTTTCCTTTGAATGATCTTAAGTTCTTTGATTATTGATACTACACTTGTGTGAAAGGCTAATTTGGGATTATTTTCTTGTGTTCTACATTCTATGGCAGGTTTACAGGGTTCATCAGATGATGCCAAGCTTTCTAGCCGGCTGGAAGGTTTGGAGTTTAAAGGATTCACAAGTTGTTTCTGCAGATACTCTGACGGTCTTCATCAGACGCGTCAGGTGGCTATAACGGCTTAGCGGGAGACCATCACACTCCTGTGACGCACAGGTTCTGGACCGTTACATTCAACAGATCTGTAGATTTCATTGGTTTTTCTCTCCCGTGAGCGGGTGCATCATCCTCCTATTTCTAAGGTATTGATCAAGTCTTTTGCTTGTTTTATTACCTTAGTGGCGATCATGTTCTTTCCTTAGCATTGGGCATTGGTTTTCTCTCTCACACATCTTTTATTTCCTTTGCTTGTTCCACCCACGTGGTGTGTTTTATTTATTCCATTGCTCCACGCTCCGGCGTGTGTTTTTCTTTGCCTTCTTTAGTTTAGTTTTGAGATAGCATCGCCCATGCTAGAGCTTGTTCTGATTGCCTAGGTTCATGGTCCACATGTTCATAGGTTGATTGAGATCATTGTGATTTGCTTATCATATTTATCATTCATCACATCACACAAACAAAGAGGAAGAAAATAAATTAACATCAGTGTAGTGGCAGCACGGCTCCTCTGGAGCCTCCTTCGGTGGGACGCCAACCCGTGGCCTGATGGGCAGACAGTTGGGTGCACGTGGTGCACGTAACAGTTCAATGTCCCGGTAGGGACAACTTTAGTAGTTCCGACAGGTGGTCGGCTAGCAACAATCTTGGTGGCTCCCTGAATGGGAGAGTTGGTCTCGGTCGAGTCGGATGCCTCCACGTCCAGCAAGTTCGCGAAGGCCACCCCAAGGAAGTTTGGGAAGCCCACCACGGGACGGAAACTCCCAAGCCAAGGGGAATGACCAGGTACCCATTCTGGACGTGGCTTCCGATGACCTGCGGGCCGAAAGTGAGTGACTTCATCGCTTGTTGGAATCCAACCTGCATTTGTAAATCAGACAATTAGTATTACAAAAAAGGGGCCGTAAGGCCCTTAGTCCCAGCAAGGAGATAAAGGGTGGTCTAGTCCCACCGGACGTGCCAGACTTGTGGATGCACTTTAATTCACTTACTCGTCGGTTGTTTATTCAGATTGTTGATTCGTTTATTTTGTGCGAGGGCGTGCCAGTCACAAAGTGACGATTTATTCGGGCTTCATGGAAGCCCATGGTGCGCTCGATCTGACTAATCAGACGATTGTGTAGTTCGGGTCGGGACCAAGACCCGTCGTGCCATGAAGGTCATAGCGTCATTTACATCTCCTCGGAGAGGGGAACACCCTTGATTAGTTGCCGGGAATAAGGGCTCTACGGCCGAAAGAATTACTAATTAACGTGAGGAGAAAGGGACGGTCGAACTATGCTAAAAGCCCGCATCGGGGTATGAACATTCAAATTATGTTGGTCCCTCACAAACTATTTTATGTCCGGACAAAGGTCCGTGTAGAAAACTAGACGGTGACGAGAGCAAATCCGTGCAAATGTCTGTCAGGAGACGACAATTTTGATACAAAGATGGGATCAGGTCCCGGTGCCAAGGGGGGGATGTCTTCGGTGAAATATTGGCCCAAAACAAGGTCGAGCAATAACCATGACAGAGGGGAGTAACTCTTGAGGGTGAAGCACAGCCTATGAGGGCATCATTAATATTCCCGAACCCGGGGCCCGAGGGAGACAAAGGCCGCATCGGGATATTCATTATTATTATTATTATTTATTACCATCATTCATTTATTATTACTATCATTTCTTTGATGACTGTTTTTATCACCCATGGGCCATGAATTCCTCTCCCTCTTATTACTTTTTTTTATTACCCCTTTCCCCTTTTTTATCATTGTTACTTTCACTATTTTAATCAAAAAACCTCTTTTTATCGTTATCATTACATAAATTTCCCCCTTTTTTATTATTATTATACCCCCTTTTTTGGTGTAGTATTTTGAATGTAGAGTGTGTCGGGTGGGTGTGCACTGGAGGGTGTACCGCTGGGTTGGGGAGTGTGCCGCTAGAAGAGGGCAGGAGTGTACCGGGTAGGGGAGTTGATGGTGTACCGGCTGGAGATGTTCTTGGGTGCACCGGGTAGGGCATTGGCCTAGTGTGCCGGGTAGGATTGAGTTGAGAGTGTACCGCTGGGGAAGGCACATGTGCACTGGTCAGAGGGGTTGAAGGTGTGCCGGGCCAGGGCGCCAGGGGTGCACCGGGTGGAGGCTGGGCATGGTCGGTGTAGATCTGAGCTCGGGTCGGTTCACATTTTAGTTGGGCTGAGGTGAGGGTCGGTGCATACAAGGATGTAGTCAGTGCACATTGGGTCTGTGCAGGTGTATAAAGTCTGAGCAAGACAGCCAAAGTCCCAGCATACTTAAGACAAAGTCTGAGCAAGGTCAGTGCACTTTGGGTTCGAGGTCTGTGCACGTTGAAGATGAGGTCTGTGCACGTTGAAGACGAGGTCTGTGCATGCTCAGAGCAAAGGCTGAGCAAAGTCTGTGCATGTTGAAAGCAAGGTCAGTGCATACCTGGATTCTGAAGAAGGAAGGTCGGTGCAGATTTAGTTCAAGCATGAAGGCAGGGTTGTGAGGTGGTGTGCCGCTGGAGGAGGTTGAAGGTGCACCGGGCAGGAGGCTGAGGCTGTGCCGGGTGGAGGCGCAGAGAGTGTGTCGGAGAGAGAAAGGCACTAGTGTGCTGGGAGAGACTGGGCAAAGTGGTGCCGACAGGGAGACATAGGAGTGTGCCGGACAGGGTGAAGGCAGATTGTGTCGGCAGGGCACAGGCAGGGTGTACCGGGTGAGGCACAGGCAGGGTGTGCCGGTGGGGCAAGCCAAGAGTGTACCAGACAGGGTGAAGGTAAAGTGTGCCAACAGGGAGAGGTGGAAGTGTGTCGGACGGGGTGAAGGCAAAGTGCAAGTGCCAATGCAGCTAGAGCAGAGTCCATATGGATGGAGTAAGGCCTGAGAGAAAGTCCCCTGTTCATGGAGTTCAGACGGAGGGCCTTGAATGATCAAGCTTTCAATTTTCTGTTATGTGGTTAAGTCCAAAGTCATGTTCAACAGTCCAGTTCTTTGAGTCTTGCATGACTCCCTTGTCTTGATTGAAGTGTTTTATCATTGCTTATTTCATTTATTTGTTGCTTCCTTTTGTCTTTTAACATACTGTTTTTTCTGACAAAAATTCGGCAGCATCTCCCATTGGCCCGGATGGTAAGGGAGTGAAAGGGGAACACGCCCACAAGGAGTGGCGTGACCCAACAATTCGAGGTGTGTGCCAAGGCAACAATACCTTTGAGAAAACTCTGGAAAGCTCGGGGAAAACAACGGACGAGAAACGCTAGGCTGACAAAATGTACAGGTGCACCGGGCAAGCAACAACTAGGGTGTACTGGGATGGACTGGCCAGGGGTGTGCCGGGCAGGGCATGGCTAGGGTGTGCCGGGCAGGGCACAACTCAGGTGCGCTGGACGGGAGACAGCTAGGGTGTGCCGGACAGGGGACAGCCAGGGAGTGGTGTACCGGCCAAAGCACGAAGGATGCACCGGACGGCCTAGGCAAGAGGGGTGTGTACCGGCCAAGGCACAGATCAACTAGTGTGCCGGGCAGAACGATTAGGGGGGTGTACCGGGTGAGGCTGAGGGTACTAATGGGAGGCCTGAATAGGTGTATGCACACCATTGGCTTTGGAGGGAAGGCTGGGGAACACCCTGGCAAACGGGTGAGTTCTACATGCTGAGTAGAGGGGCAGGAGATGCTAACAAACCCGTATGGAAGGAGGAAGAATGATTATGCTATAGAAAACCACTGAAGAGGAAGGAGGCTGGCCATACTCTATCAAGCCAGAAACACCACCTATCGACTACGCAAGCCAATGTTATGGAGAGCAGGTAAAACAAATAGTTAGAAGACTGAGAGGAGGAACACAAACCTCGGGCCAGTAATGAGAGAGAGAGACTGTCAAGAACAACAAGGAGGCAAACAAAGAAGTATTTCATTCACAGAGAACAGGATAACAAAAGATCAAGGCCAAACACAATACAATGACTCCAAACGGAAGGGGGGGAAGGAGAAACAAGCAAAAGAAAAGAAAGAACAACCAGAAACTCAAGAGAGGACTGGGGCTAGGAAGGGTAAGAACTCCCTCCTTCGCCCCATTCCCCCTGTTACATTCAGCCCACTCCCTCTCTCTCTTTCACTCTCTTCTACCTTCTTCTTCTCTTGTTCTTCTTTTCCTTCACGTTGTGTGTCCACTCCTTCTCGCATGCCCTTGTTCCTCTGTGTTATGGGTTATATATATGTCCGACGTTGACGGGGGGGCTAATGATGATACTCCCATCCGAGGTTGACTCCGATCTTGTCCTCGTCAGGTGGAGATCTGCCTGGCCCAACCATAGGGTGACACCACGGCCAAGCATTAGCTGGCGTTGAGGTGGCCGAGCTGCGCGCCAAGGCCTCACCTAGTGACCGTTGTGCCTTCTGCCGGTTTGTACCGGTCCGGAGGTTGCAACGCTGTGCCGGGTGCGGAGGGATTAACGCTGCACCGGGTAGACCATTTGGCAGGGTGTGCCGCTGAGAGGGCCTAATGGTTGTGCCATTGGAAGGGCACAACTACCATGCCGTTGAAAGGGGCTTTATGGTGTGCCACTAGAGGGCATATAGAGTGCGCCGCTGGAGGACACAGTGGCCATGCCATTGGAAGAGCACAGCAAGTGTGCCGCCGGAGGGGCACCTATAGTGTACCGTTAAGGTGCATTCGGCAGTGTGCCGCTGAAGGGGCTCTAGGAGTGTGCCGGGTGAAGCCTCTTGAGGGTGTGCCGGATAAATACACTCGCGGGGTGTGCCGGTGAGAGGGAATAAAGACTGTGCAATTTGACAGGGCACAACTTCTGTGCCGTTGGAAGGGCGTTGAGGGTGTGCCGTTGGAGGGGCTTCTAAGGGGTGTGCCGTTGGAATGCACCAAAGGGTGTGCCGTTGGAGGCACAGCTATTGAGTGTGCCCCTGGAGCTCTTCAGGGCAGTGTGCCGTTGGAAGAGGGTTTTGATATTGCCTCAGGTACTTAGGACTGTGAGTTTCTTTGAGACATTTTTTTCACCACCAGGGACCCAAGGGTGGGCCCATAGCAGTGTATAAATTCAGGAAGGTATCCTGTGTTTTCTTTGTCATTCAGTGTGCATGTGTAAATGTGAGGATTTACCGGACGGTAGTATTCTCCGGAGCCCTGGATGGCCAGTTTCTCCAGGTTTTCTCTCTTTAGCTCTGACGCCAATGCGGGGCCTAAGTAGGGCATATGGACGTATAATTTTATATGTCCACAGTGCCCCAGAGGGGCTTGGCCGATTCACATGCAAGAAGGAGGGCACCGATTCAATGGCCCTTTCATGTGTTTCTTTTTGGTTTCTTCATTTTCTTTTGTTCTCGCATGCATTGGTATGCGTGTATTAATGTACATCTTCTTTTCCTTTTTCGTCACCCTTGTTTGGCTCAGGGTGGCTTGGAATTCTTGCTGGTGAATTTTAGGTGTCCACAAGACCTCTCTCGTATCAGGGAGCGCCTAGGTTGGGCATCTTACCCGTCCATCTCTTACCCATGCCCTCGGTCAAGCAGAGAAAAGAAAAGGCCTTTGTGCATACCCAAGGAATGGCCAAAGCAGCAACGGTGTTGCGTTAGAGAAGATTGGCTACAGCTCGTCGTGTAGTGTGTGGAAAACCATGCTCAAAGGCACCCTTAATAATTAGGGAAAGAAATGGGACTCCCAGCGTGGAGCCATCACCACCCTAAGATGCTGTAGAAGAGAACTAAACTTGACCTAACTAAACTGGCTAAGACTTCTAAACCACTCAAGCGTGTTAAGGAACCATCATTATAACCAAGCACCAAAATAATAGAAATGATATCATGTTCTTGCGCAATTAAAAGATACCTTGGAAATACATGGAGTGGAAGTAGCATCCTGAAGCGACCTTGATCGGCGTGAGTTTCATATTCCTTGCATGACAGGACTCAAATGGAGAGGATAGCAAAGGTTTGAAGATTCCTCGACAAGGGGGAGCGCCAGACACAACCACACTAGACGTAGAAGGAAAAAAGGAAAAGAGGCGAGGGTTAGAACTCCCTCGCGAAGGTGCAGAGACCCGGATAACAAGGAATGGTCTACAGAAGAATCAGAGATCAGCTGAAATCAAGGTGGCCTAAAGCCTCAAAAATAGCATGAGAAAGGGCGAAGACCCTGAAAGGGTGACGAAGAAGGAATATAAAAATAATGATGCGATTGTTGTGAAAGCGAGGAAGGAGAAAAGTAATCATCCGACAGAATCGAAGAGGAATCATAGGAACTAGCGGAACCTAAAAATTCTGGAAGAAGAGAAGAAACATATGGAACTTGAAAGTGGTAGCAATAGAGGAGGTGATCTAGAGACCCCGGATGATGCGGGTGTAATAGAGGAAGATTGGAAGGATCTAGAGGACCCGTCTAAGAAGAGGAAGAACCGGAAGATGACCCAAAATTGGAATGAAAAGATGGCATAGGCCGAGGCCCAGGATTGTGGAAATAATGAAGATCTGGTGACTCCGGATGAAAAAGAGAGGAATGGGGGTCTATAGGAAGAGAGGAGAAAATCACAGAAACGGGATTAGAGGAAGGAAGGTACACCACCCAAGGGTGGGAGCTAAGCAATAGAAATGATGAATGAAAAGAAGGAGAAACAGAAGTGGACCCCTGAGTGCACAACATTTGGCCCCTAAACTTGCCCCTCCACCTTTTCTTAGCAGAAATTGCTTTGTAACGGACCTGTCTGGCTCGAGCTAGGACCTTTAGGCTTCTTGTCTTGCAATATCTTCTTAAATAGCAGGCCCATTCGGTAGACGGCCTAGCCCGAATGTGAACATGCAACTTCGTCGGGGGACATTCTTGAGCAAGTAACTCCTTAGGATGAATATCACGAATCCAGGAAGTTTTATCACTTGGCACCAGGATGTTGAGATTCGGCAACTCCACTCGATAATCAGGCTTGAAGCATAATCCCCTTGATAGATGAGAAGGATGAAACTGAGGGAAATTAATACGCGGCGTTGACGCAGTCGACTTATTGACGAACCGAGAGAGATTGCATAAGATGTACAGAATGTCCTTGAAAAATCCAGAAAAGATAGAAAATTACCCCTTGAACATAGAATTCATAACTTCTTTGGCAGTTGTATGTGTCAGCATGATCCGGGTAGAGAACCCCTCCTATCTAGTTATCTGAACAGCAACATAGCGAGAAGTGATAATAGCATCAATGGTAGACTCCCCGACGAGCAATGAGATTACCACCAGTCTCACTTGAGAGGAAACTGACATTATTGTGAGGGAACTCTTCTTGATAGCGATCATGGGGAATGGAGGCTCATCAGCCCCAAAATAGCCCGAAACAAGGACGCAGATCGGCATGCAGCAAAAAAAATCATGAATCTTGAAGTGCACAACCGACACCGAATCGTCTTGACTCGACTCATTCTCTCCCTGGGGACCAGACCCAAGGGGCACCAAAGGCAGTGTGCACCCGCTCCGTGGGGTGGAAGTGGATAGTGAGGAAGGTTTGGATGGCGGGATTTCTGGCGGCGGCAAAGGCGTAGTGGCAATGACAGGCTCAGGTGTAGGTGAGGGTGAAGGTGGGGGTGAAGGCGAAGATGGAGCTCGTTCAAGCTCAAGAGACGAAGGTGATGACGAGGGCAATAGGGGCAAGGGAGGTGGTGTCGGTGATGGAGAAGATGAAGAGGAGGATCGTGGTGTCCACCGTCGACGTATCGACACGACATGCCGAGCGGCGCCGGGAGCGGAAGTAGTGTCGACAATGGGAGCAGAGGAGGAAGGTGAAGCACTAGCCTGAGCAGAGGCCTGGGTTTGTGGAGGTGATGGAGATGGACATGGCGATGATGGAGATGGAGATGGACATGGGATAGGCAATGCAGAGGTAAGTGATGAGACATGCGATGGAGTGGGTGTAGCACTAGACGAAGAATCACAAGGGTGCCCCTGGCCTTGTAGTGGAGGAGACGGTTGCCTGGGCAGCGCTTGCTGCTGCTGCTTGCAACGAAGATATAACACAACCTTGTGAATGACAGGCTGATCAATCCTTTTCTTAGCTTGCAAGCCGTAAACATAATCCTGGAACTCGGGACAATCCTCAACCAAATGCCCCTGCGGACAATGAAATTCACAATATTGGTGCAGATTTTCGACCGTGGGTTGGTAGGACACAACCGGAGGAAGTTGCAACGCGTGGGTGGCCATCAAAGCCCGGAAGACATCTGAAAAAGACTCTGGCAATGGAAAACAATGAGCCCGCTTTGGGCAAGGAAGATGCTGAGGGGTATGAGACGGAGGAGAGGGTTGTGGAGAGGGAAGCAGTAGTTGCAAAGGCAAGGGTGCATGGTGACTAGTGGAGGGACTTGATGAAGATGCACGAGGAGCGGGATGGGGAGGTATGTAGTGGATGACATCCACTTGCTCGGGGTTTGGCATTCCCTTGACCGGAGGCGGAGACAGATGTGGATATAGAGAGGCGGAAGGCTGACCATGGATGGCGGAATGTTGACTTGGGCTAGCGAAAGGTTGACTCACGGGAGGTTGGTAAGAGGTCTACGTGGGTGGATGACTCATGGAGGGCTGATAGGAGGCGGAGGGCTGACTCGTGGAGGGTGTGTAGGAGGTAGATGTGGATGGTGAGATATATGTGGATGTAGAATTTGGAGGGGACTCGGAGTCCAGGGAATTCTGAAGTTGATGGCGAATGAAGCAGGCTCGACTATAGAGTTGTTGCTAGGAGGAAATGTCATTCAGTGCTAAGATAAAGCGATATTCGGGCGTTGCATTGGAAATAAGCATCTTGATCTGATCCTTCTCCGGAATATGCCCCGGGACTTGCGCGGCAATATGACTCCAACGGTCAGCAAAGGTGGAGAATTCCTCATTGGGCTTCATCTTCTCTTGGGCTAGATCTACAACAGAGAACCTAGGCCCAACCTGGTCTCGATATTGCTGAATGAATTTCTCTTGAAGAACTTGAAAATCCACAACCTGATCTTGCGGCAGAGAGAAGAACCAATCCCGAGCCAGGCCTTCTAACGACAGACCGAAAAAATAAGACATTAAGCATCGGTCGTGCTGAAACTAAGCCAACTCATAGATGAACTCCTTCAAGTGCACATAAGGATCACGGGTTCCACCATAATGATGATATGCGGGAACTTCCAAAGGTGGCAGAAGACGGAGATTTTGAAATGCGAACGGAACGCTTAAGGATGGTTTGGGATCGATCCGCCGTTGAAGCTCATCAAGCTGGCGTTGGGCTTGAGAAATCATCTTCTAGGTAGAGACAGATTAAGAATAATGTGGGCCAGCTTGAGCAAAGGGTTGTGAATTCATACCAGGATTAAGATAATGGGCCAGATAGGAGGATCCAGGCCAAGAAGAAGAAGGGCCCGTTCCAAGAGTGGAAGGATGCATGGACCTGGATTGGACAGTAGAATGTGGACCAACTGGACGAGCAACATGAGAAGAAGAAGGCCCATTAAGATGGTTTGCAAGAAATCTTTGGGCCTGAACAAGGTCCATTTGGCGAACAAGACAGGAGATAGCGGTCAAATGGTGACCACGACCAGGCATCTGGGAATGGGCCCGGCAGACAGACTCATGCATACAACCAGATGCAATGTAACGAAGGTGACCCAATGAAAAGAGGAGGAAAACAGATGGGATTGACTTAATGATGACAAAATAACACACAAAACGTGAAAACTATCTTAAGAATGCAAAACAAGCATAACCACCAGGGCCTAATATGGACACACACACAAACAACAAGCAAGGGATCTCACCAAAGGCAAACAAGTTGGAATGTTCATTTACTTATTTGAAGAGTTTCAATGGACCATTCAATGAATTAATTAAGCATAATTCCCTCAAGAGATATGATGTGACACCACCTTGGGGTGATGGTCAGAAGACCAATGCTTCCTCGGACCTAAGTATGCAAGCACAACCACAAGGCTAAGAAGCCTACGTAAGCGGACCTTCGTATGGCGCACACACTTAACCCGGGGGTAACTCGGGGATGCCGAGTCGAGGAAATGGGACAAGCCCCTTGCTGGTAGAGGGCCAGCAAAGTCTAAGGCAAACCTCCTCTTGAGGGGCGGATACTCAACTCAAGGTGTTGGCCTTGGCCGAGGGACGCGGATCACTCACTCACACCCACGGTGGTCACACAAAGTGCGGTGGAGCCTTAAGATTGGGCGCTCTCTTCCTTACCGACGGCGCAATTGGATAATATTAAATGAACAAGGATAATTGAGAGCAAGGGTCGAGATTTTACCTAGCCGGTTTTAAGAAATCGGCTCCGGTCGGAGACGTGGGTGAGCGGGGAAGTGTGTGTTCTCCACACGCCGCGCCGATGAAGCTTCGAACCTGAAATTTAAGATTACATGCACTACGCCCCTTGCAAGGGGGTTAGACTAGGGGTGGGGGTTCAAATTACAACCAAAATATTCCTCCACGTAGGGAGGGGCCTTCAGCTGGCCAAGCGGGGAGGGGAGAAACGGGGAAAGTATGCCGAATGAAGACCGAGATCGGTTCAGTCTTCTCTCTATGAGTGCTGACAGTCAGTCGAAGATGTTGCTGTTGTGACTTCCCCCGAATTTTTTTGGGGACGAAACCACTTGGAGAATCTTCGTATCTGGAACAGGGTGACTCCAAAATTTTGTAAATTTCTTCAGGCACCGCTGCTGGTCGGGGTGGGGGCTTGAACAGGGTGGCAGACCCTCGGATCTGACCATTTTAGGTTCCCAACAGCAGGAAGAAGATGGTGCCACGACCGTTCCCGAGATCAGAATCAGGTACCGCTGGAGTCGTTGGAACCGTTGACGAGTCCTCTTCGAAGCAAGACTAACAGGGATGCCAGCTGATGTTGGGGTCGACCGGTGGGCTCTGAACACTAAGGAGGGGTCGGTGCAGACTGAGTGGAGGTAGATCCGAGCGCCTGAAGCAAGAAATTAATAACTCTTGCGAACGTATGCCAATTGGAGTTCCTCCTCTTGATTATGAAAGTAGACAGGTCGAAGAAGATCTTTTCAGAAGAACTTTTGTCCTGATTCACGCTGGATTTGTCGTGGCAGAGCTTCCAATCACATTCAGGTGCTCTGTCAGGAGAGCTTCGCGCAGTCGAGGGAGAACGGCTCTCCCGGGCAGCTCGGTGCTCGGACGACAACGAAACCACCGCCGTTACGAAGAAGACAGGCAGACGCTTCCGTGGGTACCTCTTGGGCCTTCAGATTCGCAGGGAGGTGGTCGGGGTGGCCGCTGCTATCAGGTGATCCTCTGTAGGTCGCCAGTCTAGATGGTGGAAGGAGGGGGTGATGGAGAAGAACAATGGGAGAGTGGAGGAGATGAGAGAGAGGGGGGGGCGACCTAGGGCTGTGGAGGGAAGGGGGATTTCAAAATTCAAAGGCCTAGGGAGGTGGAGGGGTGCTTGGGGTAGTGGGAAGGGTGCTTGGGAAAGTGGGAGGGGTAGTTGGGGGTTGGGTGGTGAGGAGAGGATTGGTGGAGGGGGTCTTGGGAAGGGGGGAGTATTGATGAGGGTTGTGGGGAATGGGAAGAGGCTTTAATGGGGTAGGTGGGGAGTGGAGGTGGTTGGGAAGGGAGGAGAGAGAAAAATTTTGAAATTGGGGTAGGGAGGAGAGAGAATGGGGTTCGCCCCCTTTAGAGAGAGAGAGAAGAGAGAGAGAGAGAGAGAGGGGAATCCACCCCTTAGAGAGAGAAAGAGATTCTCACAATTGTAGTGGAATTTTAAATTTTCTTTCAATCATTCATTACCTCCAAAATGGAGAGAGTGGGGTCCTATTTATAGGGATCCCACAATTTACAATAAGGCCCTGACTTTTGACACATTGACTAATAACAAACAAGATAGGGGCACCCATGGGCCAAGCCCAATGAATTGGGCCCAATAGCTAACTAATAAACCTAATGACACTCAAACCTAAGGAAATAAGCACAAAACCTAGGGACATGACTCAAATAAAAGGGAAATTACAATGATATGACTCAAATAAAATAAAGAAAAATACATAGGACTCAAAATAAATGACTAGACCATGATGTACGCCTCCGGGGTGATGAGAATGGTCGAGAGTGTCAGGACGGATGGTGATGACCCCATCATACTCCCGAGGTGTGGAGAACTCGACTCCGTCGAGTAAGAGGTGGTACCGCTCACATGTCTTCCGAAAGAAGCCGATTCTTCCACCTAGCGAGATAGAGTCCGTTCACCTTGCTCCGAGTGATGATTACCTGTTCATCTAATATTCTCTCAAGTTGCTTACGTCGGGCTCTCTAGGCTGATGGTGCTCACATGGGGAGGGGTGGGTGCTCTCTCAAGGGAGGAAGGGGCTTGAAATTCTCACTTGGTACCACCGTGGGTCCCTTGTGTGGCACAAGGCTTTCCACATTGAAACTGAAGTTAACTCTATATCCCTTGAGGAGGCCTAACTTAGTAGTGGGGCTAATGCACCTCAAAACCTGGAAGGGGTTGATCCCACAAAACCTCAATCTTGAATTGTCTCTATGTGAGAGCCTCTCATTCCTCACCATCCCGGAATCACCCATTTGGATTTCTTGGTGACGCCATTGAGTCGGTCGGCCTTTTGTAGATTTCATGACTCTTGTTGATGCGCTTGCAATGTTATCATGTAATTTAGTGAATGCTGTCCTTTTAGTGGTTATGGGTGGACCTGGACAACCATAGATAGACCTATCATGCCATGATGCCATATAGAACTTGATGAACCTTGGTGGGCCGGGGCAACCATATGTGGACTTATCATGCAATGTTGTCATGTAGACTTTGGTGGGCCTAGGTGGGCCGGGGCAACCATATGTGAACCTATCATGCAAAGTGGTGATGAATGTCGGGGGACCCGGACATCCGTAGATGCTTTTGACATGCTTAAGACCCATGATGAATGAGGGTGGACCAATACATCCGAATATGGACCACTCATGCTTTCTACTTGACATGTGGGTGATATGAATGAATGGACCCAACATAGTGTTCATGCCAAGTGGTGTGGCAAGCCTAGACACATGCATATTTTTCCTATGGGTGACTTCCATGTGTATAGGTGTGGGACAACCTTTGAACTCCCATTGGAAATGGTCGAATGGATCTAAGAAGGTGGTCATCATGGGGTGGAGCACAACCTCATTACCTAGGGATATGTGGCCCAAGGTCATGACTCCCAAGGTGTAACCCGGTTCTAAGATGGAGTGAATTGGGTCAAACATGGTGAGTTGGTGTAGGGAAAGGTGGGTGGTGGATAAAGTGTTTGGGTCACACGAGTCTGTTAACTTCCATTGGAATGGATCATATGGATCATAAAATGGGTTACCTAGGGGGAGGAACTCCATGTCCTCAAGATTCTCAAAAGGTGCTAAGTCATCCTTCTCCATGATAGTTGGGCCAATGTTCTTGGCAATTGGGTCGGCCATGAGTCGATGGCTTGGCTTTCTACCCGAGATAAGAAGCTCTAAATCGAGGAGAAGGTTGGGCTCATCAGGTGTAGGGAGGAATAGAAGGAGGTCACTAGTGTAGCAACCAATGGTGCAAACCGAGGTGATAGACCCTATGCATAGGTGTAGGAGGCTAAGGCTCCTATGTTGTTCAACCATAGGGGTCAACATGCCAGTCATCTCTAATTGCCATGCTATGCCCTTGAGAAGGCCCTCTAAGGTCTCCACTTGATAGGATGCTTGGATTGTGATGTGATAGGAGAAGAAGGGCACTATGGGAAGGTCTTGTTCTATGGGAGGGCAAACATGGGCCGGGATCTCTCTAATTGGGCTCTCCTTTAGCCAACTAACAATGGGTCCTCTTAAGATGAGCTCCGCCCCAACTAGAGAGGGTGGTGTAAGGTATAGACCATCGTGTGAGGTTTCTTCTTCAATTTGACTTGGGTTTCCTCCAAGGTGGGGGGTGGGTTTGGAGTGCTCACAACTATTGGATCGGGTATGAGTTCTTCTACTAAGGAGGTGAGGGGGTCTTTTGGGGTGATGAGGGTTGGTGTGTGGTGCTGTCGGGGTGGAGGGTAAAGGGAAACTTGGATTGGGATTGGTAGAGTGGGGTTTGGGAGTGGAAGTAGTGGAGGCCTAGGTTGGGGTAGGATTGGGGTTGGAAGTGGAAGGTGGGTTGGGTGACAAGATTTGGGTTGATGGGTTTTGGGAGATGTGTCCCTTTTTGGGGATGATGGTGAAGTTGCGGTGGTGGCCAAGGGGCCTTGTGGGGTACGGGTTTGGTGAGGGGATTTGGATTTGGGGGTGGTGGCCATTATGGGCCTCGGTGGAGGGGTGGACATGGGGTCCAATTGGGTATGTAGACATATGGTTGTGGTGAGGACTTGGATGTAGGATGTAGGATGTAGATGTTGTGGTTGGAGTAGGAGAGGTGGGAAATGGTGGGGAATGCGTGATTAGGGTCTTGGGTTGGCCAAGGGGAAATGAAGGAGTTGAAATACTCTTTGGACTTTGGTGTTCGAAATGGGAGGGGAAAATATATCTAGCCCTAAGTTGTTCCTTCATGTCCCCCCATGTTGTGAGGGGAGCTTCCCTTCTAATTATCCTTAAGCCTTCAATTTTCAACCAATGAGTGTGGGCCCGTTTGGTAAGTTGCAATTTGGCAAATCGGACTTTCTCATCCTCGGACATAGGATATCAAGTGAAGTAATGGTCCATCGAGACTTCCCACTCTAAATAGTCACTAGGTTGAGTTCCATCAAAAGTGGGAGGTGGGGGACATGTCCTTCCATCATCCGTCCTTGGGGTGGGCCCATTTTCTCCAAGTTGGTTGAGTCGACCCGATATGTTATCAAGCCGCTCATTGGCATAGGTCAAGACCTTCATGAGGTAGTTGACATGGCCAGGGAGGTTATGTGTGTTAGTGGTAGGCATCCTTTGGTGGTTTGGACTTATGGAGAGGGTCGATTGGTAAGGTCGGTAAGAGGTGGCCATACTAGTGGACAAGAGATGCAACCGCGGACTCTAAATGCATAAACATGCCCTAGGACCAACTTGATAGAGACAAGTTGTGAACTTGCTCTGATACCACTTGATGTGACACCACCTTGGGGTGATGGTCACAAGACCAATGCTTCCTCGGACCTAAGTATGCAAGCACAACCACAAGGCTAAGAAGCCTACGTAAGCGGACCTTCGTATGGCGCACACACTTAACCCGGGGGTAACTCGGGGATGCCGAGTCGAGGAAATGGGACAAGCCCCTTGCTGGTAGAGGGCCAGCAAAGTCTAAGGCAAACCTTCTCTTGAGGGGCGGATACTCAACTCAAGGTGTTGGCCTTGGCCGAGGGACGCGGATCACTCACTCACACCCACGGTGGTCACACAAAGTGCGGTGGAGCCTTAAGATCGGGCGCTCTCTTCCTTACCGACGGAGCAATTAGAGAATATTAAATGAACAAGGATAATCGAGAGCAAGGGTCAAGATTTTACCTAGCCGGTTTTAAGAAATCGGCTCCGGTCGGAGACGTGGGCGAGCGGGGAAGCGTGTGTTCTCCACACGCCGCGCCGATGAAGCTTCGAACCTGAAATTTAAGATTTACATGCACTACGCCCCTTGCAAGGGGGTTGGACTAGGGGTGGTGGTTCAAATTACAACCAAAATATTCCTCCACGTAGGGTGGGGCCTTCAGCCGGCCAAGCGGGGAGGGGAGAAACGGGGAAAGTATGCCGAATGAAGACCGAGATCGGTTCAGTCTTCTCTCTGTGAGTGCTGATAGTTGGTTGAAGATGTTGCTACTGTGACTTACCCCGAATTTTATTGGAGACGAAACCACTTGGAGAATCTTCGTATCTGGAACAGGGTGACTCCAGAATTTTGTAAATTTCTTCAGGCACCGCTGCTGGTCAGGGTGGGGGCTTGAACAGGGTGGCAGACTCTCGGATCTGACAGTTTTAGGTTCCTAACAGCAGGAAGAAGATGGTGCCACGACCGCTCCTTGCTCAGAATCAGGTACCGCATGAATCGTTGGAACCATTGACGAGTCCTCTTTGAAGCAAGACTGACGGGGATGCCAGCTGATGTCAGGGTCGACCGGTGGGCTCTGAACACTGAGGAGGGGTTGGTGCAGACTGAGTGGAGGTAGATCCGAGTGCCTGGAGGAAGAAATTAATAACTCTTGCGAACGGATGCCAATTGGAGTTCTGCCTCTTGATTCTGAATGTAGACAGGTCGAAGAAGATCTTTGCAGAAGAACTTTTGTCATGATTCATGCTGGATTTGTCATGGCAGAGCTTCCAATCACGTTCAAGTGCTCTGTCAGGAGAGCTTCGCGCAGTCGAGGGAGAACGGCTCTCTCGGGCAGCTCGGTGCTCGGATGACAACGAAACCATCACTGTTGCGAAGAAGACAGGCAGATGCTTCCGTGGGTATCTTCTGGGCCTTTAGATTCAAGGGGAGGTGGTCGGGGTGGCTGCTGCTAGCAGGTGATCCTCTGCAGGTCGCCAGTCTAGATGGTGGAAGGAGGGGGTGATGGAGAAGAACAATGGGAGAGTGGAGGAGATGAGAGAGAGGGGGGGCGACCTAGGGCTGTGGAGGGAAAGGGGATTTCAAAATTCAAAGGCCTAGGGAGGTGGAGGGGTGCTTGGGGTCGTGGGAAGGGTGCTTGGGATGGTGGGAGGGGTAGTTGGGGGTTGGGTGGTGAGGAGAGGATTGGTGGAGGGGGTCTTGGGAAGGGGGGAGTATTGATGAGGGTTGTGGGGAATGGGAAGAGGCTTTAATGGGGTAGGTGGTGAGTGGAGATGGTTGGGAAGGGAGGAGAAAGAAAAATTTTGAAATTGGGGTGGGGAGGAGAGAGAATGGGGTTCGCCCCCTTTGGAGAGAGAGAGAGAAGAGAGAGAGAGAGGGGAATCCACCCCTTAGAGAGAGAGAGAGAGAGATTCTCACAATTGTAGTGGAATTTCAAATTTTCTTTCAATCATTCATTACCTCCAAAATGGAGAGAGTGGGGTCCTATTTATAGGGATCCCACAATTTACAATAAGGCCCTGACTTTTGACACATTGACTAATAACCAACAAGATAGGGGCGCCCATGGGCCAAGCCCAATGAATTGGGCCCAATAGCTAACTAATAAACCTAATGACACTCAAACCTAAGGAAATAAGCACAAGACCTAGGGACATGACTCAAATAAAAGGGAAATTACAATGATATGACTCAAATAAAATAAAGAAACATACATAGGACTCAAAATAAATGACTAGACCATGATGTACGCCTCCGGGGTGACGAGAATGGTCGAGAGTGTCAGGAAGGATGGTGATGACCCCATCAAGATAGGTATCCTAAAGGGAAAGGGGCCCGAACTTCGGATCGACCTAGGGTTAATCTCTCTCACACGCATGCAAATGCAAGACCTAGGGGGTGGAAAGGTACAATCGACTGTTGAGTAGTGGATAACGGATCTAAAGGGGAGGGGTGAATAGATATGTCCCTCTTTTCGCAGAACACCTATCTTGAAAGCTAGATAAAGAGAATCACAACGGAATATAACTAGCTTAGTGAAGGATAAAATGATTTACTTAGCAAAATGATTACGTAACATGGAGATTGAACCTAAGCATGCATATAACACAAAGCAATCGCACAAGCAAACAACAACACACAAGATTTTAAGGTGGTTCAGACTGAATCCCCAGTCCTACGTCCACCCCTCACCAAACCCGGTGAGGCTCCACTAGTGCAATGCACTGAATCGTAAATCGGAAAGACCTCTGATTGCCTTCCTACTAACCACAGGTAGGGACGTCAACACCGCAGATCGGACAACTTTCGATTACCTTCCTACTAACCACCGGTAGGGAGGAATCTCAGTTTCAATAGTTTGAACAAAATGAAAAGAGAACAAGATGAAAATGCTCAAACAAGATAAGGAATATGCTCAAATAGAGAAGATCTTGTCTGAGGTTGCTGGAGGTTGAATCTGATGCTTCAATGGTATCTTCTTCCTTGTGAAATGATCTTCCTTGGATCACCTTAAGTTGATGAAGAAGATAAAGGATGCAGATTTGATCTCCCTTGAGAAATGAGCTTCCTTGGATCACCTTGATAGCCTTGCTTGCTTCTACTCTTGCTTGGAGGTTGATGGCTTCAGATCTTGGCTTGAATCACCTTGGAATGGATGAAGAACTTCTACACGGAGTACTGTTCATGGCTACAGTACCTCTTCTTCCAACCTCCTCTTTAGCCTCTCTTGATCTCTCTTTGATTCAAAATGATCAACTAAGGTTTCTAACCCTCTTGTGTTGGTTTTATATCTTTTGAATGGTCCATAGACACCCCCTAGACCAAATCCACAATCCATGGGAGATTGGGTGACTTTAGGATTAAAAAAATCTAAGAAATGGGGCTGCCCACGAGGTGGACAATGAAGTCAAATATGGCTGCCTCGGGGCTTCCGGTCGACCGGACGTTGGTGGCCGGTCGACCAGCTAAATGCAACCAGAAACGTTTTTGTTCCGGTCGACCGCCCCTATGGGACCGGTCAACTGGTGCCTCTACATTTTGCTAAAAACAGCTTGGTTTTTGGTTGGTCCGGTCGACCGCCCCTTTGTCATCGGTCGACCGGTTCCTCTGTAATTTTCCAAAATAGCATTTTTTTTGGTCCGGTCGACCGGCCAAGCAGAACCAATCGATCGGTGATCCTCTGCTATGCCCACAACAGTTGAAGTCTTCACCGGTCGACCGCCCCACTGAAGCCGGTCGACCAGAAATTCTCTGCTATGATTAGGCTTCACAAAATGCATCTGAAACCCATGATTTGGGGATCCATTTAGGGCCAAACTTGACCTTGTGTATAAGTAACCTTTGGATGTTGAAACCAAGTGTGCACGGCCCCGTGTTGGCTATTCTTCATCCTTGCTTGGGCGCTATCATTGAGCTTTCACTTTTACCATCTCCACTCCATTCTTTGGCTTATCTGTCATGAAAGAACATCAAGTGTTTCAGTCATATGAGAGTGGAAAACATCAATGACTTATAGTGATTAGCCATTATCAAACCAAGTCATTATCAAAATCAATAATGTTACATGACTCAAATGACCACAGGGGCACAACATTCTCCCCCTTTTTGATGATGGCAACACTATGAGTCATTATTTGGCAGAAATGTCCAATATGGCAAATTAGATAATACATGCAGCTCAAGATACAAGATGATGATTATGCTATGCATGGATGAGCGGAGCATGTGAATGCTAATATGTATGCATGATCACAAAGAGATTTCTCCCAATATGTATGCATGATCACAAAGTGATTTCTCCCCTTTTGACACTCACAATCACAAAGTATATTCCCCCTTTGACAACTCACAAAGGTAACTCACAAAATTCTCCCCCTTTGACACTCACAATCACAAAGGATATTCCCCTTTTGACAACTCACAAAGGTAACTCACAAAAATCTCCCCCTTTGACAACAGCAAAAAGAAGGGGTAAGGTAGAGTCGTTGACGAAAGTCTTAGTGATTAGAGCTGAATAGGAGTTTAGAGCAAGCCATTATATGCAAATCGAAAACATGCCGTGAGCAATATACATGGTTCAAAGCTAATGAAATCCGAGATCATCAACAGAGTTTGAAAAGCAGCTACATCCATGTTTTAATAGAAATGAACCAGAAGTGCATATCATGGTAGTGTGTAACCATCCTTTGTCTTATACATCCATAGTCAATAACTTTGTCGGGAATAGCACAAACTAGTATTGAGGTTAAACAAGCATGACTAAAGCATGAAATATGATGATTGCAGCATTGCTTTTCATGAACTTTTGCATTTGTAGGCACATGACTCATATGTTACGAGCAATCGAGTCTAGTACATGCCTCCTATCCGTAAGAATACACGTTGTTTAGACGCCAGTAGTCCTAGGTATTCGGTAAGACTGACGGTTATGCTTCATATTGAACAGAGATAGCAATGTCACCTCATGACATATCTGACCTCATTTCTTTGATGAGGAGATATATTTCTCAGCAATTATGTCATTGCTCTGCCTAGAGTCCAATTTAATTAAGACAGAGATAACAGAGGCACATCATGACATATCATTCGTCACTTGTTTTGAAGACGTGACATATTTCTCCGTGCAATAATATCATTGCTCTGTCAAATTGATTTTCTAGAATTCTAGCTCATCAAGGTGTTTAACAACAATACTAAGCTTTAACAACTTCAACCAACGTTGCAAAGACGTTTGAATTTTCAGATTTCAGGATAGTCATTCAAGACACAACATGCAATCTCTAGTTAAAGTCTATTAACACCACAGAACATAGATGATTTCAAAAAATATCAGAACTTCAAGGAAATCATTAAATCTGAACCATTTTTATTAGATAGACAATCATCAGTTCATATAATAGAAAGCTCTTACGCCATTGTTCCGTCTGTCTCATGAGAACATATATTCAAACTGGAAGCCATTGAAGTTCAGATTGTAAGAGAGTAAGAGAACTAACAAGACTCCCCCTAAGGATATGTAGTGAATGCATTCAAGGAGTTATGTTTGCAATCAAGGGGAATGATCAGAAATGAAATGCATGACCCGGCCCATGGTATGTAACAGAATGAAGATGAAACATATGCATGAATGCTTCAAGGAAATAACTCCCCCTAACTGTATGACCTATATGTGACAGTGACACATGGTACTTGACGAAGGTGAATCCTCACGCATGGTGAGTGCTTCTAGACAAGCATAACCTGCCTTTCCACACTTTAGCATTTAATATACCATGGCCATGCAAGAATGAGGCTATGCAATGCATCATGATCATGAATTCAACTTTATTATGCAAATGAGTTCAGAGTGACATGGATACATATATACAATGCATGGATACCAAACAGCACACAGCCAAAACTAAAAAGATCATCAGTTTAATTTTTATTGGCCTGAGGTCGGCAAAGACCAAGCTCCGTTCTGAGTGTTGTAAACCTGTTATTACACAAGGGCTTGGTGAAGATATCAGCAATTTGATTTAGAGTATCAACAAAATGGAGCTCAAAGTTTTTCTTAAAGGCCTCATCTCTAATGAAGTGGTGCCTAATCTCAATATGCTTGGTCCTAAAGTGCTGGACTAGATTTTTTACAAGGTTGAAAGCATTGGTGTTATCACACAGAATCGGGACACAACCAAGATCCACTAAGTAGTCTTAGAGTTGGTGTTTAATTTGCAACACTTGGGTGCCACAACTCCCCGCAGCAACATATTCTGCTTTTGTAGTTGAGAGGGCAACCGAGTGTTGATTCTTGCAAGCCCAAGAAACTAAGCACCCTCCCAAAAACTGGCAGTAGCCACTAGTACTCTTGCGATCCAGCTTGTATCCAGCGTAATTCAGATCAGAATATGAAACAAGAGATAAATCACATGATGACGGATACCACAATCCCAAATCTTGAGTGCCGGCAAGATATCTAAGGATACGTTTGACGGCAGTCAAGTGGGATTCTCTAGGACTAGTTTGAAATCTAGCACAGAGGTAAACACTAAACTGGATATCTGATCGGGATGCAGTCAAATAAAGTAAAGAGCCAATCATACCTCTATAGATTTTTGCATCCACTAATTTACCATTTTCATCCGAATCTAGTGATGTTGTGGTGCTCATAGGAGTTACAATTATTTTACTGTTTGTCATGTCAAATCTTTTCAGCAGCTCCTTGATATATTTGGCTTGACTTATGAAGCACCCATATTCTCCTTGGTTGACCTGCAAATCGAGAAAAAATTAGAGTTCTCCCATTAGACTCATCTCGAATTCGCTAGTCATGAGGTTAGCAATTTTCTCACACATTTCAGATTTAGTAGAACCAAACAGAATATCATCAACATAAATTTGAACAATCAAGATGTTCTTATTTTGCTTCTTGGTGAAAAGGGTTTGATCTACCTTACCTCGTGTGTACCCTTTCTCAATGAGCAACGAGCTTAGTCTCTCATACCAAGCTCTTGGTGCTTGCTTAAGTTCATAAAGCGCCCTGTCTAGCTTGTATACAAAATCTGCATGGTTAGAGTTTTCAAAGCTAGGGGGCTGCTCAACATAGACTTCTTCTTTGATCAATCCATTCAAGAAAGTACTTTTTACATCCATTTGGTACAGCTTTATTCTAAGGGAGCATGCAAAGGCAAGTAAACTTCTGATGACTTCGAGTCTAGTAACTAGGGCATAAGATTCCTCAAAATCTACCCCAAACTCTTGATTATACCCTTGAGCCACCAATCTAGCCTTGTTTCTTATTATCTTGCCATCCTCACTGAGTTTGTTCCTAAAGACCCATTTAGTGCCTATGACAGATTGTGATGATGGTCAAGGAACAAGATGCCAAACTTTGTTTCTTTCAAACTAGTTTAATTCGTCTTGTATTAAATTTATCCAGTTTTCATCTTTTAATGCCTCATCAACATTCTTGGGCTCAATCTGGGAGACAAGAGCAAGATGATCTAATTCTTCCATAATTCTAAAGTGTGACCTGGTTTTACGTGGGTCATTCAAGCTTCCAATGACATTTTCTAAAGGGTGATCCTTGAGAATTCTAATGTCTGTAGCATCATTACCTTCTACTGGAGCTTGATCCCTTGCACTACTTGATTCAGCTAGGTCACCATCTTCTTTTGTTTCTTCTTGTGGAGAATTATTCTTTTCCTTCATGCTTAAGAATTCCCCATCTTCATCATTTTTCCTGCAAGAGTTATCATTGTTAGAATCATCATGATATTCATCAAAGGAAACATGGGGTGATTCTTCCACAGTTTGACTCTTAATGTTATAAATTCTATAAGCCCTAGATCTATCAGAATATCCAAGGAATATACCTTCATCGCTCTTGGGCTCGAATTTATCCAAGTCTCTTTTATCATTATTGTGGATGAAGCATTTAGACTTAAACACTTTCATATGTGAGAGAGAGGGCTTTTTACCTTTCATATGTAAGGAGTCTTTTTGGTGTGTGGCCTTACCATAGATCGGTTGATAATGTAACAAGCCGTGTTTACTGCTTCAGCCTAAAACCTCCTTGGAAGTTGCCGTTCGGCAAGCATTGTTCTTGCCATTTCTATGAGTGTTCGATTCCTCCTTTCAACTACACCATTTTGCTCCGAGGTTCTTGGTGATGAAAATCGATGTGAAATGCCTTCAGCCCTGCAAAGATTATAGAATTCAGTATTTTCAAAATCACCACCATGATCAGATTGAAGCTTGGAAATTTTAAACTCACTGTCCTATTTTATCTTCATATAGAGTGCCTGAAACTCATCAAAAGCATCATTTTTATGTGTAAGAAAGAAAACCCATGTGAACCTAGAGAAATCATCCACCAAGACATATCCATATTTTCTTCCACTTAAACTAGAAGTTCTGGTTGATCAAACAGGTCCATATGAATCAGCTCAAGTGGTTTGGATGACATATTTTCAGATCTTCCCTTGAAGGATTTTCTTATTTGTTTACCTAGGGCACATGCATCACACAATTTATTCTTTTGTTTAAAAGATATTTCAGGCAACCCATTCACCATTGAATGCTTTAAAAGTTTATGTAAGACATTGTAGCTAGCATGTCATAGTCTACGATGTCATAATCATGCAAGCTCATATTTTGGTGCAGCAAGACCAAGGTTTAAGTGAACAGGTTCATCTAAGTCAATCATATAAACATTGTTGACTCTTTTACTAGAAAATTTTATCTTGTCAGATTTTGGTTCAAGGATTCTACATTCATGAGAGTCAAACAACACTTTGTGACCTTTATCACACAATTGACTTATACTGAGCAAGTTGTATTTCAAACCTTCAACTAGTAGCACGTTACAAATGCAGTTGGAGAGGTTCTTACCTACATTACCTGTTCCAATGATTTTTCCTTTGTTGTCCCCTCCAAATGTGACGTGTCCTCCTTCCTTTTCCATCAAGAAATAGAATTTTGTTCTGTCTCTAGTCATGTGTCTTGAACAGCCGCTATCAAAGTACCACCTGTTATGCATGGCTACAAGACACTCCTACACAAGTAATTAAGCAATGGTGTTTGGAACCCAATAAAATTTGGGTCCCATCAAGCTCTTCAGATTTTCAAAACATGAAACCATTTCTTTTGGAATCCAAACCTTCCTAACATTCATGTTTTGTTTGCTTAGAGCAACGATTTGGTTTTTCTTTTCAGCTTTGACACTCATTTTCTGTTTAGAAGCTCTTTGTTGGATTTTATGGGCATTTGAGGAAGTTTGCTTCTTAACCCATTGAGGCCACTTGTTGAGTTTGGGTTGAAAGTAACTGTTTTGCCACCTAGGGGTTTGAAGCTTATAAGATTGGTGAACAAAGGAATCACAATTGCCCCCAAAAATAAGGTGGTGTCGACCTATATGAATGTGCAACCCAGTTACAATGGCATCTAGAAGGCTGAATTTGTTTGGCGGCCTGAGTGGGCGATGTCCAAGGAAGTGTCGACCTATGCTGTGGGGATGGTTGATTCTTCTTAGACTTTTGAGGTTTCATCTTGGGGATTTCAGTGGCTTCCCTTTCAACCTTTTCTTTTCCTTTGGATGTTATTTTTGAGGTAGAAGCATCAGAAGAGGAAACAAATGTGACAATTTTTAACCCAATTGACATTTTGTTTGTTGGTTCAAAATCCAACCCTTCCTTGTTGAAGTTCATTCTAGTACCTAGTAATGCATCTAGGTTTTCTCTTCCATCCACAAATTTTTCTAAAGATTATTGTTTATCCTTCAACTCTTTTTGTAGGTTTTCAATGTTTTGAAGAAGTTGAGTGTTGACTTGTTTGACAGCTTCATACTTCTCATTACTCAATTTGTTGTCCTTTTCATAGCTTTGCATTTTTAGCTTCATGCTATCAATCTCATTTCTTAAGTCTTTAATTTCAGTTTCCAAGTCAGCCATTTCTTTTCTTCCCTCTTCCAAATCCTCAATCATTTTCTTAAGATCTTCAATTTCAGTTTCAAGTAAAGTAGTCTTATCATTCATATCATGATCATGCACAAACAAGTTAATTTTTTTTCAATGATTTATTCTCCTTTTTGTACATGTCATATTTTTCCATGAGCTGTATATATGCTTCCTCCCAATCATCAATTGTGTAATTTTAAAAGGAGAGTTTACCTCAGTTTCTTCGTCACCTCTGGCCATGAGATAAAGATCTTCTTTTTCCTTATCCGAGGAGCTAGTTCCACCATCACTTTCTTCCTCATCACTCCATGTGGACATCATGGTCTTGTTCTTCTTCTTGCCCTTCCACTTGTCAACTTTTCTTAATTTTTCAGGACAGTCAGTTTTGAAATGCCCTGGTTTGTTACAAGAATAACAAATGATTTTATCAATTTTCTTAAAGTTTTCAGAATTAGATTTGAAACTTTTCCTTACCTGTGACCTTCCTCTCATGAAGCTCTTACCTTCCTTTCTCAGAAATTTTCTGAACTTACGTGTGAGCATGGCTACATCATCCTCATCTCGCTCACTTGCAGAAGACTCACCTTCATCAGAAGTGCTTTGACCGCTGGGTCCTGCTTTAAGAGTTAGAGACTTTTTCTTCGGCACCTCAGCCTCTTTGTTCTTACGGTTGATCTCATAAGTCATCAATGACCTAATGAGTTCATCTACCTTAGTAGTTGCAAGATCTCTCGATTCTTCAACCACGGTAGCCTTTGTGTGCCATGTGGGAGTCAGTGATCTGAAAATCTTCCTCACAATTTCCTGTTCTGAATATTTCTTTCCCAAATCTGTTAGACTATTAGTAAGCACAGTTAAGCGAGCATACATGTCTTGAATTGACTCATCAGGTCTCATCCTGAACATTTCATATTCAAAAACTAAAATGTTGGCTTTTATTTCTCGTACCTGAGAGGTTCCTTTGTAAATTACCTCTAACTTGTCCCACATTTATTTTGCAGTTGCGTAGGTAGCCACTCTTGGGAATTTCTTATTTGTTCTTTGGTCCACAAGTCCTCATCACCCGTAAGCTCATACGGACCTTTGCTAATCACTCGCCAAAGTTCATAGTCTTGGGCGCGAATGAACACCTGCATGCGATGTTTCCAATAAGGATAATTAGTTCCAATGAAATAAGGAGGCATATTCACAGAATGTCCTTCAGGTAAAAAATCTTTGGACGCTAATCCACCATTTCCCTCAAGGTCGTAGGACCCCATAGTGAGAGATTAGGCTCTGATACCACTTGTTGAGTAGTGGATAGCAGATCTAGAGGGGAGGGGTGAATAGATCTGCCCCTCTTTTTACAGAACACCCCTCTTTAAAGCTAGATAAAGAGAATCACAGCGGAATATAACTAGCTTAGCGAAGGATAAAACGATTTGCTTAGTGAGATGATTACGTAATATAGAGATTGAACCTAAGCACGCATCTAACACAAAGCAATCGCACAAGCAAACCATAACACACGAGATTTTAAGGTGGTTCAGACTGGATCCCCAATCCTACGTCCACCCCTCACCAAACCCGGTGAGGCTCCACTAGTGCAACGCACTGAACCACAAATCGGAAAGACCTCTGATTGCCTTCCTACTAACCACAGGTAGGGACGTCGACACCACAGATCGGATAACTTTCGATTGCCTTCCTACTAACCACCGGTAGGGACGAATCTCCGTTTCAATAGTTTGAATAAAATGAAAAGAGAACAAGATGAAAATGCTCAAACAAGATAAGGAATATGCTCAAAGAGAGAAGATCTTGTCTGAGGTTGCTAGAGGTTGAATCTGATGCTTCAATGGTATCTTCTTCCTTATGAAATGATCTTCCTTGGATCACCTTGAGTTGATGAAGAAGATAAAGGATGTAGATTTGATCTCCCTTGAGAAATGAGCTTCCTTGGATCACCTTGATAGCCTTGCTTGCTTCTACTCTTGCTTGGAGGTTGATGGCTTCAGATCTTGGCTTCAATCACCTTGGAATGGATGAAGAACTTCTGCATGGAGTACTGTTCACGGCTACAATACCTCTTCTTCCAACCTCCTCTTTAGCCTCTCTTGATCTCTCTTTGATTCAAAATGATCAACTAGGGTTTCTAACCCTCTTGTGTTGGTTTTATATCTTTTGAATGGTCCATAGACACCTCCCAGACCAGATCCACAATCCATGGGAGATTGGGTGACTTTAGGATTAAACAAATCCAAGAAATGGGGCTGACCACGAGGTGGAAAATGAAGTCAAATATGGCTACCTCGGGGCTTCCAGTCGACCGGACGTTGGTGGCCGGTCGACCGGCTAAATGCAACCAGAAACATTTTTGGTCCGGTCGACCACCCCTATGGGACCGGTCGACCGATGCCTCTGCATTTTGCCAAAAATAGCTTGGTTTTTCGTTGGTCCGGTCGACCGCCCCTTTGTCATCGGTCGACCGGTTCCTCTGTAATTTTCCAAAACAGCATTTTGTTTGGTCCGGTCGACCGGCCAAGCAGCACTGGTCGACCGGTGATCCTCTGCTACGCCCAAAACAGTTGAAGTCTTCACCGGTCGACCGCCCCACTGAAACCGGTCGATCGGAAATTTTTTGCTATGATTAGGCTTCACGAAATGCATCTGAAACCCATGATTTGGATATCCATTTAGGGCCAAACTTGACCTTGTGTATAAGTAACCTTTGGACGTTGAAACCAAGTGTGCACAGCTCCGTGTTGGCTATTCTTCATCCTTGCTTGGGCACGATCATTGAGCTTTCACTTTTGCCATCTCCACTCCATTCTTTGGCTTATCTGTCATGAAAGAACATCAAGTGTTTCAGTCATATGAGAGTGGGAAACATCAATGACTTATAGTGATTAGTCATTATCAAAACCAAGCCATTATCAAAATCAAGAATGTCAAATGACTCAAATGACCACAGGGGCACAACATCGGCTCGGCGTCCGTGTGGGAATCCACAGCTCGCGGAGACTTACGGAGGTCCCGGATAAGATCACCTAGTCGACTCCGAAGAATACAAAGTCGAGAGGATCACTTACCAACGTAGGAATACAACTAAAAATATGCAATGGATGGCCCTATGCGCATCGGAGTGCATATGCAAATCAATCCTAAAACTAACAAATCAACATAAGATAAACATGAAAATATGATAAGATGGATGCAATAATCATGAGAAAACTAAGATAAGATGATGGAAAGAGATGCAGCACTATGGAAAGACATAGGTAGAAACGACAAAGCAACTCAAACAAACCAAAGAACAACATACCTAGTGATCTGCCCCTGGGCCTATCAGAGGGTGATAGCGGTCACCTCAGGACTGCTACCTGAAGGTGGCGGTCTCTTGAGGACTGCTATATGAGGTGGCGATCTCTGGGGAGACCGCTACCAGCTAACAGAACCAAAAACTGACAGATTAACCTGAAAACTTGATAATTTGCAATCTAAACAAAAACACACACACACACAGAGATCACAGGAAGGCAAGAGTAATGTGATGGGCACTAGATGTCCCACCGTGATCGCCAAAAAATAGAGGTGTTGATAGAAGATCCACCCTCGAACAAAAATAATAATGTGAAAATAGCGTGATAGTAAGAAAAGGGGTAGGGGCGATGAAAAGATAGAAAGTTACCATGATCGCCACCAAGGATTACAGTAGGAAACGTGTTGCAAGGAACCAATGGAGCTACTGCGTACCTTGGAAAGATGGGGAAGATAAACGTGGTTGAAGGACGACCACTACAACATGATTGCGCTCAAAAAAGGGGTGCGGGAACTTCGTGGGTTCAGCTCCTCCTCGCCTTCCAGCTGGCTAGAAAGCAAGAGCCTTACGTCCATGCTTGCCTATCCTGCGAAACAAAGCAACAACAAAAGATAAAAACCCATTAGAACATGAAGTGTAGCATCAATCCCATAAAGAAATAAGCATGAAAAATTGAGGGAAGAACGCACCGGGGGAAGGGTTTTTAACCCCTGTAGAAGGGAACAAATAAAAGGTGTGTGTTGTGTGATGATGATTGTAGAGTGTAAAGAGGATATAAAATGCATAAGAACAGAGATAAAAATGTGCTATATGCAAGCATGAGATATGTAGAAAAAATAGTGTAGAAACATTGTAGAAAATAGGAAAAATAACGGAAAGAAGGAACCCTAGAGGAAGGAGGACAAAGGTTTAGCACTTCCCTGGCGATTGGGGGTCGAAGAGGAAAGTCGGCAGTGCGGAATGGCTTCGCCCTAGATCAGAAAATGCCCTATCCTCACGCCCATGGCCCTAGGAGGCTATTTATAGGCCTTAGAAGCCCTAGATCGGATTTGAGGATAAACACCCAAAAGATAGGATTTTGATTGATAAATCTGCGAGATATTAGTGAGATAATTCCTCTAGAAGGGATAGGAATTGATCTGGCACGAAATCCTCGGTGTAGATGGCTTAAACTAGGACTCTAAGCTTCAGTTTGATAGAGGGATACCCCTCATTTAACCTGGGGATAAGTAACTTTTTAACCTTTTTTTTACTTTGATACAAGAATAACAGTAGCCCACTTAACAGGTTGGATATCCCTTGGTTGAGCGGGATACATTGACCCACCTAAAACGGTGGGACAGATTACCTCTCTCGCATCCCCCTCGCACCAGTTCCTATTCTACCCTTCGTTCATCCCAACACGGCTCGTCCTATCCTCTCCAATAGACATCGCGCAGCACGCCTCTATCCTCGGTTCGTGTTTGTCCCGACCTAGCCTCACACAGCAGCTACCCCCTTCCTCCTCTCCTTTTCACGCATCTGCCATGGAGTCCTGTCTCTCGACCTCAGGTAGGTCGCCGGTGTCTTCCTCTTCTTGCCTTCGAGCTGTCGGCCTGAGGTAGGCACCTGGCGTCATCCTCCTCTCACCTTCACGGAAAGGTTCATCGTCCTCTCCCGACGTAAGGTAGGCAGATCTCCACTTCGGCCACATCTTGACCTCTCTCAAAGCCCTCTAGAGATACGATCGCCCTGTGGAAACCCTTGCTCAGGCATGAACCTCTGGCCAGTCAACACCCCTTTTGTGCGATAACCCTGAAACCCTAGGTCACGGGCCTAGTTTCCATCCCATCCCGTCTGAGCAGTAGGGGGCCGGTGGACCTCGACCCCCATCCCCTCTCCATAAGTAGGGCTGTTGTGGGAATGTTCCCACGCCCCCCTTCGTTGCGCTAGCAATAGGTTCCCTCCCTCTATCTGTGTATGTTTACAGTAGGCCTCTTTTTACATTTTACTCGTATGCTCTTCCCCCTTCCTATTCTCTGTTCTTATTATTGTGCAATGTATCTCCCATTTTCGGCTACCATTGATGTGCTTCGCACTGCACATTCTAGCCACCTCACGCCGACGGTGTCCTTAAGTCCATAGGTGCGTATCTTAGTCTTTGTATCTGCTATTAAATCAGTTGCAAGAAAGAAGATCTTTTTAACACCCATTCTTGGGTGGAGAGAAAACTATATTTACGTCATCCACCATTCGAGTGTCGACTTGTTCTTTTCTAACATCAAAACGTTAAGCATGTCTCATCGTCTTGTTTGAATATACTACCACAGTGATGCTTCAATATAAGTTGATAATGGACTTGAACATACTACCCCAATAAATATTGACGTATGTTTGAACATACTACCCCTAAAGCTAATTTTCTATTTTTTCCTTCATGTGTTTAATGTTGCTAGTCATCTAGGTGGGAGTTATGTATCTTTTCTCTCCCCCTTACCTTGGTATTTCATATCCTTTGCCATCTTCTCTGTTTACTAATATGTCTCCAGTTCATTAAACAACTATCCTGATGAATAAATGCTTTCTAAAAATATGTTTTCATATCTGAAAGTTGAGAAGTGTCCGAAGAGACTCAATAAATTAGAACTTCAGGTCCAATGTTGTATGCATATGCATTTGAATGATTGTTCTTACCTCTAAATGTCAACTCTATGATTCAGATTTTCTGAAATAAACTTAATGTTCTATGACTTTTGACTATCCAGATTGAGAGGACTCTGTCTTCTCCCCTGATTTGGACGACATGATGTCACTATCCGGTATGTTTTGACTTCTCCCCCTTTTGTAATTGTGATCTGCTTTAGAAGAATTTAAATCTGTAATTGCCATAAAAATTTGTGCTTTTATTGTGTCATGTAATTGTCTTGTAAATATGTAGTTGCCATGCTCTATTGTGTCCTTTATCTTACAAGAGCATATATATATAACTGCTCATATGATTTATTGTTTCAAACTATATATACAATGCTTGTCCACATTTACTTATGGTCATGGGTTAATTATATGTTATATTCTCTCATTAATTTCTCATGTTGCATACCTGTACACCTGTAAATCTGTTCTCAGCATGTCAAAATGTATTCACTTAACGAGTGCATAAACCATCCTTTTTCTCTTATCTGACGTTCATTCTTCTTCTTTCCTTCATGTATTCTTCTTATAACATGTATTGTTATGGCGGCCCTCAATTATATGCTATATTGTCTCATTTACCCCTGGAGGGCATACGTATACAGGTGTAACTCTGATTTATTGTGTCAAAATATCCACATTTGACTGATGAATTAACTGCGTAAGTGCATTTACTCTTCTTATCTGATGTTCATGATATCAATGAACATCATTAAAAAGGCCATAACAGATCATCTCATTTTATTGTTATACATCACATACTGCAATCCATGATTAAGGGGAACCCCGGGATCTACGGGGGTGGAGGCTGTGTTAGGGACAGTGGAGGGAACTTTCTGCTTGGTTTTGCCCATGTCTATGGTCATGGCAATAGTTTGGTTGCTGAAACCCATGCCTTATGTGACGGTGTTCGGTTGGCCAAGGAGCATGGCTTTTCGATTGTTGGCATTTCCACTGACTCTGCTGTCCTGGCTAAATCCTTCTTGACTGGGGTTGTTCCATCGTGGAGGTGTCTACGCTGGTGGCGAGAGGTGTCCGAGTTTTTGATATCTTCTGGGGTTGCTGTCTCTCACGTGTACCGCGAAGCCAACAAGCTAGCCGATAGTTTAGCCTCCTATGCCTTCCATGCTCGTTTAAACTCTGTATTTTATTCTTCCCATGATCTTCCAAGAAGCAGCTTTGGGCCTCTTGTCACAGATCGCTTAGGTCTGGCATCTTTAAGATTGTCAAAGGTTGCCAGGCTGGCGGGTCTTTTCAGGGGTGTGCCCCATAGTTCATGTACTCCCACACTTTTATATATTAAAATATTCACCTCCTAGGTGCGTAGTGGTGGAGCGATCAACTTACCTCCTTTTTGAGGGGGTGAGCGCTCTCCTGCTCCCCTATGAGATATCTTATTTAAAAAAAAGTTTGGCTTAAGAAAAGTAACAGACTTACGTAACACTCCATGAACATAAGAAAGTGCAAATAATGATTTTTTACATTTTATGTTGTAAAAAAAATAGTAGGCAATTGTTTTACTATAAATAGAAGATGGGTGACTTATGAATGGTGAGCAGACTCACCCCATTATGTTGTGTTTCGAAATAGGTGCCATGTTGACGTCAAAAATGGATACAATATTCCTTGAACTTATTGTACAAGAGTTGGTTCAGGGTGACTTTAGTTCGTCTTATGCATGGGGCATTATGCGGAAGTCGTTCAACGAACACTATGGCACGAACTTTTCGGTCGCTCACTTGAAGCATAGACTAGGCTTCTATAAAGCATTCCATGTCATAACTCAATAATTAATTGTAAGTGGGGCTTTCACATGGGATAGTGACTCTAAGCAACTACTTGGTAGCGATCTATCATGGGAGGCCTATAACGAGGTGTGTAAGAGCATGACCATAAAACGACATCTGTAATGCTTTCACATGGTGTGCCCTAACCCCTTGCCATAATTTTTTTGTAGTTTAATCCGCTTGTTATGTGGTTTAAGGGGAGGACATTGCCCTCGTATGAACTTATTCATTCTACATTCCATACGTGGGACAATCTTGGAGTGTGAATTTTTAAGCATGTCTCTTTATTGGCCAATGACCATGATAATTTGCTTGAATATGTGGTTTCATTTGAATACCTCATTTATTGTACTCGTAAAATATTTTATTTGGCTTGTATTCTCATTGTCTTCTTATTTTATCTTGTCTACTTCTTTTAGATAAATATGTTACGAATAGGAAGGGCAAGAGCCGTGTGTGCAACTGGAGTGGACGTTCAGACACAATTTTATGTAATTTTTTGGTGGATGAATATCACAAGAACATGTGTCAACAAGGCCATTTCAAAACACATGTGTGGAATGAAATCGTCTGTCCATTCAATGAGGCGACAAATCAAAACCTAGACAAGTGTAATTTAATGAACAGGTGGAAGAACTTGAAAAAGAGGTATCACTTACTTGAACAATTACTTGGTCGTACTGGCTGGGGTTGGGACGGTGACAAGAAACTTCCAATGCCTCCTGATGAGGGTGCTTGGGCGGAGGCAATAGCGGTATGTTCAATTTCATTTGACAACACTAAAAATAAGATAATTTTTTACGTCTTATTCACCTAATAATGTTCTACTCTCCTCGAAATTCAATCTAACACTGAGTACAAGACCTTATTGGGGAAGCCTTTCGAGTGCAAAGAGAAAATGGACATATTGTATGGGAAGACAATGGCACGAGGAAGTCTTGTATTCAACACTAATGCTCCTATAGTTGATTTGGATGATCGAAGGTCAGTAGGTGGCGATGACACATCTCTGCTGCAACAAAGGCCCGGGGATCCTAATTGGGGCCACCATACTTCAATGGGCCTTGGTGGTAGTGGACATGCACCTCCCCTAGATGTTGAGCAAGACTTCAACCCTTTCTTTATGCCCCCGTCACAATGTCGTACACAACATGAGGGAATATCTCGATCAGACTATGAACGACAGCTTGCATCTCAGTCCCTCATACCTTCTCAACAGTTCTCGAGTGGGACTGGAGAGTATACCCCTTCACCACCCGCTAAGCATCTGACCGATGATGAGGCACCTCCCCAAATAAGGCAAGGTGTTCTGGGACCCCTGCATATAGGAGAACGAGGCAGAAGGGAAACAAAAACAAGGATGGAACAGTAAACGCATTGGAAAGGCTATGTTCACTGAATGACGAAATACTTCAATTCCACAAGAGCCACACGTTCCTTCATCCTCTTCGGTAGGCACGATTGAAGATCCATGCTCAATCAAGATGTGTTTACAGAAGCTGAAGAGTCTTCAAGGCCTCACCCATGACATGTTGTACGGGGCAGCCATTAAGTTCAAAGACGCAGATTTCAGAGCAATCTTCATGGCCCTCGATGACGAAGACAAGTTGGGGGTGGATGTTCTATCAAGATCTGTGACGTGGTGCTAGTTTTGGATGGTGTTATGAATGGTTCTATGTTGTTCTATCTATGGATGGTGTTGTATTACTTATTACGAGATGTTGTATCGTTCGTGATTTTTGTTGTATGTGTTGCATGACCTAGGTTGTAGTTTGTCATGCATGTACTATGCGACTGTTTGTATGATGTCGTATTTCTATAAAATTGTTGTAATCATTGTTAACTCATTTCATAAATGTGTCTATTTCTTGCTTCTGTCCTATTACAGGGAAGCAAGAAGTTTGGTAATGGGGAACTTTAAGTGTTACGTTGTGTGGGTTGGGCGCTCTCCAGGATTGTACTACACGTGAGGGGAGTATTATGCGTAAGTCAACGGATACCTAGGGGCTAAGTATAAGGGATTCAGGTCCGTTGAAGAGTCCGAGGAGGCATTGAGAGGCCAATTACATGTATATAGCGTGCCTCATGGAAGGCAATTGACGCATGCGAGGCCATTGATCAGGGGTGGACATGAAGACGTTTATGTGCCAACCCCAATGCAGCAGACGCCTACTCTTGTTTCATTCCAAAACTTGCCCATCATATTGCTTTTGTTGATTATCCTAATCTGTGTTCTTTTTGTATTGCTGGGGATGCTTGTGATCTTATTACGAGGCCGCTAAGTTGGTCAGTTATATAGACGTGGGCTGTTACTTTGTGACTGTATATGTATCTTGACTTATGGATTTCAATCCAATCATTACCATTATCAAAAATAGAATGTTGTAGTATTATGAATCATCAATCAATGTATGTCATGCAAACTTATGTGACTATGCTGTAGCACTTCCTAACATTGACCTTTGTGTAATTGTAGTACCCCATTGTTGTACCCGGACAATTTCCCCCGCAAAATACCCAGGAATAAGAGTTCAGGAATTTTCCCAAATACCTTCAAGGCACGGGCTACCCGGCCTCTCCGATAACCCAGTGGGACCGACCAATGGCCCCAACCCGCTAGCCGAGGTTGACGGCGGCACTAGCAATCAATCGGGACCACTCTCAACTCATAAGTTGCGGACTTTGCCCGCATTCTACATGACCACCCGGGCCATCCCGGGGGCACTCCGACTACAAGCCATGCCACGTGGCATCCAGTGAAAAGGCCAGGGGCCTATTCTGAGACACTTCTTTCAACCCTCCAAGGTCAAAGGGGGACCCAAATAGGTCAACCAGAGGCTTTGGAGGCCCGCAGCAAGTGCATACGACTCACACACGTGTGTTCGGCATTCTGCCAAACACCTTGTGGGCGCACATGTTTTAACCCTTCTACACCAACCCACGGGCCATCACGTGGTTCCAGTATGCCAATTGGGTCCTACAAGCTGGGGCCACCCCCGACCCTCAGACCCGTGGCAATATGCCACTCGACTTTAGCTCTCGGGACAACTCGAGGCTACTCTGCCAACCCACCGTATAACACGGCATGCATCTCGAGGATGGGCACGTATACCCAAGGTGCCTCCTCCCAACCCCTACGGACTTCTACCCTCGGCCCTAGATCAATTCCAAGGCGCGTCGATCACTTACACGGCTCATTCGGCGATCCAGGGTGTGTCGGGCATTCGCCCGAACACCTTGTGAGCGGCTGCCACGACTTGAAGAACAAAGGCCCCCATGGGCCATTTCAATATCCCGGAACCCCGTATCCTTCAAAGTGTTGGGTCCTGCGAGATGTAAACGGATCTAGAAGGGGGGGTTGAATAGATCCTATCAAAAGCTTTGGCCTATTTAAAACTCTAAGCTATCGGAAGCATGAACCACTCTTATAAAGTGAATGAATCACTTAGGGACAATGCACAGCGGAATTAAGTAGAGTGGCTCATATGAAAAGACTTGGATTACAAGCTATGAAACGTCAACACTTCTTTAAGCACATTTGTGATCTTGAAAGAAATAAGCATTGTAGTGCAGGGATCATAAAGCATAACACTAGAGCATGCAATAGCTTGCAACAACCGTGCTTGTGTGTGTGTGATATGTTGATTACTCAAAGTGCATATGTGTGTGAACAATCTAACCATGTATGGAAGCACACGAACCTGTGAATGGGGTTAGAAGATATAGACCAATCACACACGATAAACAACCCACAACACAGGGATTTTTAAGGTGGTTCAGTTGCAACCCTGCAACCTACGTCCACCCCTCACCAAAACCCGGTGAGGCTTCCTTGCTGACTCACAGCTTGACCGGGGACACGCCCCAAACCACAGAACAGAGAAAACCCTCTTTCTGTCTTCCTATACACAAAGCCGGCAGGGACGGCTACACCGCAGATCGAAGAACTCCCGATTGCCTTCCTACTAACCACCGGTAGGGATGATCTTCAGTTTCAATAGATTGAATGAAATGAAAATAGAAACAAGATGAAAATGCTCAAACAAGATATGAAGATATGCTAGAATGAACTAGATCTTGTCTGAGATTGTTGGATCTTGAATCTGTTGAGGATTTGATCTTCCTTTGATCCTTTTGAGTTGATGGAGCAGATATAAGATGTAGCTTGATCTTTCCTTTGAATCTCCTTGAGTTGATGAAGAAGAATATTGGATGTAGCTTGATCTTTTCTTGAATCTCCTTGAGTTGATGAAGAGGTGTATAGATGTAGCTTTGATCACCTTTGATAGCCTTGAATGATTCTTGCTTGCTTGGAGGTTGCTTGGCTTCAGATCTGAGCTTGAATCATCTTGGAAGGATGAAGAACTCCAGCCCGAAGTACTGTTCACGCAGGTGCTACAGTACCCTCGAAATGGCCTCCCTTGAGCTCTCTTTGATTCACTTCATCAACTACATCAACTGGGGTTTCTAACCCTCTTGTATTGGTTTTATAGACTTTGAATGGTCTATAGACAAGCCCCAGACCAGATCCACAAATCATGGGTGATTAGGTGACTTTTGGATTAAACAAATCCATGTTGAATGGCCCTTTTCGAAGTGGAAACAAAAGTCAACAATTGATGGCTCGAGGCTGGCAGTCGACCTACAGCTTCTGGCGGTCGACCTCTACTGAGAAATCTACAAACCGGGCGGTCCCTGGGATTTTCGGTCGACCGCTACTGGCTGGCGGTCGACCTGCAGCTGACAGAACTGCAGACGGGAGTCTGCTGGCTGGGGCGGTCGACCGCCCCTGTGCTGGCAGTCGACCACTAACTGGGCAGCCCCCCAGTTTAGTCCGGGTCGGTTCGTCATCCCTCCAGCTCAGTCGCTTGAGTCCATTAGCAGCCCGTTCATGTCTGTAACTTCATCCTTGTTGGTCTAGAAGGTACCAACTGAATCTTTGTCTTTGGACTCTCATCTTGTTCAGTGACCTTGTCTATTTGAATGAAGCTTGTAGTTGTTGTATAGACTTTGCATCAAGGCTTGGACGTGTAGACTTTGTGTGCATGTATGAACTCTGTATAGACTTTATACCTTGATCGTGCATGAGCCTGTACAGCCTTGCTTCATGAGCGTACAAACTTGGTAACTTGATGCACGAACACAACAAAACGTAATGTATAGACTTTGCGTGTGAAGCAGCCGGCCAATGTATAGACTTATGTTGCAGCCATCAACCAACGTACAGACTTGGAGTTGTGCTAGCAGCCAACGTACAGACTTGGAGTTGTGCTAGCAGCCAACGTACAGACTTTGTCTTGTGCAACGTACAGACTTTGAGTTGTGCATGCAGCCAACGTACAGACTTCATCTGCAGCAACGTATAGACTTCATCTGCCGCAACGCACAGACTTCATCTGCCGCAACGTACATGTAGCAACCCTAATAAAATACAAATTTTTAAATAAATCAACTTAAGATAAAAGTTAAGTAGATAGATGATAAAAGCCTAAAAGAATAAATAACGCCTCTTAAAAAGGCGCTAATTCAAAGGGTAACGCCTTCCCCTAAGGCTTGAATTAAAAAGTGACGCCTATACCCAAGGGCGTCAAACTATAACGAATACAAGGAAGGGATAATGAAACGCCCTCTCCTTGGGCGCGTTTCACATAAGAAATGACGTTCAGCAAGGCGTCAATTTAAATTAACGCCCTATGACAAGGCGTTAATTCAGTTCGAGTTTCGTTCGACCCAGGAGACTATCCAGAGCAAGTTCTGGATAACTACGTCGAGGATAGAATATAGTAAGGACTCTATCGAGGGAATACTACCCTTAATCAAATTCTAACTCTATTAGGATTCCCAAAATCCTATAAATAACCCTTCCTGTCGAACCTAGTAAGCTGTTGGTCGAAGGAGGCTCTGCTGCTGCGTACCTGAAGAACAGGTGATGTTCTTCCTCTTTTTCTTTCACCTTCGGTTGAATATTATGATGAAAACTAATGCTTCTTCATCTTATTTTATGTAGGAAGTTTGCAGTAAATAGTAACTCTCTTGTCGAAGGGAAGAACGGGGTTCTTCATCGTTTCCTTCTTCAACTGCAGGTTGCCTGCAATAGGGAAGAGTTATTACTGTTACTTTGTGAGGAACGTAGATTGATCCTCACCTTCCTTCTTCCTCTTGCAGCCCAACGACCGTGAAAGGAGGAAGCTTTCTTCTGCTTCTGCAAGGGCTGCTTCTTCTTTTTTTCATTAAAACAGAGTATCATTTACCTTCTTCATCCACCTTCATGTCTGTCAACCAATTCAAAAGCGGTAAGTCCGATGATGAAGGAACACAATCTGACGGGGAAAGTCAAGAGTGAAAGAGATAGAGCTTTTTCCAGTGTCACCTTGTCTTTTCCATATATTTCTCTTGAGTCAGGCTATGTATTTTTCATTTCTTTATAGCCAAGTTGGTCAATGAAGTTGTAATCAAGTACTTTATAGTTGAAGAAGAAATAAAGGATTGGGTTATCTTTATATTTGCGCACTCTGTCTTTGTGTCGAATACACTACTACTCTGATTGACATGATTGATATAAACTCGTCACGTATTTCGGGTATCTTCCGCGCTCGGGTCGTGACAGTACAGACTTTGTGTTGTGCATACAGCCAATGTACAGACTTCATCTACAGCAACGTATAGACTTCATCTTGTTGGATGTATAGACTTGATGAATCTGAGTGTACAGACTTTGTTGGATGTATAGACTTGATGAATTTGAGTGTACAGACTTTGTTGGATGTATAGACTTGCTGAAGCCGAGTGTATGGACTTTGTTGGATGTATAGACTTGCTAAAACCGAGTGTATGGACTTGCTGATGTATAGACTTGCTGAACCCAAGTGTATGGACTTTGTTGGATGTATAGACTTGCTGAACCATGTCTCATGATCTTGATCGTCTGCACTGGAGGTATAATGACCTGAAATGTATGAATATTAACATTATCAAGTGCAGGTATAGCTTATTAATGACTACAGAGGCAGATATCATCAAAACCATAAAAGTAATCATGTTGCACACATGTTCAACATTCTCCCCCTTTTTGATGATGGCAACTATGAGTCATTCTGAACTATGAGTCATTAGAGATTCACATGCATTAGTAATTCACATGACAGCTATGAGTCAACAACATTCATCTTGTGACAATGACTCACATGGTTCTTACTATATCCCCTTTTGACAATGACGCACATGGTTCTTATCACATCCTTTTTGATGAATGACTCACATAATCTTCTCCCCCTTTGACAACATCAAAAGATCCAGAAAAGAGAACGAGGGACTCGAGGCTTGGCAAAGGTAATGTAAGTGTGAGAGGTGGAGCCACAGCAGCATGATTCAATTCCTCAAATAGTGGAGATGGATAGAGTAGCCAAAGATCAAATTTTTGATTTCAAATTTTACAGATTTTTAGTGGTTTTCCAATATTCAGATTTTGTTTGGATTTTCTATGCAATGCATGGAAATGATCAAATTTTGATGCAAGCTACAATTGTATGAAGTCAAGACATGCATGCCACCCTAATGCATGCAAACATGATGACAATGATGCTTGGACTTATGCCAAATGCCAATGAATGAGAAAGCAATGTGATATCATTTGACAGAGGACGCCAATGATTTTGGAGATGACTTTAAAGGTGCATCAAGATGATACCACTTGTTGGATTATACCACTTGTGTAGTATGGTGATGTAATCGGGACAGCCTGAATGATTTATGTAGATATGGCAGATGAAGGCAAACAACAAGGAGCATCAAGATATGACTTCTCAAGAGAGAATTGAGGTTCTTTAATCTGAAACCAAGTTCATAAATCAGAGTTATGGATTTTTTAGAATTTTCAGTTATAGAACCCAAATGTACCAGCTCTTACATTCAGATTGGTTTAATGCTAATGAGTTTTGGCCTACTCAGTAGAATCACATGAAAACATTTGCATGCAAGTTTAATAGTAGTGAACCAGAAATTCATGTCAAAACCAGATTAACCTTCTCTTATCTTACTCATTCAGTTTCATTGGTTCCCTTGAGAGTGACTAGAATAAGTATTGAGGCTAAACACTTAGATGACTTAGATTTGATTCATGAGAGCTACACATTCAGATTTTTCTTTTGAAATCATTTGAAAGATGATTGCTATCATTTTACGAGCAGTCAAGTGTAGCAACCACCTTTTGACGTGAGTGTGCACGTTTACCAGACGCATAGAATAGAGATATCATAGTCACCTCATGACATATCGAACCTCATTTTCTTTGATGAGGAGATATATTTCTCAGCAACAGTGCCATTGCTCTACCTTGAGCTTACTTTAAGTATAGCCACTTTTTAAAATAAACAGATTCAACAAATGTTTAAAAATAATACTTAGCTGAAATTTCTCAATCAAGGATGCCTTTGTACTCAAAAAATTTTCAGATTCAAGATGGCATAACAAGTCAAAACACGAGAAACTAGTTTAAGTCTATTAAACCCGATCACAAACATGTTCAAGACCATCAAACTTCAAGACTCAAGAAATCATTAATGTTAAACCAAAATCATTCATGTTCAAGGCAATCACAAGACTCTATAAGAGAAAATTCTTCATGAAGATTTACTCTGATAAAAAACCTCAATTATAGATTGGGAATCCTCCAAGAAGTTCAAGGCACTTTGAATCCAAGTTGAACCACAAAAGGATTAAGCAATATCATGCAGTGGCTTGGTTTAAGAAGAGAGTGCTGCATAACTGGTAGGCAAGAATAGATGAAGAACACTCCCCCTGAGGTTATGCACTGAGCTCAGACAAAAGTAATTTTTAGACAGAAAGAAATGTGGGGTCGACCTGTCAAAGGAGTGAGGTCGACCGGCAGAATTTTGACTGGATTTTCATGATGAACAAGCTCCCCCTGAGAAGATGCATTCTATGCCATGATGTCAACAGAATGAAGATGAAACATATGCATGAATGTTGCAAAGAGACAGCCCCCCCTTACTATATGGCCTATATGCGACATTGACGTATGGTACGTGGCGGAGGTGAAACCTCACGCATATTGAGTGCTTCTAGGCAAGCATAACCTGCCTTTCCATACATCAACATTTGATATACCATGGCCATGCAAGAATGATGCTATACAAACCATGCAATGTATCGTGAACATGAATTCAATTTTATTATGCATGGATTGACAATGAATTATGCAGCCTAAGTCTTATGTGAATGCTCAAAGCAATGAAGATGCTGCAAGATGATTGCTCATTCTAGATGCATGCTTAGGTTTGAACATTTTTTCTTGTTTTCCTAAACATGATTTGCATTAAAGTAGTATGAGATCACAAGATGATGTAAACATAAATCATTCACAATTGATTTTGAACTGAATGCAACATGATGATGTCAATTGCTAGACTCCGCCTTTTGAGCAATGCTAACATGAATAATGAGTTGAGAATGCAGCCATGGTATGCATCATCAAAACCAAAGTCTAAGTATTTCATGTAGCTGATAGCAAGACTTAAGCAACTCATCATCACATCAACTTCATCAGCATAACAAATTTTTCATGAATTAAACAGCTGAAATCAAGCATGGTGTGAGCAAGTTATCAAGCTCAAAAGTTCATCTCACACCTTGGGGGTTTTACATTTCAAAGAGCAATTCAGTTTGCAGAATCTAATGACATTGGGCAGACGTATGATGCACTATCTACATGTCAAGACTAAACATGCAAGATGTCTAAACTTAAAGGTTTATGTACATACCTGTGTCTTGAGCTTTTATTTACCTTATGGTCCTTTGTTCAGCTCCAAGACATCCTGCACCCAAAATTCTCATTTGGAATTTTCAGGTACCCAAGATTACTTGGGTCCTTGTAGGTTAGCAGCTTTATCATATTCACCAATGTAGCTCATCTGTTTTAGGGAAATTAGATCATCCTTTCTCATTGTATGACAATCATACATGTCATGACTATTTTTCCCACAGTAAAAATAACGCACAAAAGATTGAGCATTCTTTTTATGTTCATGTGCGTGTGCATATGCATTTTGTTTTTGTGGAAGAGCATGGAATTTACCTTTCATGGCATGAAGGTGATGCTTTCCCTTCAAGTGCCAGCACTCTTGGACAGTATGGCCAGACTTACCACAATGAGAGCAGCAAGGAGGAAGTTTTTTGTTTAAAGCCATGGAGAGTGTCGACCTGCTTGTATGGGAGTGTCGACTCTTTTGACTCCCCGTGTAATTCTGTGCAGATATCTGCTGAGTAGGTCCACTGCCAGTGTTGACCTGTTTCTTTCTTTGCTCTTTCACTTGCTGTCCTGCTCTAAGCTCATCATTTCTCAAGATAAAATAATCATGCACAGTGTGACCATGTTTACCACAATAATAACAATGGACATTCGTTTTGTGGAAAGCATGGTATTTAGCATTGGACATGTTATGGTGCATATTTGGATGAGCATGCTGAATTTTGCTTTTCTTTCGAGTAGTATGCCCTTTTTGGTGACCACAGGAAGTGGTGGCTTCCGGTGAGCCAGAATCTTGGATTTGGGCAAACATTGACAAGAAATCATTCAAACCTTGAATTTCATTTTCAAGTGAGGAAATGTGCTGTTTAGATTCAACAAGGCCCTATTTGCTTGCTGCCAATTGCTCATTGAGCATGGCGTTTACTGCTTTAAGATTTTGATTTTGTTGTTCGAGAGCATGCAAAGTTTCAGAGTGATCATTAATGACAGATTTGCCTTTTTCATGTGCAACCAATTTTTCATGCACTTCTTCTTCAACCTTTTCACGTTCAATTTTCTTTTCCAACAACTCTCTATTCTCTTCTTTCAGAGAGTCAATCAGTTTTTGTTGCCATTCAAGATCATTAGAGATTGACTTAGGTTGGTTTTGAAGTTTTATTACAATTTCTTCCAACCTAGTGATTTCACCATGAAGATTTTCATTTTCATCCCTTAGACATGCAATGCTTTGTTTATGCGTATCTAGATCAAAAGAGAGAGTGTTGTTGAGCTCTTCAAAAATAGAACACTTTTTACAAATTGAGCTTTCATTTTTGTTAATTTTCTTGAGATCCTTTTTCAAATTTTTATTTTCTATTTTTACCTTTTTGTATTGTGTGATCAACTCATCATAGGCTTCCATAAGCTCTTCAAAAGTGAATTCCTCGGAGTCAGAGTTTACCTGTGATGAGGATGTATTGTTGGACTGTTCTGCACGGTCGGCCATGAAGCATTCTTGTTCTTATTCTTTCCCTTCATGGATTTTCACCAACTTGTCCAATACTTGCTTGGCTGTGCTGCAAGAGGACACAAGATGAGTTAGTCCTAGATCAACTGCAGCTGTAATTAAGTTATATGCAAGATGATTATCATTGTGTTTGGTCTCATGTTCGGCTAACCAATCAATTGAATTTGATGGCAGCTCATGAGGACCATTGTATATAAGAGTCCACAATTGTGGATCTATGGAGCTAACATAGATGAACATTCTTCCAACCCATGTAGAAAAATCTGAACCATCATAAATGGGCGGAGAAGCCATCGAAGCATGTATAGCATATGAAGCCTTCTAAATAACAAACACCGGGATCTTTCCCTGCAGATCATTGGATCTGGGAATGACAGAGCCTCGCTCTGATACAATTTGTTGGGTCCCGCGAGGTGTAAACGGATCTAGAAGGGGGGGTTGAATAGATCCTATCAAAAGCGTTGGCCTACTTAAAACTCTGAGCTATCGGAAGCATGAACTACTCTTATAAAGTGAATGAATCACTTAGCGACAATGCACAACGGAATTAAGTAGAGTGGCTCATATGAAAAGACTTGGATTACAAGCTATGAAACGTCCACACTTCTTTAAGCACATTTGTGATCTTGAAAGAAATAAGCCTTGAAGTGCAGGGATCATAAAGCATAACACTAGAGCATGCAATAGCTTGCAACAACCATGCGTGTGTGTGTGTGATATGTTGATTACTCAAAGTGCATATGTGTGTGAACAATCTAACCAAGTATGGAAGCACACGAACCTATGAATGGGGTTAGAAGATATAGATCAATCACACACGATAAACAACCCACAACACAAGGATTTTTAAGGTGGTTCAGTTGCAACCCCGCAACCTACGTCCACCCCTCACCAAAACCCGGTGAGGCTTCCTTGCTGACTCACAGCTTGACCGGGGACACGCCCCAAACCACAGAACAGAGAAAACCCTCTTTCTGTCTTCCTACACACAAAGCCGGTAGGGACGGCTACACCGCAGATCGGAGAACTCCCGATTGCCTTCCTACTAACCACCGGTAGGGACGATCTTCAATTTCAATAGATTGAATGAAATGAAAATAGAAACAAGATGAAAATGCTCAAACAAGATATGAAGATATGCTAGAATGAACTAGATCTTGTCTGAGATTGTTGGATCTTGAATATGTTGAGGATTTGATCTTCCTTTGATCCTTTTGAGTTGATGGAGCAGATATAAGATGTAGCTTGATCTTTTCTTTGATCTCCTTGAGTTGATGAAGAAGAATATTGGATGTAGCATGATCTTTTCTTGAATCTCCTTGAGTTGATGAAGAGGTGTATAGATGTAGCTTTGATCACCTTTGATAGCCTTGAATGCTTCTTGCTTGCTTGGAGGTTGCTTGGCTTTAGATCTGAGCTTGAATCATCTTGGAAGGATGAAGAACTCCAACCCGAAGTACTGTTCATGCAGGTGCTACAGTACCCTCGAAATGGCCTCCCTTGAGCTCTCTTTGATTCACTTCATCAACTATATCAACTGGGGTTTCTAACCCTCTTGTATTGGTTTTATAGACTTTGAATGGTCTATAGACATGCCCCATACTAGATCCACAATCATGGGTGATTAGGTGACTTTTGGATTAAACAAATCCATGTTGAATGGCCCTTTTTGAAGTGGAAACAAAAGTCAACAATTGATGGCTCGGGGCTGGCGGTCGACCTACAGCTTCTGGCGATCGACCTCTACTGAGAAATCTGCAAACAAGCGGTCCCGGGATTTTCGGTCAACCGCTATTGGCTGGCGGTCGACCTGCAGCTGACAGAACTACAGACGGGAGTCTGCTGGCTGGGGCGGTCGACCGCCCCTGTGCTGGCGGTCGACCGCCAGCTGGGCAGCCCCCCAATTCAGTCCGGGTCGGTTCGTCAGCCCTCCAGCTCAGTCGCTTGAGTCCAATAGCTGCCCGTTCATGTCTGTAACTTCATCCTTGTTGGTCTAGAAGGTACCAACTGAATCTTTGTCTTTGGACTCTCATCTTGTTCAGTGACCTTGGCTATTTGAATGAAGCTTGTAGTTGTTGTATAGACTTTGCATCAAGGCTTGGACGTGTAGACTTTGTGTGCATGTATGAACTCTGTATAGACTTTATACCTTGATCATGCATGAGCCTATACAGCCTTGCTTCATGAGCGTACAAACTTGGTAACTTGATGCACGAACACAACAAAACGCAATGTATAGACTTTGCGTGTGAAGCAGCCGGCCAATGCATAGACTTGTGTTGCAGTCATCAACCAACGTACAAACTTGGAGTTGTGCTAGCAGCCAACGTACAGACTTGGAGTTGTGCTAGCAGCCAACGTAAAGACTTTGTCTTGTGCAACGTATAGACTTTGAGTTGTGCATGCAGCCAACGTATAGACTTCATCTGCAGCAACGTATAGACTTCATCTGTCGCAACGTACAGACTTCATCTGCCGCAACGTACAGACTTTGTGTTGTGCATGCAGCCAATGTACAGACTTCATCTGCAGCAACATATAGACTTCATCTTGTTGGATGTATAGACTTAATGAATCTGAGTTTACAGACTTTGTTGGATGTATAGACTTGATGAATCTGAGTGTACAGACTTTGTTGGATGTATAGACTTGCTGAAGCTGAGTGTATGGACTTTGTTGGATATATAGACCTGCTGAAGCCGAGTGTATGGACTTGCTGATGTATAGACTTGCTGAACCCAAATGTATGGACTTTGTTAGATGTATAGACTTGCTGAACCATGTCTCGTGATCTTGATCATCTGCATTGGAGGTATAATGACCTGAAATGTATGAATATTAACATTATCAAGTGCAGGTATAGCTCATTAATGACTACAGAGTTAGACATCATCAAAACCATAAAAGTAATCATGTTGCACACATGTTCAACACAAAGGATATCCCCAGACGACGAAGGAAGACCCCCGGGGGCCATCCCTCGGGGTTGCGGCTCACCCGGGGCCAGTTCGCCCCAGGGCATGGCCGCGCCCCCGGAGAGGGCGAACTCCCCGGGGGCCGTGCCCTCTCCTCAGCTCGGAGGCCCGACGGCACTCCCCAGTCCCAGTTCGTGGAAATTCCTAACTTCACGGTTCGAGGTTCGTGCAAAGTTCGTTCGTCGTACCCGTGTGTGGAATAATTTGCGATGATGGAGCCCCAGGATTATGTTGAGTCACACACGTCAATCTCTCGATCTTCGCGCACAAGCAACCAGTCCACCAGTCCAAGTCCGTATCCTTTGTCTACTAGCGTTCAAACTGAGTCAAATTGGGGCTAAAAATACCAAAAATCCAATTTTATAGGGGTGGGACCACTCCCCCCTCTCTCTCTCCAAATTCGGTCCGCCTAAACCTGCCAAGGGGGGGGGGGGGTTTAGGCGGACCAGCCTGGAACCCCAAGCTGGTCCGCCTAAACCCCTTGGGTAATAAAAAAAAGATTTTTAAAATAAAAAAATCGGCCACTTTGGTCCGCCCAAACCCCCCCTGGGGAGGGGTTTAGGCGGACCAGCCTGGACCCCCAGCCTGGTCCGCCTAAACCCCATCCAAATTAAAAAAAAAAGATTTTTCCCCTCCGAAGAGGGGTTTAGGCGGACCAGACCAGCCCATGGGGCTGGTCCGTCTAAACCCCCCCTGGAGGAGGGGTTTAGGCGGACCAGATCAGCCCCTGGGGCTGGTCCGCCTAAACCCCCTCCCCTCCACTCCGATACACACACAAAATCACACAAAGAAAATGCAAATAAAATAAAATAAAAACACTATTTGAGGGGTTTACCCGGACCAAGTTGAACCCTCAACTTGGTCCACCTAAACCCCACCCCCACCCCTTCAACTTCCTATAAATTGCCCCCCTTACAAGCTCATGCAGGCATGAAGCAACATTAGAACACACGGACGGACAAGCGAACTCCCCCGGCCTAATTGTCGCACCCTCGGACCTCCGAGGCCTTCGGCAAGGGTCGGGACTGTAAGGAGACAAGTGCGCCCGCGGTTGGCTTGCTGGTCGGCTCACACACGCCGAGGGTATGTCTCACGTACTCCCCACATGCGGTGTATAGCAGTCTCACATCAAGCCCACCTTCGCCGCATGTAAGATGACTACACCAACGGCCAATACACCCGCATCCCGGGTCTGCCCGTGAATGTTAACTTACACGGTGACGAAGTGCACTTCATAAGGCCGCGTCGGCCCCCGACACGGAGCCGCGTGCCCACCGTTCACCTCTCTACCGGCCGTTGGCCCATCGGATTAACATATCAAGTCTGGTCGGACCTCTGGCCCGGGAATCATAGTCCCGGGGCCGACCTCGACTCTCCGACATGGCAGCCCTCGCCGTCCGAGACCCGGACCCGACCGCTCACCTCGAGCCACGTCTGACCTCCACCAGGCGCCAGTCCGTGTCCGCTCTGGCCACCAAGGCAGTCGGACTCACACCAACTCCTCTGTAAAGAGCCTCTATAAAACACGAAGATATCCGCTTTGTTACGCATTGACCCGGGGACCAACCCACGTGTCGGAATTGTCCTGTGGCTTGCGCCCGTTGTACTTTGGCCCTCTAGGCCCATATGTAAAGCCCATGTGGCTCACCATCAAGCCAGTAAAATACAAGCGCCCGCATTCGGGTCCCCAGCTTCCTACCTACACCACTCGACATCCGTGCTCGACACCCTAACCCCAGTAAACACACCCCTCAGTCTAACGCACACCCATAGCTGCTGAATGCCCCCAACCCTCTTCCCATGGCTTCAGACTTGTATACATACTTTTCTTCAGCTCGGAACGAAGGTATTAGGATTCAATCTGATGTAAATAAACATTGGTTGCTTGCGGCCGGTGGGGAAAGACGTCCAGTACACGATTCCCGCAATCGCCTACGCACTCGCACCCATGGAACCCCTTCTCTCCACATGCCGTTCGATCGCCCGAGCCCACGTGCCGCGCCCTGGTGGCGCTTCACCGGTCAACCCTTGGTTCCATGAGTGATTGTCGAGAAATCGACTGGCACGCCCACACCCTGTCCGGTTAATCCTTATCCCGACATTTCCGTGCCATTCGACCCCTTTTCGACTTTCCGTTAAAGGAGAGTTCCCGATACCACCGTGAGAGGCGTGCAACCGTAAGGAGGATACCAGAGATATATCAAACTCCTGTATTTTCCTTCCCCACTGTATCCCTTCCTTCACCCCGGTTATTCGGCATAAAAACCAGCGCAACAGAGAGGATGGCACGCCCGGTGGGACGTCTCCCGCCTTCCTTCTTTTTGCTAAAGAAAAGTCTGTGCCAGCCCTGAAGCCCTGGTGCCCTTTCCCTATCCTTGCAGGAGAGGCAGAGGAGGGCACTCATGTGCGCATTTTCCAGTAGCTTCTGGTCCGCGTTCTGATCATCGGACTGCGCTCGATGACTGTCAGCAACTGTCGCCTCCGTAACACTCAGCACTCCAGCAACCATGGCGGCCGTCACTTATTGTCCCAACGTCATCGCCACCCATGCCCGGGTGGGCTACTTGGCGACGCAGATCGCTTTTGGCAGCTTCGCCCTTATCATCAGATCGCCCTACTTCTTGGGTGTAATCCCCGTGGCAGCTCTTCAGCCGACTCCAGTTTCTCCGTTGGCTCCCGTGGCCAATGTGCCACATGCATCTCCAGTCCCGGTGGCCCACCTGGGTACGGGATACCGGACCGTCACCACTGGCCCCTGCAGGGCCCCCAGATCAACGCCGGTCCGGGTAAGTAGTGGCTCCCAAGGCCAACCTCATCCGATCTCCAACACGGGCCCCGTGCCCTGGACTTCGGTCGGCTTCTCAGCAACTTCCTCGGGTCTACAACCCCGAGCCGCAGCCAAGCCGGCACCCAACACGGGCTCCCTGCCTCGGGTCCACGGCTTCCCAGCATCTTCCTCGGGTTCCCAACCCCAAGCCCAGGTCAAGCCGGCACCCAACACGGGCTCCCTGCCCCGGGTCCATGGCTTCCCAGCATCCTCCTCGGGTTCCCAACCCCGAGCCCCGATTAGGTCGGCACCCAACACGGGCTCCCTGCCCCGGGTCCACGGCTCCTCAACATCCGCATCGGGTTTCCGACCCCGAATCTCGGCAAAGCCGATTCTCCACACGAGCTCCCAGTCCCGAGTCAGCGGCTCCCCGGCATTGCACCCGGGACCTCGGTCTAGAGCTCCAGTTGAACCGGCTCTCCCCGTGGGTTTTCTACCCAGGGGGCGAGGTTCCTCAGAATCCTTTTCGGGTCCCCCGACTCGATCCCAGACTACACCGGCACCTACCGTGGGTCCACGACCCAGGGGCGTCAGTACCTCAGCACTTTTGAGGGCATCGCCTCCCGGTGCAAGAGTGTCATCTCGAGCATCGGCGACACTCCTATCGGCTCGGGCAAAGGCGCACACCCGAGTCGCCCAGCCACCGACTCCCGGCGCTGGTTACCTATCCCGGGGGCCGATCCCGGCACTTCAGACTGACAGCTTCATGCTGCCAGTCGTTCTAGGCCAGGTTTTCTCAACGTACCATCTCGGGGCGGAGTCTTCCTTAGCTCCTCAGAAGAAGCATCTCCTTGGCCGTAGAGGCAGACGGCCCACTGCCGCGACCAACAACTCCGGCAAGACGGTTCTTATCGGCGACTTGCGGATTCGTCTTGACGGGGGTGAACCAATCATACCCCAGGAACGGACCATTCCCACTATCCCCACCTCCAATCGTTTTGACCTCATGCGACAAACACGAGAGGACGGGGCAAAGCTCAAAGGAGCGGGTTCCTCGGCAGTAGCCCGGGGGCACCCACTGCAGCCCGGCACACAGCCTACCAAGACAACTCGTCAGAAAAATGGCGACAACGGAGACTAGCAATCTGACTTGAGGAGAATCTGGGTCACCCCAGAAGAAGCTCAAGCTGTTCGAAGGGCGCATATCATGAACCCCCTCCGGGCACTCAGACGCGGCATCAGACGGGACGCGACTAGCCTCACAGTAGCACCGTCTGACGACGCCTAGTCATTTAATGTCCCCCGCGTGAGCAACCGGAGGCAAAGGTGAGCCCATTCTCTGGCCCTCCAGCAACCTGTCCCGGACTCTCTTCCGACTGATATCGGGAGTGAACCCCCTCTGCAACGCACCTTGGTCTTTGATAGATTAGAGACACATGTTCGCCCTACGCGGCACACGCATCAGAAATGGACGGCCCAGTTCATCAATGACGCGGTTCGAGTGTTCACATGCTATACCACCGGACACCAGCCAGACACCCAGTCTGACGACTTGAACCAACCTCTGTCCCACTTCAGGAGGCCGCGCCATCAGGCTCCGCCGCCTCCTCCAACAGGTCATATCGGCACTTCTGCCGGACCACAGGCATCGAAACGTGTGGAAGAAGTTCTGGTGGATGACCGCGACCCTCCCATCAACGCAGAACCGGTCAACAACAACCCTCCTGCAAACGAGGCTCAAGAGGTGACCCTCGACACTCTCATGAAGGAGAACCAGCATCTGAAGGCTCTCATGCAAGACCTCCTCTAGGAACGAGACCTTCATCGTCAGCAACTTGTTAGGCCCCAGGCCGAGGCACCGGTACCCCCGGTGGCCCACGATGCTGCCAACACCTCAGCGGCGATTGCCCGAACCCTATTGGCAACTGGGTTTGGCACGCCCCCGGTTGATGTTCAACCACGAGCCTCCAATACGCCAATGCCGGAAAATCTCCTGGCACAACGCCAGATGATCGAGCGCATCATCGAGAGAAAGCTCGTCCAGTACGGTGAAGGGGCTGTCACGGTAGATCTCTACAGTGTACCCTACCTGCTTCACTACCAGCTGAAAAAGCTTCCTCTAGAATACTCCAAGCCCCCGAAGCTGCAAAAGTTCGACGGGCAGGGGTCGCCACATAAACACTTGGCCTACTATGTTACGGCCATGGGCGAGTTAGCGTTGGACGAATCATATCTCCTCCACTACTTTGCCACTTCACTCACGGGAACGGCCTTCCAATGGTATACCCGCCTGAAGCCCAACTCAGTCATCGACTGGGCTGATCTCCAGAAGAAATTCCTCGACCGCTTTCAAACGGCTGAGCGAAAGGTCTCCCTAGCCGAACTCTGTTCTCTTCCGCAGAAGAAGGGCGAGGGTGCCCTGGACTTCATAAAAAATGGTGAGACCTCAGCAGGAGGTGTGTCAATCCACCCATTCAAGAGGATGCCATCACCATTTGTCGTCGAGGTATGGCGGCTGAGGTCAGCGAAAAGCTTCTCGGCACCAATATCAAAGGCTTCGACCAACTCAATTTGGCGGTCGCCGAAATAGAGATGTTCTTCACCGATAACCCGAGCTATACTGTAGCCAAGGGTAAGCAAGCGTGAGAACGCCAGTCTGGTAAGGAGGTGAATATCATAGATTTCACCCCCGCCGCCAAGGCCAGTAAGGGGGCCGAATCCAGTGGCTCTGACAAAAAGCCAGCGGATAAGCCAGTTGTGCCCTCCTTCTCGGAGCGTATGAAGACACCCTTCTCCTTCAAGAAGGAACATACGGAGATGCTCTTCGACCTCTGTATGGCCCAGAAGATTATCGAGCTGCCCGAAATCAGCAAGCCGGACGAGGCCCTGAAGACCGACGATCCCAGTTATTGCCTGTATCATCGCATGCTGGGTCACTCAATCGAAGATTGCTACGTCTTCAAAACCCAGGAGCAGAAGTTTATTCGAGACGGCCTCGTCAAAATGAAGAGTGGTCTCGTCGATCCTCCGCAGCCGCATATGTGGGCCAGGCCAGCTAAGGCATCACGCGTGGCTCACCCCTCGGCCAATGTCATTCACATGATGGCCGTATTTTCTCTTTCTGATGACTAGTCAGAGGATCCCAACGCCAGTCGAATGGGACGTTCGATCTGGTATCCAGGGTGGAGGCCCTGGCATGATCAGAGACCTCTCTCCTTCCCCCGGGAGAGAACTCGACGACTCTTCGATATTCTTGTCGAGAACGGGCAAATCATGCCCCGCGACTCGCCTGTCGACTACACCCATTGGGACCGTAGTCACCCTCAATACTGCCCCTTCCATGCTAGGATCTACCACTCGATCGAGTCCTGTGAGGAAGTTCAACACCCCATCTAGGAATAGATCCAGTGGGAGCAGATCGATGCCAAAGGAAACTATATGTCACTTGTCAGGCTTCGGCAAGCTGTCGAAGAGACCCTGAGCACTGCCAAGAGTGCGCCAGAGCGGCCAGACTCCCCTCAAGAAAATGGGCACGGGCTGCCTTACCAGCATCCTCCAGAATACCTCAAGTTTCGGACTGACAGTTGAGAGGCACTCGAGCGATTGCGGAGGCGTAGGGAGTAGGATGCCAGTCAAGAGACGGAGCCGACCGACTTCTCGATCAACGTCATCCATTCTCTTGCTCCTCCGGCCCTTGGGGGCTCTCAGAAACCAGTGCCTAGCCAGCCAACCCCAGCCACTTCGGCCATATGATGGCGGTCTTGGCGGGAGCTAAAGTCTCTCCCTTTCTCTGAAGAAGACACTGCCAGGCTCCTCCGGGTCCTTCTCGGCCGAGAGGACGTTCTGGTGGGCGAGATGACAACGGGCTCTTCAGCTCTCTCTCGTCGTCCTCACGTCCTATCTCCACCTCCAGCAGCCATGGATAGGAAGGGAAAGTAAAAGCAGGGTGAGGCCCCGCCTCAACCTTGTCGCATCTCCTCAGCGGATGGGCCATCGAGTCCCCTCCACCTACCTGTTGACACAATCCAAAGTACAAAGAAGACATCTTCGGAGTCTTCAGCGGCTTCGATTCAAGTGGTGGGCCCACTGCCACAAGGCTCAGCCGGTCTGTAGAGTCGAGACAACCATGCAGAGCAACAATGTCTCGCGACGCCATCAATCGTCGCCAGACCCAATCCTCAGCATGATCACAAAGGCAAGGCTAAGGAGCGGGACAACCAGCATGTCTCTCGCCCTGCTCCTCAACAAAAGTTGTCGCCACCGCGACTAAGGCATCAAACCGCGCACACGTCTTCGGATGCCAACACCAGCATACCGACTCCTCGTATGCCCCTGTCGCCACCGCGGCTAAGACATCAAACCACGCACACGTGATGCGGGACGGACACGCGACCTGGGACTCTAGCTCGCGATCATCCCTAACGAGGGAAGACGTGGACCGTGCGCGGTTGAGAAACCGGCAGTGAGTCTCGGGTATCAGCCTTTCCGCGTTAACTCGAGTCGAGTCACGGGACGGTCACTCACTCTCGCTCTCGCAGCGGTGACAAAATGATAACAAGCTAGATAATCTATCACTCATGCAGTGGCATATACAAAAATATACGAGTAAAGTAATGTCTACGAGGAGGGTAGCGAGTGTACCTCCACGCTCCGGGCGTGGGGAAGACGTTCTCGGCCAAGTACGGTAACTCCCGATAACAACGGTAAAAGTTAATTACAACAGTGAAATCTATTGCCCACTCCACGCAGGGAGGTAAAGGGCTACAAGTGGGGCCCGGGAGGATCGACCTTGGGTTAACGGGTAGCAATCTGGAGGTGCGTACGGCACGAACTCGGCCTGCTGGTCCGACTCGGCACTATTCCAACTCGGTGCTGCGCCAACTCGGTTGCTGACTCGCTGGACAGCAAACAACGATTTCCAAAGGAACGTCACCTTCCTGAGATCTTCCGGAGGCGCCGCTTGGCTGGGACGATGGCAGGGCGTCTCTGAACGACTCTCTGAAGGGGCGGTCGCTGAAGTTGACCTTTGATATTTATTTTTGAATTTTCTCCCGGACTGAGTTGTGCTGGCTGAATTCGGATCGGCTCTGCACACCTTCATGAAAAGAATTCCTACGACCAGATCCGATGTCAGATTGATGCACAAGAGGTACCGGTGGATAGAGGACTTAGAGATATACAACATATATTTTTGGTGGCTTCATCCACAAAACGGATTAAAAATAAAAATAACTACAAACCGCCTTTTTCTTTCTGACCCGGACTGACAGACACACAGGGCAGAGATGAATCTACCTGAAACAGACCTTTGACCGAGAGCTCAATGATTTTTTTTGACTCAACGAAAATTATGGTGGAAGGGGGTATACGTGAGGAACATTAGGGAATTTTTCTGGATTTTCTAAAATTTTCTAAGTGGGTGGAAAAATTGGAACAAGGAGACTATGTCCCATAGATCTGCAAAAGGGCAGATTACTGAGAGGACAAACAAAAATACGAGAAAAAATATCAAATGGACTCCAAATGACACAAAATGTTAACTGGAGGTTAGGAGAGATGGACAAAACAAACCCTCAAAATTAGGGCTCAATCAGACAACATTAGCCAGAGATACAATTTCGAAGAAGAGGTTCTATCCTGATGGAGACAGAACTCCGATGACGGTGGCGGCAGCGCGACGGTGGTGCGGCGGCGGCGGCGGCGGTAGAAATAGAATTCAGAGGGGCTAAGGAGAAGATAGAAGGGCATCACACCCAAGATTTAGCAGAAATCCATCTACAAGAGGGGGAGGGAGAGAGGAGGAGGGCACACCCTTCTTTGGTTCTAACCAAATTTCACAATTTTTTTTCTCTTCATTAATTTCTCTAATGACACTATACATGGGTTTATATAGAGAATGGCAAGGGGTGGGGGCTGAGAATTTCAAGGGAGAGAGGGGATTTTCTTCCCCATGTGGTCAAATGACCAAAAAAAATAAAAAATACAACATGGGATATACTATATTATAAGGGGGAAGCATCTTGGACTTTAAGGGTTAGAATATTGGACTTTTTAATCCAATTGTCCCCTTGAATGGTCAAGCCATCTAGAAGCCCACCTTGGACCTTTGACTGACCCCACATGGGCCCTAAGACTTAGGTGGACCAATAGGAAAGGAGATGGGGGCCCCTTGCTGGTCCTACTGGACTTTTGCACAAAAACCCAAAGAATCCTAAGGAATGAAAAATTGGCTTATAAAGCCTTACAATTGCAAACCTACTTCCCAAGGATATAAATGCAAACTAAAAGAACACAAATATAAAAGTAAAAGTTAGTGCCCGGTGTAGATTCCCATCAACACGTCTTCGGACGCTAGCACCGGCCTATCGACTCCTCGTAGGCCTCTGTTGCCACCACGGGTAAGGCACCAAACCGCGCATACGTCTTCGGACGCCAGTCCCAGCATTCCGACATACCAGGAATTACCGCTCGAGGTAATCGAGCAGGCAATCAGTGCCACCTTCCAGATACAACAAGCGGAAGGCGCCTGGATCAAAATTCAGGCGAAGAAGAGTCATCGATCTCGCCTTGCAAAGACGCCAGCTCGGAGATATCCTCATCAGGATTTGTCAACTCTGGCTCCAGCACCTCTCCCTCCTACTCCCTTGGAGACTGCTATCGCCAAGAGACAAGAGAGAAACAGGAGGAAGAATCTTAGAAGGCGGCTCAAGAAACAAGCTGAACAAGCCATCGCCCTGCAATATCTGGCTGAGCCAACGCCTCTCCAAAGGCTCCAGCGGCTCATTGATGACCTGGAGGAATACGTTCCTCCTCATCCTACCGGGGCTCTCCCACTCGACAGCTACATCCCGTGGGAAGAAATGCAGAAATGAGCCGGCCTCAGAAATTGGGTCCAAGAGATGATCCAAAAGCTCAAGGACGGCGAAAGACTCATGATCCCTGATGAGCTCTCCTTATGCTATAAAGACAAGGAGATCACCACAGAGCAGCTGGAAGAAATGCTTCGATGCTACACCTGCAACATGGTGGCCATCCCACCTCTTGACAATATCAATGCTTCTCAGCGGGGCGAGCCAGTAGCCTCCCGAACAAGACAAAGAACTATTGCCCCTCTTGGGCTACAGCCAGCTCCAGAGCACACCGGTCGTGGCCGAGGTCGTGGCCGGGGACGCAGTAGAGGCCGTGGGAGAATTCCCGAGCTACCCGTCTCTCCATCCGCCTTCGACCCAGAGCGAATTATCCTCTTTCGAGGAGAGGAACCGGCTCCTATTCCGGAAGTAGAGATTCAGAGCGGACCCGACATCTTTGACCCATCTGACATCGAACAGGCTACTGTCAGCCTCCCAGCCCCTGCACCAGTACCGACTTTTGTGACAGAGCAAGCGGGACTGTACGGCGAGGACGAGCCAGCCCGCCAGTCATCCCTAGAAGAGCCATCATTGGCTTCCCTGTTCCAAGAGCCCGCTGCTAATCAAAGTCAGTCTGATCCCAGTAATAAGGGCAAGGCAATGCAACTTCCCGACGGGGAACAGCACGGTAGATCGCAGAAGGCTCAGCCTAACATACTACCCTCTTTGGAAGATGCTCGAGCCCGAGCTGACCAGAAGGTCCTCCACCAGATGAAGAGTTTCCCTGCCAATATTTCAATTTGGGAAGCCATCGCTTGGAGTAAGGATCTAAGGGAAACCCTTATCAAAATACTCCAGGAGCCGGAAGTCTATGAAGCACATGCCGCAGAAATTAAGGCGGCCACCTATGGAGCCTTCTCAGCCGCCATCTCCTGTTGTGCATCCCTTGGTTTTGATGATGACAATAGGATATGTTTGACTAATCTAAGTTCTATCTTGTCTCTTAAAGCAAATGGTTTAGTTATGTGTGTAAAGATAGTGCATTGAATTAATGCCCATTTGATGATGACAAACAATGTTTCTGATCAACTCAATATAAATCTGATAGTTCAATTTACTTCTGATAAGTTAAGTAATTTCAGGTCCACTGAAATCCAAGTGAAATCAACAAGTCAGAAGAAGTGTCAAAGGCCGCTTGTCGACCAGGGAAGTGGTTATGGTCGACCAACGAACTCAACCAGAAAAGCATCAGATCATCTGTCTTCTGGAAGCACCTTGGCTGTCGACCAAAGCCCCACCTCTGGTCGACCACAGAACAGCCAGAACATCAGACAGAACTGACGGCCATCTGTAATTCGTCCCTTGTCGACCAGCGACCAGGCTGTGGTCGACCAACGGGCGAAGTGAGTTTCAGCCAGAAGAACCGGCCGTCTGGGGAATGCCCATTGTCGACCAGCGACAGGGTCATGGTCGACCACGGGCTTTATAGCGTCCAGAACCGAACTCTAACCGAATTCTGTTGAGGTTCCTTAAAACCTGCAGATGGTTGTTGCAGGTTGTTGGGCTGCTCAGGAGATAAGATTCCGCACGGGAATCAAGGAGAGAATCATGCTGAGACGCGGTCAAACCTATTATAGTAATCGAATTCAACCGTCTCCCTGTTTTTCTAGCAGATTGACGCTAGATCTGGAATTTGAGCGGGAAGAGCTTCATGCTTGAAAAAGAATCTGAATAAAGATAGAAGGCAACTGATCGCGCAGGCAAGCACACTGAGAGAGCATAGAACAGAAGCTAAGAGACACACCTACATCACAGGACGAAGTGGCTCTCCATCAATCAGAAATCTGCAGAAGACTGAAAGCATTCTCATTGCTGCAGAAGGAAGACTGGGCTTGAAGCTGTGCGACCTCCAGCAGCAAAGCAGCTGAAGGCATCCGATTGGAAGCTCTACAGGGAGTCTATTCTTGTTATTTGTGTGATTAAGTCCCAGGCTGAATTCTTTCCTTTGTTACAAAAGTCTATATTCAGTCCTGTTGCATCATTCCACCTTCTCATCATTTCTATTCATCCTTACACCAAGTGTCAAGCTGTGAGGCAGCGGAGTCAAGCTGTGAGTCAAGCTGTGTGTCAGCGGTGTTTGTGTGAGATCAGGAATTCTCATTTAGTGAAGCCTTGCTTGAGTTAAGCAAGGGGTGGATGTAGGTCTCGGGAAGAGACTGAACCACCTTAAAAATCCTATCTTGTGGTTTGATTATGTGGTGTGCTTGTGTGTGTTTGATTTCCTATACGTATGCTTGCATCTTTACTATTCGCATTAGTTCTATAATTCATTAATTACCAGTAGCTCATCTGGTCAATAGTTAGTAAATCATCGAAAAGGGGGAAAGATCTATTCACCCCCCCTCTAGATCTATTCAGTCCGTATCCAACACGTGGTATCAGAGCAGGTTCTCCAAAAATGTGGTCTAACAACCAGGAGAGACCGGGCGGACTGAACTCTAAAAGCCTCATAGCTGAGGGGCACTCTGTAACTAGACCTCCATATTTTGATGGAACTGATTATTCTTATTGGAAAAATCGTATGCAGGTGTTCTTACGTGCGCAAGACCACGAGATGTGGAGGGTAGTGAGCCGCGGACCTTTTGAGCTACCGAAGATGAAGAAACCTGGACCAGAGAACAGGTCAGGAAATCAACTGTCAACTGGGGAGCCATGAACGTAATGCAGTGCTCACTACACCCCACAGAATTCTCAAGAGTTTCCCAATGCGCAACAGCCAAAGAAATGTGGGATCGTCTAAAGGTAATCTACGAAGGTACTTCCGAGGTAAGAGAGACAAAAGCAAATATGCTAGTCTCAGAATATGAGATGTTTAGGATGAAAAATGATGAAAGTATTTCTGAGATGTATGCCAGATTAGTACAATTGACTAATGGCTTGAAGAGCTTAGGGAAGACATACAAAGAGCAGGAATTAGTGAGGAAGATTTTAAGGTCTCTCACATCGATGTGGCATACCAAGGCCACAGTCATTGAGGACTCAAAGGATCTCACAACAATGACAGTGGATGAGTTAGTAGGATCCCTGATGGCCTATGAGGTCAATCTGAAGAGAAAGGAAGATGAGGGGAAGAAAAAGAAGCAACTTGCCCTAAAGTCTAAGACAAGCACCTCTGAGGTGTCTGACAATGAAGACTCATCTAGCTCAGGTGAAGAATCTGGTGAGCTAGCCATGCTTACAAGAAAATTTAAGAAATTCCTGCGAAAGGAAGGTAAAGGATTCAGAAATCCAAAGGGCATGGTAAGGAAGTCATCCCAGTTTAAATCTGATAAACATAAGACTTCTTCTAATAAACTCATTTGCTACAATTGCAGGCAGCCTGGACATATGAAGGCTGAATGTCCAGAAGCTCCTAAGAAATCAAGCTTCAAGTGGAAAGGCAAGAAACCCAAGGCGATGATTAGCACTTGGAGTGAGGAGGAAGAGAGCAGTGAAGAGGAAACAACTTCCGAGGAAGAAGAAGGAAAGCTCTGTCTGATGGCCAAGGGAGACAACAGTGATCTTGAGGTAAGTTCCCCAGTTCAAGACTTCTCTAGTTCGGATTGGGAAGAAGTATATTCAGAATTGCTTGATACTTATGAAAGAATAAGAAAGGAAAATAAACATTTGAAGAAGAAGATCAGTCAACTGAATAAAGACAGCAATTCAATGGAAAACAAAACTGAACTAGAAATGGAAATCAAGTCTCTGAAAAACAAGCTGAATCAAATGGACTTAGATGAAGAAAACCACAAGAGAATGTCCGAAGAGAATGAAATGCTAAAAAACGACATTGATGAGCTAAAACTAAAAACTCAAGAATATGAACAGGAAACTAAGTTAAGTCAAGAAAGAAACAATTCACTCAAGGAAGAAAACAGTAAGCTTCTAAAAGAGATAGAAAGAATCCAAGGTGAATTGGAAGATAAACAGGAAGCCTTGAAAAAATGACCAAGGGTCAAGAAAACTTAAATGCTGTCTTGGGAATAAAAGTAAACTTTCAAAAAGAAGGGTTAGGATACAATCCTACGGCTAAAAAGGAATTCCAAATAAAAACCGTAAATGGGATTGCTGACTCAAAAGGAAAAAGGCCCCTGATTAATCTATACCAAGATAAACAAGAGGATGTAGCTGAATGCTCCTCCAAAAGGAACAATGTCACCAAGGAAGAGAGAAATTTTAAAGAGAAAACAGTCAATCAATATAAGATTCAAAATAATAAACAAGAAACCCAAATTCACAGAAATCACCAAATAAACCAAGTTAAAGGACATAAATCTGGAAAACAAGGTGCCTGGAGACAGGCTGGTCGACAACAGACCCTTCATCTGTCGACCAGAGGATCTGCCAGAACAGGCGCTGGTTACTGGAGAAGCAGTGGTCGACCACAGGTACACCAGATGTCGACCAGAGGTGGTGCCAGAACAGATGCTGAGTTCTGGAGACGCGATGGTCGACCACAGACATACCAAAAGTCGACCATGGCCAGACAAGCAAACAGAAATCACAGGTTTTCTCGGGTAAAACAAAATGAAAACTTGAATACACAAAGGTGGACTCAGATTAAAGAAACTTTAGAACAAAAGCAACCCAATCTGAACAAGTTCAAAAATAAAAATGTACATTGCTCTAACAGAATCTGGGTTCCCAAAGGATTACTGCAGCAATTTCGTAACTTTACAAGTCATCTTGGACCCGGGTACCATTGGGGTCCAAAAGTTTCTGTGTAACTTGTGATGCAGGTGTGTTTGGCAGCTATACACAACAAGTGGTACTTAGATAGTGGCTGCTCAAGACATATGACAGGGGACAAGGCAAAATTCTCCGAGCTAAACTCAAAAGATGGAGGACATGTGACATTTGGAGGAAATAACAAAGGCAAGATCATTGGGAAAGGTAAGGTAGGTAAGACATCTACAAATAACATTGAAGATGTACTGCTAGTGGATGGCCTTGAATATAATCTTCTTAGCATCAGTCAGCTATGCGACAAAGGCCATCAAGTAGTCTTTGATTCTAAAATCTGTAAAATTCTTGAACCAAATTCGGCTAAAGTTAAGTTTATGGGCAAGAGAGTAAATAATGTCTACATGATAGACTTGGATGATCCAGCCCACTCCAACTTGTGCCTCACCGCCAAGAAGGAGGACCTGACTTGGTTGTGGCACCGAAGGCTAGGGCATGTTAGCTACAGGGTGCTGCACAAATTGGTTAAGAATAAAATGGTATCTGGTTTACCTGAAATTTCGTTTGCTCAAAATGTCAAAGTATGTGAATCATGTACCCAAGGTAAGCAAACAAGAAAATCATTCAAAGGTAGAACTGAAAGTCAATCCTCTAGACCACTAGAACTTGTGCACATGGACCTTTTTGGCCCAACAAGAACTGCTAGCCTTAGTGGTAAGAGGTACGGTTATGTACTTGTTGATGATTTCTCTAGATTTACATGGGTCATGTTCTTATCTCATAAAAGTGATGCCTTTTCTGAGTTTCAGGAATTTTACAAAAGGATGAAGCAGGATGGAAAGTCCAAAGTGTGTTCAATAATATCTGATCATGGGGGAGAATTTGAAAATTCAGAGTTTGATGAATTCTGCAGGAACAAAGGAATAAATCACAGGTTCTCATCACCAAGGACGCCAGAGCAAAATGGAGTGGTAGAGAGAAGGAATCGCACACTTGTTGAAATGGCCAGAACCTTGTTGGTTGAAGCCAATCTTCCAAGAAGATTTTGGGCTGAGGCGGTCAATACAGCATGTTATATTGTAAACAGGGCAATGGTAAGACCATCTAGTACGAAAACTCCATATGAGGTGTTCAAAGGTAAGAAGCCATCTCTAGCTCATTTTAGAATCTTCGGTGTAAGGTGTTTTATTCATAACAATGACAAGAGATCATTGGACAAATTTGAACCAAAGAGTGACCCAGGAATCTTCTTGGGATACTCTGACCGATCAAGAGCCTATAGAGTCTACAACACCAAAGATCAGCTAGTTGAAGAATCCCCACATATCACATTTGATGAAAATAATGACTTTGACAAAACTGGACAGGTAGGCAAAGATGAAGATGGGGAATTTCTGGAAGGCAAAGAGGAACCAATGGAGACTGAAGCAGAACCAAAGCAAGGTGATTCCAATGATCAACCCGAAGGAGAGATCATCCCAGGTAACAATTCTGAAAATCTGAGATTTCTCAGAGATCATCCTCTAGATAACATCATTGGAGGAATTAATGAACCGAGGAAAACTAGATCTCAGCTTAAAACAGTTGATGAATTAGATCAGCTAGCCCTTGTATCTCAAGTTGAGCCTAAAAATGTAGAGGAAGCTTTAAGAGATGAATCTTGGATAAATGCCATGCATGAAGAATTAAATCAATTTGAAAGAAATCAGGTTTGGAAACTTGTTCCCAGACCCTCATCTCATCCTGTTATTGGAACCAAATGGGTTTATAAAAATAAGCTTAATGAAGAAGGAGTTGTTATGAGGAACAAGGCTCGATTGGTGGCTAAGGGGTATAACCAAGAATTTGGAGTTGATTTTGAAGAATCATATGCTCCAGTTGCAAGGTTAGAAGCCATTAGAATACTGTTAGCATTTGCGGCGTCCCATGGAATTAAATTGCAGCAAATGGATGTAAAAAGTGCCTTTCTAAATGGCTTTGTAAAGGAAGAAGTCTTTGTGGAACAACCCCCTGGTTTTGAAAATGATGATTTTCCTAATCATGTCTTTAAACTGCATAAGGCTTTGTATGGTTTAAAGCAGGCTCCTAGGGCATGGTACGACAGGCTGAGTTCATTCCTCACCAAAAAGGGCTACACAAGAGGTAAAATTGATCAAACATTATTCTCCAAGACCCAAGGTAAGAATATACTAATTGTGCAAATCTATGTGGATGATATTGTGTTTGGATCCACTGAAGCTTCATTATGTACTGAATTTGCAAATCTAATGACCAATGAGTTTGAAATGAGTTTAATGGGTGATTTACAGTTCTTTCTTGGATTGCAGATTCTACAATGTAGAGAAGGCTACTTCATAAATCAATCCAAGTACATAAAGGAGATGCTGAAAAAGTTTGGCATGGAAAGCTGCAAACCAATAGAGTCACCCATGGGGACAAATGCAACATTGGAGGCTGATGTAAAAGGTAACATGGTAGATGCCAAGAAATACAGAGGTATGATCGGATCCCTACTATATTTAACTGCCTCTAGGCCAGACATTCAGTTCAGTGTATGCATGTGTGCTAGATATCAATCTAGCCCTAGAGATTCACATTTAGGGGCTGTCAAGCGTATCTTTCGTTACCTTGCCGGTACCCAAGATTTGGGTTTATGGTATCCTACTTACTGCAAACTAGACTTGATTTCATATTCAGATGCTGATTATGCTGGTTGCAAAATTGATAGGAAGAGTACTAGTGGTTATTGTCAAATATTAGGTGGATGTTTAATATCATGGGCCTCTAAAAAACAGCATTCTGTGGCACTCTCCACTGCTGAGGCTGAGTATGTCGCAGTAGGGAGCTGTGGTACACAGGTTTTGTGGATAAAACATCAGCTTCAAGACTACAATGTAGATCTTGGATGTGCACCTATTTTCTGTGACAACACTAGTGCTATTAATTTGTCTAAAAACCCCATTCAACACTCTAGGACAAAACACATTGAGATCCGTCATCACTTTCTAAGAGATGAGGTCTCCAAAGGAAATCTCATGCTTCATTTTGTAGAAACTGAAAAACAACTGGCAGACATTTTCACAAAACCCCTTAACAATGACAGATTTTCAACTCTAAGAAGGGAGTTAGGAATTTGTAGAATTTCTCCTGAAAATTCTTGAAATAATCATATTCATGTGTACTCTACATAGATTCTGTCATTTCTGTCTAAGTTATAGGTCTCTAGTACTGGTCAAGTTTTTGAGTTTGGAAAGTCTTGTGTCGGGTGCAACTTCAGCAAGAATACTGGTTCTCTACGGCTCATCCCTTGTGGTCGACCACAGACAAGGCGCTGGTCGACCAAGGCATCAGGACAGGAAATAGTTAGCTCTGGGAATTCGCAGCTGTCGACCACAGGCGATCCAATGGTCGACAACAGGTTTGTGAGAACGCAGTCTTCTCAACAGGCAGGTTCTGTGTCAGCACAAAGGTCGACCACAGGCCACTCCATGGTCGACAAAGGACCTGAAAAAGGGAAATTGGATCTAATCAAGCTGCTGGCTTTGGTGGGAAATCTTCTGAACTTTTTGGACTCTGAGCTCAGTTTTGGCTTCACTCACTCATCCTCATTCACTTCCCATTCCTTGTGTCTCAATATCTCTTTGTGGTCAGCTTATTGTTCTCTATCTTCAGCAAGGACTCACAAATTGAGGGGGAGTAAAAAGTGTAAACTCATTCCTTAATAAACCATTGAACAACCTAACCACCTCTTACAAGAAAATCACCAAAGTCATCAATGAGAGTAAATGTTAAGTGTAGTAATGAGAATTTGACCTGTACTACTGCAATAAATTCAAACCATAACTATGACTCTGACTCAAGTCTATTGAGAACTTATGTTTTTAGTAATGAGACTGTTTCTCTACCTGTGTCTGTGTTGGACAGTGAAAATAAACGCAGCTATAGCATGAATGTATATGGAATACGCCATAATTCTGCCTACTTGGTAGAGCAATGGACTGAGTTCTGAGAAACTACTGTTCTCCATCACAAAGCAAAATTGGCTGAAAAATTAAGTGGGAGACATGTATGTCATGAAGACTCAATCTACCTCTGCCACTCTCAAAATTATTAATTGGGTATCCTGAGTAACTGGGGATATTGGCGTCTGATAAACGTATATCCTCACGGATAAAAAGTGTGTCCCAGTTAAAAGTGGAATGGTTAGGCATGCTAAGTAGCCGGGGTTTCTGGCGTGTAAAAAGCGTGTCTCTTCGTGTGGAAAAGCATGTGATAAACCTGACCACAGCTTTTAAATATTCCAAAATGAAAAGGCAACAAAAATGGTTGACCTAATGCACTATATGCAAATAGAGGCATAAAACACTGTTCAGCTTGTTCAGCTAGTAAAATTATCTCATGAACCATATTATAAGTTTAAGGAGCCGTGAGTAAGACAGTGGATATGGGGAGTCAATTTATTGGGGCAATACTTTCAAATTCTTTGAACCACAAGACCCACTCGATTTGGTCACAAGGTGGTCTTTAAGAAAGGGGGAACGGTTACTTAAATGTCTTATTAAAGAAAGGGGGTACACTTCAACAATTTCCCAAAATATGAGTTATGCTGATTAAATCCTGACCGCTCGTTCTTTGCATCGCGATGGTTCACTGCCCTAAAAATTAAGAGCCAGCCCTAATGCCCTACCCTATAAATTGTCTCGGCTGGGTCCCTGAAATTCTCCCATCCGCAGCTCTAGCCCTCTCTCAACTTCATCTTCTCCAGATTTCTTTTCTCGCCTCTCTCTCGCCTCTATCTCGCTTCCCTTCACAATGTCTCCCAAGCGTGCTCTACTTTCCTCTAAGCGTAGAAGAGATCAGGCCCCTGCCGCTGCTTCGATGCCGTCCAAGCGATCCAAGTCGCGGGCCGCGCAGGGTTCGCCATCGGCCCCTCACCGGTCGACCACGGCTGCTGCACCTGGTCCAGGCAGACAATCAGCAGATTCAGAGGAACCCGCAGTGCATCCCGTTTCTGGAGCTCTCAAGCCACGAACAGTTTTGCAACCCAGGATCGTCGATTTCTCCGATGACAAGCTGATGGAGATGTTCCCAGATCTACTGCCAATTTTTGAAGCTCAAGAGTGGACTACGTTCGTTTCAGTGCACAATTCGTACTCGCCCCAGCTTGTGCAAGAATTCTATCACAACCTGCAAGTCGTGGACAGTCAGCTATACACCGTAGTTCAAGGGAAAGTCATCAGACTCGACGTCAAGCTTCTCCACATGACGCTGAAGACTCCCAGAATTGGAGCTGTTTTCAATCATGAGGACTTCGACCTCCGAGAAGCACATGCAGTGGTCACTGGCAAGCCAGCCCCTGAGGTCCTTCCCAAGTACCTCAATGCTAATACCTTCCCTCCTCTTCATCGTTTGCTTCACCACATCATCACCACCATCATACAACCTCGAGGAGGCGCCAGAGATCAAGTAAGTCGCCTCCATCTATTTATACTCCATGGCCTCATCACTCGCCAGCCTATTCGCCTAACCACACTCCTTTTGAATTCCCTCCGAAGCATCCTACATTATCCCCTGAATTCTCTTCCTTTTGCTGCCCATATCACTTCTATTCTGAAAGCAGCCAACATACCTTCTCCTCACAGCCCAAGCATTGTCATTCCCAAATGGCACGTCTACAATTTTCACTTCGTGACCACATTCTTGGGATTTAAGAAGGTCGGAGACCATGTTCAGCGCACTCTCCCTTCCAAGGGCAAAGCAAAGGATCCGGTGCCACCCTCTTCTCCACCTCATTCACCTATACAGGTTAGCCCTGCTGTCACACCGTCACCAGTGGTGCCTCAAGCTACACCTACTACCCCCACTGCTGCCCATTCACCATCGTCCCTTTCAATAGTGCTCTGGCAGCCAGGCACTGCTGCCCCTCCAGCTCAATCCCCATCTGCTCCGCCTTCCCAAGCTCCAACTTCCCAAGCTCCATCACATTCTGCTCAACCCACACCAGTACCACCTACCTCCATTCCCTCTACTTCTGCTCCACCACCAGCATTTACCTCCCACCCTGAATTTCATGGAGTGCTCCTCCAGATGGCGTCTCAGTTATCTTCTCTCACCACCCAACTCCAATCATTTCAAGAGAATGTCAATGCTGCCACTGGACGCTTGGAGCAGAAAGTCCAAAGGCTGGAACAACAGATGGAGGCCAGGTTCATCAAGCAGAAGGAACACTCTGACCAGGCTAGTTCTCGGTTCAACAGACTTGTAAGGACCCTCGGTGAAGTGTCCGATCAGATGGGAATCCGTATCGAGATCACAACCCAACAGAATGAGAAGTATCACAAGGATACTATCTCAGAGATCCAGAAACTCAGGCTCTCCTATGCCCACATTGTTGACAAGCTGGATCGCATGGAAGAGAACGTGAAGCCAGAGACTTCCTCATCCTCCTCGGAAGGACTGTTTAAGTGATTCACTTTTTGCTGTTGACAAAGGGGGAGAGAGAAGCTTATGTGTCATTGTGTGTCTAGATGTGTCCAACTAGTCCTTAGTGTCTTTAGGTTTGTCTTTAGTTTTGTCACTCATGTAAGTAGTGCTATACTGCTTCTTGAAAGCTTTTTGAAAGGCACATCAAATACTTTGTTGAATGAAATTTGTGCTATGAAAGCCTTGAATGCTATTTCAAATGGTTTTGTTTGACACAATGACTCATGGTTGTCATCATCAAAAAGGGGGAGAATGTTGTGCATCCCTTGGTTTTGATGATGACAATAGGATATGTTTGACTAATCTAAGTTCTATCTTGTCTCTTAAAGCAAATGGTTTAGTTATGTGTGTAAAGATAGTGCATTGAATTAATGCCCATTTGATGATGACAAACAATGTTTCTGATCAACTCAATATAAATCTGATAGTTCAATTTACTTCTGATAAGTTAAGTAATTTCAGGTCCACTGAAATCCAAGTGAAATCAACAAGTCAGAAGAAGTGTCAAAGGCCGCTTGTCGACCAGGGAAGTGGTTATGGTCGACCAACGAACTCAACCAGAAAAGCATCAGATCATCTGTCTTCTGGAAGCACCTTGGCTGTCGACCAAAGCCCCACCTCTGGTCGACCACAGAACAGCCAGAACATCAGACAGAACTGACGGCCATCTGTAATTCGTCCCTTGTCGACCAGCGACCAGGCTGTGGTCGACCAACGGGCGAAGTGAGTTTCAGCCAGAAGAACCGGCCGTCTGGGGAATGCCCATTGTCGACCAGCGACAGGGTCATGGTCGACCACGGGCTTTATAGCGTCCAGAACCGAACTCTAACCGAATTCTGTTGAGGTTCCTTAAAACCTGCAGATGGTTGTTGCAGGTTGTTGGGCTGCTCAGGAGATAAGATTCCGCACGGGAATCAAGGAGAGAATCATGCTGAGACGCGGTCAAACCTATTATAGTAATCGATTCAACCGTCTCCCTGTTTTTCTAGCAGATTGACGCTAGATCTGGAATTTGAGCGGGAAGAGCTTCATGCTTGAAAAAGAATCTGAATAAAGATAGAAGGCAACTGATCGCGCAGGCAAGCACACTGAGAGAGCATAGAACAGAAGCTAAGAGACACACCTACATCACAGGACGAAGTGGCTCTCCATCAATCAGAAATCTGCAGAAGACTGAAAGCATTCTCATTGCTGCAGAAGGAAGACTGGGCTTGAAGCTGTGCGACCTCCAGCAGCAAAGCAGCTGAAGGCATCCGATTGGAAGCTCTACAGGGAGTCTATTCTTGTTATTTGTGTGATTAAGTCCCAGGCTGAATTCTTTCCTTTGTTACAAAAGTCTATATTCAGTCCTGTTGCATCATTCCACCTCTCATCATTTCTATTCATCCTTACACCAAGTGTCAAGCTGTGAGGCAGCGGAGTCAAGCTGTGAGGCAGCGGAGTCAAGCTGTGTGTCAGCGGTGTTTGTGTGAGATCAGGAATTCTCATTTAGTGAAGCCTTGCTTGAGTTAAGCAAGGGGTGGATGTAGGTCTCGGGAAGAGACTGAACCACCTTAAAAATCCTATCTTGTGGTTTGATTATGTGGTGTGCTTGTGTGTGTTTGATTTCCTATACGTATGCTTGCATCTTTACTATTCGCATTAGTTCTATAATTCATTAATTACCAGTAGCTCATCTGGTCAATAGTTAGTAAATCATCGAAAAGGGGGAAAGATCTATTCACCCCCCCCTCTAGATCTATTCAGTCCGTATCCAACATCTCCTTCACGGAGAAAGACATGCTGCTCTCTCCTCCGTGCCACAACCGTCCTCTCTACATGAAGGGGAAGATCAATGGGCATGACGTGAACCGGATTCTGTTAGACGCTGGCGCCGCTGTCAACATCATGCCGCTCAAGACATTCAAGTCTCTATATCTGACCCCGTTCCTTCAAAAGGTCTAGGCGGTCAAGATATCCGGCTTCAACCAGAACACCGAGGATGTCATCGGCCGGGTGGACATCGATCTGGTGCTCGATGATTTCACCTCCAAGGCGACATTCTACATCATCGACTCCAACACGTCTTATAAGATGCTACTGGGCAGACCCTGGCTCCATGAAAACTGGGTCGTCCCGTCGACTCTCCACCAATACATCAAGTATGCCAAGGACGGAGAGCAACATAAGGTCTTCGCAGACATGTCGCCGTTCACACCGGTAGAATGCAACCTGGCCGACATTGCGCTCTACTTCAAGGGGATTAGTCTGTACCCCGTGATTATGAGCAAAAGTAACGGTTGGCTCTCAGAGGAAGACGGTGATGATCTTTTCTCTGTTGACGAGGAAAAGGTAAAGCTTCACTGGCTGCGCCTCGGCTCCAAGTCAACCCCAGATCGCCCCGAAAGGTGCCAGATTGACTTCGAGGCTAATCTTATTAGCCGAGCTATCGGTAAGAGTATATGCTTGCCACCAGACTACATCCAGCTTCCATGTGCATCCGAGGAGCACAACGTCGAGTCGCTGATGACATTCATTGTCACCTTCAAGTGATAACGTCAAAATAAGAAGAAGGCTAACAGGGACAAACACATCATCTTCTATAAGGGAGACATGGTCCCTCAAGCCCCGCCGGATGACGACTTCGGCTGCTCCAGGTGAGCCGATGATACTCCTGAAGCAGTTTAGGTGTGGGGCGATCTGTCCCCGCATATTCAAGAAATGTGTTTGAAGCAACACATTCCCCTGTGGCAGACGTCTTCACAACAAAGATACTTCCGTCAACTGTGGACCCCTTCCCAGGTCCGGGGGCAACCCCCGTCCTTCTACAAGGATACTAGGGGACTTGGCTACAACCAAGACCCGGACTTTCACGTCCACTATGCAGTCAATGTCATAGGCTTGGAGCAACCAGCCGACGACAGAGCTAGAGTCGAAGCCAAATTCGACAGCTCCGGGGATGAGGAAGAGGAAATCTTGATCTTGGTCTCCGTCAAAGCCAGAACCCCGGCTCAAGCCGCCGGGGAACCTTCTTCACCTCCCTGCCAAGACAAAGGGGGAGAAGAAGCTCCTCTGGTCTCTCAGCCAGTCGAGGGACCCAGTTCAATAAACCCTCCTGGGGGAGGGGATATCGCTGGTCCTAACTGCGAAAGATTGTCCGCTTCACCGAGCAACCCTGGGGAGACCTTAGCAGCTCTAGTTGACGACTGCTTGTCGGGAGCCGGAGGCCCAGATCGATCCTCGATGGATCCCAGTGACCACCACTCTCCAGCCCCTTCAGCATCAATCGACGGCTTCGAGAACCAAGAACTACCCGAAGCCGACACTGATGATGAGGATTTCATCGACTTCCAACCTGCTCCTCCCGAGCTGGAGGACGGTGGCCAGGCGACTGTGGATGAGCTCGTTGAAATCAACTTGGGTGAAGATGAAGCTCCACAGCCTACATTCGTCAGCGCTCTCCTTACTGAGGTAGAGAAGCAAGACTACAAGCAGCTTCTGCTTGAATACAAAGTCTACTTTGCCTGGACATACAAGGAGATGCCAGGGCTAGATCCCTCCATAGCGGAGCACGACCTAGCCATTTCTCCCTCAGTCGCTCCGATCAAGCAACCACAGCGGCGCATGCGCCATGAACTGGAGCTCCATGTTTCGGCCGAAGTCCATAAAATGGCAGAGGTCGACTTCATCGAGCCGTGCATCTACCTGATCTGGCTCGCCAACATAGTTCTAGTCAAGAAAAAGAATGGTCAAGTCCGCATCTACGTTGACTTCCGGGACCTCAACAAAGCCTGTCCGAAGGACGACTTCCCAATTCCGATCACAGAAATAATGGTCGACATGACCAGCGGTCACGAGGCCTTATCTTTCATGGATGGGTCATCCGGCTATAATCAAATATGGATGTCCCTCAAAGATAAGAACCACACAGCTTTCAGATCCCCTAAGGGGATTTTCAACTACAAGTGCATGCCCTTTGGTTTGAAGAATGTCGGCGCTACTTACTAAAGGGTCATGACCAAAATATTCGACGAGATGTTGCACAATGTTGTGTCCCCTGTGGCTCTGTGGTTTTGATGATGACAACTGTTATGGCTCATTATGTATTGATGATCTAATCCTGATGAAATATGAGGAACTGTCAGAACAGGTTTAAGAATGACTCACACTCATGAAGGCAACCTATGTCAAAGTCAAATCTCTGACAGGTACAATAAATGCACAGTTAGATCAGGTAATGTTCTATCTAATCTCAGATCTGTGCATATGTTAATTTTTATGTCTATACGGTCTATACATTCATGCATAATCACTCTCAGCACAGTCTTTACATTGCATGCGTAGCAGACATCTTAAGTCTATACATTGCATGTGTTGCAGACGAGCATAGTCTACACATTGCATGTGTTGCACATTCACAATGTCTATACAACGCATTTGTCGCAGGCACAGCAAGTCTGTACACTGCATTCCTCGCAGGCACAGCTGTTTCATGCATTCATATAGTCTACACATTGCACGTGTTGCACATTCACATGGTCTATACATTGCATGTGTCGCAGATAGCATAGTCCATACATCGCAGTTCTCGCAGGCTAGCAAGTCTGTACACTGCATGGCTCGCAGGCTAGTAAGTCTATACATTGCATGGCTCGCAGGGTAGCAAGTCTATACATTGCATGGCAAAGTTCAAAGTCAATACATTGCTGCATTGCTTGCATTTGTGAAGTCTATACATTGGCTGTTGTCTTGCAGCATTAACCCAAGTCCATACATCGGTTGCAGCACTGCACGCACACTCAAAGTCCATACACTGCATTGTGGCATGCACACTAGCAAGTCTGTACATTAGGCATCTTTACCTACGTAGGACTTGCAAGTCTATACATCGTGCAGTCTGCACGTTGTGGGTAGCAAAGCCTGTACAACGGTGTGTCAGCAAGTCTGTACATTGCTCACCGTCTCACTGAGCGTCTCAAGTGGACACCAAGTGTGTACACTGCCATCTTGCAGCACAGCATAAGTCTATACACTGGTCCGTCTCATCCAGCGTCTCAAGTGGACTTGAAGTCTATACACTGGACCGTCTCTCTTAGCGTCTTGTGCATGAGTCAAGTCTGTACAGCCTGTGTTCAGCAACATCAAGTCTGTACAACGCATAGCTGCACGCATGACTAAGTCTGTACACTGGCATCTTGCAGCGTTAGCACAAGTCTATACAGCCTGTGTGCTTCATATTGCCAAGTCTATACAACGGCTTGCAGCACTCAAAGTCTGTACACTGGCTGCAGCAGGCTCGCACACACTAAGTCCATACATTGCACAAAGTCTGAACATTGGTATCTTTACCTACGTCTAAGTCTATACATTCTTATAGGCATTGTGCATTGTTCAAGGCGGAGTCTGTACATCGTTATGTTGTTCTTGTGCCGTAGCAAGTCTATACATTCCTTACGCTTGGCATTTGACGCCCACCAACAGTGGCGTCACTTGTGAAACAAACGTCTTGGTGTAAGGCGTCTTTCTGTTAAGCATGACTTCATCAACTCTATACATTGTCTGCTTGCATAACACAGAGTCTGTACATTCTTTCAGCATGACAATGCATTCACTTGCAATGTATATACTTTGCTGTCTGCAGCTGAACATGCATTTCACTCTAACTCTGTACATGCCATACATGAAGTCTATACATGCTGCTGCTTAGCATTCACTGAGTCTATACATGCTCATAGTCTGCATACGTGAAGTCTGTACATGCTTCAGTGTCACATTCACTAAGTCTGTACACGCTTCAGTCTCGCATACACGAAGTCTGTACACGCCTTACAATGCCACAGTCCTGCATGCGTGAAGTATGTACAAGGCCAAAGCACTGCATATATGTAGTCTGTACATGGCATTGTTCTGCATTCACCAAGTCTATACAATGCCATAGCCACGCATTCATAAAGTCTGAACATTGCATTGCTTCGCATTCATGAAGTATGTACATCGCTTCTGCAGTGCCTTCATTAAGTCTGTACAAGGTTTTAACCTTATACTGATAACTCTGTTCGAATGTCTGACAGGGACACTTTGCAGAGACTGATGATTGGCACGTGATCCGAGGCTGGAAGGACTGACAGAATGGTGACACGTGTACTGAAGCATGCTGAGATGCTGCCACGTGTTCAAGTCATTGGGCGGGAACTCAAATGCCACACGCCCAATTCCTGCTGCTCTATATATATGAAGCTTCTTCCACCTGAAGAAGAGAGATCGTGAGACAGAGAGCTCTAGCAGAAGAGAGACAGAGAAATAGCAAGAGTAGAAGAAAAAGAGTAGAAGAGCAGAGCGCCTGCACGATCCAGGAGAAGAAGAAAGAGAGTGAAGAAGAGAAAGAGAAAGAAAGAGAGATAGAGTGAGAAAGAGAAAGAAAGAGAGACTGAGTGATCTGAAGAAGAAGAAAGGCAGAGAGAAGCTTCGTTCTGAAGATCTGTCTTCACTGGACCGTGGATCAAATCCAGGCCAGTCAGCTCATTCTGAGCCACATTGTGCTTCATCGTTTACAGCCTTCCGATTGCTGTTGTCTATGTTTTTCCTTTCCATTTTACACCATTTCTTCAAGCTGTTAGTCAGCGGATGCAGTGGAGGATTCCACTGGACGGGTAAGCTGTAATCCCCAGCGGTTGCAGAGAAGGTTCTTCTCTGGACAGCAAGCTGTGTTGCTCAGCAGGCGAGGTGGATACCTCGGACAGCAAGCTGTGTTGCTCAGCGGTTGCAGAGGATCTGTTCCTCTGGTCGGCAAGCTGTTAAGCCCAGCGAAGCTGTGTATCAGCGGTTGTAGGCAAGCTGTGATGCCCAGCTGTTCAAGCTGTGAGTCAGCGGAATCCACACTCGGTTTGAGTGTGGGGTGAATGTAGGTCTGCTGGACCGAACCACCTAAAAATCATTGTGCAGTTGTTTGATTTCATATTTGCTTCCGCTAGATGAATGTTTAGGCTCGATATGCTTTCACATGTTCATTGAGCTATTTGACTGCACATTTACTACTTGATTGAACACCTTATAGTAGTTTAGATTCGGTAGATCTGAATCTATTTTTGCCTCAGCCTCTTTGAGTGTTCTAAGTTTTAGTCATGAGGTAGTTTTAATTGGGCGAATTTTTTAAGGGGAGATTCATTCACCCCCCTCTGAATCCCTAGCACCGAACCCAACACTTGGTATCAGAGCAGGTTGCTGTGCACAGGATCTAACAATCCGCAGCAGATCCTACATTTCTGGTTGGTGCATTACAGAGTGGGTTTCCTGTGTTCTGTGTTTTGTTTCACCAAGTTAGTGTCTTGATTTGCTCTTTTGATTTCAGTGCATTTATCATCTCTCGATGGGTCGTCCTCTTATTTTTGATGGTTCTAACTTAAATAGTTGGCTAGGCGGCCTATGTGTTTACATAGACTCAGTTGATCCAAATCTGTGGAGTCTACTGTCTAAAGGCCCACACAAATTATCTCATGATGAGACCAAGTGGTCTAGAGAGGACAAAATAAAGAACTGTGATAATGTCATAGTTCTTAATATCATGAGAGCTGCTATTAATACTGACATATATCCTTTTGCGCTCAGGTGCACTTCTGGAAAGGAGATATATGACAGAGTGATCTCTGATCAACTGCATGAGGATCAATGCTTAATGGTCAACCGGGGAAATGATGATGAGGAAACCTCATCCAAGGTAAGCTCTGAATCAGAAGAGATTTCAATTGATGAATTATGGGATATAAATGAGGAACTTTCTAATAGATGTGAAAAATTGAAATCTGAAAACAAAAAGTTGAAAAAGAAATGTGATAAAATAAATTTGAAAGCTTCCTGTGAAAACTGTCCAAATCTGAAACAATCTTATGATGCATGTATGCTAGATGTTCAGAACCTTAAGAAACAAAATGATTCTCTAAAAATTGAAAAACAAACATGGTTGACAAAATGTCAGAAATTGAGAATCAGCTGAATGATAAGAAAAATGAGCATTTAAAAGACATGCAAGAGTTGACTGAAACAAATTCTGTAATGGACAAACTAAAGCTTGAAAATGTTAAGGGTCAAAAGGAAATTGAAGATCTCAAGGCTAGTTTGAATAAAGTCAGCAAGGAAACAATGCATATTTCTGCTCTAAGAGAACGAAATGAAGATCTTTATAATGAAAATGAATGGATGAAGAAACAAATTATCTTGTTTAAAGAAGATCACAGAAATTTGCTTGCTGATAAAATCAAAGTGGAGGAAAGAGAAGATGAACTAATTGAAAAATTGGAGCTTATGTCTGGAAATGGAAAATGTAATGAAGGAGTCATGAAGCTATCTGAAGAGAACAAAGAACTGAGGGAACAAAACAAAAAACTGATGGTTTTAAATACTATTTTCTCACAGAGGTTTCTGACTATCGAAAAAGAGAAATCTGTTTTTAAGGAAGCTCAACCTCAAAAATTTGAGAAGGAAAACACTGAACTGAAAGCTGAAATTGAAAAATTAAAGTGTTTAAACACTGGCTTATCTGAAACACTTCTCACATTAAAAAAGGGAAAATTCACTTGTGATGGAGAATCACAAAGGGTGATCAGTCTAGAACAAGAAATTGAGAAGTACAAAACTGCAAACAAAGTTCTAAGCGAATGTGTAAATTGCAGTGAACAGGAGATAGCCAGTTATGAGCTTCACATTGCTAGCTTGGAAAGTAAAATTCATAATCTGGAAAACTCAGTATCCAAGTCTGCTAAAAATGAAGGAAAGATAAAAGCTGTCATGAAAGATAAGAATGACAATTCAAGAAAGGGGATAAGTTGTAGTTCTGATGTTAAAGAAACTACTAAAAACCAGCTATACACTACTTTTGTGCAAAGCTCTGATGTAGCTGGTACCTCAAGTCAATCCCCAAAACAAAATAAAAATAAGAAATCACCTTCAAAATCTATTTTTCAGTTCAAAGCCCAGAAAATTGAAAAGCAAACAAAACCTGTTGAGAATAATCAGAAATTGAAAAGAAAGAGTCAAACAAAGAAGGCAAAGAATATTTCTGGTTATACCCTGAAATCTGTTAGCTCTGCTGAATCTGATGGGTCAATGCAAAATGCTCATGCCTCTTGTACTCATTCGCATGCATCTAGGAATTCATCTGATAGAAACCATGCCCCTAGGAAATCTGATGCTTCTTGCTATTACTGTGGTAAGCATGGTCATTTCATGGATGCATGTTTCATCATGAAACAAGATGATAAACTGCATGCTAAATCTTCTGATCATCATGGGTACAAAAGAAACAAACTTAAGTTCAACCAGCACATCACATGCTTCAATTGCAACAAGCCAGGTCATAAGGCTGTTGAGTGTTGGTCAGGGAATTACAGGAATAATTCTGGATCTAGAAGTAAGCATGTTAGGTGCTTCGAGTGTGGCAAGTATGGGCATGCAGTCAAGGACTGCTGGTATGCTCAGGGAAATCACTCTAATTCTAAATTTGTCAAATTCCCTGCAAACAGAAATGATTTTGGTAGGAATAAATCTGTTTTTAAAGAAAAGATTCCTGCATGTTTTGAATGTGGAAAACTTGGCCACCGTGCTTCTGAATGCTGGTGGGCAGGTAATGGTAAATCAAAGGTTCATGCAAGCAACAGAAACTTTCATGCTAAATCACATAGGTTACATGACTATAACAATGTTCACAAAAAGAATTCAAGGGTTGTTATATCATGTAGATATTGTGGTAAATTTGGCCACTCCATGACCAATTGTCATCTGATGGACTTTGATGACAATATTGCTAAGAAATTGTTTAGAACACCTGTTAGGGATAATACAGGACCCAAGGCTGCTTGGGTTCCTGCAAGATCAAAATGATTGTTTTGCTGCAGGTGTGCCTTGGAATGAATAAAGGGGGATTAATAAGCCAAGGCACTCAAGAATGAAACCCCCAGGATTGCACTATTCAGGTCAGTTCTGAAAAACTGTGTTTAAATTTCATCATCTGAAATTGTTGAAATGCTTGTCTGATTTCTGATGTCTTCTTCTTGTCTAGCTGATCAGTCTGCATTCCAGACTCAGCTACAGAATTTAATTCTGAACATATCTGATGCTCTTCTCACATGTTTGTGCATGTACTTTATTCTGAGCTAATTCATGTGTTGCACTGAGGTTGAATGATTCATTTAAATGCATATAGACAATGCATGTGTCCATCAAGGAAGTCATTCAAAGCATATAGAATTGCTTTGCACTGCATCTCTTTGCATAACCTTGGTATATTAAATGGTAAGTTACTAAAGGGTAGATGTAATCTATCTGGAGGTTCTTACTATGTGTGAGATGGTCCTTGAGACCAAGCTCTCCGCCAAGTACCAAGGGTCATGTCTTCATTTAAAAGCAGTGTAATGAATATCATAAAATTTGAAATGAAATTGATGCATTTGGTAAATTCTCTCTCTGATTGAACAAGCATGAATTCTCCTTGAGCATATTTTAAAATCATGAGTAGTGCTTCAATTGTATTTCATGCACTTAGTCAGGGGGAGTTTGACTGATGTTGCATATGAAGAGTAGTGCAGTTGAAAAACCTAAAAATAAATTTCATTGCATCTAGACAGGGGGAGCATTTAGAATTGGTGTTTTGATTGTCACATTTTGAACACCTCTTGTCTAGTAATTGATCAACTCTCATCTGATGTTATATTTCTCTCTCTTGAAAATGGATTCTGCCTTCTATTCGTTGAGTTGTTAAAGAAGAGTTTCCTTCAACTCTCTTCATGATACTACCTGTCAGCTGATCTGTCTGAAATCCAGACTCAGCTACTGTTTGCTGATAAACTCCTTCTAATGCTCTTCTCTTGCTATTTGTTGCACTACCAGCTGACACTCATCTTCACATACTTCTTAGCTGGTGTGACTGACTTAATTCTATTGTTGACTTGTTGGTCAGTTATTCTTTCGATTTGATCTGAGGAACACAAATTGCATGTCATACAATCTAGTCTGAATCATGTAGAAATTTCTATCATATAGGTTTAAGAATAACCACTGAATCAGACTGATATAAGAATTATGTATTCTCAGATTTGTACTTAAATTTCTTGAAAATATCTGAATGATAAGATTTAATGAACTTTAACCACTTGTGTCATGAAAACCTTAGACTCTCTCATCTGATATCTGAAAATTGGAAATCAAGGCTACTTTGGTAGAGATACATAGAGTGAGTACTGTGGTTAAACATTAACTTGAGAAATGTTGACTAATTGAAAAACTGTGAATTCAGAGCAATGACTTGGTCACTGAGAAACTGAGTTCTTCATCAATGAAATAAAGTAACTTATGTCATGAAGTGCCATAGTTATCTCTGGTAAAAATTTATTGAAAAACCTGACAGAGCAATGGCATATTTGTGTCAAGTAACTGGGGAGTCTGGCCTCTGATCAAGGTGTCTCTTCACGTAAAAAGACATTTGTATTGCTAACTCTGGTCTCAATGTTGAGAGGCAATGACAGTTATCACACTGAGTAACTGGGTCACTTCACCTAAGACGTGTTGTGCCTCATGTAAAAAGGTGTTGATAAACCCAAATTGCACAGGTAAAGTAAAATATGTTTCAAATAAAAATATTTTGCAAAATCTGTCAATTCATGCTCCTGTAAAAAGTGTTTAATCTCAATACTAATCTGTGCAACTCTGAAAGTAGTCATTGAGATCTTGTGTGTAAGATGAAGATGATTAGTCATGGTTATTATCTGGTTATTTGGTTCACCTTTATTAAAACTTGACTTCAGATATGAGTATTGAATTTAATTGACAAATTGGTATACATCATAATTAAATCAGGTTGGTCAAGTTGCAAATTCATAACCCTCTATGATAAGAGAGTCCTTTCATGTTAAGACTTATTGTAGTTATGCATGCTCTACAATCCCTCATGATCTGCTTCATACCTTGGTATCAGTCCTTCTTGGTATCAGTTATCTGACCATACAAATGTGAGATGCTACTCCCATTATTACCTTGTTCACTTGCAGTCTTCTGAACTTCAGAATCCTTATGGTGATGGATTTCAGATTGATTCATTGGTTAACCAGAGTTCATTTTTGTCCTTCAAGAGAACTTCTGGGTCATGTGTAGTTAAGGGGAGAGTAGTCATACATTCATGTTGATAGGGGAAGTTTCAGCATTGCATAAAAGCTCCTATATCATCTCCTTCAACAGTCAATGATCATTCCATACTTTTTGTGTTGTCAAAGGGGGAGAAACTTTTGTGAGTCATCATTTGCATACATGGTGCATTACATGCTCATTATTTCTGAAAGAGCCATTCCATTGTGTATCTTCATATTCATCATGATGAATCTAAGGCAATGACTCATAATATTGCCATCATCAAAAGGGGGAGATTATTGTGTCCCCTATGGCTCTGTGGTTTTGATGATGACAAATGTTATGGGGTTCTGTGATTTTGATGATGACAACTGTTATGGCTCATTATGTATTGATGATCTAATCCTAATGAAATATGAGGAACTGTCAGAACAGGTTTAAGGATGACTCACACTCATGAAGTCAACCTATGTCAAAGTCAAATCTCTGACAGGTACAGTCAATGCACAGTTAGATCAGGTAATGTTCTATCTAATCTCAGATCTGTGCATATGTTAATTTTTATGTCTATACGGTCTATACATTCATGCATAATCACTCTCAGCACAGTCTTTACATTGCATGCGTAGCAGACATCTTAAGTCTATACATTGCATGTGTTGCAGACGAGCATAGTCTACACATTGCATGTGTTGCACATTCACAATGTCTATACAACGCATTTGTCGCAGGCACAGCAAGTCTGTACACTGCATTCCTCGCAGGCACAGCTGTTTCATGCATTCATATAGTCTACACATTGCACGTGTTGCACATTCACATGGTCTATACATTGCATGTGTCGCAGATAGCATAGTCCATACATCGCAGTTCTCGCAGGCTAGCAAGTCTGTACACTGCATGGCTCGTAGGCTAGTAAGTCTATACATTGCATGGCTCGCAGGGTAGCAAGTCTATACATTGCATGGCAAAGTTCAAAGTCAATACATTGCTGCATTGCTTGCATTTGTGAAGTCTATACATTGGCTGTTGTCTTGCAGCATTAACCCAAGTCCATACATCGGTTGCAGCACTGCACGCACACTCAAAGTCCATACACTGCATTGTGGCATGCACACTAGCAAGTCTGTACATTAGGCATCTTTACCTACGTAGGACTTGCAAGTCTATACATCGTGCAGTCTGCACGTTGTGGGTAGCAAAGCCTGTACAACGGTGTGTCAGCAAGTCTGTACATTGCTCACCGTCTCACTGAGCGTCTCAAGTGGACACCAAGTGTGTACACTGCCATCTTGCAGCACAGCATAAGTCTATACACTAGTCCGTCTCATCCAGCGTCTCAAGTGGACTTGAAGTCTATACACTGGACCGTCTCTCTTAGCGTCTTGTGCATGAGTCAAGTCTGTACAGCTTGTGTTCAGCAACATCAAGTCTGTACAATGCATAGCTGCACGCATGACTAAGTCTGTACACTGGCATCTTGCAGCGTTAGCACAAGTCTATACAGCCTGTGTGCTTCATATTGCCAAGTCTATACAACGGCTTGCAGCACTCAAAGTCTGTACACTGGCTACAACAGGCTCTCGCACACACTAAGTCCATACATTGCACAAAGTCTGAACATTGGTATCTTTACCTACGTCTAAGTCTATACATTCTTATAGGCATTGTGCATTGTTCAAGGCGGAGTCTGTACATCGTTATGTTGTTCTTGTGCCGTAGCAAGTCTATACATTCCTTACGCTTGGCATTTGACGCCCACCAACAGTGGCGTCACTTGTGAAACAAACATCTTGGTGTAAGGCGTCTCTCTGTTAAGCATGACTTCATCAACTCTATACATTGTCTGCTTGCATAACACAGAGTCTGTACATTCTTTCAGCATGACAATGCATTCACATGCAATGTATATACTTTGTTGTCTGCAGCTGAACATGCATTTCACTCTAACTCTGTACATGCCATACATGAAGTCTATACATGCTGCTGCTTAGCATTCACTGAGTCTATACATGCTCATAGTCTGCATACGTGAAGTCTGTACATGCTTCAGTGTCACATTCACTAAGTCTGTACACGCTTCAGTCTCGCATACATGAAGTCCGTACACGCCTTACAATGCCACAGTCCTGCATGCGTGAAGTATGTACAAGGCCAAAGCACTGCATATATGTAGTCTGTACATGGCATTGTTCTGCATTCACCAAGTCTATACAATGCCATAGCCACGCATTCATAAAGTCTTAACATTGCATTGCTTCGCATTCATGAAGTATGTACATCGCTTCTGCAGTGCCTTCATTAAGTCTGTACAAGGTTTTAACCTTATACTGATAACTCTGTTCGAATGTCTGACAGGGACACTTTGCAGAGACTGATGATTGGCACGTGATCCAAGGCTGGAAGGACTGACAGAATGGTGACACGTGTACTGAAGCATGCTGAGATGCTGCCACGTGTTCAAGTCATTGGGCGGGAACTCAAATGCCACACGCCCAATTCCTGCTGCTCTATATATATGAAGCTTCTTCCACCTGAAGAAGAGAGATCGAGAGACAGAGAGCTCTAGCAGAAGAGAGACAGAGAGCTCTAGCAGAAGAGAGACAGAGAAATAGCAAGAGTAGAAGAAAAAGAGTAGAAGAGCAGAGCGCCTGCACGATCCAGGAGAAGAAGAAAGAGAGTGAAGAAGAGAAAGAGAAAGAAAGAGAGATGGAGTGAGAAAGAGAAAGAAAGAGAGACTGAGTGATCTAAAGAAGAAGAAAGGTAGAGAGAAGCTTCGTTCTGAAGATCTGTCTTCACTGGACCGCGGATCAAATCCAGGGCAGTCAGCTCATTCTGAGCCACATTGTGCTTCATCGTTTACAGCCTTCCGATTGCTGTTGTCTATGTTTTTCCTTTCCATTTTACACCATTTCTTCAAGCTGTTAGTCAGCGGATGCAGTGGAGGATTCCACTGGACGGGTAAGTTGTAATCCCTAGCGGTTGCAGAGAAGGTTCTTCTCTGGACAGCAAACTGTGTTGCTCAGCAGGCGAGGTGGATACCTCGAACAGCAAGCTGTGTTGCTCAGCGGTTGCAGAGGATCTGTTCCTCTGGTCGGCAAGCTGTTAAGCCCAGCGAAGCTGTGTATCAGCGGTTGTAGGCAAGCTGTGATGCCCAGCTGTTCAAGCTGTGAGTCAGCTGAATCCACACTCGGTTTGAGTGTGGGGTGGATGTAGGTCTGCTGGACCGAACCACCTAAAAATCATTGTGCAGTGGTTTGATTTCATATTTGCTTCCCCTAGATGAATGTTTAGGCTCGATATGCTTTCACATGTTCATTGAGCTATTTGACTGCACATTTACTACTTGATTGAACACCTTATAGTAGTTTAGATTCGGTAGATCTAAATCTATTTTTGCCTCAGCCTCTTTGAGTGTTCTAAGTTTTAGTCATGAGGTAGTTTTAATTGGGCGAATTTTTTAAGGGGAGATTCATTCACCCCCCTCTGAATCCCTAGCACCGAACCCAACACACAACACCGTTGAATGCTATGTCGACGACCTCGTCGTCAAAACCAATAGGCGAGAAGACCATTTGCGTGACCTTCGCCAAGTCTTCTAGCGTCTCCGGCAATATGGGCTCAAAATGAACCCCATGAAATGCGCCTTTGGCGTATCCAGCGACAAATTCCTCGGCTTCGTCGTTAGATACCGAGGAATCGAGGTGGATCCCCGCAAGATCAAAGCGATCCGGGAGCTTCCACCACCCAGCAACATCACTGAACTTAGGTCCTTCCAAGGGAGGCTGACCTACATTTGGAGGTTTATCTTTAACCTCTCCGGTCGATGCGCGCCTTTCGGTAAGTTGATGAAGAAAGACACCCCGTTTACATGGGACTCGGAATGCCAGGCAACTTTCGAGCAAATCAAGGAGTACCTCCTTACTCCCCCAGTCCTGGGGGCACCAATTAAGGGTAAACCCCTCATCATTTATACTGCTGCCATGGACGCTTCGCTAGGAGCTCTGTTGGCACAAATCAATGAGGAAGGTGAAGAGCAGCCCCTCTATTACCTCAGCCAGAAGCTAATCGGTGCCGAGTACCGCTACTCCCCTTTGGAGAAAGTTTGCTTGGAATTGGTGTTCGCAGTTAAGAAGCTGCGGCATTACCTCCTGTCCCATCAAGTCGAGCTTATATCCAAGCACGACCCCCTAAAGTATCTCCTTCGATGACCTGTCCTCTCAGGCAGACTGGGAAGGTGGCTCTCCTGTTGATGGAGTACGACATTACTTATGTCCCCAGAAAAACAATCAAGGGACAAGGTATGGCTGAATTCTTGGCAGCCCATCCAGTGTCAGATGACTCACCTTTCAACTCGGAGCTCCCGGACGAGGAGTCCCTTGTTGCTCAATCACAACAACCGGTTGAACAGAGCGGAGATGTCTTGCATTATTGGTAGCAAAGCGCTCTCACAACCACTGTTGCTCAATCACAACAACCAGTTGAACAGAGCGGAGATGTCTTGCATTATTGACAACAAAATGCTCTCACAACCAGCGTGTCTTGCTGGGAGCTCTACTTCGACGGTGCTTCCCGAGGGATCACCTGGAGCTACCAGGATCCAGCCACCACGGTAGGTGCCGGCATTTTTTTCCTGACTCCTCAGGGCGGAGTTTTGTACAACTCCTATGCCCTCATGAAATCCCTGACCAACAATGAAGCTGAGTATGAAGCTCTACTCATTGGTCTCCAGATGGCTCTCCACATGGGCATTAAATGCCTCAAAGCCTGCGGGGACTCCCAGCTGATAGTCCGGCAGGTCCTCGGCATCTATGACGTACGGAAGCCGGAGTTGGTTCCATACCATACCGCCGTCACCAGATTAACCCAGAAGTTCTATTTCTTTGAAATAGATCATATTCTTAGAAGTAGCAACGCTCAGGCGGATGCCTTAGCAAAATTGGCCGCGGCCATCAAGCTCCCGCCCAAGGGCGAGGTTGACATCGTCATCAAACATAGAAGGCTGATGCCGAGTTCACTCGAAGGCAACACCGGTCTCACCATTTACGAGGTCCATGACCTTGACCAGAGCACGCCTCTAGAAGAGGATAATTGGCGTGCGCCCATCATCAAATTCAAGAAAGGGTGGCTCCCTCTTGACCGAGCAAAAAAGGTCCAGCTACTCCACCGAGCAACCTCTTACGAGTTGATTGGCGACTCCCTGTATAGGCTCATCCACGAGAAGGACAAGTCAATTCTCCTGAGATGTGTCTCCTTCGCCGAGGCACGAGCTGTCATGCAGGAGGTCCACTCCGGGTTGTGCGGCACACACCAGGTCGGAGATCGAATGAAGCACAACATCAAGTTCAAAGGCTTCTACTAGCCAACCATGTACGTGGACCGCATCCAGTATGCCCGTACATGCCATCAATGCCAAGCCTTTAGCCTGTACCCAGAAGGCCTCCTAACCCACTGCGTCCCACAGCTCCCACTTGGCCATTCGCTGAGTGGGGTATGGACATCGCGGGGCCTTTCCCACCATCTTCCAAGGGCCATAAATACATTTTGGCCGCCACTGACTATTTCTCCCGCTGGGCGGAGGCTCTCCCTTTGTGAAAAGTCACCGGCGAGGTGGTTGCTAGGTTCGTCCGGGACAACATCATATACCGATTCGGTACTCCCAGTCGCATAGTGTCCAACAACGGGACGCCATTCAAGAATAAGACCGTATACCAGTTAGCAGCTAAATTCCACATCGACTGGAGAACCTCTTCGGTCTACAACCCCAAGGCTAATGGTTTGGCGGAAGCCTTCAACAAAACCCTCTGCAAGCTCCTGGCTAAGATGGTTAGCCATCAAAAATGTGATTGGGGTGTGAAGGTCTTCGAAGTATTATGGGCCTATCGGACGGTCTACAAGACCCCTACGGGGTGCTCGCCGTTCTCCCTCGCTTACGGGATAGAAGCAGTTATCCCCATCGAAATCCAGTTAGCCTCTTATCGTGTGGCAATCCACACTGGCCTTGCCGGCCCTGATGAGAGTGAGTACCAGAGAAGGCTATAAGAGCTCGCCGATCCCGAAGGGAAGCGACTCGAAGCCTACAAGCACCTACAAGTATACCAGGCCCGCATGGCCCGGGCCTATGATAAGCTTGTCAAGCAGCGAGCTTTCAAACAAGGCGACCTTGTCATGATCAAGGAAAAAGAAGTCATGGCAGGGCGCTCCAATGGAAAACTTCAGCCGAACTAGTGAGGTCTATACATCATCCTGAATGTCTATGAGGGTGGGGCCTACACGGTTGTCGATCACAAAGGTCATAGACCGTTCCCGACTCTAAACGGCAAACATATGAAGCTATACTATGCACCAGACCACGAGTTCGCGCGCCAGCAAGACTAAGGCGCACGTCCCAGCTGCTACCAGTAAAGCCGGCCCTTCCCCGTGAAGGATCTAACCAGTCAATCCTCCCAGTCTACAATTCCCAGTCAACCAACCAGCTTAACTCTTCGGAATAGCCGCCAGGCATCCGCGGGGACAAATCTCTTGCCCTCATTCCCGTCACCACAGGAGCACAGGCGCTTCTACACTGGCACCAGTCTAGCCGCCAGGCTCACAGGTAAGTCAAAAAAAAACAACAACAAACAAAGATGGGGTTAAAAATAGAGATGCCCCGGTAGACCCAGACATCCTCACCACAAGGGGGTGACTGGGGGCAAAAAGGCCAGTAACCTGGCTGAGGTGGAAACCCGAAAGGGCACCTCAGGCAAAATCGGGAAGCCCCTCGACGTGAAAACCCGCAAGGGCACGTCGGAAAAAGCTAAAGGGGGTCGGCTCTAGCGAAAACCCGAAAGGGCGGTAGAGCCGATAATGAGAAAATCTTCTTCTCCCTACCAGTCAGAACGGCCTTCCGCTTATTCCTTGGTGGACCGTTAGCCTCATCCAGAGCCAGTCTCCAATCCATTTACGCTGCTACGGCACAAACCCTCTAATCCCCAGTTGGCCTTGTATTACTTCCACCCAGTTTGGCCAACCTTTGGCCCTTGCTTCGACACCACAAGTCAACTAGTCCCTGTGACAATCAAGCTCCCAGTCACCATCCTAGTAGACTTCTATCCCAGCACGTTCCTGTAGATTCTAAGAAATCCACTTAGAACAATTAAAAGGAAAAAGAAAATGAATAGAAGAATAGGAAAAGAGGGAGAAAAGGGGAGCATGAGAGGATGCTAAGGGGAATGTGATCGCCAGAGACGCGAGGGCCTAAAAGGATATAACAAATAATCAATGGAGGGATCGCGATATAAATACCTTAAATGCGGGGGAGATTGTGAGTGTACCTTCTCTTTCTATCGGCCGGCCGATGAAGAGAGTTTTCCTTGATTGATTACCCTTGCAAAATTAACAAACACCAATAAACAAAAATGGATTAGAAACCAAGATGTGTAGCATCAAATCCAAATGTAAATATGGACATAGAAAGCATGGATATGAACACACCTTATTGGTATTTGGCCTTTAAAACCCCTATGCAAAAGGGTAGGTAAAAGATGATGTATGATGAAGAATAGAGGGAGATGTGCAAGTGTTGCACTAAGGGAGATGTGCTAGAGTGCACAATAGGGGAAGATCTCAATAAAGAAATAAAAGAAAAAATGATATGATGCATGCAATTAACTAAAGCAAAAATAAGAGATAGGAAGGGAAAGCTTAGTGGTTTTCTCCAATTTGGCTTCAAGCTAGGATGAAGATCTTCAATGGAGGAAGAAGATGATGTAGAACTCCATGGATGTAGAGGCTTCAAATCTTCAATAGAGGAAGAAGAACTCCATGGATGAAGCTTTTAGGTGCATGGGAGTCTTCCTCCTTGAGCCTTTGGTTCGGCAGCACCTCCTCTTGAATTGATCTTGATTTGATTTTTCACAAGGGAGAGAGAGATTTTATTTATAGGGTTGAAATTCGGAATTAATTCCAAGGGAAATTAAGAAAACATGTTTTAGTGGGATTTAGGCAAGTGTCCCTTCAACCTTGGAAAGTCATAGGAACCCTTTCCCAAGTGAAAAAAGAGGTTAAATGAGGAAAGGAAGGGAAATTCGAAATTAATTCCAAGAGAAAATAAGAAAACATGTTTTAGTTGGATTTAGGCAAGTGTCCCTTCAACCTTGGAAAGTCATAGGAACCCGTTCCCAAGTGGAAAAGGAGGTTAAATGAGGAAAGGAAGGGAAATTTGGAATTAATTTCAAGAGAAAATAAGAAAACATGTTTTAATTGGATTTGGAAGAGATAAACCTTAGGCAAGTGTCCCTTCAACCTTGGAAAGTCATAGGAACCCTTTCCCAAGTGGAAAAGGAGGTTAAATGAGGAAAGGAAGGGAAATTCAGAATTAATTCCATAAAAAATTAGAAAACTTAGTTTTGGTAGGATGGAAAGGGGGATCCTTCCTCCAAGTGTCCTTTCAATATTAGGAAGCCATAGGAACCCTCTCGCAAGTGAAAAAGGAGTGTAAGTGAGGAAAGGAACGGGTGCTGCTGGAGTTCGGAATTGAACAAGAATTGACGACCTTGGTCAAGGCGTTAATTGAAATCACGACTGGGACAAAGGCGTTAATTCACGGATTTAATTTTAGCAATAAAAACTTTCTGTATTTAAAAATGATGAAGAGACGCCTGAGGGAGAGGCGTTATTTAAAAACACGACCCATGGAGGGTCGTTAATTCTTATTTTTCTGTTTTAGAAACCAGAAAATTCCAGAAACTGACGCATTTGCCTCTAGTCGTCCTTTCTTCAAAACGCGCCTCAGACCAGGCCGTTAATTAAAACACGCCCCACTTCAAGTCGTGAATTCCAAAAAATAGAGAAAATTGCCCTAAAAATCCAGAAAAATAGGGAAAAATAAGAAGAGGGAAAAAAGGGAGAAATCTAAGAAAATTGGGGAAAATAACTCAAACAAAGTTAATTGGATGATCAAATTGGGGCATTACAAGATAATACGAGATGCACTCACAGTAACGTCAATTTTGGCGTGTCTACAGCTGCCCCGCCTTGACGTCTGCTTTGCAAGGGAGCAGAGCAAACTGAAAAGTAGATGCCAAGGTGTGATGAGACATGCAATCAACATCACTTGATGAGAATGAAATCAAAAGCTCGAGATGAAGCAATATCGGGAAATTCAATGAAATCAACGATGTTTGGATAAGAGGAGGAGTGTGCACGCGGGCACGAAGGAGAATGATCAACTTCCAGTGCGGTGGAAGTACCCCAGGTCACAAACCTGTAGGTTTCACCATTGGGGAGCGGTTACCAGCCAATGTGGACGTGCTGCAGCCAAGGTGAATCAAAGTAAAAGGATTGAGATAAGATGATAGAAATTCAAACAATGAGCTTTCGAGAAAATGACCCAAAATAGTGACAAAACGAACTGAGGATTCCATCAGCAATGAATATCTCATATCTAGAAAGATTAAGATCAATTTGACTCTCCAAATCAGCTTATCAGAATGATTTTCCAAAAATTGTTTCAAACTCCTATATGAATGCATGCTGGGTTTAAAAGGAAAAATTAAAACAAATGAAAATATAAGATAATCAAGGATAATATTGTTAAACTGCCAAGACTGGGTCAAGAAACCCATTCTGCGAGCCGATACTAAGTCGAAGCCCGTTTATCCACGCATCAACTCGCAAAAGGGAACCATCGTCCCCAGTCTTGGACGGCTCAACGGCCTATCCGTGTGACTAAGACTCCTCTGGAATCATCATTATTTTTGATGAAGGGGAACTCAAATCCCAGATTTACCAAAGTCACAAGGTCCTTGATATAATCTAGTAGCGTATGTAACATATAGTAGAATGCCTACGGGGGGATGGTGATAGCAATGAGCATGGGGGAACTGAGAAATGAGGTGCAAGCACTGTGGGGCTTGGATGATGATGCCCAGTCGGTGGGACCAAGAGCTTCTTCCTGCGCTCAAAGATTCATCAGCCAAGATATAAAAGATAACAAGCAATGAATAAGGCATTTAAGCATAGCAAACATAGCATGAATCAAAGCATCAATAGCAGGTATGTATCATATTCAAGAATAGCATAGATAGCATCATTAAAGCATAGATAGCATAGCATCATTGTTTGTCGTTTGTCATGAGGATGATAACTTGGCTAATCAAGATTTGGAGTTGAATGATCAAGATCTGATAATGCCCATCGACGGAGTGATCAGCAAGATTTGATAAAAAAAAGATTTGGAGATGAATAATCGGAGTAATGCGTAGCAATTATGAAGATGTGATCAATTGTGAATATCGGAAGAATCAAAAGGTAGATGGCAATGAATGGAGAGGACTCATCCCGTGCTCTTGGTCCTTGCAAAGTTGTTGTTCCTGCAAAAAGCACCATCAGAAAAATACAATGCAATTTTTTGGATTTTGAAATATGTAAATTTTTATGAGTTTTGAAAATATTTGAATTTTTATGTGGATTTTGAAAAATATTTGAATTTTTATTATGAATTTTGAAAATATTCAATTTTTGTTGGATTTTGATCAGGAAATATTCAAATTTTTTTTTAGATTTTGGCTTAGAAAATATTCAATTTTTTTTTGATTTTGACTTAGGAAATATTCAAGTTTTTTTTTATTTTTTTTATTTTGATTTTTTTTTGTTTAGACATTGTTAATGCAGCATCAAAGGGTGTTTTTGAACCACTGGCTAGGGGTCCTTGTTCCTTCCCCTTTTGCTAAAATCCAAAGCCGAGCGTGCATTGAAGGGTGGCACCCTATAACTGACTGTCCTTGATTAACGGTGCTCCTACCAAGGCCATACCCGAGAAACATTCGGTCTTAGAGGGAGAAGAGAAGAGTAATTGAGGATAAGCTTTATGCAGGATGGGAGATGTCGGGACTTGAATTCCTTCCAAGGTGTTTCCCCTCAAAGAGGTAGTCTGTTGTGCCGGGGCTTTGTGCCTTTGATTTTTAGACCCTTGACATGCATACGACCAGGGTTTTCCCTGCGGGGACTTTGCCACTCTTGACATGCCATAATTCACAATCTTGCTTTTCTCAAAATTTTAACTTGATTTTCATAATAGCCCTTTTGGCGAGATGTATATCATGAAAACTCATATGAAAACTCATTGATTTTGGGTCAAGACTGCCCCTATTTGAGACTCCTCTCGTATTGGGGATTACCCTGGGTGGGTCATCTCATCCATCAACCTCTTGCCCCTGCATTCGGTCGAGTAAAGAAGAGAAAAGACTTTCAGATATACTCATGGCATGGCCAAAGTAGCAACGGTGTTTAACCAAAGGAGCCGGCTAAGGATGCCGTGAAGTGTGTGCGGTGCCTAGCTAAGGGTTGCTCTTAACAAGCAGGGAGAGAATGTCGAATTCCCAGTGCGAGGTTCTTATTAACCAAAGGTGCCACAGAAGCAAGCCTAAATACTTCTTTGACAATGATTTCGTAAAGATAAAGATACGACATAGGATAAAGGTCTTAACTACCACTCTTAATCTTGTTAAGAAGCACTTTATTTTGAAAATCATGCGTGAAGTAATGAGAAAATGATATCATAAAAATGCTTACTTACGCCAATATGTTACCTTGCGATCTTTGTTGAAGCAGCTATCGCAAGAGGCGAGGTTGATCATCATGGGATTTGTCCTCTTTGGCAGTCAAAAGGATTGGAAGCAAAGGGTTTGAAAGTGGCTTAACAAGAAGGAGTGGTGCCAAGACCAGACTCAGACGAATAAGAAAAAAAGGAAGAGAGGCGAGGGCTAGAACTCCCTCACTAAGGTGTGGAGACCCTGATCACATGAAAGGTCTACAGAAGAAGCGGAGAATTAGAAGGAGGAGTGAGGACTGAAGCCTCGAAAGTAGTGAGAGAATGGGCAAATGCCCAAGACAGTGGATGTGGAAGAAGTTGGGTTGGACCCAGGATTAGGGGGAATCGGAAGAAGAAATTGATAGATGGAAAGAGGCAGATCCGGAGGGTCCGGGGGTTGTGGAGGAGAATCGTGATAGGAGGAATCATCCGGAGGCTCCGGAGGGATAAGATATCGAAGGACGCGGTGCCCTGGGAAGAAATAGGGAAAAATATGATGGAAAAGGAAGAAGAAAATGAAGGATGTGATGTCCTGGAAGAGTAGAAAGATGAATCGGAAGAAAGATGGATGGTCCGGAGGTTCCGGAGGAATGAGATGCCGAGGGACACGGTGCCCAGGGAAGAGTGGATGAAAAGGATCAGGAGGGTCCGGAGGTTCCGGAGGAATGAGATGCCGAGGGACGCGATGCCCAAGGAAGAGTGGATGAAAAGGATCAGGAGGGTCCGGAGGTTCCGGAGGAAGAGAATCAGAAAGGGCGCGATGCCCTGGGAGGAAGGAAAGAGAGTCCGGCGGTTCTAGAGGGGGAAGGTACCATGGGACGCGATGCCCAAGGAGAAAAGAAAGATCCGGAGGTTCCGGAGGAAGAAGACGGAAAGGGGCGCGATGCCCAAGGGATAAAGAGAGGGGTGAAAGATCCGGAGGTTCCGGAGGAAGAAGATAGAAAAGGGCGCGATGCCCTGGGAGAAAGTCCGGAGGTTCCGGAGGAAGAAGACGGAAAGGGGCACGATGCCCAGGGAGAATCAGTAAGAAGCCCAGAAGATTCGAACTTGAGGGTGTGTAGGGGCGCGATGCCCAAAGAGCAGGATCCGGAGGTTCCGGAGGAAGCAAATATCGAGGGACGCGATGCCCAAGGAGGACGGGTGAGAAATCCGAGGAGTGCGGATGCAATAGTTGAAAAGGGGCGCGATGTCCTGAGGGATGATTGGAGGGGACACAATGCCCGGTGAGTGTAAGAGGACCTGGAGATCCCGAAGATAGAGGCGGAAGATATGGGAAACGTGGGGGATCCGGAGATTCCGGAAGGCGGGGAAGATACGGGTTTTGAAACTCGGGAAAGAAGAAGTGTAAATGCATGTGGATGCAATAGAAGGGATGCGATGAATGCATGGATGCAACAGAATGCATGAGATGAAAAGAATATGACGAACATGAAGGGTGAGAGGATGAGATCCTCCTCTTTACCCTTGGAGTGGCCCATGAAGAAAATGTGACAGACAAGAATGTGGATGGAGTTGAATAGAAGGTGGGTAGAATAGTGGAAAGCCCTTTAGCACCAAGATAACCACCCCTCCATGGTAGTGAAAGTGTATAACCAATTGGCCCAATGGATAAAGCAAGAGCCCATGATGAAGCTTCAATAGTGAATGACAACTCCCTTGGAGAGTGAAAAGCAATAGTGCGAGGGAGTTGAAGAGTTGGGATAGGAAGCATCGCCATGCCCAGGGATTGTGACATATAAAGAATGTTGAACAGAATAGGCATTCGCCCCTTGTATGGAAGAAAATGTTCAAGATGTGAAAGTTGGAACAAGGGGTGCCCCGCTCGCTCCTTGGGCATAAACTTACATGGCATCAAAGCTTGACATTCTCTTTTAGTGAGCAGTGGCGGGGACTTGGCCTCTTCGACCATGCTTGGCACAACAACGCGGATTGGCATCCGGTAAATAAGCTCTTGCATCTTGAATAGCTCGTCCGTGGCCAAATCTTTCTTGCCCGGCTCTTGATCATCTTCGGTACAAGTACTTGCAGAAGCACTCCCATTCCGAGTAGAAAAGCGGTGTGAAGCGGAGGCGGAAGGCTCCATGGATGGTGAAGGTATAATGGAAGGTGTTGGAGAAAGGATGAGTGGAAGCGAAGGTTTAAACACGTCGAGCTTCTCCCTTTGCTTGGAAGCAATCGGGGTTGGCTCGAGTGCAAAAAGGGATGGGCCTTGCTCAGGACTAGCCACGGGTAAGGGTGAAGTGTTAAGTAGTGGAATAGGAGTGGCTAGGTCATGGGTTAAAGGTATAATGGAGGGCCGAGGTGGCGGTAATAGGAGGTTAGCTGATGAAGTGGAGGCTAATGGTATAGCAGGTGGAGGTTTAGCGGAGGCCGGTGCTGTGGAGGCTGATGGTATAGCAGGAGGTGTAAAAGTATCAGGTTTGGTCCGGAGGAAACGCCGGATGGGGCGAGCGGTGTCTGGGGTAGGAGACATGTCTTGGTGCACTGACATGGGTGATTGGAGTATTGATCCCTCGTCATAACACCAATAAGTCTTAGAAGCGGGGGTTATATTAAGGACGATGGCATCGTCTTGAGCAGGGGGTTCATCCAGTGGTAGCGGAGGGAGAGGAAAACGAAGAAAACTCGGAAGGGATGCCTGCAGAGTTTCATCATCATGTGTCGTCTTGAATTCTTCAATTGCCGGTTCTTCATTATCGAGTTCAAGTGGATGCTATGGTGGAGATGTATTAGTAGGTGGTGGAATGTAATGGTATTGCAGATGATGTGGTGAATGCAAGTGTGAATGCGTAGGCGGAGGCGGAGGGCCATATGAATGAACAGGGTGAATGGGTGGAGGATGGACATCGTCCACTTGAACGTTGAAATCTGCCGGCTCTTGCTTGTTTGAACTGTCGACGCCGTAGCCGTCTCTCCTATCCTTCCAATCTTTCTCCATCTTTGTAATGTCATTTAGAGCCGCATAAAGGGGATTGACTGGAGTAGGAGGAGCGGGCCGTGGGCTCGTAACCCTCTTTAATTATTCCTCCAACAAAGTGACTTTGTCGAGAAGAGTATGTTGGAGGGGTGTGACTTGAGCAACAGAGGGTCGACAGGGCCTTGAAGGAGGGGCCGCACAAAAAGGCCGTGGAAGGGGATTAATGGGATGACCCATAGAAGAATCCAGATGGGCCGAGTTGCAAGGAATAAATGGGCCTTGGGGCCGTGGTGGAGGAGGAATAAAAGGAGGCGGGTGACGGGCCACCCGAATAGGGGTAGGTGTGGACGAAGGAGGCGGGTATTGGACCACCTGAGGAGAAGTGTGAATAGGAGGAGATGGGTGATGGGCTACCCAGGTAGGAATGTGAATAGAAGAGGGAAGTGGGTGATGGGCCACCCGCGTAGGATTGGAAGGAGGATGAGGGGAATGAGGTGCACCCTCAACAACGGCCTTAAGGGCTTGGATTTGTTGAGGGGTGAGATGATCTAATGCATGCAAGATCTGGGAGACCTTCTCATCTTCGGGAGGAGACGGTCCCGTAGGGGTAGTGGCTCGCGATTGAGGCGAGGGACCATGGGATTGGATATTGCCCATGGGTGGGGCAAAACCGTGAAGATGAGGGCGTGGTCCCTTTAAAAGATTATGGTGAGAGTTGTGATGAATATGTTGAAATTGAAGGGAATAAGATGTGCTAGGTTGATCACCCTCATGAACATTAATTGAGTTAAACATGTTGACTTTCTTATCAAGGTATCCCAAACAATTCAATGTGCAATCAAAACAGCTCACATAGATAGCAAACAAGCTAGGATGGGGTTACCTTTGATTTCTTTTATTTGAACCTTGGCAAATTAATTGATTTTATGCAAATTGATGTGATCACTCAAGGGGGGAACCTAGTTTCAAATGTGGTTTTCTCCGATGCCAACTAGGAACACTCTCTCACCATGCATAGGCCAACTAAACCCGGGACTTCAAAGGTACAACCTGCCCAGCGTCCGTGAGGGAATCCACGGGTGCGGGGACTTATGGAGGCTTGGTTTAGGAATTTCCAGTCCAATGAGACGGAGTGCTCAATGGAGGGTCCTTCCTTCACCAAGAGGGTGGTGTGACTCCTAAAAGTGCGGGGAGAGGAGGTCTCCCAAACCAATGCAAAGATGAATGCAGCAGACAGTATCAAGCAGATAACAACACAGAACAAAATGACAACCTGGGAAAGGTCGCTACATCAATAAATCGCGTCTGAGCGTCAGTCGCTAGTCACTGTAAAAAGTGCAAGCAGAGTAAAATAGCGCCTTAGGGTGAGGCGCTTTCTCTAGAATGGACGCCCGGGAGCAGGGGCGTCAAATGGCAGTAATCAGCACGAATAAACAATGATAATAAGAATGACGCCTTACAGTAAGGTGCTATTCAAGTGAAAGACGCCTTGATGTGAGGCGTTATACTGATAAAAGACGTCTCTGAGAGGGGCGTTAATTACTTCAATACTTCAACGGCCATAGTGCTCAAATAGTGGAAAATACCGACAGAAATGAAAAACACTCACAATCTTAGTATAAGAATCATGGCAATTAAACATGACAAGGGATATAGCATGCTCATCATTTTTTTTTAAAAAAAAGAGATGGATAAATGGAATTTCTAAAAACCTATCAAGCTGACAAATCACATAGGGAGAGTGCTACATGGAGCACAAAGGGAGACGCACCGTGGGTGCAAAAGGGGAGATGGCACACGTGGGTGCCCAAGGGGAAAGGGTAATCAAAAGAAAAATGAAAGTGGTCCCACCGTGATCGCCAATTTGTAGATTCTAAGAAATCCACTTAGAACAATTAAAAGGAAAAAGAAAATGAATAGAAGAATAGGAAAAGAGGGAGAAAAGGGGAGCATGAGAGGATGCTAAGGGGAATGTGATCGCCAGAGACGCGAGGGCCTAAAAGGATATAACAAATAATCAATGGAGGGATCGCGATATAAATACCTTAAATGCGGGGGAGATTGTGAGTGCACCTTCTCTTTCTATCGGCCGGCCGATGAAGAGAGTTTTCCTTGATTGATTACCCTTGCAAAATTAACAAACAACAATAAATAAACATGGATTAGAAACCAAGATGTGTAGCATCAAATCCAAATGTAAATATGGACATAGAAAGCATGGATATGAACACACCTTATTGGTATTTGGCCTTTAAAACCCCTATGCAAAAGGGTAGGTAAAAGATGATGTATGATGAAGAATAGAGGGAGATGTGCAAGTGTTGCACTAAGGGAGATGTGCTAGAGTGCACAATAGGGGAAGATCTCAATAAAGAAATAAAAGAAAAAATGATATGATGCATGCAATTAACTAAAGTAAAAATAAGAGATAGGAGGGGAAAGCTTAGTGGTTTTCTCCAATTTGGCTTCAAGCTAGGATGAAGATCTTCAATGGAGGAAGAAGATGATGTAGAACTCCATGGATGTAGAGGCTTCAAATCTTCAATAGAGGAAGAAGAACTCCATGGATGAAGCTTTTAGGTGCATGGGAGTCTTCCTCCTTGAGCCTTTGGTCCGACAGCACCTCCTCTTGAATTGATCTTGATTTGATTTTTCACAAGGGAGAGAGAGATTCTATTTATAGGGTTGAAATTCGGAATTAATTCCAAGGGAAATTAGGAAAACATGTTTTAGTGGGATTTAGGCAAGTGTCCCTTCAACCTTGGAAAGTCATAGGAACCCTTTCCCAAGTGAAAAAAGAGGTTAAATGAGGAAAGGAAGGGAAATTCAGAATTAATTCCAAGAGAAAATAAGAAAACATGTTTTAGTTGGATTTAGGCAAGTGTCCCTTCAACCTTGGAAAGTCATAGGAACCCTTTCCCAAGTGGAAAAGGAGATTAAATGAGGAAAGGAAGGGAAATTCGAAATTAATTCCAAGAGAAAATAAGAAAACATGTTTTAGTTGGATTTAGAAGAGATAAACCTTAGGCAAGTGTCCCTTCAACCTTGGAAAGTCATAGGAACCCTTTCCCAAGTGGAAAAGGAGGTTAAATGAGGAAAGGAAGGGAAATTCAGAATTAATTTCATAAAAAATTAGAAAACTTAGTTTTGGTAGGATGGAAAGGGGGATCCTTCCTTCAAGTGTCCTTTCAATATTAGAAAGCCATAGGAACCCTCTCGCAAGTGAAAAAAGAGTGTAAGTGAGGAAAGGAACGGGTGCTGTTGGAGTTCGAAATTGAACAAGAATTGACGACCTTGGTCAAGGCATTAAATGAAATCACGACTGGGACAAAGGCGTTAATTCACGGATTTAATTTTAGCAATAAAAACTTTCTATATTTAAAAATGATGAAGAGACGCCTGAGGGAGAGGCGTTACTTAAAAACACAACCCATGGAGGGTCGTTAATTCTTATTTTTCTGTTTTGGAAACCAGAAAATTCCAGAAACTGACGCCTTTGCCTTTAGTCATCCTTTCTTCAAAACGCGTCTCAGACCAAGCCGTTAATTAAAACACGCCCCACTTCAAGTCGTGAATTCCAAAAAATAGAGAAAACTGTCCAAAAAATCCAGAAAAATAGAAAAAAATAAGAAGAGGGAAAAAAAGGTAGAAATCCAAGAAAATTGGGGAAAATAACTCAAACAAAGTTAATTGGATGGTCAAATTGGGGCATTACAAGGTAATACGAGATGCACTCACCGTAACGTCAATTTTGGCGTGTCTACAGTTCCCAGACATTTACCGTTCTACGCCCCTACATCCTACATCCTTTAAAAATCTAGAGCTTTCAAGTTCATTATAATCCCAGTTCTCCCCATACAATCCCTGATCCACCGGCCATAACTCTGGCCATATCTTGCCACGACAACATGGTCCTTCGCCACCATGGCATGAGGATTTCTAAGAACCCTTATTGATGGCGGAATAATACCCGACCACCCACACCTTCCAGTTTCAGGTTACGTCCCCTGACAGCAACACGCTACGGACGGCAGTCTCAAAACAAAAAATGAAGAAAAAAATGGGGTTAAAAATAGAGATACCCCGGCGGCCTCAGCTAATTCCTTTTACAGGATTACTGAGGGCAAGAATTGCCATCAACCCAGCTAAGGTGAAAACCTGAAAGGGCACCTTAGGCAAAATCGGGTAACCCCTCGGTGTGAAAACCCGCAAGGGTGCACCGAAAAAAGCAAAAGGGGGCCAGCTCTGGCGAAAATCCGCAAGGGCGGTAGGGCTGGTAAAGAAGAAAAAGAAAACTCTCTCCCTCTCCGCGCTCCACTAAGGAAAGCCGTTAACCACGATACCTCGCTGACGGCGACCTTCACATCATTCCACTACAATAATGGCCACTACACCCTCGAGGGTCGGTCATCTCCAATGCCACTCTCTAGTTCTAGTTTTGGCTACAACGCCTTTACAGGCTAGCCGCCAGCCTCCAGTCCCAGCACTTCGGCTACAATGCCTTCGCAGGCTAGCCGCCAGTTTCCAACTCCAGCTCTGGCTACAACGCCCTCATAGGCTAGCCGCCAGCTCCCAGTTCCAGTTCCGGCTGCAACACCTTCACAGGCTAGCGGCCAGCTCCCAGTTCCAATTCCGGCTACAACGCCTTCACAGGATAGCCGCCATCTCCCAGTTCCAGTTTCGGCTACAACGCCTTCACAGGCCAGGCACCAGCCTCCATTCCCAGCAATTCGGCTACAACGCCTTCGCAGGCTAGTTGCAAGTTTCCAGCTCCGGCTACAACGCCCTCACAGGCTAGCCGCCAGCTCCCAGTTCCAGTTCTGGCTACAACGCCTTCACAGGCTAGCCGCCAGCTCCCAATCTAGCTCCGACTACAACGCCTTCACATGCTAGCCGCCAGCTCCCAGTTCCAGTTCCGGCTACAACGCCTTCATAGGCCAGCCTCCAGTCCCAGCACTTCAGCTACAACGCCTTCGTAGGCTAGCTGCCAGTTTCCAACTCCAGCTCCGGCTACAACGCCCTCACAGGATAGCCGCCAGCTCCCATGTCACACCCCGAGCCGATAGCAGCGGGAAGCGATGCTCGGAACGTGGCAGTTAACAGTCATGATAACAAGAGTGAAAATAAATAACCACAATTAAACACAAGGAGGCCACAGACAACATTGAAAATATGAGCTCTTATTAATATTAAAAATATCACTTAACAATATTAGATTCAAATTAAAGGAGGAAATAACAAGGGAAGGAAAAAGAAATAACCAGACTCACGACACTAGCTAGACTCAAGAAGGTAAAAAGACAGACTCCGATCTCTAGGTTCCAGATTCACTCGATCACACTGATCCGATTCCCATTTGCAACGTACCGTTTACTGCGTTACCTAAAAAGGATTGGAAGTTGGGGTGAGCAAGAAGCTCAGTAGGAATTATACTCTATCGCCAGGCATAGTTTAAGTGATTAACCAATAAATGAATATGCATGATTAATGCGAGAAAATAAGAAGAACTAAATAATCACTAAGATAGACAGAGTAACGATAAATTAAATGGAATAAATAGTTGCATGTCAAGATATCAAGCAAGATTAACAAGATTTTCTAGTGAATGGCCATTTACAAGTCAATTTCGAGTCATGTCAAGCAAGCAAGCAAGTACTTCATACTTTAAGCATGAATAGCAAGTTTCACGAGAATGTGGAATGTCATAGACCCAACACGCTAGATAGTACCGGTGCCAAATGCCATACCTAGTCATTCACCTTCCCGGGGATCAAGTACTTTTCGGGTGTTCCTCCCAGGACCAGACTGGGCCCTTCATTTGTTTGCCTTGGCATTGATTTTTGTTTGGATCACAAATCCCACGAATCTAGACATCCATAATATTTAATGGCCAAGAGTTCCAAGGTCAAGTTCATGTAGTCAAGGTAAAGGACGTAAAAATAATGATTCTTAAGAGTCCAAACAATAAGCTCCTTAATCGAGAAGAATAGTTGTCCCTAAGGACTATAATTAATGATCAATGGACCTAACAACAGGTCAAATCACGAAATACCATGGCCTACAAAGGCTTGGTTAGCTCACACAATTCAAAATTCATGAAATAATCACTTTTCAAAAAACTGTCATATAAACGGTCAGACAAGGGCCGCTCAATATATATACGATTAATACTGGGCCGCGCATACAGGAACTGGACTGAAACTCAGCCCACGAGGTCAAGTATGAACGGCTGACAGTATGCCGCTCTAAAGTATGAACGGTGTGTTATGAGCCGCGCATGTCCAGAAGACATTAAGACCCATGAACAAGATACACGGACCATACTGGGCCGTATTGAAGATATGCGGTCGTTATTGGGCCGCCTATAAGGATATGCGGTCCACTACTGGCTGCACATGCCTCTCTTAGCCCAAATAGATCCAAGAATAATAAACCAGTGGTTCAGTCACGTAAATCGATGTTCTGGTGGTTCATTAGGTTCTTAGCAGGGATATACAGAGATCCCAAGTGATGGGGACATCACCACCATGCCCATGTTCACAGCTCGTCTCCATGCCCCGGTTGCATCCGGCATGATCTAGTCATTTAATTCTGAGTCCTATGTAATTTTTATTTGAGTCATTTGATGTAATTTGCATTTTATTTGAGTCATGTTCCTAGGTCTAGCATTTATTTTCCTATGTTTGAGTGTCATTAGAATGTGTAATGTGCTAATTGGGCCCATTTCTTCGGGCTTGGCCCAATGAGCTCCCCTACCCCTTCGGTTATTTGTCAATGAGTCCTTTGTCAGGGTCTTTTGTAGAAATGTGGGTTTCCTATATATAGGACCCCATTTCCCCCCATCTGAACTTAATGAATGAATGAGTTAAAATTGCCATTTGAGTTCAAATTGGAGTGATTCCTCTAGTTTTTTGGGTGAGAGACCCTAGGGGAGAGATTCCCCACCTATTCCCCTCTTAATCTCTCTATTTCACCCCTCTTTCTCTCTCCTCCAACCCCAATTTCGAATTTTCTTCTCTCTCCTCCCTCCCCAACCACCTCCACTAGCTACCCACCTCATTCAATACCCCTCCACTTCCCCAAGTTGCCATTACTCCACTCTCATTGGCCCAAGGAGGCATCTCCCACTTTCCAACACAATCCCACCCCTTCCCACACAATCTCCCCTAGTTCCCACACAATTCCCCACTCCCAAGACCATTTCAAATTTGAATCCACCATTCCCTCCATGATTTGGCCGCCCCCCCCCCCTCTCCCTTCTAGCTAGGGTCGCCCCTCCCATCTCCCTCCATTCACCTCCATTGCCTCCACCTTCCCCTACCTCCAGCTAAGGACCTGCCCCCACTGCCCCCTCCCATCCCCTTCCTATCTCCAGTAGCATTCCCCATCCCTCCATACACACTACTTCTTCCACCCCATCACCCCTTTCATACATACACCTCCCCCATCTCCTTCTTTAGAAGCCAACACAAGAGCTGCAGGTTGCTGTCCACAGGTTGCAGACGAACCAGTCTCTTGCAGCGGCCACCACGATGCCATCCGGATGAGTTTGAAGACACAAGAGCCATTGCTGGAAGCTTCTCCGGGTCTTCTTTGCAACAGAAGTGATCTCACCCCCATCCGAGTTTGGTGCGGCCCGGGAGGTCCAATCTACCCCGACTGCGCAGATCTGCCCCAACAGAAGACCTGATCTGGAATAGAAGCTCTGTCCCGACAAACCACGGAAGAATCAGCTCTCAAGTTCTTCTTCAAAGTCCTACCTCGGCCTGTCTACTTTCAGAATCAAAAAGCAGAAGTCCATTCAGCATCTGGGAGCAGAAGTTACAAATTTTCTTCCACGATTGCGCGGCTCTGCTTCCCACTATCTGCATCGACCCCTCTTCACTCTTCTGGTTCCACAGGTCGACTCCGACATCGGTTAGCATCCCCGTCAGTTTTGCTGCGAAGAAGATTCATCCACGGTTTCAACGACTCTGACGGTGCCTGATTCCGACGACGGGAGCGGCCGGGGTACCCTCTGAATCCTGCTGTTAGAAGCCAGTTTCTGTTAGTCTGAGAAACAGAGGCCCTGTTCAAGCTCCTGCCCGGACCATAAACGGTTCCATAAGAAATTGAGGAAATTCTGAGGCATCCCCCTCCCTGTTACGAAGCTTTCGCCGCCGGTCTTGCTATCAGCAAAATTCGTGAGTGGGATCTACAGCAGAAACACTGACCCCCTGTCCCTGTTCGCAGACAACCGGCAGATTCGGCATCCACACTTAGTCGTCGTTCTTTGCATTAATTTCCCCACCCCGCTTGGCCGGCTGAAGGCCCCTCCCTGCGTGGAGGTAGTATTGATATAATCCCATTAACCCCCACCCCAAGATCCCCCTCCTGCGAGAGGTGTAGTGGTGTAACTTGTTTGGGCAGGTCAAGCGACACCGCCGTAGCGTGTGGGGATCCACTCGCCTCCCCGCTCGCCCTCGTCTCCGACCGGGACCGGTTTCTTCAAACCGGTCGAGTAAGTGCTCAAACCTTCTCTCCAATTAGTGCTTGTCATTCAATATTAGTTCTTAATTCCGCTGGTTATGCGAGTGAGAGCCCGATCCTCAAGCCCCACAAACTTGAGTGATCACCGTGGGAAATTGCAACCGGTGCCTTTGGCACTTCGTCGGCCACATTGAATTGGGCTTCCAAATCCATTGGGAATTAAATCTTGGCCTTGCTGGCCCTCTACCAGCAAGGGCCCAACCCCTCAACCTCACCTTGGCATTACCAAGTCACCCCGGGCTTGGGTGAGCGACGAGAGAGCGGCGGCCCAATTCGGCCCATTTGAATGCGATTGTGCTTGCTTGCATTAGGTCCGAGGTCGTGTCACATCAATTGGTATCAGAGCAAGTCATTGACTTGTCTCTATCAAGTCAAGTCCTAGGGCATGCTTGCATTGGAGTCATCATCAATCCGACCCTTGCATTGATTTCCCCGATCATGATGGCCACCTACTTAGCCTACTCACCACCCATGGACTTCATCCTAGATAGGGATATTACCTTTGACGGATCGCATTCTAGTGACTATCTTAGGTGGGAGACTACCATAGAAAAGTACTTTGAAAAGACTTGGGTATATGGATCCGCGAGAGTCCGAAAGGCCAAGGGACGACTTCGAGGTCAAGCCAAAAGTAAGTGGGAAGACATAGTGGGCTTAAGGAGGGTTAGGAGGCAAGGGCCCATTTCCTCATGGGATGATATGAAGGTTGAACTTAGGAAGATCTACATCCCCAAATATTCTCATCCCCTCTACTCAAACACCCCTAGCCCGAGGTGCACTACCACTCCCCCATCCCCACCCGACCAACTTGATACCACCTTTAGGCCTCCTCCCCCACCACTCCCAAAAAATCACTTCTCAACCATCATAACTTCACTTCGCAACGAAATCCTCTCCCTTCAGGCCCAAATAAACCAAACATCCACCTCTCCACCGAATCCCCTAAGGGTCCCCACACTCCAACCAAAACCCCCTTCCGCAAACCTCGCTATCCAACCCCAAGTGGACCCCATTCCCATCCCTCCACTTAGAATCACGTCGACCACCACGACCCAACCCAAATCCCATCACCCAACCCACCTTCCACTTCCAACTCCAATCATATCCCAACCTAAGCCTCCAATACTTCCACTCCCAAACTCCACACTACCAATCCCAAACCAAGTTTCCCTTTACCCTCCACCCCGGGAGTACCACACACCAACCCTAATCACCCCAAAAGACCCTCTCACCTCCTTGGTAGAAGAACTCATACCCAATTCAATAGTTGAGGACACTCCAAACCCACTCCCCACCTTGGAGGAAACTCAAGTCCAAGTTGAGGAAGAAACATCACACGATGGCCCTCACCTTACATCACCCTCACTAGTTGGGACCAAGCTCATTTTAGAAGAACCTATTGTTAGTTGGCTAAAGGAGAGCCCAATTAGAGAGATCTCGGCCCATGTTTTTTCTCCTATAGAAAAAGACCTTCCCATAGTGCCCTTCTTCTCCTATCACACCACAATCCAAACATCCTATCAAGTGGAAACCTTAGAGGACCTTCTCAAAGGCATAGCATGGCAATTAGAGATGACTAGCACGTTGACCCCTATGATCGAACAACCTAGGAGCCTTAGCCTCCTACACCTATGCATAGGGTCTATCACCTCGGTTTGCACCATTGGTTGGTACACTAGCGACCTCCTTCTCTTCCTCCCTACACCCGATGAGCCCAACCTTCTCCTCGATTTAGAGCTTCTTATCTCGGGTAGAAAGCCAAGCCCCCCACTCATGGATGACCCACTTGCCAAGAACATTGGCCCAACTATCATGAAGAAGGATGACTTAGCACCTTTTAAGGATCTTGAGGACATGGATTTCCTCCCCCTAGGTAACCCCTTTCATGATCCATATGATCCATTCCAATGGGAGTCAAGAGACTCGTGTGACCCAAACACTTTATCCACCACCCACCTTTCCCTACACCAACTCACCATGTTTGACCCAATCCACTCCATCTTAGACCCGGGTTACACCTTGGAAACCATGACCTCAGGCCACATATCCCTAGGTAATAAGGTTGTGCCCCACCCCATGATGACCACCTTCTTAGATCCATTCGATCCGTTCCAATGGGAATTCAAAGGTTGTCCCACACCTATACACATGGAAGTCACTTTTGGGAAAAGTATGCATGTGTCTAGGCTTTCCACACCCCTTGGCATGAACACTATGTTGGGTCCATTCATTCATATCACCCACATGTCAAGTAGAAAGCATGAGTGGTCCAAATTTGGATGTAGTGGTCCACCTTCATTCATCATGGGTCTTAAGCATATCAAAGGCATCTACGGATGTCCGGGTCCCCCGACATGCATCACCACTTTGCATGATAGATTCACATATGGTTGCCCCGGTCCACCTAAGCCCACCAAAGTCTACATGACAACATTGCATGATAAGTCCACATATGGTTGCCCCGGCCCACCAAGGCTCATCAAGGTCCATATGGCATCATGGCATGAATGGTCTATATATGGTTGTCCATGTCCACCCATAACCACTAGAAGGTCAGCACTCACAAAATTGCATGATAACCTTTGCAAGCACATTAGCAAGAAGAATGAGGCTTATAAAAGGTTGGCCGACTCTCATCGGCGTCACCAAGAATTCCATGAGGGTGACTTTGTGATGGTAAGGACGAAGAGGCTCTCCCCGGGAGCCGACTCTAAACTGAAGCCACGTGGGGCTGGTCCCTTCCAGGTCTTGAGACGCATAGGTGCAAATGCCTACGAGTTAGATCTCCCTAAGGAGTATGGAATAAGTCCCACATTCAATGTTGCCGACCTAGTGCCATATAAGGGACCCACGGTGGTACCTAGTAAGGAGATTGAGCCTACTTCGTCCCTTGAGAGAGCACCCACCCATGTTAATAAACCACCAGCCAAGAGAGCCCAGCGTGAACAAATTGAACAAATATTGAATGAACAAGTCACTACCACTCGGAGCAAGGTATATGAGCGCTATCTCGGCCGGTGGATGGAACGGTCTCGTTCGGAAGACTTGAGGACAGTACCACTTCTACACCCTCCAAGGAGGGAAGGACACTTACTTGACAGAGTCGAGTTCTCCGCACCCCGGGAGTATGATGGGGACATCACCACCATGCCCACGTTCACAGCTCGTCTCCACGCCCCGGTTGCATCCGGCATGATCTAGTCATTTAATTCTGAGTCCTATGTAATTTTTATTTGAGTCATTTGATGTAATTTGCATTTTATTTGAGTCATGTTCCTAGGTCTAGCATTTATTTTCCTATGTTTGAGTGTCATTAGAATGTGTAATGTGCTAATTGGGCCCATTTCTTCGGGCTTGGCCCAATGAGCTCCCCTACCCCTTCGGTTATTTGTCAATGAGTCCTTTGTCAGGGTCTTTTGTAGAAATGTGGGTTTCCTATATATAGGACCCCATTTCCCCCCATCTGAACTTAATGAATGAATGAGTTAAAATTACCATTTGAGTTCAAATTGGAGTGATTCCTCTAGTTTTTTGGGTGAGAGACCCTAGGGGAGAGATTCCCCACCTATTCCCCTCTTAATCTCTCTATTTCACCCCTCTTTCTCTCTCCTCCAACCCCAATTTCGAATTTTCTTCTCTCTCCTCCCCTCCCCAACCACCTCCACTAGCTACCCACCTCATTCAATACCCCTCCACTTCCCCAAGTTGCCATTACTCCACTCCCATTGTCCCAAGGAGGAATCTCCCACTTTCCAACACAATCCCACCCCTTCCCACACAATCTCCCCTAGTTCCCACACAATCCCCCACTCCCAAGACCATTTCAAATTTGAATCCACCATTCCCTCCATGATTTGGCCGCCCCCCCCCCTCTCCCTTCTAGCTAGGGTCGCCCCTCCCATCTCCCTCCATTCACCTCCATTGCCTCCACCTTCCCCTACCTCCAGCTGAGGACCTGCCCCCACTGCCCCCTCCCATCCCCTTCCTATCTCCAGTAGCATTCCCCATCCCTCCATACACACTACTTCTTCCACCCCATCACCCCTTTCATACATACACCTCCCCCATCTCCTTCTTTAGAAGCCAACACAAGAGCTGCAAGTTGCTGTCCACAGGTTGCAGACGAACCAGTCTCTTGCAGCGGCCACCACGACGCCATCCGGATGAGTTTGAAGACACAAGAGCCATTGCTGGAAGCTTCTCCGGGTCTTCTTTGCAACAGAAGTGATCTCACCCCCATCCGAGTTTGGTGCGGCCCGGGAGGTCCAATCTACCCCGACTGCGCAGATCTGCCCCAACAGAAGACCTGATCTGGAATAGAAGCTCTGTCCCGACAAACCACGGAAGAATCAACTCTCAAGTTCTTCTTCAAAGTCCTACCTCGGCCTGTCTACTTTCAGAATCAAAAAGCAGAAGTCCATTCAGCATCTGGGAGCAGAAGTTACAAATTTTCTTCCACGATTGCGCGGCTCTGCTTCCCACTGTCTGCATCGACCCCTCTTCACTCTTCTGGTTCCACAGGTCGACTCCGACATCGGTTAGCATCCCCGTCAGTTTTGCTGCGAAGAAGATTCATCCACGGTTTCAACGACTCTGACGGTGCCTGATTCCGACGAAGGGAGCGGCCGGGGTACCCTCTGAATCCTGCTGTTAGAAGCCAGTTCCTGTTAGTCTGAGAAACAGAGGCCCTGTTCAAGCTCCTGCCCCGACCAGAAACGGTTCCATAAGAAATTGAGGAAATTCTGAGGCATCCCCCTCCCTGTGACGAAGCTTTCGCCGCCGGTCTTGCTATCAGCAAAATTCGTGAGTGGGATCTACAGCAGAAACACTGACCCCCTGTCCCTGTTCGCAGACAACCGGCAGATTCGGCATCCACACTTAGTCGTCGTTCTTTGCATTAATTTCCCCACCCCGCTTGGCCGGCTGAAGGCCCCTCCCTGCGTGGAGGTAGTATTGATGTAATCCCATTAACCCCCACCCCAAGATCCCCCTCCTGCGAGAGGTGTAGTGGTGTAACTTGTTTGGGCAGGTCAAGCGACACCGCCGCAGCGTGTGGGGATCCACTCGCCTCCCCGCTCGCCCTCGTCTCCGACCGGGACCGGTTTCTTCAAACCGGTCGAGTAAGTGCTCAAACCTTCTCTCCAATTAGTGCTTGTCATTCAATATTAGTTCTTAATTCCGCTGGTTATGCGAGTGAGAGCCCGATCCTCAAGCCCCACAAACTTGAGTGATCACCGTGGGAAATTGCAACCGGTGCCTTTGGCACTTCGTCGGCCACATTGAATTGGGCTTCCAAATCCATTGGGAATTAAATCTTGGCCTTGCTGGCCCTCTACCAGCAAGGGCCCAACCCCTCAACCTCACCTTGGCATTACCAAGTCACCTCGGGCTTGGGTGAGCGACGAGAGAGCGGCGGCCCAATTCGGCCCATTTGAATGCGATTGTGCTTGCTTGCATTAGGTCCGAGGTCGTGTCACATCACCAAGATAATGGTAAGTCTGCCGGATGGAGTGTCCGGGGGTAAGTTCAAGACTAGCACAACTAAAAGGCTAATGACTTACTAGAAGTCCGCAATAGGTTCAAAACGTTCTACTGGGATAGAGTGGCTATCCAGTAACCTAACATTCAGTTTTAGTCCTAATTTCCATGTTAATATATCAAGGATCACAATTTACATTTAATGTATTTGCCAAAAAGATGAATCAAGATGATAAGATAATGAACAAGATCATGTAGGAATGAAATAGCATGCATTTTACAGAAATTTACTTCAATGGTTTACCACTTATCATATGGGTTTCTAATTTACTAATTAACCATTAAGATGCTAATATAATCATATAGAACTAATACTAAGTCGTTTACTGCATAGATAAACGGTCCTAGAATGACCTTATATCTACCGAGCTAACATGGACTATTTCTGGACTGAAGGGACTTGGGCGGCTAGATCAGGACCGCCCAAGGGGTTGGGCGGTCATGGGCATGGCCGCCCATCCCTGGGTTGTGCGGTCACCTGGATGGCCGCCCATCCAGTTATGTGGTCTCTGTGAGACCGTTCATCCTGCCAGGGGATAGTGGTCACTTGAAGACCATTCAACTGGATATGTGGTTAGGTGAGGACCGTTCATCCAGTTGTGTGGTCAGATGGAAACCGTTTAACTCAGGCTATACCAAGGTCAAAGTCTGGGCTTGAGTTGTGCGGTCTATCGTAAGACCGTCCAACTCTGGGTGTATTCCGGTCACCCCTTCCACGTCCGATGAACGCCGGAAGGTTGAGGGTTGATGGGGTTGGATCTAAGACACTAATTTCTCATGGAAACGGATTTGAAACAAGGGGCTTTTGGTACCGTTGTAAAGGTTATGAAAAACACTACCTAACAGCAGGGTCAATTTCATAATTACTTTCTGAAATCACGATTTATAATGGCAGGAACACTAAAAACCCTAATTTGGACATGCTGTTACTAAATCACAAAATTCTCTCAATATACACAATGAAAAATGGGGCTTTTTATATCAAAAGAAAGCTTACTCGACGTTGATTCCAACCATATATGACATGCTATATGGGGATCAAGATTAACAACTCGAAATCATAATTTAACTCAAAAGAATACATCAAAAACCAAGTCTAGACATATCCTTACTTAGATCTGAAATTCTCTAAACATGATCCATAAAATTTAGGGCTTTTCTAATCAATGGAAAGAGTACGAAAAACTCTACAAGATGCATGGATCAATTTCCTATTTACTCTCTTAAGTCTCTACTTAAACCGAAGAGGAACAAAGTTAACCCTAATTTGACATGCTTCTACTAAACCTCAAAATACTCGCAGGATACTACATGATATTTGGGGCTTTATATATCAAAGGAAAGAGGACTTGATGCTGAACATTTTGATATATTACTTGAGGTTTGAGCCCGAGAGAACCTACCTCAATCAGGGAAGAAAGGAAGAAGAAAGGAAGAAGAACGGACACCGACACGTCACCACTAAACACCATAGATGTCCCTTGATCGATCTCCACTGCGGCCGCCGCTGCTACCAAAGGATTCTAGGGTTGTAGAGCTTTATTTATATTGCTCATACACCTTCTGGAGCCTTCGGTGCTGGGAGAATTCGTCGAAGCAAGTTGAGTGATTGAAACGGCGCCGCAATAGTTGACCTCACCAAAGCTCGGCCGACTACAAGATTTAGGGTTAGGGTTTCGATGAATTGGCAGAGGGGAAATGATCCTTACATCGTGGCCTTTCATTTGCCACCGATTTGGGCTCATTTGATGGAGTATTAAGCTCTAATTCCGTGGTTTAAGTTAAGGTTAGGTAAGTGTGCACTTTGGGCTTAATCCACTAATTAGACCTAGTTACGGATTTTTGTTGGGTTGACCACAGAAGACAAAGTTGTTAAATAAATCATCCTTTACCATTTTATCATTTTTATAGATTTTTATAAGGTAGTCAAAATTTCACTAGTTCTATTTACTAATGAATTAAATATTAAATTCGAAATTCATTCATTTTAATTAAATTTCAGATTTTTAAAACCGGGGTATTACATCCTCCCCCACTTTAAGAAATTTGGTCCCAAAATTCGTCGAGTATTACCAATTATTTAAATACTTGAACTAAGATGATCTTATTTATCAAAATAACATGTTAATCATACAACTAATGACGAAAGAATTTAGCTATAGCTAGGGATAAAAGAGAACAATACCATATATAATTCTTCATTCGATAGAAGTTGGTTCCAATTCTTCTTATATTTTTGCTTGTGGAAGTAACTTAGGACAGTTAGCCATTTTATGATCCTGATTTCCGCAACGCAGACACGCTCCGCTCCTTCGCCAGCACCCCTTTACGAGATGACCAAGTTTGGGACAGTTCAAACATTTCATTTGCGTAATATTGCTCTTCTTCTTCTTATTCCTTCGGATTTCCTTACGACGGACTCGCTAGCCTCTAGCGGAACCGAATCCTAGCTTACCCATGGACCCACTCGCTTTCATTTTAAGAATGGCTTAGAGACCTGCAAGATAGTTATATGGTTAACTTTTTCATTACCCTTACGCGTAACACAACGCAATCTTGCATATATTTTATTACTTAACCCAAGATATTACCCAATCTCACCAGGTTACAAGGGATGACACGGGTCTTAAGACTTAGGGTAACCTATACTCTTGGACAAAATCCAAGGACTCAGACAATGGAGGCTCTGATACCACCTCTGTCACGCCCCGAACCGATAGCAGCGGGAAGCGATGCTCGGAACGTGGCAGTTAACAGTCATGATAACAAGAGTGAAAATAAATAACCACAATTAAACACAAGGAGGCCACAGATAACATTGAAAATATGAGCTCTTATTAATATTAAAAATATTACTTAACAATATTAGATTCAAATTAAAGGAGGAAATAACAAGGGAAGGAAAAAGAAATAACCAGACTCACGACACTAGCTAGACTCAAGAAGGTAAAAAGACATACTCCGATCTTTAGGTTCCAAGTTCAGTGGATCACACTGATCCGATTCCCATTTGTAACGTACCGTTTACTGCGTTACCTGAAAAGGATTGGAAGTAGGGGTGAGCAAGAAGCTCAGTAGGAATTATACTCTATCGTCAGGCATAGTTTAAGTGATTAACCAATAAATGAATATGCATGATTAATGCGAGAAAATAAGAAGAACTAAATAATCACTAAGATAGAAAGAGTAACGAGAAATTAAATGGAAGAAATAGTTGCATGTCGAGATATCAAGCAAGATTAACAAGATTTTCTAGTGAATGGCCATTTACAAGTCAATTTCGAGTCATGTCAAGCAAGCAAGCAAGTACTTCATACTTTAAGCATGAATAGCAAGTTTCACGAGAATGTGGAATGTCATAGACCCAACACGCTAGATAGTACCGGTGCCAAATGCCACACCTAGTCATTCACCTCCCCGGGGATCAAGTACTTTTCGGGTGCTCCTCCCAGGACCAGACTCGGCCCTTCATTTGTTTGCCTTGGCATTGATTTTTGTTTGGATCACAGATCCCACGAATCTAGACATCCATAATATTTAATGGCCAAGAGTTCCAAGGTCAAGTTCATGTAGTCAAGGTAAAGGACGTAAAAATAATGATTCTTAAGAGTCCAAACAATAAGCTCCTTAATCGAGAAGAATAGTTGTCCCTAAGGACTATAATTAATGATCAATGGACCTAACAATAGGTCAAATCACGAAATACCATGGCCTACATAGGCTTGGTTAGCTCACACAATTCGAAATTCATGAAATAATCAATTTTCGGAAAATTGTCATATAAACGGTCATACAAGGGCTGCTCAATATATATACGGTTAATACTGGGCCGCGCATATAGGAACTGGACTGAAACTCAGCCCACGAGGTCAAGTATGAACGGCTGACAGTATGCCGCTCTAAAGTATGAACGGTGTGTTATGGGCCGCGCATGTCCAGAAGACATTATGACCAATGAACAAGATATACGGACCATACTGGGCCGTATTGAAGATATGCGGTCGTTATTGGGCCGCCTATAAGGATATGCGGTCCACTACTGGCCGCACATGCCTCTCTTAGCCCAATTCGATCCAAGAATAATAAACCAGCGGTTCAGTCACGTAAATCGATGTTCTGGTGGTTCATTAGGTTCTTATCAGGGATATACAGAGATCCCAAGATAATGGTAAGTCCGCCGGATGGAGTGTCCGGGGGTAAGTTCAAGACTAGCACAACTAAAAGGCTAATGACTTACTAGAAGTCCGCAATAGGTTCAAAACGTTCTACTGGGATAGAGTGGCTGTCCAGCAACCTAACATTCAGTTTTAGTCCTAATTTCTATGTTAATATATCAAGGATCACAATTTACATTTAATGTATTTGCCAAAAAGATGAATCAAGATGATAAGATAATGAACAAGATCATGTAGGAATGAAATAGCATGCATTTTACAGAAATTTACTTGAATGGTTTACCACTTATCATATGAGTTTCTAATTTACTAATTAACCATTAAGATGCTAATATGAATCATATAGAACTAATACTAAGTCGTTTACTGCATAGATAAACGGTCCTGGAATGACCTTATATCTATCGGGCTAACAGGGACTATTTCTGGACTGAAGGGACTTGGGCGGCTAGGTCAGGACCGCCCAAGGGGTTGGGCGGTTCTCTGGGAGCCGCCCATGGGGTTGGGCGGTCATGGGCATGGCTGCCCATCCCTGGGTTGCGCGGTCACCTGGATGGCCGCCCATCCAGTTATGTGGTCTCTGTGAGACCGTTCATCCTGCCAGGGGATATGTGGTCACTTGAAGACCGTTCAACTGGATATGTGGTTAGGTGAGGACCATTCATTCAGTTGTGTGGTCAGATGGAAACCGTTTAACTCAGGCTACACCAGGGTCAAAGTCTGGGCTTGATTTGTGCGGTCTATCGTAAGACCGTCCAACTCTGGGTGTATTCCGGTCACCTGTTCCACGTCCGATGAACGCCGGAAGGTTGAGGGTTGATTGGGTTGGATCTAAGACACTAATTTCTCATGGAAACGGACTTGAAACAAGGGGATTTTGGTACCGTTGGAAAGGTTATGAAAAACACTACCTAACAGCAGGGTCAATTTCATAATTACTTTCTGAAATCACGATTTATAATGGCAGGAACACTAAAAACCCTAATTTGGACATGCTGTTACTAAATCATGAAATTCTCACAATATACACAATGAAAATTGGGGCTTTTTATATCAAAATAAAGCTTACTCGACGCTGATTCCAACCATATATGACATGCTATATGGGGATCAAGATTAACAACTCGAAATCATAATTTAACTCAAAAGAATACATCAAAAACCAAGTCTAGACATATCCTTACTCAGATCTGAAATTCTCTAAACATGATCCATAAAATTTAGGACTTTTCTAATCAATGGAAAGAGTACGAAAAACTCTACAAGATGCATGGATCAATTTCCTATTTACTCTCTTAAGTCTCTACTTAAATCGAAGAGGAACAAAGTTAACCCTGATTTGACATGCTTCTACTAAACCTCAAAATACTCGCAGGATACTACATGATATTTGGGGCTTTATATATCAAAGGAAAGAGGACTTGATGCTGAACATTTTGATATATTACTTGAGGTTTGAGCCCGAGAGAACCTACCTCAATCAGGGAAGAAAGGAAGAAGAAAGGAAGAAGAACGGACGCCGACACGTCACCACTAAACACCATAGATCTCCCTTGATCGATCTCCACTACGGCCGCCGCTGCTACCAAAGGATTCTAGGGTTGCAGAGCTTTATTTTTATAGTTCAGGCACCTTCTGGAGCCTTCGGTGCTAGGAGAATTCGTCGAAGCAAGTTGAGTGATTGAAACGGCGCCGCAATAGTTGACCTCACCAAAGCTCGACCGACTACAAGTTTTAGGGTTAGGGTTTCGATGAATTGGCAGAGGGGAAATGATCCTTAGATCGTGGCCTTTCATTTGCCACCGATTTGGGCTCATTTGATGGAGTATTAAGCTCTAATTCCGCGGTTTAAGTTAAGGTTATGTAAGTGTGCACTTTAGGCTTAATCCACTAATTAGACCTAGTTACAGATTTTTGTTGGGTCGACCACAGAAGACAAATTTTTTAAATAAATCATCTTTTACCATTTTACCATTTTTATAGATTTTTATAAGGTAGTCGAAAATTTCACTAGTTCTATTTACTAAGGAATTAAATATTAAATTCTGAAATTCATTCATTTCAATTAAATTTCAGATTTTTAAAACCGGGGTATTACATCCTCCCCCACTTTAAGGAATTTGGTCCCCAAATTCGTCAAGTATTACCAATTATTTGAATACTTGAACTAAGATGATCTTATTTATCAAAATAACATGTTAATCATACAACTAATGACGAAAGAATTTAGCTATAGCTAGGGATAAAAGAGAACAATACCATATATAATTCTTCATTCGATAGAAGTTGGTTCCAATTCTTCTTATATTTTTGCTTGTGGAAGTAACTTAGGACAGTTAGCCATTTTATGATCCTGATTTTCGCAACGCAGACACGCTCCGCTCCTTCGCCAGCACTCCTTTGCGAGATGACCAAGTTTGTGACAGTTCAAACATTTCATTTGCGTAATATTGCTCTTCTTCTTCTTATTCCTTCGGATTTCCTTACGACGGACTCGCCAGCCTCTAGCGGAACCGAATCCTAGCTTACCCATGGACCCACTCGCTTTCATTTTAAGAATGGCTTAGAGACCTGCAAGATAGTTATATGGTTAACTTTTTCATTACCCTTACGCGTAACACAACGCAATCTTGTATATATTTTATTACTTAACCCAAGATATTACCCAATCCCACCAGGTGACAAGGGATGACATGGGTCTTAAGACTTAGGGTAACATATACTCTTGGATAAAATCCAAGGACTCAGACAATGGAGGCTCTGATACCACCTCTGTCACGCCCCGAATCGATAGCAGCGGGAAGCGATGCTCGGAACGTGACAGTTAACAGTCATGATAACAAGAGTGAAAATAAATAACCATAATTAAACACAAGGAGGCCACAAACAACATTGAAAATGCGAGCTCTTATTAATATTAAAAATATCACTTTACAATATTAGATTCAAATTAAAGGAGGAAATAACAAGGGAAGGAAAAAGAAATAACCAGACTCACAACACTAGCTAGACTCAAGAAGGTAAAAAGATAGACTCCGATCTCTAGGTTCCAGGTTCACTAAATCACACTGATCCGATTCCCATTTGCAACGTACCGTTTATTGCGTTACCTGAAAAGGATTGGAAGTAGGGGTGAGCAAGAAGCTCAGTAGGAATTATACTCTATCGTCAGGTAAAGTTTAAGTGATTAACCAATAAATGAATATGCATGATTAATGCGAGAAAATAATAAGAACTAAATAATCACTAAGATAGAAAGAGTAACGATAAATTAAATGGAAGAAATAGTTGCATGTCGAGATATCAAGCAAGATTAACAAGATTTTCTAGTGAATGGCCATTTACAAGTAAATTTTGAGTCATGTCAAGCAAGCAAGCAAGTACTTCATACTTTAAGCATGAATAGCAAGTTTCACGAGAATGTGGAATGTCATAGACCCAACACGCTAGATAGTACCGGTGCCAAATGCCACACCTAGTCATTCACCTCCCCGGAGATCAAGTACTTTTCGGGTGCTCCTCCCAGGACCAGACTCGGCCCTTCATTTGTTTGCCTTGGCATTGATTTTTGTTTGGATCACAGATCCCACGAATCTAGACATCCATAATATTTAATGGCCAAGAGTTCCAAGGTCAAGTTCATGTAGTCAAGGTAAAGGACGTAAAAATAATGATTCTTACGAGTCCAAACAATAAGCTCCTTAATCGAGAAGAATAGTTGTCCCTAAAGACTATAATTAATGATCAATGGACCTAACAATAGGTCAAATCACGAAATACCATGGCCTACATAGGCTTGGTTAGCTCACACAATTTGAAATTCAAGAAATAATCACTTTTCGGAAAACTGTCATATAAACGGTCAGACAAGGGCCGCTCAATATATATACGGTTAATACTGGGCCGCGCATATAGGAACTGGACTGAAACTCAGCCCACGAGGTCAAGTATGAATGGCTGACAGTATGCCGCTCTAAAGTATGAACGGTGTGTTATGGGCCGCGCATGTCCAGAAGACATTAAGACCCATGAACAAGACATACGTACCATACTGGGCCGTATTGAAGATATGCGGTCGTTATTGGGCCGCCTATAAGGATATGCGGTCCACTACTGGCCGCACATGCCTCTCTTAGCCCAATTCGATCCAAGACTAATAAACCAGCGGTTCAGTCACGTAAATCGATGTTCTGGTGGTTCATTAGGTTCTTAGCCGGGATATACAGAAATCCCAAGATAATGGTAAGTTCGCCGAATGGTGTGTCCGGGGGTAAGTTCAAGACTAGCACAACTAAAAGGCTAATGACTTACTAGAAGTCCGCAATAGGTTCAAAATGTTCTACTGGGATAGAGTGGCTGTCCAGCAACCTAACATTCAGTTTTAGTCCTAATTTCCATGTTAATATATCAAGGATCACAATTTACATTTAATGTATTTGCCAAAAAGATGAATCAAGATGATAAGATAATGAACAAGATCATGTAGGAATGAAATAGCATGCATTTTACAGAAATTTACTTGAATGGCTTACCACTTATCATATGGGTTTCTAATTTACTAATTAACCATTAAGATGCTAATATGAATCATATAGAACTAATACTAAGTCGTTTACTACATAGATAAACGGTCCTGGAATGACCTTATATCTACCGGGCTAACAGGGACTATTTCTGGACTGAAGGGACTTGGGCGGCTAGGTCAGGACCGCCCAAGGGGTTGGGCGGTTCTCTGGGAGCCGCCCATGGGGTTGGGCGGTCATGGGCATGGCCGCCCATCCCTGGGTTGTGCGGTCAACTGGATGGCCGCCCATCCAATTATGTGGTCTCTGTGAGACAGTTCAACCTGCCAGGGGATATGTGGTCACTTGAAGACCGTTCAACTGGATATGTGGTTAGGTGAGGACCATTCATCCAGTTGTGTGGTCAGATGGAAACCGTTTAACTCAGGCTATACCAGGGTCAAAGTCTGGGCTTGAGTTGTACGGTCTATCGTAAGACGGTCTGTTGGGTTCTGTGCGTCCCCTCGTTGTCTTTGACAATGGTTTTGATGATAACTATATATTGTGTGTAAGTATTGTGAAAAATACTCACTGATCACTTTGGAGCTTATGTCGCAATATCTCATTTTGCTGGTTTGGATGCTTGGTGGATAACTTCTTTAGATGGAAAATGTGCTTTGTGAAGTCAACCTCACTTTTGATGATTGGTTCAAATTCTTAGACCTTGGGTCATATGCATTGACCTTGGTCTCTTGATGTATTTCATACATGATGTTTTTCATTGGTAAAATGATGACTAGGCCTTCATGCATATTATTGACATGCATTGGATTGCATTGGTTTTTTGTTGCATTGGGCTTTATATTTCAAAGTCTGTACATTGGCCTTCATCAGCCAAGTCCATACATTGGCCTTCATCCTCCAAGTCTACACATTGCCTTTTGGAATCAAAGTATGTACATTGGCCTTTGGCCATCAAGTCTATACATTGGCCTTTGGCCACCAAGTCTATACATTGGCCTTCACACATCAAGTCTATATATTGGCCTTCTTCAATCCAAGTCTATACATTGGCCTTCACACTTCAAGTCTATACATTGGCCTTCACACTTCAATCCAAGTCTATATATTGGCCTTCACACTATCAAGTCTATACATTGGCCTTCATAGTTCAAAGTCTATACATTGGGCTTCTATCTTCCAAGTCTATACGTTGGCCTTCTACCAAGTCTATACATTGTCTTGTGCCTTCAAGTTTCCAAGTCTATACATTCAGTTTCATGCATATACAAAGTGGAGATTTGAGTTTGCTCTCAATTCATCTAATTCATGTTGGCTTGATTAAATTGTATTTGAAAGGTGAACCTGTGAAAAATATGGTTTGGAAATGTTTGAATCAGTTGTGCATATAGTTGCACTTTCAACATACCAATGTGCAGGTTCATCAAGGTTGAAATGCATTGAAGAGGTGGTATTGTGTGGATAATACATTCAAGTTCGATTCTTCATTGGCATGGATCAAAGCATAGCATGAAATTGATTGTCTAAAGGTGCGGGTTCATTAAAGTCTAGAAATCTCTGAAATCACGGTAAGAATCTTCTTATGATGGATTTCCATGTGGGGAGATTAGGCTTACTTTATGCTTCATGGCTTTGGGGTTAATTGACTTCCAAATTGTCAATTTGATAATTGTAGTTCATATTGCACCATGCTCATGTTGAGTTCTATTCTTTTATGCAATATTTGATTGGTTTTGGTGTTACTTTACCAAGTGATTTATGCATGTTCTTGAGGAAGTTCTTGAGTTGAAAATGTGATCACATATTTATGTGCCTCATACCAATGCTTTCATAATCATATTACATGTCTTTTGGGTCTTGGACTCAAAACTAGTTCTAAATGTGAATGCATGATCCAAATATTTTAATTCATGATTGGGTTCAATGGATTGCATGTTTAGATCATTGGGAATGCATTTAAGAATCATTTTTCAAGGTCCCAAGATCAGTGGGTCGTGTAGTGCCCCGGATTTTTTGGATTTTTTTTTTCGGATCATCTTAGTGGGTCTCGGAGTGTATTTTGTGCTTTACACGTGTTTTTCCCTGATGTGCCTTTGGAACTCTTTGCAGGGCAAACCGTGGCGTTCTCCGACTCCGGGATGTTACCACTGCGTTGTGCTCTTCCCGAGGATCGCGGAGGTAATTTTTCGTAATTTTTTGAATTTATCAAATTTTCGGGTTTTACTATATATACTAACCCTTTTCTCTTCCCCCTCTCATTCTCTCTTTCTCACTCTCTCTCATCTCTTTCTCTCCCCCTCTCCCCGGGCGGCCGACGGTGGCGGAGGAGGGCGAGGCGGCGATGGCGGGAGGCGAGGAACGAGGAACGGGTCGAGGATCGAGGGCTGGTGGCGCGTGGCGCGTGGCGCGTGGAAGCTCAACCGCGGGTTCGTGGAGCGGCGAGGGGTTCACGGCGTTTTCCTCGCGGATCGACGAGCTCGGGGCGCGAAATCTTCGGTGGAGGTAGGGTGATGGACCCCCAGCTCGTGCTCTTCCTTTCCCGCGAGTTTGGTAGGTCGTGGAGAGCCGAGCGGGTCGTTTGGGGCGTTTTGGGGAAAATCATGTTTTGGGGAGTGATCACCCGATCTGGCGATTCGTTGCGTTTTAGGCCGATCCGAGGCCATAGATGCATGCTAGGGGTTGTTGGGGAGCTTCCCCTATGTTTTCCCCCTCATCCGTGGATGTTTGGGGGTGTGGCGTGGATTTTTGGGGTTTTCTCGCCGTTCCCGATTTTCTGAAATGGTCGCGGTCCACTAGAAACCGCTACCGTTTGGTCGCGGTCTTGGGAGAACCGCGTTCATCCTTTGTGTTTTGGTCGAGGAGGCCTTCGAGCGTCGTGGTCGTGCGATAGACCGCTTTGGCCTAGTCGCGGTCAGGGGATGACCGCTACTGTTTGGTCGCGGTCCTTGGGCGACCGCTACCATCAGGCTTGCGCGTGGCTGGTCACGGTTGTGAGATGACTGTGACAGCATGGTCGCGGTCGCCGGTCGACCGCTACCATCTGGTCGCGGTCACCAGGTGACCACTACCATGTTCTGGTTCCTGTTTGCGCTGTTTTGACCTCCGGTCAACCCGGTTGTGACCCAGTGGTTGACTTTAGGTCTCGTGAGTGTCTCGGACACCCCGTGGAGTTCCGTGATCGTGTCTTTGGGTGTCCAGAGGAGGTCCCACTTACCTCATTTTGCGTGTCTTGAGCTTAAGGGTCCAGGTGACCTTTTAGCGCTCCGATTGTGTTGTGTTGGTCTCCGGTCGACTCGGTTGTGACCCAGTGGTCGACCTCCGGTCTTGTGAGTATCCCGGACACCCCATGGGTTCTGTGTCCATGTTTTTGGGGTGTCAGGAGGGACCGTGTTACCTCGATTAGCGTGCCTGTAGGTGTGGTGGGTCCGGGTGACCCCACGTGTTCCGGGCTTTCGTGTTACGCATGATCGAGTCACCATGCATCGGTGGGTGTGCGGTGGGGTCTCCCCCGCATGTCGTGGGTTTCCTCTAGAAGGTGATTCCCATGTGGGCCATGTGCTTGGCCTTGGACTGCGAGTCCAGTTATCCGGCCTGGGGCTGGAGGTTTCCCGCTTGCTTCAAGATGGGAAATCGACATGGCGGCTTGTGTGCTGTCCGGGGAATCGTGCTTCTGTGTTTTCCGTGTGGCCCGTGTGGGTGGCCTTAGTCCCTTGCGTTCCCTTCCTGGGGGAGTGGTCTTGGCGACTCGTGAGTTGTCTCGGTACTTGTGCTACCGTGGTTTTAGACCTAGAGATTGGACTAGATTGACGGCCTTGTGCTGTCACGTGCAACGGTCTTGACCCCGAGTCTTGTGACTCAAGGATCGTTGGATGTAGTGCATCTAGAGGACTGTCCACAGTCTAGTGGCTTAGTGCCACTTGAGTTTTCTCGACTCTCGCACGTGGTGCGTGCGTGGCCGTGGACTGCGAGTCATGTTTCTTCTCCGACTGTGGTCGCCGTGCGACGGTGCTGGTACGTGGGATGGCCCCTGTACGTCGTCGGATTCGGACATTGTTTTCCGTTGAGAGTCTACTCCTTTAGTGACCCTCCACTAGTCGTAGCCTGCTTACACGCGAGTGGTCCCACCTGGGAGTAGGTGGAGAGGCTTACCTTTGAGACGGTTTATGGACCGGTTACCGTAGGCCCCTCGTCGGTAGCCAGAGTCCGGCTACGGGGGAAAACCGGTCAGAGGACCAGACCTAGTGACGCAAGGTCTGTGTGTGCACACGTGGTTGGGGACAGTGGACGCACGTCGACGGGCGTGACCCCAGCTAGTTACTTGTTTGTGGTTACTTGTACGGTGTTCGCGCCTCGGGTAGGACCTACCACGTCAGGTGGTTCACCTGCGGTGCGGTGTAAGACGTCAGGGGACGCTACCGGCTGTGCTTCTAGTGGGTGGTACTACTGTCGAGTTGGGAGTGACAGACTGTCAGTTTTCGTAACTTTGACCTTCGGGTTTTCGGTCGTGTCGACCGTTGAGTTTTCGGTTGTTTCACCGTGGCGCGTGTGTTGGTTTTCGCGCCGTGAGACTAGTGCTAGTGGCTTTACCGAGGTTGCGTCTTGTTGTGCGGTACCTGCGATCGGATGGTCGGGGTTGCACCTTGGATAGTGTGTCCAGGTCGGCTGTGTCCGGGGGACAGGCCTCTACGGCGTGGTTGCCGTGGGTTTTCACTTCGGTAGGTGGTGCTAGCGTGGTTCGGTAGCTTCGACTGCGTGATCGAGGTGTGCCTTCCGGTACAGTAGGAGTAGCTGTAGTGCTGAGTTTTGACCGGCCACCGGTTTGCTGTTCCTGCTGTAGTTGTAGCTTCCTTTCCGCTACCGCCGTTGTTTCCGGTTCGGGTTCTGCGGGATCCCTGCCGAGTCTCTATTTTGGAGACTCATTCCCTGCTTTTCAGGTGTAGCGGTTCTTCCTCGAGGTTCGAGGGTGCGGGGCGGAGGTTCTCAGTTGCCAACTTGCCAGGCCGAGTGTTCACTTGGCATGTGGTACGTTTTACTGCTTTAGACTGTACTTTCTGTTGGACTGGACTCTGTTGTAGTTGTTTATTTATTTCTGTTAATTATTGAGCTGTCCTGCTTTATTTCTTATTTCTTTGTGCCTCCACACTCCTTTTAGCCCTTCCGAGCCCTCCCGGCTCGTGGGCGGCGGTGCGAGTCTCGGGTTATCGGGCCTTCCCGGTAATCGGATTCTCGGGTCGTTACAGCTGGTATCAGAGCGGTGGTTGTGGACGTACATAGGAATTCAAAATATTGCAGTGATCAGAGTCCATAAGGTCCAGTACAGTCGGCAGCTGGCATAGGGGTTTGTGCTTATTTTTCCGCTTTGTTTCTCGCTTGAGTGCGCTGTGCGGCGCTGTGAAGGTGGTTGTTGTCCTCGGCTTTCATGCCAGCATGGGGTCTAAGGATTGAGGTTGAGAGCCTTCTCCCTCATCGGTGATGGCCCTGGTTGTGCTGCGTTGGGCAGAGGTTGCTGGCAGGTGTGAGCTCGCGGTGCTGCGTTCGAGGAATCTGCGGCGTGGTCAGGTGGCTGGAGAGGATTTTTCGTGGTTAAGTGGCCGTGAGCGTGCTCTGAGGGAACTGCTGTCGGTGTTGGCCACTCCAGCTTGAGATTTGTCCAGCTCCTGAGGCGTTCTGATCGAGAAGTGTGCTCGGGTGAGTGGAGGATCTTCTCGGTGAGCTGCCGTTTCGTCGAGCCTGATGATCTTGTCGTGCTCTGTGGCGTCAGAAACGACGTGTCGGTCCCGATTGTTTTATGGTTTTTGAGGCAGGATTGGGCTGTGGTGTCCCAGTAAGTCTTGCTCCTGCGCTCTTGCGTGTGAATGTGTTGTGTTCACCCTGGAGTTGGCTTGAGATGTGAAGGCTCCACGGTGAGTTCGGGACTCGAGGATGAGCGTTGGCGGTTGCTGGTTATGGCTCGTGTTGCGGCTCTTTGCGTGGCGTGTTACAGTTTGAGGAATCGCAACGGTGGTGCATCGAGAGGTGCTGTGATTGTGGTCTGACGTGGCACTCGTCGAGTGTGTCGGAGGCGCTGACCTGATGGAAGCGATGGTTTTCCTTGGTGCTTGATGGTGCTGTTTCCAGCGTGCGCGAGGTTTGAGGTCAAGTCGAGCGTGGAGTTCTTCCGTTGGTCGGAAGTGCGCTGGTTTCTCCATTGGTTGGAGAGATTGTGCTTGGCTGGGGTCGTCCTCTTGCATTGTGTGTTCGGATTGGTTGGCCTTCATGTGCCATGAAGTCCGTGCGAGACGTGCTCCTTGTCTTGGCAAGGTGGTTGCCTGTGAGAAATTGTGCCCATTCCCTTGTCGTGTGAGGGTGCTGGCGCTGTTCCGGAAGGACGAGTGCTAGTTGGGCGGTGTTTGCTTTCTCGGCTGTACGCGCGGATTTGAGTGCGCAGCGGAAGCGTGGTGGACCCATAACCCACTGGTTCAGGATCGTAGCGTTGGTTGCTATGGGCGGATTCCTGAGTTTGCGTTGAGCATCGGAGGATGGGTTCCTCGGTGTGAAACATGTTGTTGCCGTGCCATTGCTTGAGGTATTATGGTTGTTGGCACTGGCAGGATGGAGTGCTGGGAAAAGTGCTGGCTAGTGCGCCGCATGAGTACCCTGTTCCTGTGTTGGAAGCCGTGTCAGGCGTCGGTGTTGGACCTGGATGAGGTTGTTGAGGATGTCGCCTGACGATGGGTGAGGACGTGTTGGTCAGAGTCGGTGGCTTGGCGCCCGACTTGTGTTCCCAGTCGTGTCCTCGGATGAGATCGTTTTGGGGAAGTGATCTCTGCCAGGCTGTGGGTTCCTGTTGGTTCTACGGTCTTGTCGGATTGTGACGGTGAGATGTTTGTTGCTTTAGGGACCCGTGAGCACTGTTCAGGTGGTGTCCCGTGGCTCTGTGGTAAGGGAGGAATCGGGATTGGCAGGTGTCCACTTGTATTGATCGAAGGATTTGATGAGACCAGATGGATGAGTGACGCCTGTGGGCGGTGGCCTTTTTGTGAGATTGGCGTCGGATGGATGGTCCTTGATAGGACGTTGGTGTCACAATGGTTATCCCTGGTTTGGTGACCAGCATGGGATGATTCCCATGTGAGTCTGAGTCCAGTGAGGTGATGATTGAAGACACCAGGATCCGTCATTTGGTTTCGTCGTGCTCCCCGAGAGGGTCGAGAAGAAGGAAGAAGCTGAGCAAGCGGAGGTTTCCCGTTGACGAGCAGTTGGTGACCAGTGGATGGTCTTTTCAGAGACAGAAGATGCTGGTTGTTGGGGCTCGAGCGTGGCGAGAGCCGTGTGCCAGCGAGACCTTTGGTGGTTGTTTCTGTGATGTGCCTTTCCGGATGGGATCTGGACTTTGTCGAAGTTTGTCTGCTGACCATTGGATGGATCAGTAGCTGTTTCTCATGACGAGGGTTGTGATTCCTCGGTGAGCGAGATTGTGGCTGCAGTGCCATGGTGGATTCTCGCGTTGGCTGAGGTGATGCCGGGCTGTGTCCTTTGGTATATGCCTGCTCTGTTGGCCAGTGTGCTCGGCGTGAGGAGCGAGGTGTTGTTTGTGATTGTAAGTCTGGCTGTGTCCCTCAGGATCGGTGTTTTCGTGAGGATCGAGGTTTTCTGTGCTGGGGCTCTGACAGCGTGTCAGTTCGTTCAGTGTTCTTCCCCTATGACTTTGTGCTTGGTCCTGAATTTCGAGGACGAAATTCCTTTAAGGGGGGAGGGCTGTAATGCCCCGGATTTTTCGTATATTTTTTTTTCGGATCATCTTAGTGGGTCTCGGAGTGTATTTTGTGCTTTACACGTGTTTTTCCCTGATGTGCCTTCGGAACTCTTTGCAGGGCAAACCGTGGCGTTCTCCGTCTCCGGGATGTTACCACTGCGTTGTGCTCTTCCCGAGGATCGCGGAGGTAATTTTTCGTAATTTTCTGAATTTATCAAATTTTTGGGTTTTCCTATATATACTAACCCTTTTATCTTTCCCCCTCTCATTCTCTCTTTCTCACTCTCTCTCATCTCTTTCTCTCCCCCTCTCCCCGGGCGGCCGACGGTGGCGGAGGAGGGCGAGGCGGCGATGGCGGGAGGCGAGGAACGGGGAACGGGTCGAGGATCGAGGGCCGGTGGCGCGTGGAAGCTCGGCCGCGGGTTCGTGGAGCGGCGAGGGCTTCACGGCGTTTTCTTCGCGGATCGACGAGCTCGGGGCGTGAAATCTTCGGTGGAGGTAGGGTGATGGACCCCCAGCTCGTGCTCTTCCTTTCCCGCGAGTTTGGTAGGCCGTGGTGAGCCGAGCGGGTCATTTGGGGCGTTTTGGGGAAAATCATGTTTTGGGGAGTGATCGCCCGATCTAGCGATTCGTTGCGTTTTAGGCCGATCCGAGGCCATAGATGCATGCTAGGGGTTGTTGGGGAGCTTCCCCTATGTTTTACCCCTCATCCGTGGATGTTTGGGGGCGTGGCGTGGATTTTTGGGGTTTTCCCGTCGTTCCCGATTTTCCGAAATGGTCGCGGTCCACCAGAAACCGCTACCGTTTGGTCGCAGTCTTGGGAGAACCGCGTTCATCCTTTGTGTTTTGGTCGAGGAGGCCTTCGAGCGTCGCGGTTGTGCGATAGACCGCTTTGGCCTAGTCGCGGTTAGGGATGACCGCTATTGTTTGGTCGCGGTCCTTGGGCGACCGCTACCATCAGGCATGCGCGTGGCTGGTCGCGGTCGCGAGATGACCGTAACAGCATGGTCGCGATCGCCGGTCGACCGCTACCATCTGGTCGCGGTCTCCAGGTGACCACTACCATGTTCTGGTTTCTGTTTGCGCTGTTTTGACCTCCGGTCAACCCGGTTGTAACCCAGTGGTTGACTTTAGGTCTCGTGAGTGTCTCGGACACCCCGTGGAGTTCCGTGACCATGTCTTTGGGTGTCCAGAGGAGGTCCCACTTACCTCGTTTTGCGTGTCTTGAGCTTAAGGGTCCAGGTGACCTTTTAGCGCTCCGATTGTGTTGTGTTGGTCTCCGGTCGACTCGGTTGTGACCCAGTGGTTGACCTCCGGCCTTGTGAGTATCCCGGACACCCCATGGGTTCTGTGTCCATGTTTTTGGGGTGTCAGGAGGGACCGTGTTGCCTCGATTAGCGTGCCTATAGGTGTGGTGGGTCCGGGTGACCCCACGTGTTCCGGGCTTTCGTGTTACGCTTGATCGAGTCACCATGCATCGGTGGGTGTGCGGTGGGGTCTCCCCCGCATGTCGTGGGTTTCCTCTAGAAGGTGATTCCCATGTGGGCCATGTGCTTGGCCTTGGACTGCGAGTCCAGTTATCCGGCCTGGGGCTGGAGGTTTCCCGCTTGCTTCAAGATGGGAAATCGACATGGCGGCTTGTGTGCTATCTGGGGAATCGTGCTTCTGTGTTTTCCGTGTGGCCCGTGTGGGTGGCCTTAGTCCCTTGCATTCCCTTCCTGAGGGAGTGGTCTTGGCGACTCGTGAGTTGTCTCGGTACTTGTGCTACCGTGGTTTTAGACCTAGAGATTGGACTAGATTGACGACCTTGTGCTGTCACGTGCAACGGTCTTGACCCCGAGTCTTGTGACTCAAGGACCGTTGGATGTAGTGCGTCTAGAGGACTGTCCAGAGTCTAGTGGCTTAGTGCCACTTGAGTTTTCTTGACTCTCGCACATGGTGCGTGCGTGGCCGTGGACTGCGAGTCATGTTTCTTCTCCAGCTGTGGTCGCCGTGCGACGGTGCTGGTACGTGGGATGGCCCCTGTACGTCGTCGGATTCGGACGTTGTTTTCCGTTGAGAGTCTACTCCTTTAGTGACCCTCCACTAGTCGTAGCCTGCTTACACACGAGTGGTCCCACCTGGGAGTAGGTGGAGAGGCTTACCTTTGAGACGGTTTGTGGACCGGTTACCGTAGGCCCCTCGTCGGTAGCCAGAGTCCGGCTACGGGAGAAAACCGGTCAGAGGACCAGACCTAGTGACGCAAGGTCTGTGTGTGCACACGTGGTTGGGGACAGTGGACGCACGTCGACGGGCGTGACCCCAGCTAGTTACTTGTTTGTGGTTACTTGTACGGTGTTCGCACCTCGGGTAGGACCTACCACGTCAGGCGGTTCACCTGCGGTGCGGTGTAAGACGTCAGGGGACGCTACCGGCTGTGCTTCTAGTGGGTGGTACTCCTGTCGAGTTGGGAGTGACAGACTGTCAGTTTCTGTAACTTTGACCCTCAGGTTTTCGGTCGTGTCGACCGTTGAGTTTTCGGTTGTTTCACCGTGGCGCGTGTGTTGGTTTTCGCGCCATGAGACTAGTGCTAGTGGCTTTACCGAGGTTGCGTCTTGTTGTGCGATACCTGCGATCGGATGGTCGGGGTTGCACCTTGGATAGTGTGTCCAGGTCGGCTGTGTCCGGGGGACAGGCCTCTATGGCGTGGTTGCCGTGGGTTTTCACTTCTGTAGGTGGTGCTAGCGTGGTTCGGTAGCTTCGACTGCGTGATTGAGGTGTGCCTTCCGGTACAGTAGGAGTAGCTGTAGTGCTGAGTTTTGATCGGCCACCGGTTTGCTGTTCCTGCTGTAGTTGTAGCTTCCTTTCCGCTACCGCCGTTGTTTCCGGTTGGGGTTCCGCGGGATCCCTGCTGAGTCTCTATTTTGGAGACTCATTCCCTACTTTTCAGGTGTAGTGGTTCTTCCTCGAGGTTCGAGGGTGCGGGGCGGAGGTTCTCAGTTGCCAACTTGCCGGGCCGAGTGTTCACTTGGCATGTGGTACGTTTTACTGCTTTAGACTGTACTTTCTGTTAGACTGGACTCTGTTGTAGTTGTTTATTTATTTCTGTTAATTATTGAGTTGTCCTGCTTTATTTCCTATTTCTTTGTGCCTCCACACTCTTTTTAGCCCTTCCGAGCCCTCCCGGCTCGTGGGCGGCGGTGCGAGTCTCGGGTTATCGGGCCTTCTCGGTAATCGGATTCTCGGGTCATTACAAGTCGACCCCCCATGCTCAATGGGTCGTCCCCTGGGCAAACAGGTTGTTTTTAAGCTTCTGGCTGAAAGTGGGTCGACCCCCCTCTGCAAGTGGGTCGACCCCCCTGTAAAATCTGCCCAGACAGCATCTGTCTGGCAGGTGGGTCGACCCCCCTCCAAAGTGGGTCGACCCCCCCTGTTCGCAGCACCGTGCGGGATTTCCGTAAGTCACCGTAACCCGACCAAATCACATCCAAATGGGCTGAAAATTTACACACTTGCCCTTGGGTTAGTAATGAACATATTAGGGTGGTTTTGCTAGGGTTTTACAAGGGTATTGTGGTCTTTTGCACAACTCATCCCTCTTGTATATATAACATACGAATTTGGGGTTTTATCAATCTCTTTTGGCTAACATTGTTCTATTTGTTGTAGGAGAGAAAGAAGAGAGATCAAGGAAGCTTCAACGCTAGATTCGATCTACATCCCTCGACATTTGGAGCTCGTGGAAGAAGAAGAAAAGGAGCGGATCATCAAGGGGATCAAGAGGACACTCTCAACGTCATCATCCAGCTACCCTCCGACCCGTGGCATAGAGAAGACATTCCATAGCCCTTGTTCTTCGATAGGAATTTCTTTCTACATCCTTTTTGTGCTTAATGGAGTCAATCTCTTTAGGTTTCTAAAGTTATAATGATCATATCCTTCGTTTCTAAACATCATGTCTGTGAGTGTGTGAACCGTCGGTGAACGGTTGTGGAGTTATTGTGCCGCGGGCATTGCAGCTTGTGTGTGTGTGATTGTTCGTCCCTTGTGGATCGTGTACGGAGCTGCGTCTCGGTGTGTGCTTATTGTGGGAAAGTTTCCCTGTGGATTATTGTGTGTTGACGGAGCTGCGACTCCATGTGGTTTTCAGTGTCCGGGGCGAGTTCCCCGATTTTGTGTGTGGGTGTGTGTGCTGCAGTGGTAGCTTGTTGGGGGATTTTCCTCGTGTGTGGATATTGCTGCGGAAGCAGCGTGTGTGTGTGTGGTTGGGGTTCATCCCCGTGTTGCTACTTCGGTAGCGTGTAGTGAAGCCTCACCCGGTTGGGTGAGGGGTGGACGTAGGGAGCCCTCGTGGTCCCGAACCACCTAAAAATCTCCGTGTCCTTTGTGATTGCCTATGTGATTGTCTCTTTCTTCTATCTCCCTTCACAGGTTAATCTAATAGATTTTTTACTCACTACACCGCTGCACACTGCTACTTCTGTTATCCGTGTTAGGCATAATTGTATCTATCGGTTGCATTGTTGTTACGAGTGAGATCGGAAAGATTGAGAGAACTTGTTAAATCTCATGTTTGTTTAGGGTAATCAAGTAGTTGATTTTAATTCCACTGTGATCAATTCAGAAAGTTTTTTAAATCCGCCATATAGGTCTAGGGGACAATTCAACCCCCCTTCTTGTCCGCCATCTAGTCTGGGCCAACAATTGGTATCAGAGACCAGTCTCTGATTTTTATTTAGCGGACCTCACGGTCTAGGAGAAAAGATCTTTTTATGATGGCTAGTCTAAATTCAGTTCCTGTCTTTGATGGTTTTGATTTTACATCATGGCTTGGAAAATTGTGTGTTTGGATTTCTGGGATTGATCCGAAACTCATAAAATTAATCTCTCATGGTCTACATGTCTTACCCAAAAATGAACTAAGGTGGACTGATAAACATAGGAAAATGAACTCTGATAATCTTTTTGTTTTGAATTCTCTTAAAGCTGCAATTGACTCTTACAAATTTCCGTTTGTTCTTGATTGTAGCTCGATCAAAGAAATCATGGATCAACTGATCAAGCTTCATGAAGGAGGGCTACAAGATGCTTGCATGATGGCAAATAGTGAGGATGATCATTCAGGCCTAGAATCCAAGGAGGTATCTTCTGACTCAAATTCTGATGATGAATTAAGTTTTGAAGAATTAATGGATGCCTATGATGAGTTGCTTGAAAGACATAAAACAGTAAAATCTGAAAATAAAAAGCTCAAGAAGAAACTTGAAAATCCTTTTCATGAAAATGCTTTATGTGAGAAATGCTTAGAACTCAAAAATGTGAATGAATCTCTCTTCGCTGATGTTGAAATGCATAGAGATAAAATTTGTTGTTTGATAGAGGAAAATGAAAAGTTGAATGAACAAATTAAGGCATTGAGTGATGAGCTCTCTGTCTATCAAAAGGGAGAATGGGTGATTAATGATGAGTCTGAAAAGTTGAAAGAACTGAGAAAGGAAATAGAAAACTTCAAAAATTTGAATGACAAATTTGAATCAAATAGAGCAATGAATAAAATTGTTAATGATAACGTGAGTTTTCAAATGAAAGAACTTGAACACACCTCCATGAACAAAAATTCATTTGACAAACTCCAAAATAAAAATAATGCATTGTTGATTCAAATTTCCTTACTTGAAAGTAGATTGAAAAATCTTGAAAAGATTGAAAAAGGAAAAAGTGTGATTGTTGATGATTGTGACAAACTGCATATTCTTGAACAAGAAATTGAAAGTCACAAAACAGTTAATTGCCTGTTGAATGAGAAAATTGTTTCATGTGAACAAGAGATTGCTAACTCTCATTTGCAAATCATGAAACTAGAAAATGAAATTAAGATGATGAATGGATCTTTGTCCTTGTATGATAAAGAAATTGAAAAACAAAAAGATGTTGTTGATTGCTCTCCTGTGCATGCAAAATCCTCTGTTGTTAAACATAATCATGCACCAAGTAGAAGGAGGAATGTTTCATGCTATTATTATGGACAATATGGACATGACATGTATGATTGTTCCTTGATGGAATTTGATGATAATGAAGCATTGAAGTCACAATTGAAAATTGTTGATAAGCCTAACAATCTTGATAAACCAATGAAGAAAACCTTCAATGCTCATTGCTATTACTGTGGATTGCATGGACATGTTTTTGAAAATTGCTTCATTAAGAAAAATGATGATGAATGGTCTCTCAGAAAGAATTCTTCTTGTCATTACTGTGGTCAAAATGGACATGTGATGAATGATTGTCATGTAATGAAAAATGATGACAATTGGTTTTTGAAAGGAAAATCTTCCAATTGCTATTATTGTGGTAAGAATGGTCATTCAATGGATGATTGTTCCACCATGAGAAATGATGATGATTGGTTTGCTAGGAGATACAAGAATCCATCTGTTCATGTTAGGACTAACCCCTCGGGACCCAAGATGGTTTGGGTACCCAAACATCCAACTTGAGAATCTATTTTGCAGGGGTACCTTGAGGTCAAAGAAATTAATAAACATTGGGATCTCAAGGTGAGGAAGAAAATGATTTGTTTTGAAATTTTTGTCTCACATGGTTCTCTTTGAAAAAATCTGAAAAAGGTAAAATTTATGTTTCGAGAAAAAATGCTTCCAACTTAGTTCACTGGTTATGATATCTTTTGGAAATCTTGAGAATTTTTGAGTTCCATGTCAGAATGACTTGATCACTTCTGTTTTCACTCCATGTGAATAAATTCTGTCTTCAAATGCTTTACTCTTCTCATAAATTATTTTCACACTTATAATCAACTCTTGTAAATAAAATTTGGTTTGAATGCTTCTCATTGTGCATAGAGTTTTCAAACTCTTACTTACTTTTTGTAAATAATCACTCACTTGTGCATACATAGATCACATGCTTAAGTTGCATAAAACATGCTGCACATATCATATACATCTTTACACATTTGTAAATATAAGTTTGCATGTGCATACATATTTCACATACGCATCCACATGCTCATATCATGCATACTCATGCATATCATTTGCATATTCTTCATACTTGTGTGCTTGAATGTCTTGATTTTTCGGTATATAAAATGGTGTTTGTGGAAGGCTGGATTATGTCTAGCTGGAAGCTTTCACTATGCGTGATGGTGGTCTTCGGACCTATGTTCCCCGCCGCGTACCGAAAATCACTTTGTTTGAATAGTTTGCTATATCCTTGCTTGAATGCATGTATATAATTTTAGAACACAATTCCTTGCAAATCTTCTAAGACCTCACCTCCTTGCTATATAAAATGCAGTGATTTTAATCATTTGTGAAAAGTGACATATACAAAGGAGGATGATTTATTTCAACTGTGCATACATTTAGGGGGAGTCATAACTGTGTATAGGCAAATTCATCTTCTACATCCAAAGCAATTACCCATACATTATTCCAAAATGATGCATATGACTTTGATTGATAAGGATTTCAGAAATTCTTTTTAACACTTCATGGGAAACAAATTTCTACATGAAAATTGAGAGATTCGTGAGAAAAAAACTGCCTACCCCGCATGCTTAAATAAGTGGTATGTCTAACTGAGTAGCCGGGAATCCCCACTGAAATAAATGAGGAAACTCGCGTCGAAAAGTGAAACAAAATTCACATTTGTGATGGATCCTAGTAAGCCGGGAAACTCCATTGAGACACATGAGGTGACTCGCGCCGAACAGTGAAATCTAATAAAAGAAAAATAAAAAGAGGTTGAGCGAAGCTACCAATAGTCGAGGATCAAAATGGAAGTGTAGGAAGGAAATAACCCTCTAGTGTTTTCTAGAAACTCTGCTAATATCCATATAAACTTGAAGTTCATTGCTCATTTACATAAATTTCAATTGGGTATTTTTGTGATGATTGTATATCTTGAATTTGTTCTTATCATGGCTTATGTAGTACCTTGCATATATGAATGCACTACCTTTTTTTGATTATGGTTCATATCTCACATTTTGATTTTGAATGAACTGTTCTTTTGCTATCCCCTTACCCCATTAAGGGGGAGCTATAGTACTGTTTGTGTGCTTAACTCCAATGCATGCTTGCTTGTTTGCTTGCTTGCATACTTCATTTCACATTTAAGTTTGCATACATTTTGCTCTTGACAAATGGGGAAGAATAATGTGCTCTTCTAGCACAATACACTCTGTGCATAACTCAATTTTCAGATTTTGCATATAGTTACCTTATGCCACTTGTGCATATTTTGTTAAACATATAGCAAAAATTTACAAAAATTGAGCCTTTGCAATTATTTCACACGTCTCCTGATTGCACATCAAATTCCACACTTTTGATTACTTCTTAGTTTACACACCTTTCTCTCATGGTAGGTGTATTCCCTCAGTCCCCCATTTTTTTGCTAATGACAAAGGGGGAGAGAACTTTAACATTGTTACAATATATTGTCATCATCAAAAAGGGGGAGATTGTTGGGTTCTGTGCGTCCCCTCGTTGTCTTTGACAATGGTTTTGATGATAACTATATATTGTGTGTAAGTATTGTGAAAAATACTCACTGATCACTTTGGAGCTTATGTCGCAATATCTTATTTTGCAGGTTTGGATGCTTAGTGGATAACTTCTTTAGATGGAAAATGTGCTTTGTGAAGTCAACCTCACTTTTGATGATTGGTTCAAATTCTTAGACCTTGGGTCATATGCATTGACCTTGGTCTCTTGATGTATTTCATACATGATGTTTTTCATTGGTAAAATGATGACTAGGCCTTCATGCGTATTATTGACATGCATTGGATTGCATTGGTTTTTTGTTGCATTGGGCTTTATATTTCAAAGTCTATACATTGGCCTTCATCAGCCAAGTCTATACATTGGCCTTCATCCTCCAAGTCTACACATTACCTTTTGGAATCAAAGTATGTACATTGGCCTTTGGCCATCAAGTCTATACATTGGCCTTTGGCCACCAAGTCTATACATTGGCCTTCACACATCAAGTCTATACATTGGCCTTCTTCAATCCAAGTCTATACATTGGCCTTCACACTTCAAGTCTATACATTGGCCTTCACACTTCAATCCAAGTCTATACATTGGCCTTCACACTATCAAGTCTATACATTGGCCTTCATAGTTCAAAGTCTATACATTGGGCTTCTATCTTCCAAGTCTATACGTTGGCCTTCTACCAAGTCTATACATTGTCTTGTGCCTTCAAGTTTCCAAGTCTATACATTCAGTTTCATGCATATACAAAGTGGAGATTTGAGTTTGCTCTCAATTCATCTAATTCATGTTGGCTTGATTAAATTGTATTTGAAAGGTGAACCTGTGAAAAATATGGTTTGGAAATGTTTGAATCAGTTGTGCATATAGTTGCACTTTCAACATACCAATGTGCAGGTTCATCAAGGTTGAAATGCATTGAAGAGGTGGTATTGTGTGGATAATGCATTCAAGTTCGATTCTTCATTGGCATGGATCAAAGCATAACATGAAATTGATTGTCTAAAGGTGCGGGTTCATTAAAGTCTAGAAATCTCTGAAATCACGGTAAGAATCTTCTTATGATGGATTTCCATGTGGGGAGATTAGGCTTACTTTATGCTTCATGGCTTTGGGGTTAATTGGCTTCCAAATTGTCAATTTGATAATTGTAGTTCATATTGCATCATGCTCATGTTGAGTTCTATTCTTTCATGCAATATTTGATTGGTTTTGGTGTTACTTTACCAAGTGATTTATGCATGTTCTTGAGGAAGTTCTTGAGTTGAAAATGTGATCACATATTTATGTGCCTCATACCAATGCTTTCATAATCATATTACATGTCTTTTGGGTCTTGGACTCAAAACTAGTTCTAAATGTGAATGCATGATCCAAATATTTTAATTCATGATTGGGTTCAATGGATTGCATGTTTAGATCATTGGGAATGCATTTAAGAATCATTTTTCAAGGTCCCAAGGTCAGTGGGTCGACCCCCCATGCTCAATGGGTCGTCCCCTGGGCAAACATGTTGTTTTTAAGCTTTTGGCTGAAAGTGGGTCGACCCCCCTCTGCAAGTGGGTCGACCCCCCTGTAAAATCTGCACAGACAGCATCTGTCTGGCAGGTGGGTCGACCCCCCTCCAAAGTGGGTCGACCCCCCCCTATTCGCAGCACCGTGCGGGATTTCCGTAAGTCACCGTAACCCGACCAAATCACATCCAAATGGGCTGAAAATTTACACACTTGCCCTTGGGTTAGTAATGAACATATTAGGGTGGTTTTGCTAGGGTTTTACAAGGGTATTGTGGTCTTTTGCACAACTCATCCCTCTTGTATATATAACATACGAATTTGGGGTTTCATCAATCTCTTTTGGCTAACATTGTTCTATTTGTTGTAGGAGAGAAAGAAGAGAGCTCAAGGAAGCTTCAACGCTAGATTCGATCTACATCCCTCGACATTTGGAGCTCGTGGAAGAAGAAGAAAAGGAGCGGATCATCAAGGGGATCAAGAGGACACTCTCAACGTCATCATCCGGCTACCCTCCGACCCGTGGCATAGAGAAGACATTCCATAGCCCTTGTTCTTCGATAGGAATTTCTTTCTACATCCTTTTTGTGCTTAATGGAGTCGATCTCTTTAGGTTTCTAAAGTTATACTGATCATATCCTTCGTTTCTAAACATCATGTCTGTGAGTGTGTGAACCGTCGGTGAACGGTTGTGGAGTTATTGTGCCGCGGGCATTGCGGCTTGTGTGTGTGTGATTGTTCGTCCCTTGTGGATCGTGTACGGAGCTGCGTCTCGGTGTGTGCTTATTGTGGGAAAGTTTCCCTGTGGATTGTTGTGTGTTGACGGAGCTGCGACTCCATGTGGTTTTCAGTGTCCGGGGCGAGTTCCCCGATTTTGTGTGTGGGTGTGTGTGCTGCAGTGGCAGCTTGTTGGGGGATTTTCCCCGTGTGTGGATATTGCTGCGGAAGCAGCGTGTGTGTGTGTGGTTGGGGTTCTTCCGCGTGTTGCTACTTCGGTAGCGTGTAGTGAAGCCTCACCCGGTTGGGTGAGGGGTGGACGTAGAGAGCCCTCGTGGTCCCGAACCACCTAAAAATCTCCGTGTCCTTCGTGATTGCCTGTGTGATTGTCTCTTTCTTCTATCTCCCTTCACAGGTTAATCTAATAGATTTTTTACTCACTACACCGCTGCACACTGCTACTTCTGTTATCCGTGTTAGGCATAATTGTATCTATCGGTTGCATTGTTATTACGAGTGAGATCGGAAAGATTGAGAGAACTTGTTAAATCTCATGTTTGTTTAGGGTAATCAAGTAGTTGATTTTAATTCCACTGTGATCAATTCAGAAAGTTTTTTAAATCCGCCATATAGGTCTAGGGGACAATTCAACCCCCCTTCTTGTCCGCCATCTAGTCTGGGCCAACACGGTCCAACTCTGGGTGTATTCCGGTCACCCGTTCCACGTCCGATGAACGCTGGAAGGTTGAGGGTTGATAGGGTTGGATCTAAGACACTAATTTCTCATGGAAACGGACTTGAAACAACGGGCTTTTGGTGCCATTGGAAGGTTATGAAAAACACTACCTAACAGCAGGGTCAATTTCATAATTACTTTCTGAAATCACGATTTATAATGGCAGGAACACTAAAAACCCTAATTTGGACATGCTGTTACTAAATCGTGAAATTCTCACAATATACACAATGAAAATTGGGGCTTTTTATATCAAAAGAAAGCTTACTTGACGCTGATTCCAACCACATATGACATGTTATATGGGGATCAAGATTAACAACTCGAAATCACAATTTAACTCAAAAGAATACATCAAAAACCAAGTCTAGACATATCCTTACTCAGATCTGAAATTCTCTAAACATGATCCATAAAATTTAGGGCTTTCCTAATCAATGGAAAGAGTACGAAAAACTCTACAAGATGCATGGATCAATTTCATATTTACTCTCTTAAGTCTCTACTTAAATTGAAGAGGAACAAAGTTAACCCTAATTTGACATGCTTCTACTAAACCTCAAAATACTCGCAGGATACTACATGATATTTGGGGCTTTATATATCAAAAGAAATAGGACTTGATGTTGAACATTTTGATATATTACTTGAGGTTTGAGCCCGAGAGAACCTACCTCAATCAGGGAAGAAAGGAAGAAGAAAGGAAGAAGAACGGACACCGACATGTCATCACTAAACACCAGAGATCTCCCTTGATCGATCTCCACTGCGGCCACCGCTGCTACCAAAGGATTCTAGGGTTGCAGAGCTTTATTTTTATAGCTCATACACCTTCTGGAGCCATCGGTGCTGGGAGAATTCGTCGAAGCAAGTTGAGTGATTGAAACGGCGCCGTAATAGTTGACCTCACCAAAGCTCGACCAACTACAAGTTTTAGGGTTAGGGTTTCGATGAATTGGCAGAGGGGAAATGATCCTTAGATCGTGGCCTTTCATTTGCCACCAATTTGGGCTCATTTGATGGAGTATGAAGCTCTAATTCCGCGGTTTAAGTTAAGGTTAGGTAAGTGTGTACTTTGGGCTTAATCCACTAATTAGACCTAATTACGGATTTTTGTTGGGTCGACCACAGAAGATAAAGTTGTTAAATAAATCATCCTTTACCATTTTACCATTTTTGTAGATTTTTATAAGGTAGTCAAAAATTTCACTAGTTCTATTTACTAAGGAATTAAATATTAAATTCTGAAATTCATTCATTTCAATTAAATTTCAGATTTTTAAAACCGGGGTATTACATCAGTTCCAGTTCCGGCTACAACACCTTCACAGGCTAGCCGCCAGCTCCCAGTTCCAGTTCCGGCTACAACGCCTTCACAGGCCAGCCACCCAGCTTCCAGTCCCAGTCCCGGCTACAACGCCTTCACAGGCCGGCCACCCAGTCTCCAACCCCAGTTTCGGCCACGACGCCCTCACAGAGTAGCAGCTCGGCTCACAGGGCCAGTTTCGGCTACAATGCCTCTACAGGCCAGTCATCCGGCCTAGCTCCAGTTCCCAACTGTCGCACCTTCTCAGGTCGCCCAGTTGGCTCTAGCTCCAGTCTCCATTGCCAGTCGCAGTCCCAGATTCAATTTGCAGTCTTTCTCCCAGCCCCGGTCTCGGTTGCCATGTCTTCCTAGGCCACCCAGCTGGCTCAATCCCAGCTTCCCAGACGTATGCGAATCCCATTTTTCGGCTAACAGCCTAATGCTAGCCAACACTCCACCATCCAGTTCAGAGTCAATACACCTTCCAGAATCACCGCTTCGACCCTAAGCCACGTAAACCACCCTGTTCTTATGGGCCTACGTTGGTTCCCTGGCATCCAGGCTTTCATCCTCTAAGAGGGTTGGCCCCCACATATAGCCCTTTCCTTACCTCCACTACCCAGTGCTCAATCTCCAGTCTCTAACATCAGGTTCCCTGAACCCGGTCCCAGTTTTCCCCTATCACTCGTATAAGGACATCGTAGAACAAACAAGCACGGCTAACAGTAAGTGGTCATCAGTTCACGCGCATCACTCCATTACGTCGAAGAAGGGAGGAAACAGCCCAGGAAACAAAGGATCTGGAGTTTGTCATTAACACTCTATAAAAGGGGCCCAAGACATGCCCTTGGGGTAACAAAATCCATACGCTCCAGACATCAAAAAAAAGGGGGGGGGGAAGAAGAAGAAAGGGAAAGATATAGTCAAGTCTCGGGCTCAGCCCCCTTTAGCGCTGCAAGGTGAGAGTCTGCAGCTACAAGCTCCACCTCCAAGGTGGACAAAAGCTGGGCATTGGCTCCGGCCGTCGTATCAGCCACCTGCCACTTAGCTCGGATGCGCTCGGTGGCTGCCTGCTGCTCCTCCCAGGCCTTTCTCAAGGCCTCAACCCGGCTCTCCACCTCTCTCAACTGTGCGGCTCGCTCCTGAGACGCCAACGCAGTCACCTCGACGTGACTCCTCTGCTCAGCTATGGCTGACACGAGTCGAGCCCACTGCTCCTGCACCTCTCGGATCGCCGCTAGCCTCTGAGCTCTCTGCTCCTGAACCACATAGAGTCGCAAGTACTCGGCCCAGATCCCAGCTAACCCGGACATCCAGAGCTCGCGTGGGAATCCAAGCGCATGGTAGCCCTGGGTGCACTCTCGCAGCCGCTGTCTCAGGTCCTCCGGGGAGGGAATAGGCTCGCTCTGTGAGTAGCCCCGCACCCGCTGGAGCAGGGCGGCGCCTGCACTCATTTCTAGCAATGGCTCTGGCGGAGAAGCGAATGTAGGCCACTCGACCCCTAAATCCAGGGAGGGGTCTCCGGACGCAACCAGCACTCCAGTGGAATCTACGTAGTTCCGACAAATACCAATGGGAGTAAGCAACATAGGGAAACTTCCTTCGATAAACAAGGTGAAAAACTTGAGAAAAAAAAAGGAGACAAGTCTTGGCTCCTCACCTGAAGCAAGTCCAGCTGTCCCGATGACGTCATCTGCTGGGTTCGGGGAGGGCAACTGCACTTCCGCCTCAACAGTATCACAGGCCGGGGTCGAGGAGGGCAATGATTCCTCCACCGTCCGGTCATCTCCAGTAAGCACGGGTGGGATAGGAGGCTCCTCCTGCCCGCCCTCGTCAGGAGCCGACGTACGCTCCTCTCTGGACTCTGACGCTACGGGTAACCCGAGAACGTCAGCACTCTGCCTTATAGAGCTAACAAGGACCAAATGAAGATGAAAAGGACCACCGCATACCTCCAGAAGTGGCCCCCGTCGAAACCTCCCTACAAGCAGAGGCCCCAGAGGATGAAGAGCTCAAGCTCGAACCCTCCTCTGTCTCCATCTCCGAGCCGCTGTCATCTGGAGAGCTCGACGAGGCCCCCGACGAACTCCCGAAGGTGGCCGAACTGGAAGCTCCTGCAAGCCAACGAAGCAAACAAGATCATCACAAGACCCAGCTTCATACAAGGGCGGTTCTCTAACTAAGAGTTGCAAACAGAAAACTCACCGGCCGGAGCACTTCCCTCCGAAACCTTTTTGATGTCGACGATCTCCTCGTCGCCCTCAACCGGAGCCACTTCAGTAGGCCCCTCCTCTGCCACCTCAGCCCCGTTGCGAGGTAGCTCACCTTCTTCTAGAGGCGAAGATACACCTGTAAACAATGCCAATAGGATCTCAGCACTAGAAGACAATCAACATAGAAGGCTTAACAGAAATGATTAAGTCCCCAGCTACGTACCTGAGGGTCCCATGCTTGAAGACCCGACCAGTCCCACAGTGCAGGCCGACAGTACGGCTGGCAGGGAAACATGCTCCACCCCGGACAACAGCCGTGGCAACAGGGTAGAGACTTCTTCAGCCGTGGGCGGCATTGAAGCACTCCTCCCTTCAGGCTCCCCCTCAAAGGAGGGAAGGGACACTGATGGGCCAGTACGGACCAGCTCCTGAATCATCTCCAGAGTAGTGGCCGGATCCTCACCTGGCAGATGACATCATAAAGCCAGTCAGTGTCGGCATCCCCGCGACTATACAATGAAAGGGCTATACCCTCCGCAGCGATTCAGCACTTACCCAAGCCACCCTGGGTCGCAGCGGGCTCCTACCCGTCAACAGATGGGGGCACCTCGCCTCGCATCTCGGAGGGAGCTACAGTCTCTGATGTCCCGGCCACCTCTGCATGACGCCAGTAACTATGTTAACTCTCAAAATCAAGTACAGCCATAAACATAACGTGCTCGGTCCCAGAATCATTTACCTGGCTGAGAATCCTTTGAAGCCTTCCATGGCTCAAAATCAGAGAAGGTCTCAACATTGGGGGCGGTCTCGTCCATCATATGAAGGAGCCCCTCCACATCTATCTTATAATCGACCCCCTCGTCAGGAAGTGGGTCGACCTCCTGAGGTGGCGAGAAGGCCGCGTCAGCCCCGGTCTCCAGTGGCGTTGTGAAAAGCAAACCCAATCGCACAGGGTTAGCCGATCGTCAAGGCTGAATCAACAAAAAGCAAACGGGCGGATACATCACTTACTCAGAGTCGGTTCCACCTCAATATGCTCCCTGGCAGTGGGTCCCCGAAAAGGCTCACCAACCTCCCAGACTCCGGTCTCCACCCGGGGGCGTTTCCTCTGGGGCTGGAGGGCCCCGTCACCTTCCCCAGAAGATGTCCCGGTGGAGGGGTGATCCCTGTCCTGGTGGAGAGGTGATCCCTGTCCGCCGCAGAACCTGCCAATAAACACAGCCACACAAGATCTCTCAGCCAGGTACCCTAGAAAACAACAAAGTGGGGACAATAGGCTAATGAAGAGTTCCTACCTGAAGCCACAAAGGGGGTGAGCAGCAGAGGAACCAACTGCTTCGGCTTCAAGCCCACGACCCGTGCGACATTCGCGACCGCTTCCTTCACGTCCCTCAGAGTGTAGGCGCACTCTATAAGGGACATGAGCTCTATGGGTCCGGCCGACCTGATCGCATGGGCGATATGACGCCTCCAGTCGTCAAATGCCGTATTTGCAAAGCTCCCCTCTGGGAGCACTCGGTCTAGTGAGCCCCTCTGCTCGAACCCGCAGTCAGCTAGAAACTGGGTCCACCAAGTCCTCGACGTCCCAGGTCGAGGCGCCCTGGCTCCAGTACCTCCAGGTGCCGCCCGCGCCTGCAAACAGGGCTTCAGTGCCCCGTTGCTGCTCCACCCCGCAGACAGTGATCCTCGGCTCCCACGAGGCGCCTGTTACGCCAGCCGCTCTACCTCCCGGTGGATCCGAGATAAGGGAGTCCGCAGGAACCCGTCATCTAGTGTGATGAGGGGCAGATCCTCCCTCAGGAGGTAGGTCTCCTCAGCTTTCCGCACCACCGAGGCCTTTTGCCGATACTGGTGGCTGTGCTCGAACCACCACCTGGCATAGTGGACGTCGAACCGTTCCCTGCGTCCTAGCACAGGTGTCGGTAGTCGCTCCGGCTCTCGGTGACAGTAGAAGTCCCACTACGCCGTGGCTAGCAAATGCGCGTCCCGGCCTCTATACTGACCAACCGCCAAAGGGAACTCCTGGTTCGGTGGAATCCCCTGGTCGTACCCAAAGTTCCGAGCGAACCTGTGCAGGTAGTACGGGTCTAGAAAGCTCATCACGGACCGGTGTAGGGGCAGCACCGCTGGCCGGGTTCTCATCACCCACTCGGTGTACAATGCCGCGTCCGGCTCCTGCTGATAAGGAAGGGCGCAGGACGCCCGCCATTTGAAGGCACCAGAACCAGGTGGGAGTCCCTGGTGGCACTGTCAAAGGGAACACCCTCCTTGCCCCTGCCGGGCAAGTAACACAAGACCCTCCTGGCTTCTTCCAGCTGCACGACTGTGTCCCCGTCCGGCTGCCCGGTGAAGCTAAACAATAATGGTGCCGCCTGGTTCGTCACGGACCCACGAGACACCAACCCTGGAAACAGCATGCCAGCCTACTCACTGAGGTAGTGGGTCGACAGGAGCAGACTCCGCTCGCCTGGCGCCGGGTGCACCGCCAGTACCCCTAGTCCCTGGTAAACATTGGCCAGAGCCGCCGGGGCTAAGGCCAGCCTCCGTCCCTCCTCCAGTTGGCACGCAGGCCACAACAGCTCCACCCTCAGCTGGCCATCCTCCCCGTGGGGGACAACGAATGTCGCCAACTAGTATGCCAAGTACGCGGCCAGGTGGGTCATGTCTGGCAGTCTATAGGGGTTCACCCCTCCTCTGGTGCGTAGATATACCTGCTATACGTCCGAAAACGTAGCTTCACCTCTGTGTACTCCTCCCAGGGGGTCTGGTCCCTCGCGAACTCCTGGTGAAAGCAAAAAGGTCCGTCATAGAAGTGGCGGACCCACGCATTCAATGGCACCCTGAGAGTCTGCACTGCCCTCTCTCTCCCAGCCAAGGCTAGGTCCCTCCAGGTCTTCAGCAAATACCGGTAACTATAAGAAACCCGGTATCTCCCATGTCTGTCAGTATGGCTACGATGGAGGTCATCCAGCACTACCTCCTCGTACCCCTCGCCGCTAATCGACAGCACAGAGATCCTGTACAGAGACCACAGATCTAACGAAGTCTCTCCCTCAACCGCTGCCACGGTGTTCCACCTGCAGTTGAAGCGCTCTGCCAGTGCCTGTAGAAGCCCCGTGTAGCAGGGGTACCCATACAAAGCCACAGTCACCGCATATCTGATATCAACCCGGTCCAGCAGCACCCAGTAGTGGTGTACTATGCCCATCAATCACTCAGTAGCTCCCTAGCGATACCTGTGTGACGAAATCACCGCCCAGTGACCATACCAGCTAACGGCCATGTGTCACAGTATCCCGGATAGAAGGCTGTGGTCGTCATAACCTTCCCCGGCATACTCCAGCCCTGATGGCTCCAGTACTAACCCGGGACTGCCCTCTGTCTCTGCCCGGTGATGCCTGTGCAAATCCCAGAAAGTGGGACCCATCACTTGAGCACGGACCCCGAACTGGTCTGCTCGGCTGAAGAAGCCCAGGCACTCAGCCTAGGGAAACTGGCTCTGCCTCTAGTAGTCCACAGAGAAACTCAGAAAGTCGTAATGGACGATTCCATGCAAACTATCTCGGCCCACCAAGATCGCCCGCTCCAGTCAGCGACGGGCCCTAGCAACCCGAGAGTGACTCTCCTCCATGCCTGGCGGGACAAAGCACCCGATGAACACTAACAAGTGACGGTCCAAAGGGAACTCCACTGGGTAGCCGCCGCTGCGATCATAAGTGTAAAGCCCGCCTGCCTCCGACGCGCGGGCTAGCTCCATAACCCCAACTCCGCTGCCGCGCTCGCCAATGGGGCCCTCTGCCACAGCCGTGTGCCCCCAGTCGAGCTGCTCCACATCAGCCGTAGTAATGACGGGCGGACCCAAAGGGGGCATGGGCCGCTCGGTCCTCCTCACCCAGTGGTTCTCCTCCTGGACCACGCACCTCGGGACCCGCTCGTCCCTACCAAATCGTGCCATAGCTGCAAGACATAGCACCAAAAATAGTCAGCATGCCAGAAATTCAACACATGCAATACAATAAAGCACAAGTATATGAAGCGTTAAAATGCCACTACAACAACCCAGAAGGAGAGGTTCATGGGCCGTATGCCCTCGTCTCCGCCTCCGACGCACGACTAGTGGGGGGCATTTGTTGAACCTGGACAATTTCCCACGCAAAATACCCAGGAATAAGAGTTCGGGAATTTCCCTGAATACCTTCAAGGCACGGGCTACCCGGCCTCACTGACAACCCAGTGGGCCTGACCAACGGCCCCAACCCGCTAGCCGAGGTAGACGGCAGCACTAGCAATCAATCGAGACCACTCCCAACTCATAAGTTACGGACTTTGCCCGCATTCTACATGACCACCCGGGCCATCCCGGGGCCACTCCGACTACAAGCCACGCCACATGGCATCTAGTGAAAAGGCCAGGGGCCTATTCTGAGACACTTCTTTCAACCCTCCAAGGTCAAAGGAGAACCCAAATAGGTCAACCACAGGCTTTGGAGGCCCGTAGCAAGTGCATACGACTCACACACGTGTGTTCGACATTCGATCGAACATCTTGTGGGCGCACATGTTTTAACCCTTCTACACCAACCCACGGGCCATCCCGTGGTTCCAGTACGCCAATTGGGTCCTACAACTACCCCCCAGCAAGTCGGGGCCACCCCCGACCCTCAGACACGTGGCAATATGCCACTCGACTTTAGCGCTCGGGCCAACCCGAGGCTACTCTGCCAACTGTAGACACCCAATTTTAGCCGATAAATTAAGCATTTTCTTTGTTCTCCTAGTCGATGCCCCAATTGATCCTTAATTGGTTGATTTTCTAGGATTCCTTCCCTTTTCTTGGCCCAACGCTTCAATTCCATACCTTGGATCTCGTCTCGAGTCTGGCATTCCCGCGCTATTCGTTCTTATCGCTTTCTTGTTCATAGCGCGTTGTGGATCTAATTAAAATTATCCTTTGATCAGTTGTTATTTCTTGACATTTGATCATTATGACATCAATTTTGGGTGTTACTCTCGTTCAACATTTGATTAAATGACTGCCCAATGGTTTTTTCTCCGTTTTTATACCATTTAATGGGCCTTTACTTGTTGCGCTATATCTCCATAGCGCGTTCTTCATTATCGCGCTATGGAGGTATAGCGCCTTATCAGACAGAGTCCCTCTCCAGGCCGGACTCCCTTATTTCGATTCAGAGGCCTTATTGGGTAAGTTGCTGACTGTGTTTCTTATCCAGGAAGGTTTCTAAACCTAGCAGGAACCTTTCCCCCTCATTAATCGGCAATATTACCTCGATTTGAGCCGCCAATCATCGGATTGAATCAACTCCGACCTAGGGTTAATGTTCGACCTCTTTCCTATAAATTCATCCCTTTGGCCGTCGTTTGAGGGGGATGCAACTCGAGTTATTGACGAGGAGGAGGAAATACTCCGTGCACAATCAATAAATCCTCGCTCCTCGCACGTTCAAGGGAGTATTTAGGGCTTTTCCTTGTGTTCTTCCTCTTTCATCTTTCTTTTCCCCTCGGATTTTTAATCTTTGCATTGCATCCTGATTTCAAAACACTCCTTTTACAAAATACATGCATTCACACACACCACACCTATCTTTTGCCCATCCATAGGGGTTTAAAAACCACCAAACCCCCAGGTAATCGAGCCCCCCTTTTACATGCTTTTGATTAAGGATAAGGGCAGATTATACTCAAATCTCGATCTAATGGGCTTTATATTTGTTGTTTATGATTGTTCACAGGCACTGGAAGATTGATACGTGGAGCCCTTGCACCTTGGCCGGCCTTGGAGCAAGGAAGGAACGAATCCAAATACACGCCGCTACCTGTCTGATATCGCGCTATACGAAGCTAGCGCAACCTGGAGAACGCGCTAGGACGACATAGCGCGTTAATCTCCAGGCCTACGGCTCCCCTTTATGGATTTCTGAGGTATGTAACATGCCCCATCCTAATCTCTTATTTTTTGGCATGTCTCTGGCTTCAGTGGCGATCACGGATCTTAATTGTTGCATATGATTTTTCCCCTTTTTCATCATTAATTGAGTGCGATATCTTGTTTTAAAACAAAATCATCATCTTTTATCAATTTGGGGGTTAATCATAAATTGCAATCTACAAATTGGCGATCACGGTGGGACACTTTGTGCTACCACGTGCATTCTTCTTGTTGCCTGCTTATCAGTACATCAGTGTGTGTGTTTATTGGATTTTGAGCCCTTCCCCACTGACGAGTATCACGCTATGTGTCCATAGCGCCTTCTGTAGATCGCGCTGTGGACATATAGCGCGATAATCACTAGAGAATATATTCACCTACATCCTCTGTCGGGGTTCTGATTGCCATCTTCTCTGGTTGCATCATTGTATACTTCCTGTTGTATATTCACTTCTTTCATCTATTTTCCTTTTATTGTGCTAGTTTATATTTTTCTTCCATAGCGTTGCATTCATCCTTGCATTTGGTTTGAGAGACCTCCTCTCTCTACATTAGGATTCCACACACCCCCTTGGTGAAGGAAGGACCCTCCATTGAGCATTCCGTCTCTTTGGATTGGAAGTTCCTAAATCAAGCCTCCATAAGTCCCCGCACCCGTGGATTCCCTCACGGACGCCGGGCAGGTTGTACCCTTTTGAAGTCCCGAATTAGTTGGCCTATACGTGGTGAGAGAGTGTTCCTAGTTGGCATTGGAGTTAAATCTCATTTTGAAACTAAGTTCCTCCCCTTGTGTGAATCATATCAATTTGCATAAAATCATTAATTCACCAAGGTTCAAACATCAAAAATCAAGGTAACCATTCCAACTTGTGTGATCCTTGGCAAATTGTTTGCACATTAAATTGCTTGCATAATGGCTTACTTTGATAGATAAAATAACATGTTCAATTCAATTAATGTTCATGAGGGTGATCAACCTAGCACATCTTATTCCCCTCAATTTCAACATGTTCATCATTCTCACCATACTTTCAAGGGACCGCATCCTCCTTCTTATGGTCATGCCCGACCCATGGGCAATGTCCATCCTCATGGTCCCCCTACTCAAGTTCGAGCCACTATTCCTACGGGACCGTCTCGTCCTAATGATGGGAAAGTCTCTCAAATCTTGCATGCATTAGATCATCTCACCCCTCAATAGATCCAAGCCCTTAAGGCTGCCGTTGAGGGTGCATCTCCCTCATCTCATCCTCCTCACAATCCTCCACGGGGGGGCCATCACCCACCTCCCTCTTCTACTCATATTCCTAATCGGGTAGCCCATTACCCATCCCCTTCTATTCACACTCCTCCTCGGGTGATCCGACACCCGCCTCCTTCTATTCCTCCATCACGGCCCCGAGGCCCTTATGTTCCTTGCAATCCGGCCCGTCCAGGTTCTTTTACGGGTCATCCCGTCAACTCCCCTCCACGGCCTTTTTATGCGGCCCTTCCTCCTTCAAGGCCCTGCCAGCCCTCGGTTGTTCAAGTCACACCCCTCCAACGGTCTCTGCTTGATAAAGTCACTTTGATGGAGGAACAAATAAAGAGGGTCACGGCTCCTACCGCTCCGGTCAATCCTCTCCACGCCGCTTTGGATGAGATTACTGAGTTGGAGAGAGAATGGAAGGATAGGAGAGATGATTATGGTATCGGCATTCCAAGCGAGGAAGAACCAACAACTGAAGAATCCGAGGCAGTATACGATGATGATGAAGCTCAGCAGGCACCCCTTTCGAGTTTCCTTTGTTTCCCACTTCCCCCACTTTCATTTGATGAACCCCCTGCTCAGGAGGAAACCACCCTTAATTCAACCCCTATTTATGAGACTAGTTGGTGTTACGACGATGGGTCGATATTTCAATCGCCCGCGCCGGCGCCTATTGAGTCTCTTCCCATTCCCACTCCCACTCCTAACACCGCTTGCCCCGTTCGGCATTTCCTACGCACCAAACCTTCACCCATTAACCCTCCACCAATTACACCTCAACCCACTATACCATCAACCTTCACACTATTAGCCAACACTGAACCTTCCATTTTAAACCCTCCACCTATTCAGCCATTAACCTCCACATCGGCCTCCACCGAGCCTACCATTGAACTGTCCCCAATTCAACCTCCCGTTATCCCATTACCACCATCCTTAAAACCCACTTTACCTACCCTACCATTTAACCCTTCACCCTTACCTATGGTCAATCCTGAGCAGGATCCACCACCTTTTGCACTCGAGCTAACCTCAACCGCTTGCAAGCAAGGTGAGAAACTCGATGTGTTTGAACCTCCGCCTCCACTTACGCCAACACTTTCCATTATACCTCCACCACTCACAAAGCCTTCCGCCTCCGCTTCACCTCCTTCTATTACTCGGAATGTGGGTGCTTCTGCAAGTATATGTGCCGAAGATGATCAAGAGCCGGGCAAGACAGATTTGGCCACGGCTATGCGATTCAAGATTCAAGAATTCATTTACCGGATGCCAATCCGGATTATTGTGCCAAGCATGGTCGCGGAGGCCAAGTCACCATCATTGTTCAGAAGAGAATGCCAGGTGTTGATGTCACCCAAAGGCCGGGCAGGGCACCCCTTGTTCCAATTTTCAAATCTTGATTCCATTCCTGTATACAAGGGGCGAATGCCCATTTTGTTCAACACTTCTTATACACCACAATTAATGGGCATGGCAATGCTTCATGTTCCAACTTTCCAACTCCCTCACATCATTGATCCTTGCCTTCCAAGGGGGTTGTCATTTATTAGCGAAGCTTCTTCCATTGGGCCGATTGGCTATACTCTTTCACTGCCGTGGAGGGGCAGTTATCTTGGCGCTAAGGGGCCTTCCACTCTCTTATCTACCTTCCGCTCAATTCCATCCATATTCTTGTCTATCACATTTTCTTCATGGGCCACTCCCAGGGGAAAGAGGAGGACCTCTCCTTCTCACCCTTCATCTTCTTCTTGTTTTCCGTCTTCTGTCATGCATTCATTCTATTCACTGCATTCATTGCATCCATCGCATTGCATTCGCATACATTTGCACCTCCTGCTCCCCGGGTTTCCAAACCCGTATCTTCCCCGCCTTCCGGCACCTCCGGATATTCCGCACTTCCCATCTTATTCATCTTCATCTTTTTATCCACTATCCCTGGGGCATCGCGTCCCTTTTCCTGCTATCTCCCTGGAACCTCCAGGAATTTTATCCCTCCTCTTTGGGCATCTCGCCCTTTCTGATTCTATCCCTCCGAAACCTCCGGACCTTTCTCTCGGGCATCGCGCCCCTTTCCATTCTCCTCCTCCGGAACCTCCGGACCTTTCTCTCGGGCATCGCGCCCCTTTCCACTTTCCTCCTCCGGAACCTCCGGACTTTCCCCTCGGGCATCGCGCCCCTTTTCATCTTCTTCCTCCGGAACCTCCGGATTTTCCCCTCGGGCACGACGCCCCTCTCCACCTTTTTTATTTGCTTCCTCCGGAACCTCCGGACTTTTCCCTCGGGCACGACGCCCCTTTCCATCTTCTCCTTCCTGATTTCATTCCTCCGGAACCTCCGGATTTTTCTCTCCTCCCTGGGCATCGCGTCCCTCGGCATTTGCTTCCTCCGGAACCTCCGGACCCTCCATCTTTCTTCCGATTCATCTTTCTAATCTTCCTGAACATCACATCCTTCATTTTTTTCTTCCTTTTCCATCATCTTTTTCCCTATTTCGTCTCAGGGCATCGCGTCCCTTCTTTTGTCATCCCTCCGGAGCCTTCGGATTTTTCCTCTCACGATTCTCCTCTACCTCCGGACCCTCCGGATCCACCTCTTTCCATCTACCAATTTCTTCTTCTGATTCCTCCTGATTCTGGGTCTGACCCAACTTCTCCCACATCCACTGCCTTGGGCATTTGCCCTTTTTCCCACTGCTTTCGAGGCTTTAGTCCTCACTCCTCCTTCTAATTCTCCGCTTCTTCTGTAGACCTTTCATGTGATCAGGGTCTCCACACCTTAGTGAGGGAGTTCTAGCCCTCGCCTCTTTTCCTTTTCTCCTTATTCGTCTGAGTCTGCTCTTGACATCACTCCTTCTTGTTAAGCCACCTCCAATCCTTTTATGCGCTAAAAGAGGACTATTCCATGATGATCAACCCCGCCTCTCGCGGCATTTATTTCAAGAAAGGGCGCAAGATAACATATTTGCGTAAGTAAACATTTTTATGACATCATTTTCTCATTACTTCACGCATGATTTTCAAAATAAAGTGCTTCTTAACGAAATCAAAAGTGGTGTTTTAGACCTTTATCTTAGGCTTTTGTTAAAACATTCCAAGAAGAGTCTTTAGGCTTGCTATTGCAGCACCTCTGGTTAATAAAAACCCGCGCTGGGAATTCAATATTCTCTCCCCGCTTGTTAAGAGCAACCCTTAGCTGGGCATCCCACACACTTCACGGCGTCCTTAGCCGGCTCCTTTGGTTAAAACACCGTTGCTACTTTGGCCATGCCATGAGTATATCTGAAAGTCTTTTCTCTTCTCGGCCGAATGCAGGGGCAAGAGATTGACGGATAAGATGACCAACCTCGGTACTCACCAATACGAGAGGAGTCTCAAATAGGGGCAGTCTTGACCCAAAATCGATTTGAGTTTTCATATGAGTTTTCATGATATACATCTAGCCAAAAAAGGGCTATTATGAAAATCAAGTCAAAATTTTGATAAAAGCAAAATTGTGAATTATGGCATGTCAAGAGTGGCAAAGTCCCCGCAGGGAAAACCCTGGTCGTATGCATGTCAAGGGTCTAAAAATCAAAGGCATAAAGTCCCGACGCAACAAACTACCTCTTTGAGGGGAAAAACCTTGGAAGGAATTCAAGTCCCGACATCTCCCATCCTGCATAAAGCTTATCTCAATTATTCTTCTCTTCTCTCTCTAAGACCAAATGTTTCTCGGGTATGGCCTTGGTAGGGGCACCGTTGATCAAAGGCGGTCGGTTATAGGATGCCACTTTCAATGCACGCCCGGCTTTGGGCAGTTTTAAGTAAAAGGGGAAGGAACAAGGACCCCTAGCCAGTGGTTTAAACACCCTTTGATGCTGCATTAGCAATGTCTTACCAAAAACTCCACAAAAAATTTGAATATTACCAAAACTCCACAAAAAAATTGAATATTACCAAAACTCCATAAAAATTTGAATATTGCCAAAAATTCCAAAGAAATTTGAATATTGCCAAAAAATTCCAAAGAAACTAGAATATTGCCAAAAAAAATTGAACATTGCAAAAGTTTTTTTAAAATATTTTTCAAAATCCACATAAAAATTCAAATATTTTCAAAACTCATAAAAAAATTTGCATATTTTTCAAACAAAAAATTCCAAAAAAATTGCATTCTATTTCTGATGGCATCCTTTTAAAAAGGCACGCAAAATGAAGAACAATCACACAAGCCACAACAAGTGCTAAGAACTGTCTCATTCCACTATAACATGTCAAAAGAGTACAAATATGAGATGGATACAACAAACTCTCAGCTCTCCCCTCGACCCTCCTGGTCTCCCCCGCTATGTAAACTCTCAGCCTCCTCCTGTCCTCCCCGGGGAGGCCTAGGAGGAGCCATCTGTGCCCGGGAAGCCGAAACCCTGTCACCATGTGTTCCCCTCTCTGCATCCTCTCTCCACTGGTGCTCAAAACAAGTAACTAAGTAATCTGTGCTCGAGTAGGCTCGGGAGTATCCCTCACGCTGGGCCCGCTCACGTCCTCGTCGGTAGCGATCCTCTGCATCCTTTGCTCGCTGCTCGGTGATCCCTAATCGAGTGCGTAGCTCCACTCTCTCGAGCTCCCACTCCATTCTCTCTTTCTCCCATCTCTCCCTCTCTCTATCCCGATCCTCTCTCTCTCTCTGCCGCTCACTCCTCTCCACCCCGAGGAGAAGGCGCAGCTCTGCTACATCTCGAGGGAGCTCCTCTGCATCGCGCCGCTTCAGCTCTGCCTCTGCCACGCGCAGCTCCTGTTCCTGCATCCAAAATCTTGATTAAATATTGATAATTGATAAAACTCCAAGACTAAGAGAACAGATTGCTTACTCTCTCCTGAAGGGAAGCCTCGGCTGCCTCTGCCCGAGCAACTGCACTGGCGAGCTGGCTCTCTAGCTCGGTGTGGTCGCAGACGGGCTGTGAAGAAGATGAAGCGCCATGCGAGGATCGGACTGCCTCCAGCTCCTCACGCTGAAAAGGAAGAGCATTATCATTAATTGAATTTCAAATCCAATCATTCTAAGTTTCAAGTGCTTACCAGCTCATCGACGGTTTGCTGGAGCTCCTCGCGCTGTCGGACTGTGGAATCGAGGAGTCCCTGTACCATGGCCAGTCTCCCCTCTATGTCGAACTGCAAGAACACATTGTTAATCACATATTGAATAATCAACAACAATTGAATTTAAGGGCATACCTGTCCGCGAGCGCTCTGATAGACTCGGCTGCCGTATGCCTGTGAGTATGCCTGAAGGTAGGCATCATCTGAATGTGCTCCTGCAGGGACTGCTCGGCCACGCTTCTTCCAATCTGCCAACTGCTCTCGGGCACGCTGCCGCCAATCGTCTGTACCCTGCAGGCCTCGGAAGCGTCGTTCAGGTCGTGGGTCCGCCGCCTGGGTCGGAAACTCCACCACCGCCTGATGAAGCCCAAGTGTCCTCATGATCAACCTGTGGTATAGTGGCTCGACCAGGTTAAGGGCATGCAGCCAGATCTCTCTCCCGAAGAAAGGGATGGCCGGCTCCACCCAGGGCATCACCTTGGCTCTCCCCTGATAGGGAGTCCAGTCCACCTGCATAATTCAATTTATCATTGCCCTTAATTCCACTCATAACTAAATTCAATTTCAAAAATTCAATCTTACCTCTATATGGGGCATCATGTCTAACGTCTCCTGGATGTGGGTGACCTGGTCCTTTAGAGACCGACCGTCTCGTGTAGGGGTCCATCGTCTGGCCAGGGGCAGTCGGTCCCCTCGATCCTCCCAGGCTCGTCGGAGGGTAGGAAGGTATAAGTGACATAAAAGGCAGGTGCATAATTCACAAGTTTGAGGTGTAGAGAAATACCTGAAGTAGAGGGTAGAACCCCCCGAGTGAAGACTGGAGCGAGGAGATGCCGAAGCTGTCAAACAAGTGGGCTAGGACTGCCGCACCCCAGGCATATCGTACCACTCTGTCTAGGTCCTCCAATAAGGGTAGAAAACGGCAGCTCACTGCGTCGCCCTGGGTCGCTAGAAGCAGCTTGCCGATCAGCAAAATGAGGAACCTCCTCAGCTCCATGTCTGCCTGTGGGCCTGCCTCAGTAGTAAAGCTCTCCCTGGCCCCTGCCTCCAGCCTCTTCTCATGAGCTGTCGAAGTCTCCCCCACCTCCCTCTGTGTGTGGAACAGGCCGAGACTCTCCTGCAGGACGATCCTCGACACTAGTGAGGTCCGGCCTGTACCCTCCAGCTCCAAGCCCAGCAGCCTGCGCGCCATCTCCCGGTAGTCGGGGTAGGTGTAGCCCGTCACTGCCGATCCGTGCACCCGCAGCCCGGTGATGCGCGAGACATCCTCCAAGGTCGGGATCATATGACCCCAGGGGAAGAGGAAAGCCTTGCATCCCGTGTCCCATCTGGCTTTTAGGGCCCTTATCAGACCCACATCAACCCTCAGCACTTCTATCTCCAGAAATTCCCCGAAGCCCATATGGCGGAGGCGGGCCCTTTGAAACTCCGGTAGTGCGTGGTAAGCTGCCCGGACCAATGTCCAAGAAATTCGGGCACGCACTGCACCCTCCACACCCTGCACACAACGTAAAAGAAGAAATAATCAATTTCTGTGATCATCAAACAAAAGGCAAATCAGAAAATGAAAAACCTGCATGCTGTTATATGTCGCGCTATATCGTCATAGCGCGTTCTTTAAGAACGCGCTATGAAGACATAGCGCGTTCCCCTTCTGTAGGTAGGGGGTGACCCCCGTTCCCCGCAATTTGTTCTATGGGCATTCTGCCCTACATTTTGATCTTCAGGGGCATTCCCCTTTCCGTTTTCATCACATAAGAAAGAAAAAAATAAGAAAAATCAAATCAAAAACAAGTTTAGGGTGATTTTCTTACCACCCGGCGTTTTCGGGCCGCCGCGCCTCCGACGGGCTCCGCCGCCACCTCCTCGGCCGCCGGGGAGCCTTCAACTTCTTCGGCCTCGTCTGGGTGGACGTCCATTTCGTCTCCCTGGAGTCGGGCCGAGACCGTCGCCTCCGAGTCGGCGGGTTCTTCCGCGGGAGGGGGCGCCCGTTCCTCTTCCACGTCCGATCTTTGGCGGCCGCGGGTGGCACGCCGTTTGGAGCGTCGAGGAGCACCACCCGCCATCAGATTGATGCAAATGGGGGCTAGGGCTAGTGAGAGGCTGAGAAGGCGAGAGAGGAGTTGGGAGAGGGAAGGAGTAAGTTTGAATAATAGAAGGGGGGGGCGGTTTTGAAAACCTGCGGTTAATGGACGCGCTACATGTTCATAGCGCGACACTGTCGCGCTATGTACATATAGCGCGATAAGTAAATTAATAAGAAAATGAAAGGGGGAGGGAGAGAAGAGGAATGACATGAATGAATGAGAACTTGTGTTCTTTTGCTTGAATTTGCTTAAACATTGTGATTGATTATATGTTTGCTTATGTTTGACTTTGCTTAAACATTGAGATCGTTTGAATTTGCTTAACATTGAGGTTGCATTTGCTCGAATTTGCTTGTGCCTAACATTGAGATTGCAGGAAGAGAAGAAACATATGCCATGCCATCAGGAAAGTATTTCTGTGTCCCTTCTTTTATTGCATTACTATATGCTATTCATATTATTATCTCAAGGACCGGCTGGTTCTCTGTATGTTCCGGGATTTGAGTTCCCCTCTACCAAAAACAGTGATGATCTAGAAACATGCAGTTAATCGTCGGATAGGCCGTTAGATCAAAATAATTTGGGGACGATGGACTCTATCTCGCACGCCGTGATTGCGGATAATTCTTGACTCGAGTTTGTTTGATTTAGCAATATTATCCTTGAGTAACTTATATTTTATCCTTCCTTTGCATTTGTTTTAAGGATTTCTTTTTATTTTAGCCCTGCATGCATCATGCCATTTCTTTTGCATCCATAAATGCCCAATTCTTCTTCCTAATTGAGGATCGATTTTGCTTATGTTCTTGAACTAAGAAATTCAATTCCATTCCGAATTTGAAGGATTGCTCCAAGTTGAGCACTGGATCTTGCTGGTCGATGTGACCCTTGCCTGGAATTTGCTTATCACCTTTTTAATCCAATCTCCGTCTTTTGATCCACTCCTTAGCTGTGAACCGCACGATGGCGTCGATGGATCCGCCGGGCTCGTGTCTATTCCACTAACTGAGTGAAATTCGTAGTTGCTACGCGCTGCGGATGCCTCTTTTGTACAAGAGGTTGATCAGTTCCTTTTTTTCTTGTTCCGTGCCTATCATTCTAGGCAGGAGTCACTGGTGCTGGCTTGACCTTGTGGTTAGCTCGGAGTTTTTGGATCATTCCTATCTTTTGTCGGTTGTATTGGGTGTCTTTTCTCCTTGATATCCACTTATCAGTCCGCTCTACTGCATTTTCACTTCATCTCCCCGTCACTACCACTCTGTGTCATCTCCGTGTTATTTCCGTTTCACCTCCGTTTCGCTCCCCTGCAAAGCGGATATCAAGGAGGGGCATCTGTAGACACCCAATTTTAGCCGATAAATTGAGCATTTTCTTTGTTCTCCTAGTCGATGCCCCAATTGATCCTTAATTGGTTGATTTTCTGGGATTCCTTCCCTTTTCTTGGCCCAACGCTTCAATTCCATACCTTGGATCTCGTCTCGAGTCTGGCATTCCCGCGCTATTCGTTCTTATCGCTTTCTTGTTCATAGCGCGTTGTGGATCTAATTAAAATTATCCTTTGATCAGTTGTTATTTCTTGACATTTGATCATTATGACATCAATTTTGGGTGTTACTCTCGTTCAACATTTGATTAAATGACTGCCCAATGGTTTTTTCTCCGTTTTTATACCATTTAATGGGCCTTTACTTGTTGCGCTATATCTCCATAGCGCGTTCTTCATTATCGCGCTATGGAGGTATAGCGCCTTATCAGACAGAGTCCCTCTCCAGGCCGGACTCCCTTATTTCGATTCAGAGGCCTTATTGGGTAAGTTGCTGACTATGTTTCTTATCCAGGAAGGTTTCTAAACCTAGCAGGAACCTTTCCCCCTCATTAATCGGCAATATTACCTCGATTTGAGCCGCCAATCATCGGATTGAATCAACTCCGACCTAGGGTTAATGTTCGACCTCTTTCCTATAAATTCATCCCTTTGGCCGTTGTTTGAGGGGGATGCAACTCGAGTTATTGACGAGGAGGAGGAAATACTCCGTGCACAATCAATAAATCCTCGCTCCTCGCACGTTCAAGGGAGTATTTAGGGCGTTTCCTTGTGTTCTTCCTCTTTCATCTTTCTTTTCCCCTCCGGATTTTTAATCTTTGCATTGCATCCTGATTTCAAAACACTCCTTTTACAAAATACATGCATTCACACACACCACACCTATCTTTTGCCCATCCATAGAGGTTTAAAAACCACCAAACCCCCAGGTAATCGAGCCCCCCTTTTACATGCTTTTGATTAAGGATAAGGGCAGATTATACTCAAATCTCAATCTAATGGGCTTTACATTTGTTGTTTATGATTGTTCACAGGCACTGGAAGATTGATACATGGAGCCCTTGCACCTTGGCCGGCCTTGGAGCAAGGAAGGAACGAATCCAAATACACCCCGCTACCTGTCTGATATCGCGCTATACGAAGCTAGCGCGACCTGGAGAACGCGCTAGGACGACATAGCGCGTTAATCTCCAGGCCTACGGCTCCCCTTTATGGATTTCTGAGGTATGTAACATGCCCCATCCTAATCTCTTATTGTTTGGCATGTCTCTGGCTTCAGTGGCGATCACGGATCTTAATTGTTGCATATGATTTTTCCCCTTTTTCATCATTAATTGAGTGCGATATCTTGTTTTAAAACAAAATCATCATTTTTTATCAATTTGGGGGTTAATCATAAATTGCAATCTACACCAACCCGCCGTATAACACGGCACGCAGCCTGAAGATGGGAACGTATACCCAAGGTGCCTCCTCCCAGCCCCTACAGACTTCTACCCTCGGCCCTAGATCAATTCCAAGGCCTGTCGGTCACTTACACGGCTCGTTCGGCGATCCGGGGTGTGTCGGGCATTCGCCCGAACACCTTCTGAGCGGCTGCCACGACTAGAAGAACAAAGTCCCCCATGGGCCATTTCAATATCCCGGAACCCCGTATCATTCAAAGGATATCCCCAGACGACGAAGGAAGACCCCTGGGGGCCATCCCTTGGGGTTGCGGCTCGCCCGGGGCCAATTCGCCCCAGGGCATGGTTGCGCCCCCGGAGAAGGCGATCTCCCCAGGGGCCGCTGATAAATGTCCATTTCTTATGATAATTCATCGCATGTACACCATTTTATATGCATATAATTAGGCAATTATGCATATTTCATAGTTAACCTCAACTCCGCATTTAAATTAGAACTTTCATGCAAATTAATTAATTTGGTGATATTATTTAATAATAAATTAAAGTTGAGGGCTATGAGCATTAAATCTCCATTGCATAACCATGAGCATTTGAGATTTATGTGCACATTGTGGTAATTTTTATGGATTAAATTGTAATTATGTGTGTGCAGGACATTGAAGGTAATTGCAAGAAACTCCGAGGAAAAAATTGTCATCACCACTTTGACCAAGTCCAATACATAAGTTTATATTATGGTTGGAGGGAAAATAAATTTCAAAAGTTTAAAATTGAGAAAAAGAAACACATATTTTGGTTGGAGGGAAAATTGAATTCAAAGTTTGAAATAAAGGAGAGACATGATGAGCCATGGGAAATGGGGTGCCCAAAGTCCAAGAAAGGGGCTGCCCACCTCCTTTTTCTTTTCCCCATACATCATATTCTACTTAAATCCCAGCCCTCCATCTCCTTTTGATACAATCTCCAACCTCTATTGACCCAACTTTCCCTATAAATAGCCCATGACAAGGAGGAGAAAGGGGAGTTCTTCTTTTGGTAATTTTCACCCTCTCCCTCTCACATCTTAGGTCACCAAGTTCGCCTTCTTCCGTCTGTTTTCTACTCTTGCTGTCTTCATGAAAGTTATTTATTTATAAGTCCTCTACAACTTCTTCTTCTGCACCATCTTCCAATTCATTCTGGTTTTTAAGCTATTTCATGATTTTCACTGTGCTATCCTGTTCATCTGTGAATCAGTGTTCCTCTATGTTCTTTCTATTATTTCTCACTCTTCCTTCCATTTGCTCCCCCTACTGCCTTCATAAAAGTTCTTTGTTTTCAAATGTTCTACAACTTCTTCTTCTGCCTAATCTTCTAATTCGTTCAGGTTTTTAAGTTATTCCTCATTTTTCACATTACTGTCCTGTGAGTTTACTGTTCATCGGAAGTGCTAGAATCTTATTCCTTCATTTTAAAACTTTTTTTCTCTTCTTTTCTCTTTGAGTTATTCATAAGAGTTCTTCCTCTCTTCCTCCTCTTCAACTTCTTCTTCTTGGGTATCCCCTAATTCATCTTTCTTTCAAAGTTATTCACCCTCCAAAGGCGGCTTCAACGACGAAGGTGACTTCCTCCCGGCGTAGACGATATCTTCCGCAAGGTGGTTCGTGATCCAAGGCCAAGAGAGGACGGTGCCGTCATCACCATTGCTGCTACCATCTTCACATCTCAGGCTCCTCTTGTTGTTATTACTTTTGTGTTATTTTACTTCATTATAATCTTGTCACCTCTTTGTTGTAAGCTTGTCTTGCACTTCATGTACTCTTTTTTTTAAGTTAATGAAGAGAGTTGTTCTTTTGATCTAGTTCTTGATCTTCTTCCTCTCTACCCCCTTCTTATATCTCTTCTTTTCACTTCATGCAATTAAATTCTATAGCATAGGCATATAATCATAGGTGTTTTTAATTAAGTGTTTGGTTTGTTTGTCATTTCACTATTTTCTTTAAGTAAAGTAAAATCACAAGTGTTTTCTAAATGACTCCAAAGTTTTTAAGTCTAAAAATCTCTTCTTCTCTGTAGATTCGACCCTTCTCGCCACCTTATTACGTCTTATTTTCATCTAGTGCGAGTTGGAAATTTTAAGATTGATATACGTGTTTTAAACGATGAACTTTCGCGTTATCAATTTTTGGCGCCGTTGTCGGAGAAGAATGATGATTTTTGACTTAAGAACTTTATTTTTCTTATGTTTATGGTGTACTAATAAAGTTCTCTTTTCTTATTTTTATAGAAAAAAGGAAAAAAAGTAACTTGAAAACTCAAAAAAAAATCAGAGGTAAGTTTACCTTTCTTTCTTTCATCTTTGTGATTTAGTCATTCATTTAAAAAAAAATGAACAAGGGAACGCTTTTCAAGTAAGTATCCAAACTTTTCCTCCTTCATTTTAATTTCATTTCTCTACATTTCATATCTTGTGGTTAGATAGGTTCACTAAATAGAAAAATAAAAAAATCATCACTTCAACTTTAATAAAAATATTCATTGTAAGAGTAGAACCCACACTTCCATGTTTTAGGTCATGCATCATTTAGGATATAATTTATTTTTATTATTTAATTATTATTAATTGCATTATTGAATATTACGGGAGGCAAGGTGAGTACTCTAATTTTTCCAAAAGTATGCTCATGCATTTCCATGCTTGCATAGAACCCCTTGTTTGAACTTACTTTGTTGCATATCATTTCTAAAATATTCTAAGGACAACACCCATAAGCAAGATAAGGTGGGGATTTCATCACCCTTCCTTAGCCCACAAATCATAATTCCCTTACATCTTTACATCACCTAGACCTTAAATAAAATATAGTAGACATTGGCCCTAGGTTCACACTGTGGTTCTTGTGTTATTTGTGCTTACTCTCTTATGAAAACCGGTGCCTAAGGTAAGACGGTCGGACGACAAACGCCTTAAGCGGGCTAGTGGTTTGGCATAATTAGGTCCCTACGAAAGTAAGGGGAACCTCCCACTACCCCACCCCTTATCTGGCCGGTTGAAATATTGAGGGTGAATTTAAGTTACACTTTTGCCATTTTGTGAAACCCAATTTGTAGGTCTAGGTCACATCTAGGGCATTAAGTAATTTGTGTGACAACTTATTTGTGTTTACATAAAAAAAATAACAAAAATAAAAAAAACCTTCTCTTCTCTCTCTTCGTCCTAGTTTGAGTAAAATAAAAAATAATAATAATAAAATCATCATAAAAAAAAATTCTCCCATCTCTCATCTTTAACCTTAGTTTATGTAAGGGAGAAGATCTCGACACCTTGACTTAGTTGAGCCCATTAGTGAGATTGAGCGATTCATTTTTAATCAGGCTCAAAATCAAACCCAACCTATGGCTGACCAACACCAACTAGGGGTGCCCAAACAGATGAAGGAATATTTCATTCCTTCAAATTATCAGCCATCCACTTGTATCCAACTGCCTAATATCCATGCTTTGCAATATGAGATCAAATCTAGCACCATTCAGATGCTCCCATCCATTTATGGGAAGACCAATGAAGATCCCTATAAACATCTGGATGAATTTCTAGAAATTTGTTCCACTGTGAAAATTCAAAATTTCACAGATGATGCCCTCCGCCTGACCTTATTCCCTTTCTCACTTAAGGACATAGCCAAATACTGGCTAGAGACCTTAGGGAAACCTATTGGCACATGGGCAGATATGCAGCATGAGTTCCTTAAGAAATTCTACCCCATCGGTAGAACCAACATCATGAGACGTGCAATTACAGGATTCACGCAACTCCCAAATGAACAAATACATGAATCATGGGAGATATTAAAGGAACTCCTCAGAAAATGCCCACATCATGGGCTTTCCAAATGGTAAATAGTGCAAGCTTTCTATGAGGGCCTAGATGATCAAGTTAGGCAGATTGTGGATGCATCATGTGGAGGGGCCTTTATGAGTAAGAGTGAGGATGAGGCCTATGTATTATTTGAAATGTTGAGCGAGAATTCAATCAACCATGCTTCCTTATCCTCATATGAGAGAACCATTGGGCCCTCTAAACGGACCGGGATGTATCGTGTGGAACCTGAAGCTAGAGTGGATGTAAATTTCATCCATCAAAAACTAGACAAGGTGGATATCATGGCCCAAAAGCTAGAACAGGTTGATATGTTAGCCCACAAATTAGACCAGCTCTTGGCCCAAAACAAACAAGAAGCCACTATCCCATCTACGTCCAACCCATACCCAGACCCAACACACCATGAGGTGTGTGCTTTATGTGCTAGCTCGGACCATCATGTGTCCGATTGTCCAACAGCAGCCCAGTTACCACCTTTTATACAGGAGCAAGTCCAAGCAGCCCAAGGGTTCTCTAAGCCCAACTATGACCCATTTTCTAACACCTATAATCCGGGCTGGAGGAATCACCCCAATTTCAATTGGAGAAATCAACAAGCTCCCAATCAGCCCACCATCCCCTCCGCATCTCAAACTCACAAACCACCCAGCCAACATCAATTCCAAGCACAGCCACTATTTCAAGGGAATCACTACAAGAAAATAGACATTTAGGGGCATTTCAAAACTGCCGCAAAAAATAGAGATAAATGCCTTTAAAACCTTTAGGGGCAGTTTGATAAGTTTTAGGGACAGTTACAAATGTGCCCCTATTACCTCGGTCCCTAAAAGATTTTGGGGCACTTTTTGAAAAACGCCCCTAATATTGTCATTAGAGGCACTAAAAATTTGCCCCTAAATATTCTAATAGGGGCAATTTTACTAATCAAATGCCTCCAATAAACATGTTTTAGGGATAATTTCTTATTTAAACTGCCCCAAATAACCTATTTTAAGCATAGTCTTATAAACGCCACCCTAAAATAATCACTTGAAATAATATATTTTAGGGGCATTTTCTTCCCCAAAGTGCCCCAAATGACCAATGTGTAAGGAGTCTAGTTTCTAAATATTGCACCAAAATAACAATCCTAAAATACAAAAATTTGGGTCAACATTCTTAATATACAATTAGTACACAAATCTTGTTCTTCGTAATTCATTGACATACACAAATATCCATCATTATACAACACATACATCAATTTGTCCACCTTTTAATAGTAACATATTAGAAAAATAATGTCTTGACAGAGCTATATTATAAAATAAAATTAGAGAAATATCCCAATTACAAAGGACATAGCATCCATGACTTTGAAATACAACTAAGATCATGGGGGATCAATTTTTCACTTGCAACTAAAATATAAAAAAAATAGTTTCCCCTTAGTATTCTTTACATACAAACATTTTCTTGCTAATGGTCAAATAGTAAGGGAAGTCAATTGGCTGGATGGTTTGGCATGTAGCCATATCACTTGTATTCCTCTCTAGCAATGCATTGCAAAGACTTTGTGGTTGATAAAGCTACTATCCTGCAACAAAAACAATAACTATAAGCATAACTGGAGAGCTGAAGAACTAAAACAGGGTAGAACATGCAAAATAATAAGTCACTAGAATGAGAAAACCAATGGGCATGTCAGAATTACAATGAACTTTTATGAGAGAGGCAGAAAATCTATAAAGCATTAGCAACCCAAAACTAACCAATACCAACACATACATGGAGGTTTCCCTTCTGTCTTATAAGAAAACGCATATCTAACACACAAAGAATGTTAGACTAACATGTTCAGCTTGCATGTCTTATCCATTTTACAGTAAGCAATGAGGCGTCATCCGAAAATAAAAGTTATGCTAAGTTAGAAGAAGTAATACGCCTATTAGAGGTGTAAACGGGCCGGATCCAGATCGGATCTTTTAAGATCCGAATCTGGATCCGAATCCGAATCTAAAGTAATACATTATTTTACATTCGGATCTAACCCGAAATCTTGTTATGAAAATCTTTAATATGTAATTATTAAGAGAATCCGAATCTATTGGTATTGAATTCGGATCTGAATTTTCGGATCTACATACAAAGCATCACATTGCACCAAAACAGGGATATCTTGGGTTGAATTTGGAATTTGCATATTGGGTTGAATTTGGATCCGAATTTTCGGATCTAAATACTAAACAAGATATTGTACCTAAACGGATATCTTTACATGTAAACAATAAGCACAAATTTTCGGATCCGAATTTTTGGATCTAAATATTAAACACTGTTGCAAACTGAATGGGAAGATAATAACTGTGAGCTCTGCCCTTGCTTCAAAATCTCCACAACCATAGAAACCGAGTAGTGTCCCCAATAAAGCATTGAAGCCTTCTGTGTCAGGGTCCAATCTCTCTATCTTCAGATGAGAGCAGACCAACTCAACCACTTCAAGTTACCCATTTCTTGCCAATACTGTGATCATATCTACATAAACTGACAACCTAGGACTCAAAAACCTGAATCAAATTTAGAATATAATTTGTAAATGAGTCCTGTACTAATACAACAAGGATAAGTCAAATCAAAAATCGAAGGTTTCTTCCTAATGGATCCTCAGAGTCAAAAAAAAATTACCATGATGAAATTTAATATAATAGCTGAAATGTGAAGTACAAGAAATTTCATCCTAATGGATCCTCAGAGTCAAAAACATACGAGAAACTAGGAAGCATGTCCATGTTGTATGGAATAGCAACTTATGTGTCACTAGTGAAGCTTATAGAGATCACCACCTGAGGGGACACCCAAAAATAGGCAATCACATCCAAAGTTGAGCAACACTGAAAGGTCTTCGCAGCCATGAACATCACAGTGAGCACTAACAAGACAATGCCATCTATGAATAAGTTAACCATCCAGGTCTTCCATGTGTTTGATGTCCAGGTATACTTCATGGAAGAGATGAGCTAGTATTCCATGGATCGGCTAACTTCCAATTCTTCCAAGTTTAATGTCCACACTCTACTGGGTGGACATTTCCTGTGTAAACCGCTCATGATTTTGACAATCCACAACTATCTCTCACATGTTGAGGCACTGTGCTTTCATGGAAATGCAATCTTAGCATCCATATGCGTTAAAAAGATACAAAGCATTGATGTTGAAGAGAACACAAGGGGATTTAATGTAAACATACCAACAGCATCATATACTACATCAAACTTCTCTGGCAATTCTTCAAAGTTTTCCTTTGTGTAGTCAATTGCCAAGTCAGCTCCCAAGCTCTTCAACAAGTCCAATTTACCCGTGCTAGAGGTGGCTGCAACTCTTGAGGCTCCATAAACTTGCTTGGCCAGCTGCAAACGAGATAAAGAAGCAAATTTTAAGTTAATCAGTTGTCTAAAATTAGAGCTCCTAGACAAAGCAACAGGGGACACAAACCAACTAATGCAGATTATGTCATATGTGAAAATTCATTTGATGAAAGGTGGTCCACAAAAACATTTCAAGAGCTCACTAAATGGTCTTTGCAGGAAAATTTTAGACAGGGACGGACCCAGGACAGCCAGCAGGGGCCATGGTCTCCACTAACTAATGTAAATCTTGTATGTTTATCCAAAGCATTTCTAAAAAAAAGGTCATTATGCATGTAATTTTTAAACCAGTCCCCCTCTGAAGTATGATCTAAGAATCGGCCCCCTTAAGAAAAAGTTATATGCCTGCCACTGATTTTGGAGTATGGAAAGTCACAATTGGTAACCAATATTTCATGTGGTAACCTTCCAGAACTATCCTACAATTTGCTAGAAAAGGTGACAGATCAACATCATGACAACCAAGGGCAAAATATTGATGTAGACAAAAAAGCAAGTCCTGGTAAATTCTCAAACTAAAACCTGCCTGTTCAGACTCTGGGAGAGAAGACAAAGAGATCTACAATTATTTTATCTTACCTAGCAGTAATTGGCCCACATGACCTCTAGTTGAAAGATTTGTACTGGACCTCCAATCTCTCTAAAGAGTGAAATGAACAACAATTTCAATTTGCTTCTACATGTAAAATATGAGAATTGACAAGAACTATTTTTTTGGGTATTATAAATGCATTCTACTCATCTTGGTAGAGATCTTAGATGATAACCGAAAAAAGACAAGGAAATATGTGACATGGAAACCTTTTGTACATAATGTTGCTTCAAAAAGATGTGTCGTAATGAGGTCTGGGTAGACAACCAGGGGCTCTATTTAATCAGAACAGAGAATGAAGAGAAAAGCAAAACAACAATATTGAATAGATACACTTTCGTATAACATAGAAACAACATGCATGGCATCTTCTTGTGAGGTTGGTATGTTTCGTTACAACTAGGTATCATTGACATAAAAGATTGGCATTCAGCAGCAGCAAGAACTTTTAGTAACCAATTTAAGACTTGATGTAATAGTAAATATGGCACCTTGTATACATTATGCAACACAAAAGGAACTAAGAGAATACTCCCTTAAGGGGACACACTATGCCTAACCATGCTGAAGTTCTTTGTGCAGTAAGTGCAAGAGAAACTCACCTAAATTACAAGGGACCCGACTCCGCCAGCACCATCGAGAACAAGGATGGATTTATCATAAGAGAAGCCAGCTCTCTCAAGACCTTCATTAGCTGTCTCTATAGCAAGAGGAAGTCCAGCAGCCTGTGCGAAGTTTATATTCTTTGGTTTCAATGCCAACAGTTTCTCCTCAATTGCCGTGTACTCTGCAAGTGACCCAAATTGTTTGGGATTCTCAAGAGCCTTCTCATTAATGTTTCCGTACACCTCATCCTCTTCCTTTAAGCTCTTCACCTGGCTACCCACCTTGACTACTATGCCAGCCACATCATAACCTGGAACAGTCTACAACAAATCCAGACTCAGGAAGAATCAAGGATAAGAACGAATCGCTAAACAATGTGTAAAACACAAGGCAGATTTCAATAGCAATAATTATTTAACTATCTTACTTTGAATTGCCACTTGCACTATGCATAACTGGAAATGGGAGCAAAATGTTGACCCTTTCCCAGGAAGCCATCAGTTATGAATAAGAAGATGGTGTATATCATAATAATTTTAATTGCATTCTATCTTCCTACTGAAACTGATGCAGACACGGGTTTCTGAAGGAGGAATAAAAGAATAATCTAGCAGTTGGACGCTGCATATTATCAATGAAAAGGAAAAAAGTAAAAATTGTAAAAGAATATTTTCTGGTAATATATTTTCGAAGAAGTTCAGTTTCTAAAAATCTAACACTAGAAGTAAACACTGACACATCTCTAAACAATCCACAGAAATTCACATACCGGTGGACGGAAATTCCCCCTATTTGATAGATCCACATTAAAGCTTAACATGATGGGGGAAGGGAAAGAACTAGTCGGTGCGAGCCGAACTTTTATAATCATCAAGAAATCCTTGCCAAACACTAACTATGAAAATTTTAAAAAAAAACTTTTACAGCGACAATGGGTACATCAAATACCAGTATACCACATTAGCAGTAACAAGAGACTTGACAGGAAGAAAAATGGAACACCAAGCTAGAAAGAAGATAAAGAAATGTAAGAACAGGGGAATTAAGTCGTAGACTCGCGGGAAGAGGTGAATCGGTGGCTTTAAACTTGCCCTGCCGCCTCTTGAAATCGACAGGGTTGAGCCCCGCATGATGGGGGCATCCCTTGCCCCTCCACTTTTTTTCGAAGCTCAAATGGATTGACGGCATGCATCATTATGTTCTTCACATTTTTCTGAGTCTATCCATGTAATTTTCATATTTTCTTTGAGACATAAAACTATGTAATTTTCCCTTTATTTGAGTCATGTACCTAGGTTAGTGGGTTATCTACGTAAGTCTATGAGTCATTAGGTTGGTTTGAGTAGCCAAATGGGCCCAAAAGATGGGCTTGGCCCATGAGCGCCCCCCACCTGGATAGGCTAGTCATTAGTTAGTTTGTTCAAGGTCATTTTAGTCCATGAAATTGTGTGAGCCTATAAATAGGCCTCCACTCCTCTCATATGTAACAACCTTTTATGATCAATTTAAATAAAGTGAGTTTTAGTGTCTTATTGGAGTGGATTCTCCAAATTTCTCTCTCTCTCTCTAAGGGGTTGATTCCCCTCTCTCTTTCTCTCTCTCTTCTATCCCTCTCTCCAAGAGGAGGGGGTGCCCCTTTCTCTTTCCTCCCCTCCCTCTCTCTCCTCCACATCATCAACCCTTCCTCTCCCCTCATTACTCATCCTCCCAACTACCCCAACCCTCATTACTCCACCCCTAGTCCCAAGAGACCCTCCACCAATCCATACTCCACCACCCAACCACCAACTACCCAATCCCCTTCCCTAAGCACCCTCTCATCTCCCAAGGGAGAATTCCCCACTTCCCAAGCACCCCTTCCCTTCCCCAACACAACCATTCCCATCTCCAAAGCCCCATTAACCACCCCATTAGTCAATTTTCAAACCTTGGAGAGAGAACTCTCCTTCCCTCTCCCCCACCCATCCCAAATTCGCAGCTCCTCCTCCCACCACCTGTTAGACCCCCTTCCAGACCCCATTCTTCCCCTCCCACACCTTGGAACACCCCCTCCTAGACCCCCTCACACCCAGGGTTCTCCCCACACTCATCCACCCCAATTTCCCCTCCCATATATCCCATTTCCCCCCATCATCTTCAACCTACAGTTCTCAGTTCACAGACAACAAAGGAGTGCCCAGTTGCAGAGGCTGCCACATCTTCACCTAGAAGCTTCAGAGGGCATACCATATACCAGTGGAATTGTCGTCCAGTCTACTTCGCAACGGCGGTGGTCCCATCCCTTTCTGAGCTCGTGGTCGCCCAGGGGAGCCGTTCTTCTCCGACTGCGCAAGACAGATCCAATCAGCAACCTGAGGCCACTTCCAGAAGTTCTCACGGTCACATCCCTCCGCTTCTTGAAGCGCCACTTGGCCGAGAGCTTCTAAAACAAGTTACCTTCAATATCCAGGAAGCGGCGCCTCGATCGACCTCTGGAGCGGCACTTTCTCAATTTTCTCCCTCAGGTGTGCTGCTCTGTCCACTCCGGGACTGAACAGACACATGTTCACTGATCGGGCTGCTCAGGTCTACTCCAATGACTTCTGGCATTCTCGTGGGTCACGTTTGGAAGAAGACTCGACAATGAATCCGTCGACTCCAGCCTGGCCTAATTCTGGGCTCTGAAGCGTCCGTGGAGTCTTCATCTTCCTGCTGTTGTGTTCCTGAAGCAGACAGAGTCAGAGTTCTGCCTCTCTGTTCGTGCCTCTGCCCCGACCAGCACCAACTTGATGAAATTCTGAAAAAAATTGGATGACTTCCTGGGTCTCCTACGAAGATTTTCCAGCTGGTCTCATCACCAAAAAAATTCGGGAGCAGCCGCAGCGGCATCATCTTCGACTGAATGTCCCCTGTTCCAGAGGGTGGACAGAACCATCGGCGTTCTATCAATTAGTTCCTAGGTCGGTTCTCCCCTTCCCTAGCTTGGCCGGCTGAAGGCCCCTCCCTGCGTGGAGGTAGTTTTGACTGTAATAACTTAACCCCCACCCCGAGATCCCCCCTTTGCAAGGGGTGTAGTTCATGTAATAATTCAAGTCACAGGTTTGAAGCTTCATCGACGCGGCGTGCGGGTGCATACCCTTGCCTCCCCGCTCGCCCCCGTCTCCGGCCGGGGTCGACGTCTTCACACCGACTAGGTGAGCCTCGGTCCCCCTCTTGGCTGGTTTAAATTCCTTGCTTAGCATAGTATTATCGTTATTGCTTCGTCAGACGGAGAGTGAGAGCTCGGCCCATAATTGCCATTGATGTGAGTGATCACCACGGGTGAGTTGTGAGTGTTCCCCTACATCCCACACCCTTGGTGTGCTGGCCGCCCATGAGTTGGGCATCCCTGGCCCATTTGGGGTTCTCCCCAAGCTAGCTAACCATTGGAGCATCAAGGTCCCGCCTCGGACCCTCTCCATCATCGCCGAGTCGCCTACGGGCACTTGTGTGCGCCACGCGAGTGAGTTCGCTAGAGTAAGTCCGCCGCTCAAAGATACTTGCTTGCAATTGTAGGTCCAATGGCATTCGGTCTTGTGACTATCACCCCAAGGTGGTGTCACATCAAGTGGTATCAGTGCAAGTTCACAACTTGTCTCTATCAAGTTGGTCCTAGGGCGTGTTTATGCATTTAGAGTCCTCTGTTGCCTCTCTTTTGTCCACTAGCTTGGCCACCTCTTATCGACCTTACCCATCGGCCCTCCTCATGAGTCCAAACCCCAAAGGGATGCCTAACACTAACACACATGACCTCCCTGGCCATGTCAACTACCTTATGAAGGCCTTGACCTATGCCAATGAGCGGCTTGATAACCTATCGGGTCGACTCGACCAACTTGGAGAAAATGGACCCGCCCCAAGGGAGAATGATAGTAGGGCTCCTCCCCCACCCCCCATCTTTGATGGAACTCATCCTATTGACTATTTAGATTGGGAAGTCTCAATGGACCATTACTTCACTTGGTATCCCATGTCCGAGGATGAGAAAGTCTGATGTGCCAAATCACAACTTACCAAACGGGCTCAAACCTATTGGCTACAAATTGTCGGGCTAAGGATAATTAGAAGGGAAGATACCATCACCACTTGGGGAAACATGAAGGAACAACTTAGGGCTAGATATGTGTCCCCTTCCTACTCGGATCACCAAAGCCCAAGGAGCACTTCAACTCCACCATCCCCACCCGGCCAACCCAAGACTCCAATTCCCCAATTCCCCACAATGCAACCAAAACCCAATTCCACAACCCACCTTACTCAAGGCCCTTTGGCCCCCACCTCCGCCTCCACCCCTCACCTTACCCCTTCTCAAAAAGGAAAAGGTCCTATGGAGATAGAAGTGAGTGAAATAACCTCGAAGTAAGTGCGAGCCGGAATGTTATAGGTGCCACCAATTGGGGCACATCGCCGGACAATGCCCTACGAGGAAGCATCTTCCCATACCCCTAGTGGTTGAAAGCTCTCCCACCCCGGCCACCATTACCCCTCCATCATCCCCCAACAAGGACACTCCTCCCAAGGATAATCTTCCCAAACCCCCTCAACCCACCCATCTTCTACTTCCTACCCCAACCCAACCCCAACCTAGACCTCCACTACTTCCCTTACCAATCCCAACCCAAGCCCATGCTTGTTCACCACCTCGGGTGCACCACGCATCGACTATCACCAATTCCCCCGCATTAGACCTACCCACCCCATTATCATTAGAAGTTGATACCCACACACCCACCCACACGGAAATGGATGCTAGTCCGGATCCGCAACCTACCATAAAGGAAATCCAAGAATCTTCACTTCCACCCACCTCCCCTAGTCCGGATCCTCAAGAGCCACACACCCTCACCGTGAATGAGTCCATACTCCAATGGCTCAAGCAAGGCCCCCCCGTCCCTAGTTCACCCCCACACCTCTCACCCATGGGACATCAATCCCAAATTGTGGCCCTCCCCTCCTTTCACATCACGATCCAATCCTACTATGAGGTAGAGGGTTGGGATGATCTCCTCAAGGGTCTAGTGTGGTAATTAGACTTGACTTGTTTGTTGACTCTAGGGGCGGACCGACCCAAGAGCCTTAACCTCATCACCCATGTACTGGGTCTATCACCTCAATTTGCACTATTGGTTGCTACACTAGCGACCTCCTTTTCCTTCTCCCCATGGTGGAAGAGCCCATCCCGGTCCACTCCCCTACCATTGTGATTCCTAAAACCTTGACCAACCAACCCACCCCATACACCGGCCTAACCATTTCACTAGAAGAGGATGATTCACCACCTTGTGAGGACCTTGAGGACATGGAGTATATCTCTCTTGGTAACCCTTATCATGATCCCTTTGATCCCTTCCTATGGGAGTCTAGTTCCCCATGTGACCCACCCACCTTACTCACCACTCACCTTACCCTACCCCCACCCACCATGTTGGGCCAAACCCCTCCCTTCCTAGAATCGGGTTACACCATGGGAGCCTTGACCTTAGGCAACATACACCTTGGGATTGATGAATTGCCCTACTCCATGATGTCCCCCTTCTTAGATCCCTTTGATCCATACGAGTGGAAGCTCAAGGGCCACCCCACACCCATGCACATGGAAGTCATCTCTAGGATAGGAATGCATATGCCTAGGCATACCGCACCACTTGACATGATTCATAAGTCGGGTCCATTCATTCATATCACCCACATGTCAAGTAGGAAGCATGAGTGGTCCATATTCGGATGTAATGGTCCACCTTCATTCATCATGAGTCTTAAGCATATTAGGAGTATTCATGGATGTCCGGCTCCTCTGGCACTTATCACACCTACGCATGAGAGGGACATTTATAGATGCCCCGGTCCTCCCAATTCCATTAAAGTCTCCATGGAATTTCTACATGATTGGTCTAAATATGGTTGTCCTGGCCCCCCTATGCATATCATACATTTCCCACTCACACCGCATCATAGTGCATGGCATATGCATCCAAGCAAGTATCAAGCAACAAGCGGTGAGATTCACAAGAAGCGGGCAAAAACTCATGAGCGCCACTTGGACTTCTAAGTTGGCAACTTGGCGATGATGACTTTGGAGTGGCTCTACCCTAGGGTCACCTCCAATTTAAGGGCACGAGGACTTGGACCTTCCCAAGTTCTGAGTAGCTTTGGCAAACCAGCTTATGGGTTGGACTTTCTAATGGGTTTTGGGATTCACCCCACTTCCCACGTGGCGGATCCAGCACCCTCTATGGGCACCACGGTGGATCCTAGTGAGTGCCTTGAGCTTACACGTATCCTTGTGAGAGACACCCTCGGAGTGCCACCACAAATTAGCCTGAGAGCCCGACGTGAGCACACGGCGGCAATACTAGGCAAGCAAGATCTCATTGCCAGCATGAGGGTGTGTCCGAGCCACTTTAAAAAAAGCTGAAGCATCATTCCCCGGCTATGGACGCGGGTTGAGTTCGGAGATCGTGGCTCGCCTAGAGCTGCATTGGTGTACCACTTCCCCGGTGGACCCATACTCGACGGGGTCGAGTTCTCCCCAGCCCGGGGGATGATGGGGGCATCCCTTGCCCCTCCACTTTTTTTCGAAGCTCAAATGGATTGACGGCATGCGTCATTATGTTCTTCACATTTTTCTGAGTCTATCCATGTAAGTTTCATATTTTCTTTGAGTCATAAAACTATGTAATTTTCCCTTTATTTGAGTCATGTACCTAGGTTAGTGGGTTATCTACCTAAGTCTATGAGTCATTAGGTTGGTTTGAGTAGCCAAATGGGCCCAAAAGATGGGCTTGGCCCATGGGCGCCCCCCACTTGGATAGGCTAGTCATTAGTTAGTTTGTTCAAGGTCATTTTAGTCCATGAAATTGTGTGAGCCTATAAATAGGCCCCCACTCCTCTCATATGTAACAACCTTTTATGATCAATTTAAATAAAGTGAGTTTTAGTGTCTTATTGGAGTGGATTCTCCAAATTCTCTCTCTCTCTAAGGGGTGGATTCCCCTCTCTCTTTCTCTCTCTCTTCTCTCTCTCTCTCCAAGAGGAGGGGGCGCCCCTTTCTCTTTCCTCCCCTCCCTCTCTCTCCTCCACATCATCAACCCTTCCTCTCCCCTCATTACTCATCCTCCCAACTACCCCAACCCTCATTACTCCACCCCTAGTCCCAAGAGACCCTCCACCAATCCATACTCCACCACCCAACCACTAACTACCCAATCCCCTTCCCTAAGCACCCTCTCATCTCCCAAGGGAGAATTCCCCACTCCCCAAGCACCCCTTCCCTTCCCCAACACAACCATTCCCATCCCCAAAGCCCCATTAACCACCCCATTAGTCAATTTTCAAACCTTGGAGAGAGAACTCTCCTTCCCTCTCCCCTACCAATCCCAAATTCGCAGCTCCTCCTCCCCCCACCTGTTAGACCCCCTTCCAGACCCCATTCTTCCCCTCCCACACCTTGGAACACTCCCTCCTAGAACCCCTCACACCCAGGTTTCTCCCCACACTCATCCACCCCCATTTCCCCTCCCATATACCCCATTTCCCCCCATCATCTTCAACCTACAGTTCTCAGTTCGCAGGCAGTAGAGGAGCGCCTAGTTGCAGAGGCTGCCACATCTTCACCTAGAAGCTTCAGAGGGCATACCATATACCGGTGGAATCGCCGTCCAGTCTACTTCGCAACGGCGGTGGTCCCATCCCTTTCTGAGCTCGTGGTCGCCCAGGGGAGCCGTTCTTCTCCGACTGCACAAGACAGATCCAATCAGCAACCTGAGGCCACTTCCAGAAGTTCTCACGGTCACATCCATCCGCTTCTTGAAGCGCCACTTGGCCGAGAGCTTCTACAACAAGTTACCTTCAATATCCAAGAAGCGGCGCCTCGATCGACCTCTGGAGCAGCACTTTCTCAATTTTCTCCCTCAGGTGTGCTGCTCTGTCCACTCCAGGACTGAACAGACATCTGTTCACTGATCGGGCTGCTCAGGTCTACTCCAATGACTTCTGGCATTCTTGTGGGTCACATTTGGAAGAAGATTCGACAATGAATCCGTCAACTTCAGCCCGCCTAATTCGGAGCTCTGAAGCGTCCGTGGAGTCTTCATCTTCCTGCTGTTGTGTTCCTGAAGCAGACAGAGTTAGAGTTCTGCCTCCCTGTTCGTGCCTCTGCCCCGACCAGCACCGACTTGCTGAAATTCTGAAAAAAATTGGACGACTTCCTGGGTCTCCTACGAAGATTTTCCAGCTTGTCTCATCACCAAAAAAATTCGGGAGCAGCCGCAGCGGCATCATCTTCGACTGCCTGTCCCCTGTTCTAGAGGGTTGACAGAACCGTCGGCGTTCTATCAATTAGTTCCTAGGTCGGTTCTCCCCTTCCCTAGCTTGGCCGGCTGAAGGCCCCTCCCTGCGTGGAGGTAGTTTTGACTGTAATAACTTAACTCCCACCCCGAGATCCCCCCCCCTTGCAAGGGGTGTAGTTCATGTAATAATTCAAGTCGCAGGTTTGAAGCTTCATCGACGCGGCGTGCGGGTGCATACCCTCGCCTCCCCGCTCGCCCCCGTCTCTGGCCGGGGTCGGCGTCTTCACGCCGACTAGGTGAGCCTCGGTCCCCCTCTTGGCTGGTTTAAATTCCTTGCTTAGCATAGTATTATCGTTATTGCTTCGTCAGACGGAGAGTGAGAGCTCGGCCCATAATTGCCATTAATGTGAGTGATCACCGCGGACAAGTTGTGAGTGTTCCCCGACATCCCACACCCTTAGTGTGTTGGCCACCCATGAGTTGGGCATCCCTGGCCCATTTGGGGTTCTCCCCAAGCTAGCCAACCATTGGAGCATCAAGGTCCCGCCTCGGACCCTCTCCATCATCGCCGAGTCGCCTACCGGCACTAGTATGCGCCACGCGAGTGAGTTCGCTAGAGTAAGTCCACCGCTCAAAGATACTTGCTTGCAATTGTAGGTCCAATGGCATTCGATCTTGTGACTATCACCCCAAGGTGGTGTCACATCACCATAGCCACCAGATCTATATCCAGATTCAACGGAGGGTGAACGGCCGGAGGGCGGGAGATCACCAGTGTACACCGGGGTCAGATCAACGGCCGCACCAAGCGAAAGGTCGCTAACACCGAGCGAAGCATCAGGCGAAGGCCCCACTGCGATAGGGTGGCGAAGAACCCTCCCATCAGGGGCTAAGTAGCTGAAGGAAACGACTGGCGGGGGGATGCTCGGCTTCACAGCACCGGAGTGGACGGCAGAGATAGCCAGAGGGTCAGCAGCCAGTGACCTAGCGGAGCGGACAATGGGAGGGGCACCCAACGGTAGAGGCGGAGCAAAAGTACGGGGTGGTGCAGCATCTGGAGTAGCCAGACCTAAGACCATGGAAGTGGCGGTTCGTGGCTGATGGGCAGGAGCAGAGGGTGCACCTCCCGCACCAACAGAGGCAGACGAGGCTGCGCCGGCCATGGGGGCAACCATGACTATCTCAGGAATGGATGAAGCCGAAGGAGGGGGTTCAACCCCTTGCAGACCACTCCCCTCGGGAGGGTGCCGCCTCGCGAGGTGGTAAGAGCGACGAGGGCGGCGCAGGGAGATCCAAACCAGGGACCCCAGCCGAGCTGGGAACGGCCAGAGTAGGAGGGGAGCAGACGAACCCAGCGGAGATGGGCGGGGCTCTCCGGGGATGGGCGGGGCAGCTTCTTGGAGGGGATCCGGGTGGTGGAGAATATGGATCAAAGAGGGATTCCGCGTTCGGGAAGGATTGAAATGTCGATCGAAGGAGAGGTGGTTACGTTAGCGCGGAAGCTCGCGGCGCGCGGGGGAAAATTTTTTAGGGACATTTTTAATCGATTTCTCTTTTTCAGTATAATTAAATTGAGGCAATTTTAAAACGCCCTTGTATAGGGTTTCAAGTAAAAAAGAATATTAAAATATTTTAGGGGTAATATTAAATATGAAGTGCCTCTATTTATAATATTTATGAGGTATTTTTAAGAAATGTCTCTAAATGAACTGTCCCTGTATCTTCATTTTCTTGTAGTGAATGCTTATGGTCGGGGTCCCTGATTTAACTAGGGTCAGGCCCCATACCAACCTCCTCAGCCCAATTATGGGCAATCTTCCAATTCTCAACAAATCTATCAACCTCCTCTGCAACACCACCAAGACTCCCAAACTGATGATAGATTTCATCAATTACAACAACTAATTCTGGCCCAAAATCAATCCTTCCAACAAACCATGCAAGCCCAAAGTCAATCTTTCAACAGACCCTCCATGCCCACCAACAAACTATTTCTAAGTTGGAAACCCAATTGGGCCAATTGGCTGAAGCCACCATGAGAAGGGAAATGGGCCAATTACCAAGTCAGCCCATTGCCAACCCCCGCAATCAACAACCTCCAGGCTTCCCTCTAAGAGCTCCCATTCTTCCTCAACCCAATCAGCCCAATCAACCTCAGTCATCCCCTCCTGTAGGTCCTCAGTTTGAGAATGCCAAAGCCATCTCTACCCTTAGGAGCGGGAAAATTCTTAAAGATCCTTATCAGGCTAAGGATGTGGGTAGTAGTTCGGGCCAAGACGCCCACGAGGAGAGTGATAGTGAGGATGAGGAGCCTGTGATTATGCAAGAGAAGAAAAATCCAGAGGGTGGAGAGAACAAGCGGGATAAAGGAAAAGTAAAGGTTGATGAAGAAAGCCCTCAAGAGTATGTTCCTAAGATCCCTTTTCCTGATGCTCTAAAATTTAAGGCTCAAAAGAAAAAGCCGGTCCACCAAGAAGAGCTAGTGGAATTGTTTAAATAAGTGAATATCAATATTCCACTTTTGGACGCGATCAAGCATGTGCCGGCATATGCAAAGTTTCTGAAAGAGCTGTGCACTCCAAAAAGGGAACCCAATGCGATAACTCAAAAGATCCACCTATCTGAAGATGTGAGTGTTGTTTGATGAATCATTTGCCAAAAAAATTGAAGAACCCCGGAGCCCCGTTAATGTAATGTGACATAGGTGGGGTCACTTTTGATCGAGCATTGCTAGACTTAGGTGCTAGCGTGAATCTTTTGCCCACCTTCATTTACGAGCAATTTGATCTGGGGGAGTTAAAACCTACTTCAATAATCCTTCAACTAGCAGATCGGTCGGTTAAAACTCCAAGGGGTTTGTTGGAGGATGTCATTGTTAAGGTGCATGAATGTTATTTTCCTGTGGATTTCTTAATTTTGGATATGACCTCGTCTCAAAAATTGAAACATACCCCTATTATTTTGGGACGTCCTTTTCTAGCAACTGCTAAGGCCAACATCAACTGTGCCACGGGAATGATGGATATTTCTTTTGGAGGTGAGAAAGTTTTTCTAAATGTGTTTAAGGCATCTCAATATCCAGATCAAGGAGAGGAATGCAATGTCATTGATATCTTTGACAATGTGATTTCGGATAATATTAGAGGACACCCTAGAAGAGAGTAACATGCTTCAGGATTCTCCTTTCTCTTCTACACCTTGGTCTAGGGTAGAACCACTTCCTATACTTCAATCTGAACCAATCATGTCATCTCTGGAACATCCTCCCGCTCTGGAACTCAAGCCTCTCCCGGACTCCCTTACATATGCATATCTGGGACCTAACCACACTCTACCTATCATCATTGCCTCCAACCTCACTACTGCACAGGAAGCCCAACTCTTAACTGTTCTTAAATAGTATAGGGGGGCAATAGGTTGGTCGGTGGTGGATCTCAAGGGGATCAGTCATGATGTTTGTATGCACCATATCTGTTTAGAGGACAATGTCAAATCGAGCAGGGAGATGCAACGCCGGTTGAATCCTAACATGAAAGAGATGGTTAAGCAAGAGGTGGTGAAGTGGTTAGATGACGGAATTATATATCCCATCTTTGACAGCAAGTGGGTCAGTCCTACACAAGTTGTTCCAAAGAAATCCGGGCTGACCGTGATTCAAAATGAGAAGGGTGAAGAGGTGCCAATGAGACTACAAACGGGGTGGAGAGTCTGTATTAATTATAGAAAATTGAACTCAATGACAAGGAAAGATCATTTCCCTCTCCCATTTGTGGATCAAATTTTGGAAAAATTGACTGGGCAAAGATATTTTTGCTTTTTGGATGGATACTCCAGGTACAATCAGGTTGCTATCCACCCGGAAGATCAGGAAAAGACTACATTCACATGTCCGTATGGCACGTTTGCATTTAGAAGAATGTCGTTTGGGCTTTGTAATGCTCCTGCCACCTTTCAGCGGTGTATGATGGCAATCTTTTCTGAAATAGTGGGAGATTTTTTAGAAATTTTCATGGATGACTTCTCAGTTTTCGGTGACTCATTTGATTGTTGTTTGGAGAATTTGCAGAAGGTGCTGGCACGATGCATTAAATCCAACCTTGTGTTAAGCTGGGAGAAAAGCCACTTCATGGTAAGAGAAGGCATTATGTTAGGCCATGTTATTTCCGAAAGGGGAATAGATGTAGACAAGGCTAAGATCGATCTGATTTCCAATCTTTCTCCCCCTTCGTCTGTCAAGCAAATCCGCTCTTTTCTTGTCCATGCGGGTTTTTATAGAAGATTCATTCAGAACTTCTCTACCATTACTCGTCCGCTCACTAAGCTCCTAGCCAAGGACACTCCATTCTAGCTAGATGAGTCTTGTCTTGAGACTTTTCACTCTCTTAAAGTGGCCCTCACTCAAGCCCCAATCCTACAGTCTCCTGATTGGTCGCTCCCATTTGAAATCATGTGCGATGCCTCTGACTATGCCATAAGAGCTATCATAGGCCGGAGAATTGATAAAAAATATGTGGTAATTTATTATGCGAGTCGCACCCTTGTCGATGCTCAATTGAATTATACCACCATAGAGAAAGAACTTCTGGCTGTTGTGTTTGCCCTAGAAAATTTTCACTCATATCTTTTGGGGGCCAAAGTCATTGTTCATTCAGATCACGTTGCCTTGAAATACCTGCTCACCAAGAAGGATGCTAAACCCCATTTGATTAGATGAATTCTCTTGCTACAAGAATTTGATCTTGAGATCAAGGACAAGAAGGGGTTAGAGAATGTTGTAGCTGATCACTTGTCTAGGATTGTGATTCCTGAAAGTGCTCCTATGTCTGATTCCTTCCCTGATGAGCAAATTCTTTCCATCTCTCACAACTCAACCCCCTGGTACGCTCACATAGTCAATAACCTGGCGGTAAGACAGATTCCAGGTGGGTGGTCTGGGCAAGAGAAGGATCGATTCTTTTCAAAGGTTAAGCACTACTTTTGGGAGGACCCCGAATTATTCCATGTGGGTCCGGATCAAATAATTAGGAGGTGTGTCCCCGAAGAGGAACACCAAAGTGTTCTGAACTTTTGTCACACTCTAGCTTGTGGGGGACATTTCTCGGCAAAGAAAATGGCTACCAAAGTGTTGCAAAGTGAATTTTTCTGGCCCACTCTCTTCAAAGATGCCTATGAATTTAGCAAGACTTGTCTTAGGTGTCAAGCTGTGGGGAACATTAGCAAACGAGATATGATGCCACTTAACCCCATTCTAGTGGTTGAAATCTTTGATGTTTGGGGAATTGATTTTATGGGGCCCTTTCCGCCATCATTCGGACATGAGTACATTGTTGTAGCGGTCAACTATGTGTCTAAGTGGATTGAAGCCATTGCCACCCGACCAATGATCACAAAGTTATCATGAAGTTTGTCCGAAAGAATATATTTTCAAGGTTCGGGTGTCCGAGGGCGATCATTAGTGATAGAGGTTCTCATTTCACTCATGCCCAATTCCGAGCTCTTCTCAGAAAATATGGGATCACTCATAAGATTGCCACCCCCTACCATCCCCAAATAAGTGGCCAAGTGGAGACATCCAATAGGGAGATCAAAAACATCCTACAGAAATTTGTTAGGCCCGATAGGAAGGATTGGTCTGAAAGATTGGATGACGCTCTTTGGGCCTATCGGATAGCATACAAAACTCCCATTGGCATGTCTCCATATAGGTTAATCTTTGAGAAAGCTTGTCACCTACCCGTTGAGCTTGAGCATAGGGCCTATTGGGCTATTAAGCAGTTCAATTTTGACTTGGCCCAAGCCGGATCTCATAGGGCCCGACAACTAAATGAGTTGGAGGAGTTGAGGAATGAAGCCTATGAAAATGCCAAGATTTACAAAGCCAAGACCAAAGCTTTCCATGATAAGCACATTATGAGAAAATCATTTCAACATGATCAAAAGATTTGGCTTTTTAATTCTAGCCTGCGCTTGTTCCCTGGTAAGCTCAAATCCAGATGGGACGGACCATTTGTAGTTGTTAAGGCTTTTGACCACGGTGCCGTCAAAATTTTGAATCCTAAAAATGGTCACATTTTCACTGTCAATAATCAAAGATTGAAACCTTATTTGGAAAATGATCAGCTGCAAAAAGAATCCATTGTTCTAAGTGGTCTACAATAAAATCTTCATGAGCTCTCATGCGTCTGGCTAAAGACGGAAAACTTACCGCTTCTGGGAGGCAACCTAAGATTTTTGATGTTTGATATTTTTGTTTGAGTGTGTTTTAGTAGTCAGGTCAAGGCCATGGAGAGGAAGTCATCACCGTCCGTGACATTGAGGAAGGTTTCATCCCGCCTATCCGATTGTCTCTTTCTTACTCAGAAGTATTTATTGATACATTGTTCTATTGTGTTCAATTCTATATGCCATTGAGGACAATGTCATTCAAGTTGGGGCGAGAGAAAAATTTTCATGATGCATATAGTACAACCTGATAGGAGTCTATCTTGCATATCATCAAAGTAGACAGATGTAAACCCCATTTTGAGTTTCATGATTCATGCTTAAATTAAAAGTAATTCTGGAATAGAAAGGATTAGGGAGAAGGATGATAGAAAATTTAGTCAATCTAGCCATGGAAAACTGATATAAGAATCCCTTTAAAGTTCATGTGCACTTTAGAAAAAAGGAATTCACATTACACACTAATAAAATAAGTAGGACAGGCCCCCTGCCATTTTAGGTATGATGTCTGATATTATGCACTTCTTAAGAAAAAAGATCTTTTTACAAAGCTTTCTGCCAACAAAAAAAAAGAACAAAAAGAAAAAAAATACCATGAAAAATATCCCTAATCTTAGTAACCGGGTCTACTTCACCTAAGACGTGTTGAGGTTCGCGTAAAACGAAAAAGGGAACCTGGATCTGCGAAACTGGACCTGCTTCTCCTAAGACAAGAGTCGAGGTTCACGTTAAGCAGTGAAGGGTAGTGCAGCATCATGTGTGGTATAAAAGATCCCAAAGGGACAAAGTAATAAGGTAGACAAAAAGCCAATATACTTAATGCTCTGATCTAAGAGGTGTAGGGTTGAAAGACATTTGCTTAGAATACCGAATGGGGGAGGCAATTGTCAAAGCTGTGGATTTGGTAGTTACACATGCACAAGTGCTATTGAGCTTTGATTTGAATTGTTGATCATGTACTATTAAGTTTCTACATAAGGCTAGTGTGCATTAATTATTCCAGATTCCTAATCTTTGGTTGATTCTATGAAGGGAGAACTGGATATGAGAGCATGAATTTTACAAACACTTGTTAGTCCTAAATTTTAATTTATTGGCATTGCTAAGGGACTAGCAATGAGTAAGTTGGGGGGTGTGATAAATATCCATTTCTTATGATAATTCATCGCATGTACACCATTTTATGTGCATATAATTAGGCAATTATGCATATTTCATAGTTAACCTCAACTCCTCATTTAAATTAGAACTTTCATGCAAATTAATTAATTTGGTGATATTATTTAATAATAACTTAAAGTTGAGGGCCATGAGCATTAATTCTCCATTGCATAACCATAAGCATTTGAGATTTATGTGCACATTGTGGTAATTTTTATGGACTAAATTGTAATTATGTGTGTGCAGGACATTGAAAGTAATTGCAAGAAACTCTGAGGGAAAAATTGTCATCACCACTTTGACCAAGTCAAACACAGAAGTTTATATTTTGGTTGGAGGGAAAATAAATTTCAAAAGTTTAAAATTGAGAAAAAGAAACACATATTTTGGTTGGAGGGAAAACTGAATTCAAAGTTTGACATAAAAGAGAGACATGATGAGCTTTAGGAAATGGGGTGCCCAAAGTCCAAGAAAGGGGCTGCCCACCTCCTTTTTCTTTTCCCCATACATCATATTCTACTTAAATCTCAGTCATCTATCTCCTTTTGATACAATCTCCACCCTCCATTGACCCAACTTTCCCTATAAATAGCCCATGACAAGGAGGAGAAAGGGGAGTTCTTCTTTTGGTAATTTTGACCCTCTCCCTCTCACATCTTAGGTCACCGAGTTCGCCTTCATACGTCTCTTTTCTCTCTTGCTGTCTTCATGAAAGTTCTTTGTTTTTAAGTCCTCTACAACTTATTCTTCTGCATCATCTTCTAATTATTTCTAGTTTTTAAGCTATTTTATATTTTTCTCTGTGCTATCCTGTTCATCTGTGAATCAGTGTTCCTCTCTGTTCATTCCATTATTTCTCACCCTTCCTTCCATTTTCTCCCCCTACTGCCTTCATGAAAGTTCTTTGTTTTTAAATGTTCTACAACGTATTATTCTGCCTCATCTTCTAATTCGTTCAGGTGTTTAAGTTATTCCCTATTTTTCACATTGCTGTCCTATGAGTTTACTGTTCATCCGAAGTGCTAGAATCTGTTATTCCTTCATTTTGAAGCCTTTATTCTCTTATTTTCTCTTTGAGTTTTTCATAAAAGTTCTTCCTCTCTTCCTCCTCTTCAACTTATTCTTCTTGGGCATCCCCTAATTCATCTTGCTTTCAAAGTTATTCACCCTCCAAAGGTGGCTTCAATGACGAAGGTGACTTCCTCCCGGCGTAGATGATATCTTCTGCAAGGTGGTTAGTGATCCAAGGCCAAGAGAGGACGGCGCCGTCATCACCATTGCTGCTACCATCTTCACATCTCGGGCTCCTCTTGTTGTTATTACTTTTGTGTTATTTTACTTCATTGTAATCTTGTCACCTCTTTGTTGTAAGCTTATATTGCACTTCATGTACTCTTTCTTTTAAGTTAATGAAGAGAGTTATTCTTTTGATCTACTTCTTGATCTTCTTCCCTCTCTACCCCCTTCTTCTATCTCTTCTTTTCACTTCATGTAATTAAATTCTATAGCATAGGCATATAATCATAGGTGTTTTTAATTAAGTGTTTGGTTTGTTCGTCATTTCACTATTTTCTTTAAGCAAAGCAAAATCACAAGTGTTTTCTAAAGGACTCCAAAGTTTTTAAGTCTAAAAATCACTTCTTCTCTATGGATTTGACCCTTCTCGCCACCTTATTATGTCTTACTTTCATCTAGTGCGAGTTGGAAATTTTAAGATTGATATATGTGTATTAAACGATGAACTTTCGCGTTATCAGCCGCGCCCTCTCCTCAGCTGGGAGGCCTGACGGCACTCCCCAGTCCCAGTTCGTGGAAATTTCTAACTTCATGGTCCGAGGTTCGTGCAAAGTTTGTTCGTCGTACCCGTGTGTGGAACAATCCGCGAAGACAGAGCCCCGGGATTACGTTGAGTCATACACGTCAATCCCTCGATCTTCGCACACAAGCAGCCAGTCCACCAGTCCAAACCCGTATCCTTTGTCTTCTAGCGTTCAAACTGAGTCAAAGTGGGGCTAAAAATACCAAAAATCTAATTTTATAGGTGTGGGACCACTCCCCCCTCTCTCTCTCTCCCAATCCGGTCCGCCTAAACCCCCCAAGGGGGGGTGTTTAGGCGGACCAGCCTGGACCCCCAGGCTGGTCTGCCTAAACCCCTTGGGTAAAAAAAAATATATTTTTAAAATAAAAAAATAGGTCACTTTGGTCCGCCCAAACCCCCCCTAGGGAGGGGTATAGGCGGACCAGCCTAGACCCCCAGGCTGGTCCGCCTAAACCCCATCCAAATTAAAAAAAAAAGATTTTTCCCCTCCGAAGAGGGGTTTAGGCGGACCAGACCAGCCCATGGGGCTGGTCCGCCTAAACCCCCCCTGGAAGAGGGGTTTAAGTAGACCAGATCAGCCCCTTGGGCTGGTCCGCCTAAACCCCCTCCCCTCCACTCTGATACACACAAAAAATCACACAAAGAAAATGCAAATAAAATAAAATAAAAACACTATTTGGGGGGTTTACCCGGACCAAGTTTAACCCTCAACTTGGTCCGCCTAAACCCCACCCCCACCCCTTCAACTTCCTATAAATTGCCCCCCTTACAAGCTCATGCAGGCGTGGAGCAACATTAGAACACACGGACGGACAAGCGAACTCCCTCGGCCTAATTGTCGCACCCTCGGAGCTCTGAGGCCTTCGGCAAGGGTCGGGACCGTAAGGAGACAAGTGCACGCGCTGTTGGCTTGCTAGTCGGCTTACACACGCCGAGGGTATGTCTCACGTACTCCCCTCACGCGGTGTTTAGCCGTCTCACACCAAGCCCACCTTCGCCGCATGTAAGATGACTACGCCAACGGCCAATACACCCGCATCCCGGGTCTGCCTGTGAATGTTAACTTACGACGGTGATGAAGGGCACTTCATAATGCCGCGTCGGCCCTCGACACGGAACCGCGTGCCCACCGTTCACCTCTTTGCCGGTCGTTGGCCCCTCAGATTAACATATCAAGTCTGGTTAGACCTCTGGCCCGGGAATCATAGTCCCGGGGCCGACCTCGACTCTCCGGCATGACAGCCCTTGTCGTCCGAGACCCATACCCGACCGCTCACCTCGAGCCGCGTCCGACCTCCACCAGGCGCCAGTCCGTGTCCGCTCTGGCCACCAAAGTAGTCAGACTTACACCAACTCCTCTGTAAAGAGCCTCTGTAAAACACGCGGATATCTGCTTTGTTACGCATTGACCCGGGACCGACCCACGTGTTGGAATTATCCCGCGGCTTGCGCCCATTGTACTTTGGCCCTCTAGGCCCATATGTAAAGCCCATGTGGCTCACCATCAATCCAATAAAATACAAGCGCCCCCATTCGGGTCCCCAGCTTCCTACCTGTAGACGCCTAATTTCGGACATCCCGCGAATCCCCAATGGGCCCTCGTGTGAATGACGCTTGATTGTTGTACTCATTTTTACCGGTGTTTAAGTTTTTAAGCCAAGCCCATAGCCTCTTGGCTATTGGGCCTCGTCCATTTAGGGGCCCAGCACCATAGGTCTCGGCGGCCAAGGCTCTGGCCGCCCCCAGTCCTTGGCGACCAGGGCGATGGTCGCCCTCCCTAGGAAGGTGGCCAGAGTGCTGGCCGCCCTCCTCCTAAAAGTGGCCAACGATTTGGCCGCCTTCCCCCTGTTTACCCGGTCAGAGAACGTGGCCCAGCTCGTGGCCACATCCTTTCCATCGATCTGCACGATCTCCACCCACGTTTTGTAACTCCCGGCTTGTCAAACCAAAACTCCACCACCTCCAGTACGAAGGAGAGGGGGGAGAGACATTTTTTTGAGAGGGAGAAGAAAGGGAGAGAGTTGGACATTCGGGAGGGGAGTTTTGGAAGTTGGTGCACGGAGGAGAACGGAGAACTCATGGAGCTTCGTCACGGAGGCTGCTCCCTCTTCCTTCGACCTGGTCTGAACTTCTCTGCTTTCTATTCTCTGCTTCCTACTTGCATTTCGACTTCCAGGTAAGTGTAGCATTGCATGTAGTATTCTCCTAGACCCCAACACGTAAGAGGTTTCTTCCTAAACACAAAGGGGAGGTGGATGGTCGAAAGTGTCGGCCATCCTTCCTTCCCACCCCCAGGTACTTTGCCACCATTTTCTTGTGTCTTTCCATTCGTTAGATCACATACTACACTATTAGTTTCGCTAATGGTTTTCTTTTCTGTGTTTTTTTAGCTATGTTGTAGGACTTCAGCACAAGGGACGAGCAGGGCTCCTTGCCCTTGGCCGGCCGAGGATGAGGAAGAGGAAACCCACGTCTCTTCATCTTGAACATCTCCCCGCAATCAACACCCTGCGAGGTTCAGGTAAAACGACCTCTGGCGATCACGTTCTGACATCTTTTTGTTCCTCTGTAGGTACCCTCGCACGGAGACATCTCATCTACAACCAATCCTCACGCACACGCGAGGCACATAATCAATCTAGCATTCCTCCTCATTCTCCATCTCTGGGCGCCTACACTACCTACACCACTCGGCATCCGTGCCCGACACCCTAACCCCAGTAAACACACCCCTTAGTCTAACGTACACCCATAGCTGCTGAATGCCCCCAGCCCTCTACCCATGACTTCAGACTTGTATATAGACTTTTCTTCAGCTCGGAACGAAGGTATTCGGATTCAATCCGATGTAAATAAACATCGGTTGCTTGCGGCTGGTGAGGAAAGACCTCCAGTACACGATTCCCGCAATCGCCTACGCACTCGCACCCATGGAACCCCTTCTCTCCACGTGTCGTTCGATCGCCAGAGCCCATGTGTTGCGCCCTGGTGGCGCTTCTCCGGTCAACCCTTGGTTCCATGAGTGATTGTCGAGAAATCGACTGGCACGCCCACACCCTATCCAGTTAACCCTTATCCCAACATTTCCGTGCCATTCGACCCCTTTTCGACTTTCCGTGAAAGGAGAGTGCCCGATACCGCCGTGAGAGGCATGCAACCGTAAGGAGGATACCCGAGATATATCAAACTCCCGTATTTTCCTTCCCCGCTGTATCCCTTCCTTCACCCCAGTTATTCGGCATAAAAACCCACGTAACACCCATATAAACAAATCACCGTCGATTAGGGACATTATATTGGAGGAGAATGAGGTGTTCCACATTGTTGGGTCTTGTAGTGCAGGAGCACGGTTCTAGAGGGGGGGTGAATAGAACCCTCTACTAAAATTATGTCCAATTAAAACTATTTACTAGCTCACAGCGGAATTAGCAAGATTAGCAAGAGTGAGGAAATTAAACTAATTGGAATAGACTTGATTCTCTTAATCTCACCGTACTCACTCAAACAGATAATTAGATATGAACAATAAAACAAACCACCACAACACAAACCACAATGCAAGCCACAATGCACAAGGATTTTTAAGGTGGTTCGGGACCACGATGGGCTCCCTACGTCCACCCCTCACCAAATCGGTGAGGCTTCACTGCTGTATAAAACAGCCCGGGGATAAATCCCCGCACACACACGGAGCCAAGCTCCAACACACACACGTAGGGCGAAGCCTACACAATCACACGAGAGTAAACTCCCAACAACACACGGGGAACACACCCCACAATATGCCTAAGCATACACGCGGATATGCTCCGCACCACACGACGCACATGCGTCAACACAAACCACTCGGAGAACCCCTTTCTCCGAACACCCACACACAATATTCCTTCAGAAATGTATGAAGCCTAGACAAATAGATACAATGAATCCCAAACAAAGTCTAAAGACTGAAATGAAGATGATATAGCATGTAGAGAGCTCCCCATTCTTCGATTCTTTCAGTTCCTCTTGGTTCGTTGTCGGATGATAGCGATTTTGGCATCCTCTTGTTCCTCTCTTCGAGACGCTTCTTTTATTCTTCTACCACGAGCTCCAAATCTTCATGGATGTAGATGATAACCCTTCCTCAAGAGCTCCTTGGTTGCTTTGCCCCTTTTCTCCACCTACAAGATAGAACAAAATGCATTAGGGCTTCTCATCTTCCAAATTCGGAGTTCACATTCATATATATAGAGGACTGGATAAAAGACTCATATAACCCTCCCAATACATGTTAGAAACCCCCTAATATGTTTAGGAACCAATGGGGGGTAGTTTGGTAAAGTTTGGAAAGGTTTATAAAGGGTTTCAATCAGATTCGCAAAACCCGTGCCGGAATGGGTCGACCCTCGGGCATCCAGAGGGCGGCCAGATCACAAAAATACCCCAGAAACTCAGGGGTCGACCCTGTAGATTATAAAATTATGATAACCCCCAAATTTGATAAAAGATGGTGATATTTGGACAATATATAGCACTCAATTAATGACACAAATAGGAGGAAATCACATGCAATAATTAAGATCCGTGATCGCCACTAAGGCCAATAATACGCCAAATAATAAAATATTAAGATAGGGGGGGCATGCTACATACCTTAGAAATTCATGAGGGCCAGCTGTGGGCCTGGAGATTAACGCGCTATATCGTCCCAGCGCGTTCTTCAGGTCGCGCTATCTTTGTATAGCGCGATATCAGACAGGTAGCGGGGTTTATTTGGATTCGTTCCTTCCTTGCTCCAAGGCCGGCCAAGGTGCAAGGGCTCCACGTATCAATCTTATAGTGCCTGCAAACAATAATAAACAACAAACAGAAGGCCCATTAGATCGAGATTTAAGTAGAATCTGCCCTATTCTTAATCAAAAGCATGCAAACAAGGGGGGGCTCGATTACCTGGGGGTTTGGTGGTTTTTAAACCCCTATGGAAGGGCAAAAGATAGGTGTGATGTGTGTGAATGCATGTATTTTGTAAAAGGAGTGTTTTGAAACCAGAATGCAATGCTCTGCAAAGATTAAAAATCCGGATATTGGGGAAAAGAAAGATGAAAGAGGAAGAACACAAGAAAAAGCCCTAAATACTCCCTTGAATGTGCGAGGAGCGAGGATTTGTTGATTGTGCACGAAGTACTTCCTCCTCCTCGTCAATAACTCGAGTTGCATCCTCATCAAACGACGGCCAAAGGGTTCAATTTATAGGAAGAAGATGAAGAAGAAACCCTAGGTCGGAGTTTGATTCAATTCAAAGATTTGGCGGTTCAAATCAAGGTAATCTTGCCGATTAATGAGGGGGAAAGACTCCTGATAGGTTTAGAAACCTTCCTGGATAAGAAACACAGTCAGCAACTTACCCAATAAGGCCTCTGAATCGAAAGAAGGGAGCCCGGCCTGGAGAGGGACTCTGCCTGCTAACGCGCTACATAACCATAGCGCGTTCTTGAAGAACGCGCTATGACGATATAGCGCGACAAGTAAAGGCCCATTAAATGATGTAAAAAATGGAGAAAAATCCATTGGGCAGTCATTTAATCAAATGTTGAATGAGAATAACACCCAAAGTGGATGTCATAATGATCAAATGTCAAGAAATAACAACTGCTCAAAGGATAATTTCACAACGCGCTATGAACAAGAAAATGATGAGAACGAATAGCGCGGGAATGCCAAACTCGAGACGAGATCCAAGGTATGGAATTGAAACGTTGGGCCAAGAAGGGGAGGAAATCCCAGAACATCAACCAAATGAGGATCAATTAGGGCATTAACTAGGAAAACAAAGAAAATGCTTAATTTATCGGCCAAAATTGGGTGTCTACAGATGCCCCTCCTTGATATCCGCTTTGCAGGGGAGCGAAATGGAGGTGAAACGGAGATAAAACGAAGATGACACAGAGTGATAGTGACGGGGAGATGAAGTGGAAACGTAGTGGAGCGGACTGATAAGTGGTTATCAAGGAGAAAAGACACCCATCACAACCGACAAATGATAGGAATAATCCAGAAAACTCCGAGCTGACTACAAAGTCAAGCTAGCATCGGTGACTCCTGCCTAGAATGTTTGGCACGGAACAAAGAAAAAAGGGAGTTGATCAACCTCTTGCACAAAAGAGGCATCCACAGCGCGTAGCAACTACAGATTTCACTCAATTAGTGGAATAGACGCGAGCCCGGCGGATCCATCGACGCCATCGTGCGGTTCACAGCTAATGAGTGGACCAAAAAGGAAGGAGGAAAAGTTGAATTGGATGGAAGCAGAACAAACAAATTCTAAGCAAGGGTCACATCGACCAGCAAGATCCAATGCTCAACCAGGAGCAATCTTTCAAATTCGGAATGGAATTGAATCTCTTTGTTCAAGAACATAAGCATTATTGATCCTTAAAAGGAAGAGTTGGGCATTTATGAATGCAAAAGGGCATGATGCGTGCAGGGCTAAAATAAAAGAAATCATTAAAACAAATGCCAAGAAACAATAAAATAGAAGATATTCAAGGATAATATTGTTAGATCAAACAAACTTGGGTCAAGAGTTATCCGCAACCACGGCGTGCGAGATGGAGTCCATCGTCCCCAAATTTATTTGATCTAACGGCCTATCCGACGATTAACTGCATGTTCCTAGATCATCACTATTTTTGGTAGAGGGGAACTCAAATCCCGAAACATACAGAGAACCAACCGGTCCTCGAGATAATATAATAAAGTAAATATCATATAGTAATGCAATAAAGGAAGGGATTACAAAATACTTACCTGATGGCGTGCCATAATCTTTCTTTTCTTTCTGCGGATTTCAATGTTAAGCAAATTCAAGAGAATTCAGGCATGCATAAGCAAAAGAACACAAGTTCTCATTCACTCTCATCATATATTCACATGTCATTTCTTTTCTCTCCCTCCTTCTATATTTATTTTTCTTTTAATTTTGATTATCGCGCTATATTTACATAGCGCGACCGTGTCGCGCTATGAACCTATAGCACGTCATCTACCCGCAGGTTTTCAAAACCCCCCCCCTTCTATTATTTCAAACTTGCTCTTTCCCTCTCCCTACTCCCTCTCGCCCTCTCACCAGCCCAGCAGCCCCGCACTGATCTGATGGAGGGAGAGCAGCCTCGCCGCTCCAAACGGCGCGTCACCCGCGGCCGGCAAAGATCGTACGTGGAAGAAGAACGGGCGCCCTCTCCCGTGGAAGAACACGCCGATTCGGAGGCCACCGTCTCGGCCCGGCTTGAAGGGGATGAAATGGAGATCCCCCCTGATGAAACCGAAGAGGTTGAAGGTGCCCCGGCGGCCGAGGAAGCAGCGGCGGTGCCCGTCGGAGGCGCGGCGACCCGAAAACGCCGGGTGGTAAGAAAACATCCTAATCTTGTTTTTCTTTCACATGTGATGAAAATGGAAGGGGAAATGCCCCTCCAGATCAAAATGTAGGGCAGAACGCCCATAGAACAAATTCCGGGAAACGGGGTCACCCCCTACCTGCAGAAGGGGAACGCGCTATGTCTTCATAGCGCATTCTTGAAGAACGCGCTATGACGATATAGTGCGACATCTAACAGCATACAAGTTTTTTTTTCATTTTTTTTTCATTTTCTGATTTGTCTTTTGCTTGATGATCACAGAAATTGATTATTTCTTCTTTTATGTTGTGTGCAGGGTGTGGAGGGTGCAGTCCGTGCCCGGATTTCTTGGACATTGGTCCGGGCCGCGTACCACGCACTACCGGAGTTTCAAAGGACCCGACTCCGCCATATGGGCTTCGGGGAATTTCTGGAGATAGAAGTGCTGAGAGTTGACGTGGGGCTGATAAGGGCCTTAAAAGCCAGATGGGACACGGGATGCAAGGCCTTCCTCTTCCCCTGGGGTCATATGATCCCGACTCTAGAGGACGTCACTCGCATCACCGAGCTGCGGGTGCACGGATCGGTAGTGACGGGCTACACTTACCCCGACTACCGGGAGATGGCGCGCAGGCTGCTGGGCTTGGAACTGGAGGGTACCAGCCGGACCTCACTAGTGTCGAGGATCGTCCTGCAGGAGAGTCTTGGCTTGTTCCACACACAGAGGGTGGTGGGAGAGACCTTGACAGTTCATGAGAAGAGGCTGGAGGCCGGGGCCAGGGAGAGTTTTGCGACCGAGGCAGGCCCACAGGCAGACCTGGAGCTGAGGAGGTTCCTTATTCTGCTGATCGGCAAGCTGCTTCTAGCGACCCAGGGTGACGCAGTGAGCTGCCGTTTTCTACCCTTACTGGAGGATCTAGACCGAGTCGGACGGTATGCTTGGGGTGCGGCAGTCCTTGCCCACTTGTTTGACAGCTTCGGCATCTCTTCACTCCAGTCTTCACTCGGGGGGTTCTACCCTCTACTTCAGGTTTTCTCTCTAAGCCTTAAACTCCAATGATTAAGTTATGCACTTTCTTCTATTGATCACATGAGCTTCATTTCAGGTTTGGAGTTATCTATATCTTCCTACCCTCAGGGGCGCCTGGGAGGATCGGGGAGATTTACTGCCCTTGGCCAGACGATGGACCGCTACACGAGATGGCCGGTCTCTGAAGGACCAGGTCGCCCACATCCAGGAGACGCTAGACATGATGCCCCAAATAGAGGTAAGATTGAATTTTGAAATTGAATTGAATTGAATTGAATTGAATTATGAGTGGAATCGAGGGCAATGATAAATTGAATTATGCAGGTGGTCTGGACTCCCTATCAGAGGGACATCGGGGTGATGCCTTGGGTGGAGGCGGCCATCCCATACTTTGGGAGAGAGATCTGGTTACATGCCCTCAACCTGGTCGAGCCCCTATATCATAGACTGATCATGAGGACACTAGGGCTCCACCAGGCGGTAGTAGAGTTCCCGACCCAGGCGACGGACCCACGACCTGGGCGACGTTTTCGAGGCCTCCAGGGGACAGATGACTGGCGGCAGCGGGCTCGAGAGCAGTTGGCAGATTGGAAGAGGCGCGGCCGAGCAGTCCCTGCGGGAGTGGATTCAGATGAGGCCTATCTCCAGGCCTACTCCCAGGCATACGGCAGCCGAGTTTATCAGAGCGCCCGCAGACAGGTATGCTTTTAATTTATTTGCACTTTCATTATAAAACCTGGTTATTCGATATGTGATCAACATGTGTTTATCGCAGTTTGACACAGAGGGGAGACTAGCCATGGTACAGGGACTCCTCGATTCCACGATCCGACAGCGCGAGGACCTCCAGCATACCGTCGATGAGCTGGTAAGAACTTGTAATTTTCAGAATGATTTGGATTTGAATTTCAATTAATGGTAGTGCTTTCTTTTCAGCGCGAGGAGCTGGAGGCAGTCCGATCCTCGCACGGCGCGTCATCCTCTACTCAGCCCGTCTGCGACCACACCGAGCTAGAGAGCCAGCTCGCCAGTGCAGTGGCACGAGCGGAGGCAGCCGAGGCCTCCCTTCAGGAGAGAGTAAGCAATCTGTTCTTTTATTCTTAGTCTTGGAGTTTTATCAATTATCAATTATTGATCAAGATTTTGGATGCAGGAACAGGAGCTGCGCGTGGCAGAAGCAGAGCTGAGACGCCGAGATGCAGAGGAGCTTCCTCGAGATGTGGCCGAGCTGCGCCTTCTCCTCGGGGTGGAGAGGAGTGAGCGGCAGAGAGAGAGGGAGGATCGGGACAGAGAGAGGGAGAGATGGGAGAAAGAGAGAGTGGAGCGGGAGCTAGAGAGAGTGGAGATACGTACTCGATTAGGGATCACTGAGCAGTGGGCGAAGGATGCGGAGGATCGCTACCGGCGGGGGCGTGAGCGGGCCCAGCGCGAGGGATACTCCCGAGCTTACTCGAGCACGGATTACTTAGTTACCTCCTCTGAGCACCAGAGGAGGGAAGATACTGAGAGGGGAGCACATGGTGATAGGGTTTCAGCTTCCCGGGTGCAGATGGCTCCTCTTAGGCCTTCGCGGGGAGGACAGGAGGAGGCTGAGAGTTCACGTAGAGGGGGAGACCAGGAGGGACGAGGGGAGAGCTGAGAGTTTGTTGTATCCATCTCATTTTGTACTCTTGTGATATGTTATAGTGGAATGAGACAGTTCTTGGTACTTGTTGCAGCTTGTGTGATTGCTTTTCATTTTGCGTGCCTCTTCAAAAGGATGCCATCAGAAATAGAATGTAATTTTTTTGGAATTTTTGAAAATATGCAAATTTTTATGAGTTTTGAAAATATTTGAATTTTTATGTGGATTTTGAAAAATATTTAAAGATTTTTTTTTTTGCAATGTTCAATTTTTTGGGAAATTATGGCAATATTCAAATTTCTTTGGAATTTTTGGCAATATTCAAATTTCTTTGAAATTTTTGGCAATATTCAAATTTCTTTGGAATTTTTGGCAATATTCAAATTTCTTTGGAATTTTGGTTTAGACATTGCTAATGCAGCATCAATGGATGTTTTAAACCACTGGCTAGGGATCCCCGTTCCTTCCCCTTTTGCTTAAAACTGCCCACAGCTGGGCGTGCATTGAAGGGTGGCGCCCTATAACTGACTGCCCTTGATTAACGGTGCCCCTACCAAGGCCATACCCGAGAAACATTCGATCTTAGAGGGAGGAGAGAAGAATAATTGGAGATAAGCTTTATGCAGGATGGGAGATGTCGGGACTTGAATTCCTTCCAAGGTGTTTCCCCTCAAAGAGGTAGTCTGTTGTGCCGGGGCTTTGTGCCTTTGATTTTTAGACCCTTGACATGCATACGACCAGAGTTTTCCTTGCGGGGACTTTGCCACTCTTGTCATGCCATAATTCATAATTTTGCTTTTATCAAAATTTTGACTTGATTTTCATAATAGCCCTTTTGGCGAGATGTATATCATGAAAACTCATATGAAAACTCATATTGATTTGGGTCAAGACTGCCCCTATTTGAGACTCCTCTCGTATTGGGGATTACCGAAGTTGGTCATCTTATCCGTCGACCTCTTGCCGCTGCACGTGGCCGAGTAAGAAGAGAAAAAGACTTTCAGATATACTCATGGCATGGCCAAAGTAGCAACGGTGTTTAACCAAAGGAGCCGGCTAAGGACGCCGTGAAGTGTGTGGAATGCCCATCTAAGGGTTGCTCTTAACAAGCGGGGAGAGAATGTTGAACTCCCAGTGTGGGGTTTTTATTAACCAAGAGTGCTGCAAAAGCAAGCCTAAAGACTCTTTTGAGAATGATTTAATTAAACAAAAAGCCTAAGATAAAGGTCTAAAACACCACTCTTAATCTTGCTAAGAATCACTTCATTTTGAAAATCGTGCGTGAAGTATTGAGAAAATGATATCATAAAAATGCTTACTTACGCCAATATGTTACCTTGCGATCTTTGTTGAAGCAGCTACCGCAAGAGGCGAGGTTGATCATCATGGGATAGTCCTCTTTGGCAGTCAAAAAGGATTGGAAGCAAAGGACTGAAAGTGGCTTAACAAGAAGGAGTGGTGCCAAGACCAGACTCAGACGAATAAGGAGAAAAGGAAGAGAGGCGAGGGCTAGAACTCCCTCACTAAGGTGTGGAGACCCTGATCACATGAAAGGTCTACAGAAGAAGCTGAGAATTAGAAGGAGGAGTGAGGACTAAAGCCTCAAAAGCAGTGGGAGAAAGGGTAGATGCCCAAGGCAGTGGATGTGGAAGAAGTTGGGTCGGACCCATGATCAGGAGGAATTAGACAAAGAAATTGGTAGATGGAAAGAGGCAGATCCGGAGGGTCCGGAGGTTGTGGAGTAGCATCCTGATAGGAGGAATCAGAATCTGGAGGCTCCGGAGGGATAAGATATCGAGGGACGCGGTGCCCTGGGAAGAAATATGGAAAAAGATGATGGAAGAGGAGGAAGAAAATGAAGGACGTGATATCCCGGAGGAGCAGAAAGATGGAGGGTCCGGAGGTTCCGGAGGAAGCAAATGGAAAGGGGCGTCATGCCCTGGAAAAAGATAGAAAGAATAAGATGGAGAATCCGGAGGTTCCGGAGGGATAAGATATCGAGGGACGCGGTGCCCTGGGGGAAGAGAAAGACTCGGAGGTTCCGGAGGAATGAGATGGAAAGGGGTGCGATGCCCAAGAAGGAAGTCCAGAAATTCCGGGAGAATGAGATGAAAAAGGGCGCGATGCCCTAGCAGGATAAAGGAGAAATCCAGAGGGTCCGGATGCAGGAGTTGGAAAGGGGCGCGATGCCCTGAGAAGAGATTTGAAAAGGGACAATGCCCGAGCAATGAAGATGAATAGGATGGGAAATGCGGGATATCAGGAGGTGCCGGAAGGCGGGGAAGATATGGGTCCGGAAACCCGGGAAAGAAGAAGTGCAATTGCATGCAATAGGATGGATGCGATGAATGCAGTGAATGCGTGAATGCAATGAGATGCAAAGAACATGAAGAATGTGAAGGGCGAGAGGATGAGATCCTTCCCCTTACCCCTGGAGTGGCCCATGAAGAATCGGTGACAGAGGAGAATATGGGTGGAGTTGAATGGAAGGTGGATAAAAGAGTGGAAGGCCCCTTAGCACCAAGATAACTGCCCTTCCACGGCAGTGAAAGTGTATAGCCAATCGGCCCAAAGAAAGAAGCTTCAATAATAAATGACAACCCTCTTGAAGAGTGGAGAGTAATAATGTGAGGGAGTTGGGAAGTTGGGACAGGAAGCATTGCCATGCCCATTGATTGCGGCATATAAAGAATGTTGACAAAAATGGGCATTTGCCCCTTGTATGGAAGAATGAATTCAGGATTTGAAAGTTGGAACAAGGGGTGCCCTGCCCTGCCCTTGGGTGGCATCAACGCTTGGCATTCTTTTCTAGCGAGCAGTGGCGGCTTGACCTCTTCAGCCGTGCTTGGCACAATAACCCGGATTGGCATCCGGCAAATGAACTCTTGCATCTTGAACTGCACGGCAGTGGCCAAATTCTTCTTTCGCGGCTCTTGATCATCCTCGGCACAAGTGTTTGTAGCAGCGCTCCCCTTCCGAGTAGTAAAGGGAAGTGAAGCGGAGGCGGAAGTCTCCATGGATGGTGATGGTGTAATGGAAAGTGTTGGAGAAAGGATGAGTGGAAGTGGAGGTTCAAACACGTCGAACTTCCCCTCTTGCTCGGAAGCAGTTGGGGTTGGCTCGAGTGCAAAAAAGGGTGGATCTTGCTCAGGACTAACCACGGGTAAGGGTGAAGGGTTAGGTAGTGGAGTAGGGGCTAAAGGGATAATGGGGGGCTGAGGTGGTGATAATGGTAGGTTAATTGGGGAAGGTTTAATGGAGGGCTCGATGGAAGCCGATGGTATGGAGGCTAATGGCTTAATGGGTGGAGGTTTAGTAGAAGGCTCGGGGGAGGCTGGTGTTGTAAAGGTTAACATAACTGGTGGAGGTGTAATTGGTGGAGGTTTGGTGCGGAGAAAACGCCGGACGGGGCGAGCGGTGTTAGGAGTGGGAGGAGACTCAAGATGCGCCGGGGCGGGTGATTGGAGTATCGACCCATCGTCGTAACACCAAGAGGTCTCGGAAACGGGGGTTGGATTGGGGACGATGGCTTTGTCCTGAGCAGGGGGTTCATCAAATGATAGTGGGGGAAGCGGGAAGCGAAGGAAACTCGGAAGGGGTGCCTGCAAAGCTTCATCGTATGTTGCCTCGAATTCTTCAACTGCCGGTTCTTCATCATCAAACTCAAGTGGACACCGTAATGGAGGCGTATATGTGGATGGAGGAGTGTAATGGTGTTGCATATGTGGAGGTGGAAGGTCATATGAATGAAGTGTGCGGACGGGTGGAGGGCGGACGGTGTCCACTTGAGCGTTGAAATATGCCGGCTCTTGCTTGCTTGAACTGCCGATACCACAGTCATCCATCCTATCTTTCCAATCTTTCTCCATTTTTGTAATATCATTCAGGGCCGCATGAAGGGGATTGATTGGAGTAGGAGGAGCGGGCCGTGGGCTCGTAACCCTCTTTAATTGTTCCTCCATTAAAATGACTTTATCAAGAAGAGTTTGTTGGAGGGGTGTGACTTGAGCAACCAAGGGTTGGCGAGGCCTTGAAGGAGGGGTGGCATAAAAATGCCGTGGAGGGGAATTAATGGGCCGACCCGCAGAAGAACCCGGATGGGCCGGATTGTAAGGAATAAATGGGCCTTGGGGCCGTGGTGGAGGAGGAATAGAAGGAGGCGGATGTCGGACCACCCGAGGAGGAGGGTGAATAGAAGGAGATGGGTGATGGGCCTCCCAATTAGGAACATGAGTAGGAGAGGGAGGTGGGTGATGGGCCACCCGTATAGGATTGGAAGGAGGATGAGAAGAATGCGATGAGTGAGATGTACCCTCAACAGCGGCCTTAAGGGCTTGGATCTGTTGAGGGGTGAGATGATCTAATGCATGAATGATTTGGGAAACCTTCTCATCGTTGGGAGGAGATGGTCCCGAAGGAGTAGTGGCTCGCGATTGAACCGAGGGACCATGAGATTGGATATTGCCCATGGGCCGGGCATGACCATAAGAATGAGGATGTGGTCCCTTGAAGATACGGCGAGAATTTTGATGAACATGTTGAGATTGAAGATTATAAGATGTGCATGGTTGTGCATCCTCATGAATTGGATTAAACATGTTGGTTTTTTTATCATGGTAAGCCATTATGCAATCAATGTTCAAGATAATAATTTGCAAAGAAGCACACAAGTTCGAATGGTTACCGTTTGATCTTAATTTGTTTTGAACCTTGGTGAATTAATGAATTTTATGCAAATTGGTGTGATTCACACAAGGGATGAACCTAGTTTTAATGTGGGTTCACTTTGGTGCCAACTAGGAACACTCTCTCACCGTGTATAAGCCAACTAAACCCGGGTCTCCAAAAGGGTACAACCTGCCCGGCGTCCGTGAGGGAATCCACGGGTGCGGGGACTTACGGAGGCTTGGTTTAGAAATTTCCAATCCAAAGAGACGGAATGCTCAATGGAGGGTCCTTCCTTCACCAAGAGGGTGTGTGGAATCCTAGTGTAGAGAGAGGAGGTCTCTCAAACCAAATGCAAAGATGAATGCCATGCTATGCAAGAACATCTAAACTAGAACTGACAAATAAAACAAAAATATGTAAGCACACAGCAAGAAATATACAAGATGCCACCAGAGATGAACCCCAACAGAAGGTGTTCCTGAGAATACCCTCAGGTGATGGACGCGCTATATTTCCACAGCGCGATCTACAGGAAGCGCTATGGACACATAGCGCGATAATCGACAGTGGGGAAGGGCTCAAAAATCAAATAAACACACACACTGATGTATTGACAAGCAGGCAACTAGAAGCACGAACGTGGTAGCACAAAGTGTCCCACCGTGATCGCCAATTTGTAGATTATAAAATTATGATAACCCCCAAATTTGATAAAAGATGGTGATATTTGGACAATATATAGCACTCAATTAATGACACAAATAGGAGGAAATCACATGCAATAATTAAGATCCGAGATCGCCACTAAGGCCAATAACACGCCAAATAATAAAATATTAAGATAGGGGGGCATGCTACATACCTTAGAAATTCATGAGGGCCAGCTGTGGGCCTGGAGATTAATGCGCTATATCGTCCCAGCGCGTTCTTCAGGTCCGCTATCTTTGTATAGCGCGATATCAGACAGGTAGCGGGGTTTATTTAGATTCGTTCCTTCCTTGCTCCAAGGCCGGCCAAGGTGCAAGGGCTCCACGTATCAATCTTATAGTGCCTGCAAACAATAATAAACAATAAACAGAAGGCCCATTAGATCGAGATTTAAGTAGAATCTGCCCTATTCTTAATCAAAAGCATGCAAACAAGGGGGGCTCGATTACCTGGGGGTTTGGTGGTTTTTAAACCCCTATGGAAGGGCAAAAGATAGGTGTGATGTGTGTGAATGCATGTATTTTGTAAAAGGAGTGTTTTGAAACCAGAATGCAATGCTCTGCAAAGATTAAAAATCCGGATATTGGGGAAAAGAAAGATGAAAGAGGAAGAACACAAGAAAAAGCCCTAAATACTCCCTTGAATGTGCGAGGAGCGAGGATTTGTTGATTGTGCACGAAGTACTTCCTCCTCCTCATCAATAACTCGAGTTGCATCCTCATCAAACGACGGCCAAAGGGTTCAATTTATAGGAAGAAGATGAAGAAGAAACCCTAGGTCGGAGTTTGATTCAATTCAAAGATTTGGCGGCTCAAATCGAGGTAATCCTGCCGATTAATGAGGGGGAAAGACTCCTGATAGGTTTAGAAACCTTCCTGGATAAGAAACACAGTCAGCAACTTACCCAATAAGGCCTCTGAATCGAAAGAAGGGATCCCGGCCTGGAGAGGGACTCTGCCTGCTAACGCGCTACATAACCATAGCGCGTTCTTGAAGAACGCGCTATGACGATATAGCGCGACAAGTAAAGGCCCATTAAATGATGTAAAAAATGGAGAAAAATCCATTGGGCAGTCATTTAATCAAATGTTGAATGAGAATAACACCCAAAGTGGATGTCATAATGATCAAATGTCAAGAAATAACAACTGCTCAAAGGATAATTTCACAATGCGCTATGAACAAGAAAACGATGAGAACGAATAGCGCGGGAATGCCAAACTCGAGACAAGATCCAAGGTATGGAATTGAAACGTTGGGCCAAGAAGGGGAGGAAATCCCATAACATCAACCAAATGAGGATCAATTGGGGCATTAACTAGGAAAACAAAGAAAATGCTTAATTTATCGGCCAAAATTAGGTGTCTACAGATGCCCCTCCTTGATATCCGCTTTGCAGGGGAGCGAAATGGAGGTGAAACGGAGATAAAACGGAGATGACACAGAGTGATAGTGACGGGGAGATGAAGTGGAAACGTAGTGGAGCGGACTGATAAGTGGTTATCAAGGAGAAAAGACACCCATCACAACCGACAAATGATAGGAATAATCCAGAAAACTCCGAGCTGACTACAAAGTCAAGCTAGCATCGGTGACTCCTGCCTAGAATGTTTGGCACGGAACAAAAAAAAAAGGGAGTTGATCAACCTCTTGCACAAAAGAGGCATCCGCAGCGCGTAGCAACTACGGATTTCACTCAATTAGTGGAATAGACGCGAGCCCGGCGGATCCATCGACGCCATCGTGCGGTTCACAGCTAATGAGTGGACCAAAAAGGAAGGAGGAAAAGTTGAATTGGATGGAAGCAGAACAAACAAATTCTAAGCAAGGGTCACATCGACCAGCAAGATCCAATGCTCAACCAGGAGCAATCTTTCAAATTCGGAATGGAATTGAATCTCTTTGTTCAAGAACATAAGCATTATTGATCCTTAAAAGGAAGAGTTGTGCATTTATGAATGCAAAAAGGCATGATGCGTGCAGGGCTAAAATAAAAGAAATCATTAAAACAAATGCCAAGAAATAATAAAATAGAAGATATTCGAGGATAATATTGTTAGATCAAACAAACTTGGGTCAAGAGTTATCTGCAACCACGGCGTGCGAGATGTAGTCCATCGTCCCCAAATTTATTTGATCTAACGGCCTATCCGACGATTAACTGCATGTTCCTAGATCATCACTGTTTTTGGTAGAGGGGAACTCAAATCCCGAAACATACAGAGAACCAACCGGTCCTCGAGATAATATAATAAAGTAAATATCATATAGTAATGCAATAAAGGAAGGGATTACAAAATACTTACCTAATGGCGTGCCATAATCTTTTTTTTCTTTCTGCGGATTTCAATGTTAAGCAAATTCAAGAGAAAACAGGCATGCATAAGCAAAAGAACACAAGTTCTCATTCACTCTCATCATATATTCACATGTCATTTTTTTCTCTCCCTCCTTCTATTTTTATTTTTCTTTTAATTTTGATTATCGCGCTATATTTACATAGCGCGACCGTGTCGCGCTATGAACCTATAGCGCGTCATCTACCCGCAGGTTTTCAAAAACCGCCCCCCCCTTCTATTATTTCAAACTTTCTCTTTCGCTCTCCCTACTCCCCTCTCGCCCTCTCACCAGCCCAACAGCCCCGCACTGATCTGATGGAGGGAGAGCAGCCTCGCCGCTCCAAACGGCGCGTCACCCGCGGCCGGCAAAGATCGTACGTGGAAGAAGAACGGGCGCCCTCTCCCGTGGAAGAACACGCCGATTTGGAGGCCACCGTCTCGGCCCGGCTTGAAGGGGATGAAATGGAGATCCCCCCTGATGAAACCGAAGAGGTTGAAGGTGCCCCGGCGGCCGAGGAAGCAGCGGCGGCGCCGTCGGAGGCGCGGCGACCCGAAAACGCCGGGTGGTAAGAAAACGTCCTAATCTTGTTTTTCTTTTTGATTTTCTTGTTTTTTCTTTCACATGTGATGAAAACGGAAGGGGAAATGCCCCTCCAGATCAAAATGTAGGGCAGAACGCCCATAGAACAAATTCCGGGAAACGGGGTCACCCCCTACCTGCAGAAGGGGAACGCGCTATGTCTTCATAGCGCGTTCTTGAAGAACGCGCTATGACGATATAGCGCGACATCTAACAGCATACAAGTTTTTTTTTCATTTTTTTTCATTTTCTGATTTGTCTTTTGCTTGATGATCACAGAAATTGATTATTTCTTCTTTTATGTTGTGTGCAGGGTGTGGAGGGTGCAGTCCGTGCCCGGATTTCTTGGACATTGGTCCGGGCCGCGTACCACGCACTACCGGAGTTTCAAAGGACCCGACTCCGCCATATGGGCTTCGGGGAATTTCTGGAGATAGAAGTGCTGAGAGTTGATGTGGGGCTGATAAGGGCCTTAAAAGCCAGATGGGACACGGGATGCAAGGCCTTCCTCTTCCCCTGGGGTCATATGATCCCGACTCTAGAGGACGTCACTCGCATCACCGGGCTGTGGGTGCACGGATCGGCAGTGACGGGCTACACTTACCCCGACTACCGGGAGATGGCGCGCAGGCTGCTGGGCTTGGAACTGGAGGGTACCGGCCGGACCTCACTAGTGTCGAGGATCGTCCTGCAGGAGAGTCTTGGCTTGTTCCACACATAGAGGGTGGTGGGAGAGACCTTGACAGTTCATGAGAAGAGGCTGGAGGCCGGGGCCAGGGAGAGTTTTGCGACCGAGGCAGGCCCATAGGCAGACCTGGAGCTGAGGAGGTTCCTTATTCTGCTGATCGGCAAGCTGCTTCTAGCGACCCAGGGTGACGCAGTGAGCTGCCGTTTTCTACCCTTAGTGGAGGATCTAGACCGAGTCAGACGGTATGCTTGGGGTGCGGCAGTCCTTGCCCACTTGTTTGACAGCTTCGGCATCTCTTCACTCCAGTCTTCACTCGGGGGGTTCTACCCTCTACTTCAGGTTTTCTCTCTAAGCCTTAAACTCCAATGATTAAGTTATGCACTTTCTTCTATTGATCACATGAGCTTCATTTCAGGTTTGGAGTTATCTATATCTTCCTACCCTCAGGCGCGCCTGGGAGGATCGGGGAGATTTACTGCCCTTGGCCAGACGATGGACCGCTACACGAGATGGCCAGTCTCTGAAGGACCAGGTTGCCCACATCCAGGAGACGCTAGACATGATGCCCCAAATAGAGATAAGATTGAATTTTGAAATTGAATTGAATTGAATTGAATTGAATTATGAGTGGAATCGAGGGCAATGATAAATTGAATTATGCAGGTGGTCTGGACTCCCTATCAGAGGGACATCGGGGTGATGCCTTGGGTGGAGGCGGCCATCCCATACTTTGGGAGAGAGATCTGGTTACATGCCCTCAACCTGGTCGAGCCCCTATATCATAGACTGATCATGAGGACACTAGGGCTCCACCAGGCGGTAGTAGAGTTCCCGACCCAGGCGACGGACCCACGACCTGGGCGACGTTTTTGAGGCCTCCAGGGGACAGATGACTGGCGGCAGCGGGCTCGAGAGCAGTTGGCAGATTGGAAGAGGCGCGGCCGAGCAGTCCCTGCGGGAGCGGATTCAGATGAGGCCTATCTCCAGGCCTACTCCCAGGCATACGGCAGCCGAGTTTATCAGAGCGCCCGCGGACAGGTATGCTTTTAATTTATTTGCACTTTCATTATAAAACCTGGTTATTCGATATGTGATCAACATGTGTTTATCGCAGTTTGACACAGAGGGGAGACTAGCCATGGTACAGGGACTCCTCGATTCCACGATCCGACAGCGCGAGGACCTCCAGCATACCATCGATGAGCTGGTAAGAACTTGTAATTTTCAGAATGATTTGGATTTGAATTTCAATTAATGGTAGTGCTTTCTTTTCAGCGCAAGGAGCTAGAGGCAGTCCGATCCTCGCACGGCGCGTCATCCTCTACTCAGCCCGTCTGCGACCACACCGAGCTAGAGAGCCAGCTCGCCAGTGCAGTGGCTCGGGCGGAGGCAGCCGAGGCCTCCCTTCAGGAGAGAGTAAGCAATCTGTTCTTTTAATCTTAGTCTTGGAGTTTTATCAATTATCAATTATTGATCAAGATTTTGGATGCAGGAACAGGAGCTGCGCGTGGCAGAAGCAGAGCTGAGGCGCCGAGATGCAGAGGAGCTTCCTCGAGATGTGGCCGAGCTGCGCCTTCTCCTCGGGGTAGAGAGGAGTGAGCGGCAGAGAGAGAGGGAGGATCGAGACCGAGAGAGGGAGAGATGGGAGAAAGAGAGAGTGGAGCGGGAGCTAGAGAGAGTGGAGATACGTACTCGATTAGGGATCACCGAGCAGCGGACGAAGGATGCGGAGGATCGCTACCGGTGGGGGCGTGAGCGGGCCCAGCGCGAGGGATACTCCCGAGCTTACTCGAGCACGGATTACTTAGTTACCTCCTCTGAGCACCAGAGGGGGGAAGATGCTGAGAGGGGAGCACATGGTGACAGGGTTTCAGCTTCCCGGGTGCAGATGGCTCCTCCTAGGCCTTCGCGGGGAGGACAGGAGGAGGCTGAGAGTTCACGTAGAGGGGGAGACCAGGAGGGTCGAGGGGAGAGCTGAGAGTTTGTTGTATCCATCTCATTTTGTACTCTTGTGATATGTTATAGTGGAATGAGACAGTTCTTGGTACTTGTTGCAGCTTGTGTGATTGCTTTTCATTTTGTGTGCCTCTTCAAAAGGATGCCATCAGAAATAGAATGTAATTTTTTTGGAATTTTCAAAAATATGCAAATTTTTATGAGTTTTGAAAATATTTGAATTTTTATGTGGATTTTGAAAAATATTTGAAGATTTTTTTTTTTGCAATGTTCAATTTTTTTGGAATTTTGGCAATATTCAAATTTCTTTGGAATTTTTGGCAATATTCAAATTTCTTTGGAATTTTTGGCAATATTCAAATTTCTTTGGAATTTTGGTTTAGACATTGCTAATGCAGCATCAATGGATGTTTTAAACCACTGGCTAGGGATCCCCGTTCCTTCCCCTTTTGCTTAAAACTGCCCACAGCTGGGCGTGACATGAAGGGTGACGCCCTATAACTGACTGCCCTTGATTAACGGTGCCCCTACCAAGGCCATACCCGAGAAACATTTGATCTTAGAGGGAGGAGAGAAGAATAATTGGAGATAAGCTTTATGCAGGATGGGGGATGTCGGGACTTGAATTCCTTCCAAGGTGTTTCCCCTCAAAGAGGTAGTCTGTTGTGCCGGGGCTTTGTGCCTTTGATTTTTAGACCCTTGACATGCATACGACCAGGGTTTTCCTTGCGGGGACTTTGCCACTCTTGTCATGGCATAATTCATAATTTTGCTTTTATCAAAATTTTGACTTGATTTTCATAATAGCCCTTTTGGCGAGATGTATATCATGAAAACTCATATGAAAACTCATATTGATTTTGGGTCAAGACTGCCCCTATTTGAGACTCCTCTCGTATTGGGGATTACCGAAGTTGGTCATCTTATCCGTTGACCTCTTGCCGCTGCACGTGGCCGAGTAAGAAGAGAAAAAGACTTTCAGATATACTCATGGCATGGCCAAAGTAGCAACGGTGTTTAACCAAAGGAGCCGGCTAAGGACGCCGTGAAGTGTGTGGAATGCCCAGCAAAGGGTTTCTCTTAACAAGCGGGGAGAGAATGTTGAATTCCCAGTGTGGGGTTTTTATTAACCAAGAGTGCTGTAAAAGCAAGCCTAAAGACTCTTTTGAGAATGATTTAATTAAAGAAAAAGTCTAAGATAAAGGTCTAAAACACCACTCTTAATCTTGCTAAGAATCACTTCATTTTGAAAATCGTGCGTGAAGTAATGAGAAAATGATATCATAAAAATGCTTACTTACGCCAATATGTTACCTTGCGATCTTTGTTGAAGCAGCTACCGCAAGAGGCGAGGTTGATCATCATGGGATAGTCCTCTTTGGCAGTCAAAAAGGATTGGAAGTAAAGGACTGAAAGTGGCTTAACAAGAAGGAGTGGTGCCAAGACCAGACTCAGACGAATAAGGAGAAAAGGAAGAGAGGCGAGGGCTAGAACTTCCTCACTAAGGTGTGGAGACCCTGATCACATGAAAGGTCTACAGAAGAAGCTGAGAATTAGAAGGAGGAGTGAGGACTAAAGTCTCAAAAGCAGTGGGAGAAAGGGCAGATTCCCAAGGCAGTGGATGTGGAAGAAGTTGGGTCGGACCCATGATCAGGAGGAATTAGAAAAAGAAATTGGTAGATGGAAAGAGGCGGATCCGGAGGGTCCGGAGGTTGTGGAGTAGCATCCTGATAGGAGGAATCAGAATCTGGAGGCTCCGGAGGGATAAGATATCGAGGGACGCGGTGCCCTGGGAAGAAATATGGAAAAAGATGATGAAAGAGGAGGAAGAAAATGAAGGACGTGATATCCCGGAGGAGCAGAAAGATGAATCGGAAGAAAGATGGAGGGTCCGGAGGTTCCGGAGGAAGCAAATGGAAAGGGGCGTCATGCCCTGGAAAAAGATAGAAAGAATAAGATGGAGAATTCGGAGGTTCCGGAGGGATAAGATATCGAGGGACGCGGTGCCCTGGGGGAAGAGAAAGACCCGGAGGTTCCGGAGGAATGAGATGGAAAGGGGTGCGATGCCCAAGAAGGAAGTCCGGAAATTCCAGGAGAATGAGATGAAAAAGGGCGCGATGCCCTAGCAGGATAAAGGAGAAATCCAGAGGGTCCGGATGCAGGAGTTGGAAAGGGGCGCAATGCCCTGAGAAGAGATTTGAAAAGGGACAATGCCCGAGCAATGAAGATGAATAGGATGGGAAATGCGGGATATCCGGAGGTGCCGGAAGGCGGGAAGATATGGGTCCGGAAACCCAGGAAAGAAGAAGTGCAATTGCATGCAATAGGATGGATGCGATGAATGCAGTGAATGCGTGAATGCAATGAGATGCAAAGAACATGAAGAATGTGAAGGGCGAGAGGATGAGATCCTTCCCCTTACCCCTGGAGTGGCCCATGAAGAATCGGTGACAGAGGAGAATATGGGTGGAGTTGAATGGAAGGTGGATAAAAGAGTGGAAGGCCCCTTAGCACCAAGATAACTGCCCTTCCACGGCAGTGAAAGTGTATAGCCAATCGGCCCAAAGAAAGAAGCTTCAATAATAAATGACAACCCTCTTGAAGAGTGGAGAGTAATAATGTGAGGGAGTTGGGAAGTTGGGACAGGAAGCATTGCCATGCCCATTGATTGCGGCATATAAAGAATGTTGACAAAAATGGGCATTTGCCCCTTGTATGGAAGAATGAATTCAGGATTTGAAAGTTGGAACAAGGGGTGCCCTGCCCTGCCCTTGGGTGGCATCAACGCTTGGCATTCTTTTCTAGCGAGCAGTGGCGGCTTGACCTCTTCAGCCGTGCTTGGCACAATAACCCGGATTGGCATCCGGCAAATGAACTCTTGCATCTTGAACTGCACGGCAGTGGCCAAATTCTTCTTTCGCGGCTCTTGATCATCCTCGGCACAAGTGTTTGTAGCAGCGCTCCCCTTCCGAGTAGTAAAAGGAAGTGAAGCGGAGGCGGAAGTCTCCATGGATGGTGATGGTGTAATGGAAAGTGTTGGAGAAAGGATGAGTGGAAGTGGAGGTTCAAACACGTCGAACTTCCCCTCTTGCTCGGAAGCAGTTGGGGTTGGCTCGAGTGCAAAAAAGGGTGGATCCTGCTCAGGACTAGCCACGGGTAAGGGTGAAGGGTTAGGTAGTGGAGTAGGGGCTAAAGGGATAATGGGGGGCTGAGGTGGTGATAATGGTAGGTTAATTGGGGAAGGTTTAATGGAGGGCTCGATGGAAGCCGATGGTATGGAGGCTAATGGCTTAATGGGTGGAGGTTTAGTAGAAGGCTCGGGGGAGGCTGGTGTTGTAAAGGTTAACATAACTGGTGGAGGTGTAATTGGTGGAGGTTTGGTGCGGAGAAAACGCCGGACGGGGTGAGCGGTGTTAGGAGTGGGAGGAGACTCAAGATGCGCCGGCGCGGGTGATTGGAGTATCGACCCATCGTCGTAACACCAAGAGGTCTCGGAAACGGGGGTTGGATTGGGGACGATGGCTTTGTCCTAAGCAGGGGGTTCATCAAATGATAGTGGGGGAAGCGGGAAGCGAAGGAAACTCGGAAGGGGTGCCTGCAAAGCTTCATCGTATGTTGCCTCGAATTCTTCAACTGCCGGTTCTTCATCATCAAACTCAAGTGGACACCGTAATGGAGGCGTATATGTGGATGGAGGAGTGTAATGGTGTTGCATATGTGGAGGTGGAAGGTCATATGAATGAAGTGTGCGGACGGGTGGAGGGCGGACGGTGTCCACTTGAGCGTTGAAATATGCCGGCTCTTGCTTGCTTGAACTGCCGATACCACAGTCATCCATCCTATCTTTCCAATCTTTCTCCATTTTTGTAATATCATTCAGGGCCGCATGAAGGGGATTGATTGGAGTAGGAGGAGCGGGCCGTGGGCTCGTAACCCTCTTTAATTGTTCCTCCATTAAAATGACTTTATCAAGAAGAGTTTGTTGGAGGGGTGTGACTTGAGCAACCAAGGGTTGGCGAGGCCTTGAAGGAGGGGTGGCATAAAAATGCCGTGGAGGGGAATTAATGGGCCGACCCGCAGAAGAACCCGGATGGGCCGGATTGCAAGGAATAAATGGGCCTTGGGGCCGTGGTGGAGGAGGAATAGAAGGAGGCGGATGTCGGACCACCCGAGGAGGAGGGTGAATAGAAGGAGATGAGTGATGGGCCTCCCAATTAGGAACATGAGTAGGAGAGGGAGGTGGGTGATGGGCCACCCGTATAGGATTGGAAGGAGGATGAGAAGAATGCGATAAGTGAGATGTACCCTCAACAGCGGCCTTAAGGGCTTGGATCTGTTGAGGGGTGAGATGATCTAATGCATGAATGATTTGGGAAACCTTCTCATCGTTGGGAGGAGACGGTCCCGAAGGAGTAGTGGCTCGCGATTGAACCGAGGGACCATGAGATTGGATATTGCCCATGGGCCGGGCATGACCATAAGAATGAGGATGTGGTCCCTTGAAGATACGGTGAGAATTTTGATGAACATGTTGAGATTGAAGATTATAAGATGTGCATGGTTGTGCATCCTCATGAATTGGATTAAACATGTTGATTTTCTTATCATGGTAAGCCATTATGCAATCAATGTTCAAGATAATAATTTGCAAAGAAGCACACAAGTTGGAATGGTTACCGTTTGATCTTAATTTATTTTGAACCTTGGTGAATTAATGAATTTTATGCAAATTGGTGTGATTCACACAAGGGATGAACCTAGTTTTAATGTGGGTTCACTTTGGTGCCAACTAGGAACACTCTCTCACCATGTATAAGCCAACTAAACCCGGGTCTCCAAAAGGGTACAACCTACCCGGCGTCCGTGAGGGAATCCACGGGTGCGGGGACTTACGGAGGCTTGGTTTAGGAATTTCCAATCCAAAGAGACGGAATGCTCAATGGAGGGTCCTTCCTTCACCAAGAGGGTGTGTGGAATCCTAGTGTAGAGAGAGGAGGTCTCTCAAACCAAATGCAAAGATGAATGCCATGCTATGCAAGAACATATAAACTAGAACTGACAAATAAAACAAAAATATGTAAGCACACAGCAAGAAATATACAAGATGCCACCAGAGATGAACCCCAACAGAAGGTGTTCCTGAGAATACCCTCAGGTGATGGACGCGCTATATTTCCACAGCGCGATCTACAGGAAGCGCTATGGACACATAGCACGATAATCGACAGTGGGGAAGGGCTCAAAAATCAAATAAACACACACACTGATGTATTGACAAGCAGGCAACTAGAAGCACGAACGTGGTAGCACAAAGTGTCCCACCGTGATCACCAATTTGTAGATTATAAAATTATGATAACCCCCAAATTTGATAAAAGATGGTGATATTTGGACAATATATAGCACTCAATTAATGACACAAATAGGAGGAAATCACATGCAATAATTAAGATCCGTGATCGCCACTAAGGCCAATAACACGCCAAATAATAAAATATTAAGATAGGGGGGGCATGCTACATACCTTAGAAATTCATGAGGGCCAGCTGTGGGCCTGGAGATTAACGCGCTATATCGTCCCAGCGCGTTCTTCAGGTCGCGCTATCTTTGTATAGCGCGATATCAGACAGGTAGCGGGGTTTATTTGGATTCGTTCCTTCCTTGCTCCAAGGCCGGCCAAGGTGCAAGGGCTCCATGTATCAATCTTATAGTGCCTGCAAACAATAATAAACAACAAACAGAAGGCCCATTAGATCGAGATTTAAGTAGAATCTGCCCTATTCTTAATCAAAAGCATGCAAACAAGGGGGGGCTCGATTACCTGGGGGTTTGGTGGTTTTTAAACCCCTATGGAAGGGCAAAAGATAGGTGTGATGTGTGTGAATGCATGTATTTTGTAAAAGGAGTGTTTTGAAACCAGAATGCAATGCTCTGCAAAGATTAAAAATCCGGATATTGGGAAAAAGAAAGATGAAAGAGGAAGAACACAAGAAAAAGCCATAAATACTCCCTTGAATGTGCGAGGAGCGAGGATTTGTTGATTGTGCACGAAGTACTTCCTCCTCCTCGTCAATAACTCGAGTTGCATCCTCATCAAACGACGGCCAAAGGGTTCAATTTATAGGAAGAAGATGAAGAAGAAACCCTAGGTCGGAGTTTGATTCAATTCAAAGATTTGGCGGCTCAAATCGAGGTAATCCTGCCGATTAATGAGGGGGAAAGACTCCTGATAGGTTTAGAAACCTTCCTAGATAAGAAACACAGTCAGCAACTTACCCAATAAGGCCTCTGAATCGAAAGAAGGGAGCCCGACCTGGAGAGGGACTCTGCCTGCTAACGCGCTACATAACCATAGCACGTTCTTGAAGAACGCGCTATGACGATATAGCGCGATAAGTAAAGGCCCATTAAATGATGTAAAAAACGGAGAAAAATCCATTGGGCAGTCATTTAATCAAATGTTGAATGAGAATAACACCCAAAGTGGATGTCATAATGATCAAATGTCAAGAAATAACAACTGCTCAAAGGATAATTTCACAACGCGCTATGAACAAGAAAATGATGAGAACGAATAGCGCGGGAATGCCAAACTCGAGACGAGATCCAAGGTATGGAATTGAAACGTTGGGCCAAGAAGGGGAGGAAATCCCAGAACATCAACCAAATGAGGATCAATTGGGGCATTAACTAGGAAAACAAAGAAAATGCTCAATTTATCGGCCAAAATTGGGTGTCTACAGACCCATGGGGTCGACCCATGCAGTGTGGGTCGACCCCTGCACATAGGGTCATAAACAAGTGTTATGTCTGGTCCAGAACACTTAGGGGTCGACCCTATGGGTCGACCCATGCTAGAAAGGGCTATAAAAAGACTTTAAACCACCATGAATCCAAGGGAATAAAAGTGATTAGATGTTACCATAATCCCATGTAGATTAACCATGTATTTTCATCCTGAAAACATGAAAAAGCAAGTGGTTAGTTGAGAATCAAAATCTTTGCATCAAGCATTAACTCTTTGAACTAGTTCACATAAAAATACATCATTGAACACCTTCAAACATGTATTTGACTTCTCAATTCAAACATCAAAAATAAATTCACCATATGACAAGGTTTTAATATGATGAACATGAATCTCTCACTTAATCAAATAAAATGACATGGGAGCTCAACCATTCAATCACGATATACACATGTTGCTCAATGAAACACATACACACACAAATACAATCGTTTTGATATCATTGAAACTAAACACCAACTAGGGGATGCAACACACATAGTTGGTCCGGTAACATACAATGATTTAATGGGAGAAGATGATGAAAAGGAGGTTCCAGAAAGGGTAAGGAGGCCCATGCATACGTCGCGGTATGGTGGGCATGCTTGGATCCGTAATATTCTTGTTGGTCATGAAAGACGATGCTATAATATGTTCAGGCTTAACCCTGCGATGTTTACACGCTTACGGGATGTTCTATTAGAAAGGGGCTTGATCAAAGATAATCGGTCTGTTACTGCCAATGAACAGTTAGGTATGTTCTTGTATGCTATGGGACATGGTGTGGCAACAGGAGCATTGTGTGAGCACTTCCAACATTCATCGCAAACTATAGGCTTTTATGAGAATACTGTGACGAGGGCGCTTGTGAAACTTAGACACACCTACATTCAACTCCCTACAGCAGGTGATGACGTCCACCATTCATACGGCACCAGAACAAATTCTACCCATTCTTCAAGGTACTATACTTGACACGAGATCAATTATTATTGGAAATTACTCATGTGAACAGCAATTGATATTCATGATACAATTTTTTCTATTACTAAAGCACTTGATAATGGATGTATATGATGCTATCGGGGCAATTGATGGTACCCACATACCCGCGGACGTACTGCGATCGAAGCACCCACGCTATCGGAATCGTAAACAACAAGTCACACAAAATGTCATGGTAGTTGTCTCATTTGATTTACAATTCCAATACCTATCTGTGGAGTGGGAAGGTTCGGCTAGTTACCAAAATATCTTGAGATAGGCAATAGAGCATGGTGGATTTAGGGTGCCTCCAGGTAACTTCCAAAGCCGTGGTAACATTTTTGAATATTCTCTATTCATTCTACTTCGACACTTATTGCTTCCCTGCAGGCAAATACTATCTGGTTGATCTGGGTTACGCAAATACTGGGAGTTTCATTGCACCGTATAGAAATGAGTGATATCATATAGCCCAATTTCAAGGCCGTGGTAATACAGCATATTGTAGCTTACGAGACAAGTTTAATCACTGCCATGCCCAATTAAGGAATGTAGTTGAACAAGCATTTGGGGTTTTGAAGATGCGATTTGCAACTTTAAAGAAAGGAAACATGTATCCTTTTTGAACTCAAATACTCATGGTAGTTGCCTGTTGTGTGGTGCACAACTTCATTTGTCGAGAACATGGTGATGATTACTACTTTTTGCATGCTTTGAATGCCGAAAATGACGCAGGGGATGTAGATGTTGATCCTACTGCACCCGTGGCATCTCGTGACATCCACGAGGGAGGGGTGTTAAGGGACACTATTGCTACTCAATTATGGCTCCAGAACTAAGAATTTGTTGCCAATTTTCACACAAAAATAGACTATATTCAGAACATGATGATGTTTATGTTTGTATTGAACCCGGCCATTTCATTTAGTGCTATTGCTACTCTCAAATTTTAAATGCTTGCTTCATCAATGTATCGTAATGTATTAATGTGGTAAGTTTGCAATGTATAGGATTTAGTGTTTTAAAGTAACTACGCATGCCCGGTATATATTTGCAGGTTTGCTGTGCATCAACTCTAGTGTGTTTCAGCGTGTTTGTTGCCCCCATTCACTTGTGTGAATAGTAGGGGCAATTATGGGTGGTGGAGGGCGCAGTCGAGCAACCCCACCTCACTTATGTATGCTGTCTTCATATGGGATTTATGGACGATGGCGGCATGATGTCATGATCCACCTGGAGTATGGGCAATGATGATTTGGGAGACAATGACATAATTGTTCAATGGTTGGATGTCTGATTGTGACAACCCCACTTGAATGGATGATAATATTTTATTCCTCCCTGACAATCTATTTCATCACCTTCCTCTTGCACTACGCTGCATCATGATTTATTGTATCATTCAGGTACGTGATATTCTCTGATTTATTCCTCATCTTTTGATATAAGATAGAATTAATGTTTTAACTTATCCTATTTGTCCCTCATTTTCAGTTGCAGGGTATCACATTTCATATCAACAAAAGTATGACAATTTTTCAGATTTATTTCCCATCTTTCATATGAACCTAGGTATGGGGATGTACTCTGGTGTGTTTCAACATTTGCTCATTCCTTTCGATTATTTGTATCATTCTAGTTTTCTTCAGCTTTGTAAATGCTTACATTGATGAAAATTATCTTTAGCTCTTTAATGATATCACTGACATGTATGTCCCTACTCCTTCATGATAGTCTACATACTCAAAATATAGGCATGCAGTTGATTATTTTTTTGGCATGATTTAACAAGGCAAAAATAGTGACCTTTTGTGTGAAGAAAGTAAAGATGCAGGCCAGAATGTAGCTTGTAAGCTTGAGGCTTAGCATAACCCTAGCTGAAAATGAGCCGGACCCAACATGCCTGTGGCTACCTGGCATTGTCAATGTAGAGAGAAACAAGGGGTTTTGAAGCCAATGGCAACTTATGCAGCTTAACTTTTAATATGTCAATTTTCAATTGATGTGAAATATTCCATTTTCACTGACTTGTAGTCCCCTACTGCAGGTCTTCAGCTCCTGGATGCATTTCTGTGGTAAGAGTCTTTGTGGAGAGCATCCTCAGATATGGTTTGCCACCAACTTTCTTGGTATTACAGATTCTGTCTCATCCCTTTGTTTTGGGTTGTGATGCCATTCAAAAGGATTACAATAAAGGGAAATAGAGGAGTGTGATTTTTAGATGCCCATAATACTGATTTTAATCAATTTCATGCAGCAGTGATTCTTAGATGCCCATAATAATGATGGCAAATCTAACAGGTGAGACAATGTTTCTAAAAAAGTAGACCCTCTCATGATTTTCTGTAACAATGTTGTAGTTGATATCTAGGGTAGAAAAATTGTTGGATTTGTCTATATGTTATACTAGGTTATTTGAAGTTGAACCCATAACAAAACTCTCCGCCCAACACTGAACTAAACTTGATATCATACGATTTTGGGATTCAGATTTCCTGTCCAAATAAGATTGTCATCCTGTGTTGGATGAGGTGAGGATATTTTTTGGTGATGAAGACTTTGAGCATGTTTGCGAAGTTTAAATAATTCTGCACCAGTTATAATCATGTATTTGTTTGCTACAGTGACCTATTTGACATAGTCTTTAATGTTAGATGGCACTTTAATATCATGTGACCTCTTGTGTTGATTATGTATTTTGGAGCTTATTGTTTATGTACTCTAGGTAGACCTAGAATTATAGATTTGCCATTGGAAAAACTAGACTCACGTAGCATCTATATGTATATATAGTTAGAGGTCATTGGTTGTCTTTGACATATGTTTACAACATTCATTCTCAGAGGTGACCAACTATTCTTACTTTGCCTTGATAATCATAAGTGTAGTACAAAGGTCAAATTGCTTCATGTTCCATTAATCTGGTGCTACAGCCGTGTTAGGACGAACGAAGGTTAAAATAGGAATCGATGCAAGGGGGATGCGAGAGAGGTAATCTGTCCGACCATTTTCGGTGGGTCAATCTATCCCGCTCAACCGAGGGATATCCAGCCTATTAAGTGGGCTACTGTTATTCTTGTATCATAGCAAAAAAATGATAGAATCAACTCCAGTGTGTTTCAGCATGTTTGTTGCGCCCATTCACCTGTGTGAACAGCAGGTGCAATCCCAGGTGGTTGAGGGCATAGCCGAGCAACCCCACCTCACTTATGCATGCTGTCTTCATATGGGTTTTATGGACGATGGCGGCATCACGTCATGATCCACCTGGAGTATGGCAATGATGATTTGGGAGACAATGACATAATTGTTTAATGGTTGGATGTCCGGTTGTGACAACCCCATATGAATGGATGATAATATTTCATTCCTCCCTGAGCCCAATCCATTTCTTCACCTTCCAGACACCCTACAATTTTCTAAATTTTTTCCTCATCTTCTGATACAAGAATAAGTGTAGGTAGGTCTAATTTTATACATTTATTCCTCATCTTGTTGATTGCTTTACTTTAGCTGCATATGCTGCATTTAATACCACCTATAGCATATTACATCCTTCTTTGGTTAAAATGCAAAGTGTCAGTCATGCTGAATGAGATCCTTAGCTGTTGCATAACATGCATTCGCATGCACATTTAAACAAAAGAGCATCCAAATGCTATGCTTGTCCCTCATTTTCAGCTACATCAAGTGACCTCCTGTGTTGACTAGCTGTTGCATAAATAGCTTCCTATTCCATTAGTAAGCTGGTACAGAGGGTCACTTTTGTATACAGAACTTGTAATTTAACTTCTAAGAAGGATATATATATATCTATATATGTATACAGATATATTTGTGTTCATTGTGTTCATATGGTAAGTTTAGTGCTATTGCTACTGTGTTGCAGCATATGGATATGCCCCGCCATTTGTGTTCATACGTCCTCTACCTTAAATAGCGCTTAAAGGGTAGAAGTCTCACATGTTTTCAGTAGATAATTATGGGCTATTTGATGAAGATACTGACATCTCTTTTTGCATAACTGTTTATTTAATGGCATCTTGTTTCTCCCTTGCATGTAAAAGTTAATGAAGTTAGATCTTTTGCACTTGTGGGATATTAGACCTGCACAATTGAACATGTTCTGGGAACAGATTGCTTCTGGGATATATATATATATATATATATATTGTGTTGATATGGTAAGTTTTGTGTTGTTGCTACCCTCAAATTTTAAATGATTGCTTCTGCATTGCAATGTATTCATATGGTTAGTTTGCAATGTAAGGATTTACCACTGGTGCTTGTTGAAAGTTTCATTTTTTGTCCAAATACACTGTAATGCTTATACTGGTGATTATGTTAAACATGCCTCTCCCCATCCCTTCCTCTCTGCCTATTCCACCCCTGTGTGCATGTCTATGTGTACATGGATTTCTTTTATGGGGGTAATTTCAAATGAAGGTTCAGCTTAACAATGTATATTATATCAAATGTATGGAATGTTAACTATATTTTAACAAGATGGAACTTGCTTGTCTCTTGGATTGCACTTTGTTCTATTAGGTAGCACAGGTATGAGCTACACCAACATTATGGCCAACCTGACTTTTGAAACGCAGTAATTCTCATTTCCTTCAGGATCTGAGTTGTAACATGATACTCATATAAGATAGCTTACTTGTCCATAAGGTTGATGTTTTATTGCACTTGTGCACTAGCCGAACTGAAAATTTTCCTTTAGGGATGGACTGTCAACTAAACAAGAAAATAAGAAAATGTTCTACGCCATGAGGTAATGTAACTTCATTTCTTTGGCAACTTTACAAAGATTTGAATTGTCCATTTGATATTATAGAAGAATTTAATAGAAAAAATGATTATAAATTGACATTTCATTTATTTTACAGTATAGAGCACCGGTGATGTAGGCGATGCAGAGCACATGTGTGGCGGCCCAGCGATGTATCGTGCTCGTAGAATAGTATTACTTGTTGTTGTACAGAGGTTCAGTGCTGGCTGAAATCCATGGAGTTTGATAAACCGTACCTTGGTGATTGCCACGATGTTGTTATATAAGATAGTGATCATTCTTTCATCCAATGTAAAAGCTATGTTCTTGTGTTCTTGAAAAATGTATTAGATTGAAGATATTACATTTAATTGTAATGTGTTAGCCATCAGCATAGCTGATTGTATGAATTATTAAAATCAATTGAAATTACTCTTGTAGCGGACCTAGGGTCACGGGATTAGTCACACATCGGATGTTGAGAAAGCAACCGAGTGCTTATAAGGCAGGTCTTCACCTCCTACCCCAAGAGGGCCCTTTTACAAGGACAAAACCTTAGCTGCCCACCGGCGTGGCAGGGACAATACCTCTTGGGGGCACCAAAAAAGGTTCATCTCGCATCTACAAAGTGGCGCCGTCTGTGGGAACCCTGAGCTCTCGTGCACTCACTTGCCTTCTCAAGGGGGGCCTTGTGTAGCGGACCTATGTGTTAGTGTTGGTGTGCTACAGGCCAATTTCAGGTCGGGTAGGCCCAATAGTTGTATGATCTTGTTCATTAATAAAGTGGTGTTTGAGCGTAAATATGCGATTGTGTTACTTTACGTTGTCCCTAGGATATGTGGTTGTAAAGTCAGCTCGAGATTGGATCTCGAACATGAGACTTACTTTACATGAACACATACCTTAAACTGTTCCTGGTTGGAGGGTAATCACTCGGGGACTTTGATTACCTATTAAACCAGTACACATGATGTGTCAGTGACCAGTCTCATGGTCATTGGTGCGGAGCACCAACACATATGTGTAGGTGTATGTCCTTGGAGGATGTGCACTGAATTGATCCGCTATTGGATCTTCAGATGGTTGATTATACCTAATGTCAACTGAAGATCCAACAGTCACAGTAGCATCGTTGGTCCTTTGACCTAAGACATTGATCGGATCTTACACGAGGACTGGAATGGTTTAATTATTTAGCTAAGTGACTTTAACCATAAGTCATGAGTTGCCGAGTCATTAACCACTCCAGGAGACGTGTGAAGATCATCAATGGTCAAGAGGGGATCGCTCACTGTCGGGTATATATCAGACAGTTAATGGGTCATGACATTGACGCTCCGTTAAATCCCTGGCCAGGGTCGTGTGAGTTCGTTTAGAACGGACGTCGTACACTTTAAGGGGGTCATAGTCAAATGGCACGATCATGGGGTTTGACAGAAACCATACCCTCGATCGTACCAGACTCATAGAAGGAGCGAGAGATTATATCGATGCGGTAACTGTGGACTTACAGGTACCAGACAGGCTGGTTTAAACCCGACGTCCTCTAGGTTCACGCGGATTTGATTGACCCAACGTGATCGTAGGTTCGGAATGAATTAAACTATTATTCGGCTCTTGTAGAAGCGAATAATACGTTTAATTTACTTCTAATTAGGAATTAGAAGTTAATGGGCCTTAAACTAGAGTGACTGTGGGCCTAGAGGATCACACACAATGGATTCTTGGGTGACGGATAATTATTATACAAATGTATGTATTATTTCCTTTTAATTCCTTTTGGAAAGGAGTGTAAACGGAGCTTAATATATATGTATAATAGTGGATAGGACATATATACAGTTACGATCTTTTAGAACCCTTTTCTAATAAACCTAAACTCTATATATAGCAACCTACGTGATGCTCTTTCGAGCCTTCACTTCTTCCAACCTCTTAAGCTTAAGCAAGCACATAAGTTTAAGAGGAGGATTAGCCACCCCCTTTCTCCCTCTTGCTCTCTCTCTCTCTCCAGAAGGTGATAGAGCCGGGGAAGGTCGTGCCGGGGAGGTACCGTCGCTGCGCAAGGGTCCGTGTGGATCTGCTCTAGAGGCCGTACAGCTGTGCGGCTCGGTTTCTCTGCATCGGGCTTAGCGGACAGCGTCGTTCCGCGCAAGGTGAAATACGCAACCCGTAATTAGGGTATTAGAAACACTGATTAGAGCACAGATTAAGCTTTCCATAAGACCGGAATCAAGCAAATTAATTTTTTGTTATCCGTTGCGTCGCCCGTCGGTGATGTGCGAAACCTTACAGTGGTATCAGAGCCAGGTTCGCGCTCTGGTCGGTGTTTTTATCGTCGTATAGAACCATATTTGAAAGGGGATTAAATCTTCAATTATTATTTGTTGAAAGAGATCAAGGCATCTCTGTTCTTCCTGGATGCTGGGCATCCAAGCAGCAATTTTTTTTAGAAATATATTTATATATATATAATTTTAAGGTCCGTTTGGGCGCACTACGCCCTGGGCGCAGTGCGCCCGCCGCGTGCGCCGCGTGGGCGGCGCACGCGGCACCCGCGGTCAGCGCCCGTGGGCGCTGACCGCGGGGGCGGGCGCGCGCAGGCGGCGCCGCAGGCGGGCGCCCGCGTGCGGGCGCTGGCGCGCCCGCCCACGCCTTCTGCGTGGGCGGCCGCCCCCCCCCCTGCGGGGGCGGCGCCGATTTTTTTTATTATTTTTTTTAAAAAAATTACATTTTTACCCTTTTCTTTAATTTATTGTGCTCATATAAATAAATATATATATGGGATATATATATGTAAATACACAGTAAATTGAATAGAATTTTATCGAGTAGGTTAATTGTATTATCTCGATGGTAAATGTCAAATGTTAAATTTTATTTTACCGTGTTGAATTTACTAAGGTGAGATAATTACTATTTACCTTGAGATAAAATGGTAATAATTGAAGTTACTTCAGTAAAATTTAAGTTTTTGAATTTTTAATTCTTAGATAATTAGAAAATTCAAATTTTAAATTTTATTGAAGATAAATGTAGAAAATTCAATTATTTGACTTTTAATTATTAGATAATTATTAAATTCAAATTTTGAATTTTAGAAAATTACTAATTGAGGATAATTGTATTATTTTAAATTTATTTTCAAATAAAATTATTGGATAATTAGTTTGAATTTAAATTTAAATTATTGGCTTGTTTAAATTTTGAATTTAAATTTGATTATTAGATAATTAAATTTAAATTTAAATTTAATTAATTATCTCAATTACATGCCCCTGTAGAAAATGATGGTTCTTTACGTGCTTTACTTTAATTATCTTGTATTGGCCTGCTTGTGTGTTTAATTTTAGTTAATCATGCTTTGATTTTTTTAAATTAAACAAAGCTAGCCTGTTTTTGTTTGCACATCCCATTTTTAAATTCAAAAGTAAGGATTATTTTCAGAAAATAACCCTTGATTGATTTTATTTGAATAGGTTGGCAAGTGATCATGGACTTAGATTAATGTAATTAATTGGGGTCTGTGAACCTCTTTTCTCTCTCTGTTAAAATTCCAATGTACTTCTATCTTCCTCCGTTGTTGTACTCGCTCTAAGGGCTGCTGGAATTTGAGTCACATGTAATTTAATTTTTCCGGCCTGCGTGCCGTGTAAAAGTTGTAATTGATGCGGCGTCGGAGTTTGAAAGCGCGGAGCACACCCGACGAGGACGATCCAGCTGCTTCGGAAGCGGGCCGGATGTCTTAGTTACATTAGGGTTAAAGTCCATGATCACTTGCGTTTATTTTTGCATTGGATGCATTTATTTTGTGCAAACTACTAGGTACAGTAAATATATTGGATATATTTATATTACCACCTAGGGTGAGATCAAGATAAAATTAAATTCCCTCGTGTTTAAATTTTAGATCTGGTAAGCGTGGCTCTAGGAGTCGTCGTGGCCCTCCATCATTATGGAGTGAATGAACATCTTCATTTCATGGATTTGTTGTGCTTTCCACAAGGTTCATGAGTTTGGGGGCGGGATTAAACTCCAAGGCTCGGCCTCAATGGGGTGAGGAATTGAACTCGGCCTTGTTGTACTTTCTACAAGGGTCGGGTCATGAACTCATTGCTATGTAGTAATGATGGTTAGATCTAACCGAGAATATCCTTTGTTGTGCTTTCCACAATGGGATGATTTCTCGGGGGCCGAATATCGGATATTGCATTAGATGCAAGTGCCTGTTGACTACCCTTGAGATGGTGTATGGCTTGTTGTGCTTTCCACAAGGTCGTACATCAGTCTCGTTGGGATTCCGACCCACTATGTTGATCTCGTTGATCTCCCGTTCTATATACTGAGGGTTATATAGTTCGATCGAAAAATAGTGGGACTAACTAAGATAGAAAATCACATCCAAGTTAGAATTTGAACACATGTTAAGTTATCTTTTATTTCTTATCTAGATTACAATGTCGTCGTCCAACCCCCTCCGTGGCATCTTGGATGCAAATCGCTTAACTAGACCGAACTACTCGGATTGGCTGCGTAACCTACGCATAGTCCTTACCGCCGAAAAGATTGTATACGTTTTGGACACGGTTCATTCTGAGCCAGCTCTTGATGTCGACAAGGGCGAGTTACTGGCTTATGCCAAGTGGTCTGAGGACTCCTCCCTTGCCCAATGTTACATGTTGGCCTCTATGGCTCCCGAGTTACAGAGGCAATTTGAAAAGACTGATTGTAGAAGTATACTTCTCAATCTACGCCAGCTCTTCGGGGAGCAGGGTAGGATTGAGAGGTATGACATCTCCAAAAGGCTTTTCAGGACACGGATGTCTGAGGGTTCATCAGTACAGGCCCATGTACTGAAAATGATGGAGTGGATTGAAAGACTCAATGCATTGGGGTTCAAGTTGGATCTTGAACTATGCATTGATCTTATACTCCAGTCATTGCCCGATTCCTTTTCTTCCTTCATCATGAACTTTAACATGAACAGAATTGAAGCAAGTCTCCCAGAGCTACTCAATATGTTAAAGAGTGCTGAAGGAACCATGCAGAAAGATAAACCATCTTCGTCTGTAATGATTGTTGGCCGGGCCAACAAGAAAAGGAAGGCCTCTCAAATATCCACCACGAGTAACAAAGGGAAGGAAAAGAAAAAGGCCACGGGTAAGCAACTCGCCAAAGTTGACAAAGGGAAGGGCAAGAAGAATGAAAAGGAAGATAAATATTTTCGATGCGGGGAAACTGGGCATTGGAAAAGGAATTGCAAGGTAATTCTAAATGAAGGTATTTTTGTCATAGACCTTAATTTGTCACATATGGAATCCACATCATGGGTATTGGATACTGGATGTGCATCTCATATCTGCAATTCTGTTCAGGTGCTGGCAAATAGAAGGTGACTAGGCAAAAAGGAGATTGAACTGAGGATGGGCAATGGAGCTTTAGTTTCTGCCAAAGCTGTCGGGACTGCACACCTCAGTTTACCTTCAGGAGTCATTCTGGAGCTGAATGACTGTTATTATGTTCCTAATATTATTAAGAACATTATTTCAATCTCTGGCTTGTATAACATTGGATATACATTGACTTTTAATAGCACTGGGTGCTCTATAATGAATAATAGTTTGATTTTAGCCAATGGTTCATTAGTCAATGGCCTTTATGTATTAGATACACATTCTAATGTTATGCAAATTTCCAATGCTGATGAAGTGAATTCTATATATCTATGGCATTGCAGACTTGGTCATGTAGGTGAGAAAAGAGTCTCTCACTTACACTCAAATGGGTATTTGAATTCGTTCGAATACAAGTCATTTGATACCTGTGAGTCGTGTCTCATGGGGAAAATGACCAAGGCTCCTTTTGGTGGACATGGTGAGAGGGCTGTTGACCTTCTCGAACTCATACACTCGGATGTGTGTGGACCCATGTCCATAGAAGCAAAAGGAGGTTACCTCTATTTCATTTCTTTTATTGATGACTTCTCTAGATATGGCTATGTGTATTTAATGAGACATAAGTCACAAGACTTTGAGAAGTTTAAGGAATACAAGAATGAAGTAGAGAAACAGACAGGTAAAAGTATTAAGGCTCTTCGATCGGATCGAGGAGGTGAATACTTAAGCCATGAATTCACTTCTTATCTTCAATACAATGGAATAGTTTCTCAGTGGACTCCACCGTATACACCACAGCACAATGGTGTATCCGAAAGGAGAAACAGGACCTTGTTAGATATGGTCCGATCCATGATGTCTATGTCAGGACTACCCTTGTCTCTCTGGGGCTATGCGTTAGATACTGCAGTTTATTTATTGAATAGGATATCAAGTAAATCAGTTCCTTCTATACCATATGAGATATGGAAGGGCAGGAAACCAAATTTTAATCACATTAAAATTTGGGGGTGTCCTGCTCATGTAAAGAAGAACGAGAGTGATAAGCTTGAGTCGAAGACCGATAAGTGTAGGTTTGTGGGATATCGAAAAGAGACGTTTGGATATTATTTCTATCACCCTTCTGAGCAAAGGGTCTTAGTGGCCAAGAGAGCTATATTTCTGGAAAGAGAATATCTACTCCAGAAAAATAGTGGGAGCCAGATAGAATTGGACGAGGTCCAAGAACCACAACCCATAGACACACACTCATTAGATGAGACTGTATCGGTTGATCCTATTCAAGGTGAAACACTGACACTACGGAGATCTGGTAGACTACCGAGAGAACCCGAGAGATATATTGGACATGTCTCAGATGGGTCCTCTAAGGTATGCATCGATGAGGATGATGATCATCAGTCGTACCAGGAGGCGATCCGTAGTGTAGACTCCGAGAAATGGCAAGAGGCAATGGATTCAGAGATCCAGTCCATGTACACCAACAAAGTTTGGAACTTAGTTGATGTACCCGAAGGGAAGGTCCCTATCGGCTGCAAATGGATTTTCAAAAAGAAAATTGGTGCAGATGGACAGGTTGACACATACAAGGCTAGACTAGTGGCGAAAGGATATCGTCAAAGGCAAGGCATTGACTATGACGAGACGTTTTCGCCGGTAGCCATGGTTAAGTCAATCAGAATCCTCCTTGCCATTGCTGTATACCTGGATTATGAGATCTGGCAAATGGATGTGAAGACAGCTTTTCTTAATGGAAACCTATCAGAAGAGGTGTACATGGTACAGCCTGAGGGATTCACCTCCAAGCCACATCCGAATAAGGTATGCAAACTTCAAAGATCCATTTATGGATTAAAGCAGGCATCTAGAAGCTGGAACTTAAGATTTGACGAGGCTGTCAAATCTTTCAAGTTCATTCAGAATGAAGATGAACCCTGTGTTTACAAGAAGGTCAGTGGGAGCTCAGTGACCTTCTTGGTCCTTTATGTTGATGACATCTTACTCATTGGGAATGATGTAGGGATGTTAACATCAACTAAGTCTTGGTTGTCCAAGACCTTCTCCATGAAGGATTTGGGAGAAGCATCCTATGTGCTGAGCATAAGGATCTATCGAGATAGATCTAAAAGGATGCTAGGATTATCCCAATCCATGTACATAGACACTATCCTCAAAAGGTTTAGGATGGAAAATTCCAAGAGAAGTCTCATTCCCATGAGACATGGAATTTGCCTATCCAAGGGGATGAGTCCTAAAACTTCTGAGAATGTGGCACACATGAATAAGGTACCCTATGCTTCAGCGATAGGGTCAATCATGTATGCAATGCTATGTACACGACCTGATGTTGCCAATGCTTTAAGCATTGTCAGTAGATATCAGGCAAATCCAGGCGAAGAGCACTGGAAGGCAGTAAAGGGTATCCTGAAGTACCTGCGAAGGGCTAAGGATCTTTTTCTGCTTTATGGAGGAGATGACCTACAGCTTAGAGCTTACACAGATTCTATTTTTCAGTCAGATCCAGATGACTGCAAATACATGTCTGATTTGTATTCATGTTGAATGGAGGGGCAGTCAGTTGGAGAAGCTCCAAGCAAGACACGACTGCAGACTCGACGACGGAGGCAGAATATATTGCTGCAGCAGAAGCTGCTAAGGAAGCCGTCTGGATGAAGAAATTCATCTTGGAACTTGGCGTAGTTCCCGAGATATCAGCTCCCATCCCATTATTTTGTGATAATAATGGGGCCATCGTCCAGGCGAAGGAACCGTGATCTCACCAAAGGTCAAAGCATATTCTCAGGCGCTTTCACCTTATTCGGGAGATTGTTGATCGTGGAGATGTGATGGTAGAGCGTGTACCGTCAGAAGACAACATAGCAGATCCACTGACTAAGCCATTGACACAGACTGTATTTGAGCGTCATCGGGATAAGATGGGCCTCAAAGTTGTGGGCAATTGGTTGTAGTTCAAGTGGGAGATTGTTAGTGTTGGTGTGCTACAGGCTAATTTCGGGTCGGGTAGGCCCAATAGTTGTACAATCTTGTTCATTAATAAAGTGGTGTTTGAGCGTAAATATGCGATTGTGTTACTTTACGTTGTCCCTAGGATATGTGGTTGTAAAGTCAGCTCGAGATTGGATCTCGAACATGAGACTTACTTTACATGAACACATACCTTAAACTGTTCCTGGTTGGAGGGTAATCACTCGGGGACTTTGATTACCTATTAAAATAGTACACATGATGTGTCAGTGACCAGTCTCATGGTCATTGGTGCCGGGCACCAACACATATGTGTAGGTGTATGTCCTTGGAGGATGTGCACTGAACTGATCCGCTATTGGATCTTCAGATGGTTGATTATACCTAATGTCAACTGAAGATCCAACGGTCACAGTAGCATCGTTGGTCCTTTGACCTGAGACATTGATCGGATCTTACACGAGGACTGGAATGGTTTAATTATTTAGCTAAGTGACTTTAACCATAAGTCATGAGTTGTCGAGTCATTAACCACTCTAGGAGACGTGTGAAGATCATCAATGGTCAAGAGGGGATCGCTCACTGTCGGGTATATATCAGACAGTTAATGGGTCATGACATTGACGCTCCGTTAAATCCCTGGCCAGGGTCGTGTGAGTTCGTTTAGAACGGACGTCATACACTTTAAGGGGGTCATAGTCAAATGGCACGATCATGGGGTTTGACAGAAACCATACCCTCGATCGTACCAGACTCATAGAAGGAGCGAGATATTATATCGATGCGGTAACTGTGGACTTACAGGTATCAGACAGGCTGGTTTAAACCCGGCGTCCTCTAGGATCACGCGGATTTACTTGACCCAACGTGATCGTAGGTTCAGAATGAATTAAACTATTATTCGGCTCTTGTAGAAGCGAATAATACGTTTAATTTACTTCTAATTAGAATTAGAAGTTAATGGGCCTTAAACTAGAGTGACTGTGAGCCTAGAGGATCACACACAATGGATTCTTGGGTGACGGATAATTATTATACAAATGTATGTATTATTTCCTTTTAATTCCTTTTGGAAAGGAGTGTAAATGGTGCTTAATACATATGTATAATAGTGGATAGGACATATATACAGTTTCGGTCTTTTAGAACCCTTTTCTAATAAACCTAAACTCTATATATAGCCACCTACGTGATGCTCTTTCGAGCCTTCACTTCTTCCAACCTCTTAAGCTTAAGCAAGCACATAAGCTTAAGAGGAGGATTAGCCTCCCCCTTTCTCCATCTTGCTCTCTCTCTCTCTCCAGAAGGTGATAGAGCCGGGGAAGGTCGTGCCGGGGAGGTACCGTCACTGTGCAAGGGTCCGTGTGGATCTGCTCTAGAGGCCGTACAACTGTGCGGCTCGGTTTCTCTGCATCGGGCTTAGCGGACAGTGTCGTTCCGCGTAAGGTGAAACACGCAACCCGTAATTAGGGTATTAGAAACACCGATTAGAGCACAGATTAAGTTTTCCATAACACTGGAATCGGGTAAATTAATTTTTTGTTATCCGCTGCGTCGCCCGTAGGTGATGTGCGAAACCTTACACTAGGGTCATGGGATTAGTCCCACATCGGATGTTGAGAAAGCAACCGAGTGCTTATAAGGTAGGTCTTCACCTCCTATCCCAGGAGGGACCTTTTACAAGGACAAAACCCTAGCTGCCCTCTGGCGTGGCGAGGACAATACCTCTTGGGGGCACCAAAAAGGTTCATCTCGCATCTATAAAGCGGCGCCGTCTGTGGGAACCCTGAGCTCTTGCGCACTCGCTTGCCTTCTCAAGGGGGGGCTTGTGTAGCGGACCTAGGGTCACGGGATTAGTCCCACATCGGATGTTGAGAAAGCAACCAAGTACTTATAAGGTAGGTCTTCACCTCCTACCCCAAGAGGGCCCTTTTACAAGGACAAAACCCTAACTACCCTCCGGCGTGGCGGGGATAATACCTCTTGGGGGCACCAAAAAAGGTTCATCTCGCATCTACAACTCTCACCGATTGGAATGAGAGGACCTAATTGTTGATATTTCCTTGTCTATAGCTTCATATCTTGCGTCTCTCTCTCTCTCTCTCTCTCTCTCTCTCTCTCTCTCTCTCTCTCTCTCTCTCTCTATATATATATATATATATATATATATATATATATATATATATATATATATTTCAACATATATACATTGTTAAAATCAAATGCACGCAGCTATGTAAAGTAGTTGTCCAAATGCAGCAATTTCAAATGCAGCTATGTTAACGTTAACGTAGTGGCACTCTATGTTGCAGTTATATGAATTATTTTTTATAGGTTAGTTTTTTTTAGAACGGGAAGAGAGAATAGTAAGCTTTTTCAGGGTATAAATATATTTTCATGTGTAAGAATATATAGTAATATTCTTATTAAAATTCATAAAATTTCACAAGATTGGTAAATAATATTTTTTAAAAAATCACACTTACAAATTCAAACGAGAGAGACACAGACAGTGCGTGACAGAGAGACGAAATAGGTAAGGGAGGTTCTGTCCGTCTTCATCGATACCTGTGGACGCACTATGTTCAAAAAAAAAAGAAGGCTACTTCATGTCCCGTTGAAGGGTTGGGCTTTCTGGGCCGCCTTTCTCTCACTTTTTGTTTCTTTCTTTTTTTCTCCATTTTTAGTGTCAAAAATATCATGTCGTATGTAATTTAACAACACATCGAGAGTTCGCTAACTATCTCACGAAAGCGGAGAGTAATATGTGATCCCGCGTAATAGTTAACTGAAAAAGTAGTGCACAATATCTTGGTCGAAAAGGTACTAAGTTGTCATGAGCTAGAGGCTTTATTTTGGATATAATTATTTAATTACCAAATATAAAGATAGTATGAAAGTATTTTTTTTAAGGAAAATTTGTGTGCAATGTTTTAGTCCATTAATAATTTGTGAACAAATATTTTTCACCCACATTCGGAATTATGTGTAAAATTTTAGAGCATTATTTTATGTAGACATTTTCATAATTCCATATTATATAAAATTATATTTTTTTGAAATAAACAATTATGTCTAGTATTTTGGTAAATTATTTACTTTATTGTATATTGCTTGTCCAAATATATTAATTAAGTTGGGCATAGATTGAGGGGCATTTAAGAAAAATAGAAAGGTAGGATATATATATATGAAGTATCATTAATAACATGGTGATGAGAGGGGCATTTAAGTCAATGTATAGAGTTATCCCACTATTTATCCCTCGATAAAGTCAAAGTAATTGGAATAAAATCGGAGTTAACCTCCTTTGTCCTAGAGGGATAGTAGATTGCCTATCAAATTAAATAAGACTAAGTGAGGGGACATACTAATCTTGGAGGGATATCCCCCCATTTGTCTATTCCCCTATCAAAGAGGTGCTAAGGCGTCCTCAGCCAGAGAAAACAGAGTCCGGGATGAACTGGGCTCTATACTAAGAACGCGATCAGTCGCGCAACCGCTATCTAAAGACCGCGGTCAAGCAAAAATCGCGACCTGCCCAAAGAAAGAAAAGCCCAAAGAAGCTAAGTCGACGCACAACGGGCCATGAGTCGACGCACCCATGAAGAACAAGGAGAACGCGGTCTGGTTGGCAACCGCGATCTCATGATCGCGGTCGATCGACAGACCACGACCAGGGTCAGCAGATGAAGAAATAGGTCGATCGATTTCAAGACGCGGTCTGATGGGCGACCGCGATCTCATGATCGTGGTCGTCCGACAGACCGCGACCATGAAAATCAGGCCGGAACATGCGAAGAGCGAGGAAAATAGCCTCTAAGGCTCAACGGGCTGGGAAGTGATCAAAAATGGGCTCGAAATATGCTCATGGAAGACTCCAAAATAATGGGTAATTCAGAACATCATGACAAAAGAACAAGAGAAAGACCCAACTTGTAGGCTGATAATGGGTGCCAACACTACTGTGCATCTGCTGGCTTGCCTGTCGAAGTGATCTTCAGGCAATAAGAGTTGACCTTATGTGACCTCTTCATTTAGCTTTGCAGCTGTCATGATCTTTGTTGAGTGACCTTTTCATAAGGCACAGCAATCACAGATGTGTTGACTGAGTGTGTCGACTCAAACAAGAAAGTCAGTCGACCTGAGAAAATATCTGTCGACTGATATTCAAATCAGTCGACTGAATTCTAGCTGGGTCGACTGATATTTGCATTTCTTCTCCATATCTTCTTTCTTCACACTGCCCATCTTCAATACATCATTTCAGAAGACTTCAAAGACAATTGCCAACCCATTTGAAGACACATTCGAGCCCAAAAGAAGTCCCCCATACTTTGTTATACACTTGCTGGCTTAGCTGGGTCTTATTGCTGAGAGTCTTGATATGTCTGTCGACCACAGGGTGCAACGGTCGACCGAATTTTGAAATGTCTGTCGACTGAAGTTGTACAGGTCGACTGATTTTTGCAATATATGTCGACTTAATCTAAAGTCAGTCGACTGACTTGCCTTTGTTAGCTGACTTTACTGCCTAACTGGCTTTGTTGCTATGCTTTCTTTTCCTCTATTTTCACCCAATCTTCTGAGTTGTTAGATCTGCAGAATGTTATGACATTGAACATATTTTGGGCCTAAATTTGAATTTGATTCTTCAAATAATATCCATTATTTCATCACATCATGACTCAATAAATCAATGAGTCATAGTTAGACATCATCAAAATCAGAGATACAACAATAATTAAAAAATCCGTTGTAATTAGAGACGGAATATAATTTTGTCCCAAAATTCATCACAATTTTTGAAATATTTTGTGATGGAATTTAATTCTGTCGTAATTGTTATTTATTTTTAAAAAATTTTAAAACAAGTATGACGAAATTAAATTTCATCTCAAAATTTGTCACACTTTCCTACGAATTTTAGGATAGAACTAAATTTTGTCATACTTATTTTTATTATTTTTTTTAAAAAAATAGAGTTAATAAATAATTTTGATGTGATGGATTTTGTGACGGAATTGTATTCCATCACAAAATTTATTAACTCTGTTTTTTGTAAAAAATACTACAAATGTCTACGACGGAATTTCAATTTCGTCCCAAAATTCGTTGGAAATTGTGACGGATTTTAGGACGGAATTTAATTTCATCGTAAAATTTATTAACTCTATTTTAAAACATATATTTTAAAAAATTATGATTGATTTTGAGATAGAAAACAATTCTATCTCTAAATTTATTAACTTCATTTATTTAAAAAAATACTAAAAAAATTATTGAGATGGAATAAAATAGAATGAGAAGGGCTTGCGGGCAGGCCGAACTCAAAGCCTGAGTCCTGCCCATGGGTTTAGTCAGGCAAGACTTTGAGGCCCGACCAACAGTCCGCTAGTCAAAAAAGGGTCTTGAAGTCTGACTCAAAATCAGGCCAGGATCGAAGGGCTGTCGGGTCAGCCCGATTCATTGACTGTCTTAATTTGTAGTAGTCGTTGTTGTGTCCATGAGGTCATTTGAGTCATTCTGTGGTCACTTGGGTCATTCGACATCATTCCATAGTCATATGAGTTTCTTGGTTTTGATAATGGCTAAACACTATTAGTCATTGATATCTTCCACTCTCATGTGATTGACATACGTGATGTTTTTATTCATGACAGATATGCTAATGAATGGACAAGGAATCAAGTGGCAATGGCCAAAGTGAAAGCTCATTGATCGCGCCCAAGCAAGGATGCAAATCTCATCTCTCTTACAAGCAAAAGTCGACATTTCATATTCGGCTCGTCACTCATTCAAGGTCAATGCACAAAGAAGTATAGCCAAGAGAATCCAAGGTTAAAGACTCAGTTGATACCTTCTAGACTATCAAGGGCGATGCCACAAACATGCACGGGTTGCTAATGGAGTTGAACGACGAAGTTCAAGACTTAACGGACCGACCCGGGCAAGCCCGGGTTCTACCCAGCTAGCGGTCGACCGCCAGCACAGGGGCGGTCCACCGCCCCAGCCAGGGATTGCCAGTCTACATGTGTTTCAGCTGGCGGTCGACTGCTAGCCAGTGGCGGCCAACCGAAAATCCCAGGGACCGCCCGTTTGCAGGTTTCACAGTAGCGGTCGACCGCTAGGAGCTGCAGGTCGACCGCCAGCCCCGATGCAGCCTTGTTTGACTTCGAATTCCACCTCGTGGCCAGCCCCTTTCCATGGATTTGTTTAATCAAACCTTACCTAATCTTCCATGATTTATGGATCTGGTCTGGAGGGTGTCTATGGACCATTCAAGGTCTATAAAACCAACACTTGAGGGGTTAGAAACCCTAATGCTTCAAGGCTTCAAGAGAGATCAAGGGAGGCCATTTTCGAGGTACTGTAGCACCTCCGTGAACAGTGTTTCGGGAAGGAGTTCTTCATCCATTCCAAGGCATTCAAGTCCAGATCTGAAGCCATCTCAACCTCCAAGGAAGAAGAAGCAATCAAGGGGTTCAAAGGTGATCTAAACTGCATCCTTCTTCCTCTTCATCAACTCAAGAGGATCAAAAGGAAGATCAAAGCTACATCCAACACTCTCTCCATAAACTCAAGGTGATTCAAGTTCATATCTCAATCCAGCAACCTCCAAGGAAGAGCAGAAGCAAGAAAGGCTAATAAGGGAGATCAAAGGAGGCTGCAAGGGTGTGTTCAAGGGAGAGGAGTTCGAGTACTGTAGCTGTGAACAGTACTCTGGGAAGAAGTTATTCATCATATCTGCAAGTGATTCAAGCTACTTCAAGAGTAGATCAACTCCAAGCCAAGTGAAGCATCAGATTCAAGCTCCAGCAAAATCAGACAAGATCTTTTCTCTTTGAACAAATTTCATATCTTGTTTGAGTATTTTCATACTTGTTCTTTTCCATTTCATTCAAACATTTGAACTGAAGATCGTCTCTACCGGTGGTTAGTAGGAAGGCAATCGGAAGTTGTCCGATTTGCGGTGTTGACGTCCCTACCGGTGGTTAGTAGGAAGGCAATCGGTGGTCTTTCCGATTTACGGTTCAGTGCGTGGAACTAGTGGAGCCTCACCGGATTTGGTGAGGGGTGGACGTAGGACTGGGGATTCAGTCCGAACCACCTTAAAATCCTTTGTGTTGTGGTTTGATTGTGCAATTGATATGTGTTAGATGCATGCTTAGGTTCAATATCTATATTGCGTAATCATCTTGCCAAGCAAATCATTTGTGTTCTACGTCAAGCTAGTTATATTCCGCTGCTTATTTCATCATCTAGCTTTAAAGAGGGTTGCATTGCGAAAAGAGGGGCAGATCTATTCACCCCTCCCCTCTAGATCCGCTGTCCACTACACAACAAGTGGTATCAGAGCCTAATCTCTCATTATGGGGTCAACGACCTTGAGGGAAATGGTGGATCAGCGTCTAAGGGTTATTTACCTGAAGGATATTCTGTGAATAGGCCTCCTTACTTCACTGGATCTAATTATCCCTATTGGAAACATCGTATGCAGGTGTTCATTCGCGCCCAAGACTACGAACTTTGGCGAGTGATCAGCAAAGGTTCGTATGAGCTTACGGATAATGAGGACTTGTGGACCAAAGAACAGATAAGGCAATCCACTGTCAACTGGAGTGCTAAACACATCATGCAATGCTCAGTCCATCCAGTTGAATTCTCAAGAGTGGCTACCTGCGCATCTGCAAAACTAATGTGGGACAAGCTAGAGGTAATCTACAAAGGAACCTCTCAGGTACGAGAAACAAAGCTAACATTTTAGTTTCTGAATATGAAATGTTCCGCATGAAGCCTGATGAGTCAATTCAAGATATGTATGCTCGATTGACTGTGCTTACTAATAGTTTAACTGATTTTGGAAAGAAGTATTCAGAGCAAGAAATTGTAAGGAAAATTCTCATATCGTTAACTCCAGCATGGCACACAAAGGCTACCGTGGTTGAAGAATCGAGAGATCTCGCAACTACCAAGGTAGATGAACTCATTGGGTCATTGATGACCTATGAGATCAACCTCAAGAACAAAGAGGCTGAGGCACCTAAGAAGAAGTCCCTAGCTCTTAAAGCAGGACCCAGCGGTCAAGGCTCTTCTGATGAAGGTGAGGATTCGGCAAGTGAGCGAGATGAGGATGATGTAGCCATGCTCATACGTAAGTTCAAGAAATTCTTGAGAAAGGAAGGTAAGAGCTTCATGAGAGGAAGGTCAAAGGTAAGAAATGGTTTCAAATCTAATTCTGAAAATTCTAAGAAATCTGATAAAATCATTTGCTATTCTTGTAACAAACCAGGGCATTTCATGAATGATTGTCCCGACAGATTCAGAAAATCTGACAAATGGAAGGGAAAGAAGAAGAACAAGGCCATGGTGTCCACATGGAGCGATGAAGAGGAAAGTGATGACGGAACTAGCTCCTCAGACAAAGAAAAAGAAGATTTCTACCTTATGGCCAAAGGTGATGAAGAAACTGAGGTAAATTCTCCATTTGAAGATTATACAATTGATGATTGGGAGGGTGCATATATACAACTCATGGAAAAATATGAAATGTACAAAAAGGAGAATAAATCATTGAAAAAGAAAATTAACTCATTTGTGCATGATCATAATATGAATGATAAGAATGCTCTACTTGAGACTGAAATTGAAGATCTTAAGAAAATGATTGAGGATTTGGAGGAAGGAAGAAAAGAAATGGCTGACTTGGAAACTGAAAATGAGGATTTGAGAAATGAGATTGATAGCATGAAGCTCAAAATGCAAAGCTATGAAAAAGATAGTAAATTGAGCAATGAAAAGTATGAAGCTGTCAAACAAGTCAACATTCAACTTCTTCAAAATATTGAAAACCTACAAAAAGAGTTGAAGGATAAACAACAATCTTTAGAAAAGTTTGTGGATGGAAGAGAAAACCTAGATGCATTGCTAGGTACTAGAATGAATTTCAACAAGGAAGGGTTGAGTTTTGAACCAACAAACAAAATGCCAATTGGGCTAAAAACTATCACATTTGTTTCATCTTCCGAAGCTTCCACCTCAAACACAACTCCCACACAAAACCAGCAAAAATAAAAGGAGAAAGGGAAAGAAAAGATTGAAGAGGCAGTCACCAACATTCCCAAAAAGCCTGTCCAAAAACCTTAGAAAGGTCGACCTTCCCCGCAGCATAGGTCAACACTTTCTTGGCCATTGCATGCTCAACCTTCCAGATTTCACCACAATTGGATTGCACACTCATATAGGCCAGCATCACCATATCTTTGGAAAAATTGTGATTTCTATGTTCATCAATCCCATAGGTGGCAAAACAATCAGTTTCAACCTAAAACCAACCAACAGCCTCAATAGTTTAAGAAGCAAACCTCCTCAAACTTTCACAAAATCCAACAAAGAGCTTCTAAATAAAAAATGAATGTCAAGATGGAAAAGAAACATCAAATCCCTGCTCTAAGCAAATAAAGCATGAATGTTAAGAAGGTTTGGATTCCAAAAGAAATGGTTTCATGTTTTGAAATTCTGAAAAGCTTAAAGGGACCCAAATTTGGTTGGGTTCCAAACACCATTGCTTAATTACTTGTGCAGGAATGTCTTGCAGCCATGCATAACAGGTGGTACCTTGATAGCGGCTGTTCAAGACACATGACTGGAGACAAATCAAAATTCTGTCTCTTGGAGGAAAAGGAAGGAGGATATGTCACATTTAGAGGAAACAATAAAGGAAAAATCATTGGAACATGTAATGTAGGTAAGAACCTCTCCAACTCCATTTGTAACGTGTTGTTAGTTGAAGGATTGAAATATAACCTGCTTAGTATAAGTCAATTGTGTGATAAGGACACAAAGTGTTATTTGACTCTCATGAATGCAGAATTCTTGAACCAAAATCTGACAAGGTAAAATTTTCTGGTAAGAGAGTCAACAATGTTTACATGATTGACTTAGATGATCCTGCTCATTTAAATCTTTGTCTTGCTGCACCAAAATCTGAACTTGCATGGATATGGCATCGTAGACTAGGACATGCTAGCTACAATGTCTTGCATAAACTCTTGAAGCATTCAATGGTGAAAGGTTAGCCTGAACTATCATTTAAACAAGAAAACAAATTGTGTGATGCATGTGCCCTAGGTAAACAAACTAGAAAATCATTCAAGGAAGATCTGAAAATACATCATCCAAACCACTCGAGCTAATTCATATGGACCTATTTGGCCCAACCAGAACTGCTAGCTTAAGTGGTAGAAAATATGGATATGTCTTGGTGGATGACTTTTCTAGGTTCACATGGGTTTTCTTTCTCACACACAAAAATGATGCTTTTGATGAGTTTCAGGCACTCTACATGAAGATAAAGCAGGACGGTGAGTTTAAAATTTCAAGATTCAATCTGATCACGGTGGTGAATTTGAAAATGCTAACTTCTATAACCTTTGCAGGGCCGAAGGGATTTCACACCGATTTTCTTCACCAAGAACGCCGGAGCAAAACGGTGTGGTTGAAAGGAGAAACCGGACACTTGTAGAGATGGCAAGAACCATGCTTGCTGAACGGCAACTTCCAAGGAGGTTTTGGGCTGAAGCGGCAAACTCGGCATGTTACATTATCAACCACTCTATGGTAAGGTCACACACCAAAAAGACTCCTTATGAGTTGCTAAAAGGTAAAAAGCCCTCTCTCTCACATATGAAAGTGTTTGGATCGAAATGCTTCATTCACAACAATGACAAAAGAGACTTAGATAAATTCGAGCCCAAGAGTGATGAAGGTATATTCCTTAGATATTCTGATAGATCTAGGGCTTATAGAATTTATAATATCAAAAGTCAAACTGTGGAAGAATCACCCCATGTTTCCTTTGATGAATATCATGATTCTAACAATGATAACTCTTGCAGGAAAAACGATGAAGATGGAGAATTCCTAAGCATAAAGGACAAGAGTGATCCTCCACAAGAAGAAATAAAAGAAGATGGTGACCTAGCTGAATCAAGCAATGCAAGGGATCAAGCTCTAGGAGAAGGTAACGATTCTACAAATATTAGAATTCTTAATGATCATCCCTTGGAGAATGTCATTGGTAGCTTGAATGACCCACCTAGAACTAGGTCACATTTTAAAATTGTGGAAGAATTAGATCAACTTGCTCTTGTCTCGCAGCATGAACCCAAAAATATTGATGATCCTTTAAAAGATGAAAACTGGATAAGTTCCATGCAAGAAGAGCTAAACCAGTTTGAGAGAAACAAAGTTTGGCATCTTATTCCTAGACCTTCATCACAATCTGTCATAGGCACTAAATGGGTCTTTAGGAACAAACTAAGTGAGGATGGCAAGATAATAAGAAATAAGGCTAGATTGGTGGCTCAAGGGTATAATCAAGAGTTTGGGGTAGACTTTGATGAATCTTATGCCCCAGTTACTAGACTCGAAGCCATCAGAATTTTACTTACCTTTGCATGCTCCCTTAGAATAAAGCTTTATCAAATAGATGTCAAAAGTACTTTCTTGAATGGCTTGATCAAAGAAGAAGTCTATGTTCAGCAGCCCCCTGGCTTTGAGAATTCTAACAATGCAGATTTTGTATACAAGCTAGACAGGGCGCTTTATGGACTTAAGCAAGCACCAAGAGCTTGGTATGAGAGACTAAGCTCGTTCCTCATTGAAAAAGGGTACACACGAGGTAAAGTAGATCAAACACTTTTTACCAAGAAGAAAGGTAAGAACATCTTGATTATTCAAATTTATGTTGATGACATTATGTTTGGTTCTATAAAATCTGAAATGTGTGAGGAATTTACTAACCTCATGACTAGCGAATTTGAGATGAGCCTAATAGGAGAACTTCAATTCTTTCTCGGTTTGCAAGTCAACCAAGGAGAAGATGGTTGCTTCATAAGCCAAGCCAAATACATCAAGGAGCTGCTAAAAAGATTTGACATGGCAAACAGCAAAATCATTGCAACTCCGATGAGCACCTCAACTTCACTGGATTCGGATGAAAATGGTAAATTGGTGGATGCAAAGGTCTATAGAGGTATGATTGGTTCTTTGCTTTATTTGACTGCATCCCGACCAGATATCCAGTTTAGTGTATGCCTTTGTGCTAGATTTCAAGTTAGTCTTAGAGAATCTCATTTGACTGTCGTCAAACGTATCCTTCGATATCTTGCCGGCACTCAAGATTTGGGATTATGGTATCCGTCATCATGTGATTTATCTCTTATATCTTATTCTGATGCAGATTACGCTGGATGCAAGCTGGATCGCAAGAGTACTAATGGCTACTGTCAGTTTCTAGGTGGGTGTTTAGTTTCTTGGGCCTCCAAGAAACAACACTCGGTTGCCCTCTCAACCGCGGAGGTAGAATATGTTGCTGCGGGGAGCTGTGGCACCCAAGTGTTGTGGATTAAACACCAACTCCAAGACTACTTGGTGGATCTTGGTTGTGTCCCGATTCTGTGTGATAACACTAGTGCTATCAACCTTGTAAAAAATCCAGTCCAGCACTCTAGGACTAAGCATATTGAGATTAGGCATCACTTCATTAGAGATGAGGTCGGTAAGAAAAATTTTGAACTGCATTTTGTTGATACTAAAAATCAAATTACTGATATTTTCACCAAGCCCTTGTGTAATGACAGGTTTTCAACACTCAGAAGGGAGCTTGGTCTTTGCCGACCTCAGGCTAATAAGAATTTGAAATGATGATCATGTTCAATTTAGTGTGTGTTTTTGCAGATTGGTGTTTCATGCATTGTTGATATGTCAATATGTCATTTTACATTGCATGTAGATGCATAATAATGAATTGAGTTCATGTTCATAATGCATTGTATTGTTTGTGTCGCATCATTCGTGCATGGCCATGGTATATCAAATGTTGATGTATGGAAGGGCAGGTTATACTTGTCTCGAAGCACTCAATATGCGTGAGGTTTCACCTCCGCCAAGTACCATGTGTCAATGTCGCATATAGGCCATATAGTAAGGGGGAGTTTTCCTTGTACAACATTCATGCATATTCATTCTGTGGCATTTAATAAGTGTACAACCATGCGTTGGGTGATACATTTCATTTCTGCTACCTTCATGAGTGACTAGGAGTTTTCCTTGTGCAACATTCATGCATATTCATTCTGTGGCATTTAATAAGTGTACAACCATGCGTTGGGTCATACATTTCATTTCTGCTACCTTCATGAGTGACTAGGTCAACCTCCTTTGCCATTCCACTTGATTGCAAACATAACCCCTTCGCGTATCCATTGCATATCCTTAGGGGGAGTTTTGTTGATTCTCTTAACCTCTTGCAAACTGCACTTCAGTGGCTTACAGTCTGGTTTGAGTTCATGAGACAGATGGACATATGGTGTAAGAGCTTTCTATTATATGCCCTAATGATTGTCCATCCAATAAAAATGGTTCAGATTTAATGATTTCCTTGACGTTCTGAAATATCTGTTATGAAATCATCTATGTTCTGTGGTTTTAATAGACCTTAACTAGAGATTGCATATTGTGCTTTGAATGACTATCCTCATATTTGAAAATTCAAAGTTTATGACCATCTTGGTGATACACTCAGGCTTAGTATTATTTTTAAACATCTTGATGAGCTGAAATTCTTGAAAATCAATTTGACAGAGCAATGATATTGTTGCACGGAGAAACATGTCATATCATCAAATCAAGTGACAAATGCATATGTCATGATGTGCCCTTATTATCTCTGTCTTAAAACTTTTGGACTCTAGGTAGAGCAATGGCATAATTGCTGAGAAATATATCCCCTCATCAAAGAATTGAGAAAGGATATGTCATGACGTGACTTTACTATCTCTGTTCATCTTGAAACATGAAAGTCAGTCTTACCAAATTCCTAGGAATACTGGTGTCTAAACAACGTGTATTCTTACGGCTTGGAGGCATGTACTAGACTTGATTGCTCGTAAAATATGAGTCTTGTGCCTTCAAATGCAAATGATATTGATAATCAAACTTGTTGAATTCTTAAAAATTCCATGCTTTAGTCATGATTGTTTAGCCTCAATACATGCTTTTGTGTTATTGCCTTTGTCGTTATTGAATATGGATATATAAGACAAGGGAAGGTTAAACACTGCCATGATATGCACCTTTGGTTCATTTCTATTAAATCTTGGATGTAGCTGCTTTTCGAACTCTGCTGATGCTCTTGGATTTCATTAGCTTTGAACCATATATGTTGCTCACGGCATGCTTCAGTTTTGCATATAATGGATTGCTCTCCACTCCTTTCAGCTATGGTCTCACAAACATTTTACTATTATCACTCCTTTTTTTTGCTGTTGGCAAAGGGGGAGAATTCTTTGTGTGAGTCCTTTGTAAGAGCTATATGCGTTATCGCATTGTCAAAAGGGAGAGCTTATGTGCTTTATGAGTTGTCATGGGGGATGTGTGAATGGTGTACGGGGAGAGTCCAAGGGGAGAATCTATTATTCACTTTACATCTCATATGTGTATGTGATGAGGTTTGCATAATTGCATAGCACTCATATAATACTTGCCTTCACATGCTATTACTATCATGGATCTTGAGCGGCATATGTTGCATTTGTTATAACGCACTCATATCATACTTGCCTTCACATGCTATTACTATCATGGATCTTGAGCTGCATATGTTGCATTTGTTATAACTTGTGCCATTTTAGACATTTCTATCACATAATGACTCACAGTGTTGCCATCATCAAAAAGGGGGAGAATGTTGTGTCCATGAGGTCATTTGAGTCATTCTGTGGTCACTTGGGTCATTCGACATCATTCCATAGTCATATGAGTTTCTTAGTTTTGATAATGGCTAAACACTATTAATCATTGATATCTTCCACTCTCATGTGATTGACATACGTGATGTTTTTATTCATGACAGATATGCTAATGAATGGACAAGGAATCAAGTGGCAATGGCCAAAGTGAAAGCTCATTGATCGCGCCCAAGCAAGGATGCAAATCTCATCTCTCTTACAAGCAAAAGTTGACATTTCATATTCGACTCGTCACTCATCCAAGGTCAATGCACAAAGAAGTATAGCTAAGAGAATCCAAGGTTAAAGACTCAGTTGATACCTTCTAGACTATCAAGGGCGATGCCACAAACATGCACGGGCTGATAATGGAGTTGAACGACGGAGTTCAAGACTTAACGGACCGACCCGGGCAAGCCCGGGTTCTGCCCAGCTGGCAATCGACCGCCAGCACAGGGGCGGTCGACCGCCCCAGCCAGGGATCGCCAGTCTACATTTGTTTCAGCTGGCGGTCGACCGCCAGCCAGTGGCGGTCGACCGGAAATCCCAGGGACCACCCGTTTGCAGGTTTCACAGTAGCGGTCGACCGCCAGGAGCTGCAGGTCGACCGCCAGCCCCGATGCAGCCTTGTTTGACTTCGAATTCCACCTCGTGGCCAGCCCCTTTCCATGGATTTGTTTAATCAAACCTTACCTAATCTTCCATGATTTATGGATCTGGTCTGGAGGGTGTCTATGGACCATTCAAGGTCTATAAAACCAACACTTGAGGGGTTAGAAACCCTAATGCTTCAAGGCTTCAAGAGAGATCAAGGGAGGCCATTTTCGAGGTACTGTAGCACCTCCGTGAATAGTGTTTCGGGAAGGAGTTCTTCATCCATTCCAAGGCATTCAAGTCCAGATCTGAAGCCATCTCAACCTCCAAGGAAGAAGAAGCAATCAAGGGGTTCAAAGGTGATCTAAACTGCATCCTTCTTCCTCTTCATCAACTCAAGAGGATCAAAAGAAGATCAAAGCTACATCCAACACTCTCTCCATAAACTCAAGGTGATTCAAGTTCATATCTCAATCCAGCAACCTCCAAGGAAGAGCAGAAGCAAGAAAGGCTAATAAGGGAGATCAAAGGAGGCTGCAAGGGTGTGTTCAAGGGAGAGGAGTTCGAGTACTGTAGCTGTGAACAGTACTCTGGGAAGAAGTTCTTCATCCTATCTCCAAGTGATTCAAGCTACTTCAAGAGGAGATCAACTCCAAGCCAAGTGAAGCATCAGATTCAAGCTCCAGCAAAATCAGACAAGATCTTTTCTCTTTGAACATATTTCATATCTTGTTTGAGTATTTTCATACTTGTTCTTTTCCATTTCATTCAAATATTTGGAACTGAAGATCGTCCCTACCGGTGGTTAGTAGGAAGGCAATCAAAAATTGTCCGATCTGCGGTGTTGACGTCCCTACCGGTGGTTAGTAGGAAGGCAATCGGTGGTTTTTCCGATTTGCAGTTCAGTGCGTGGAACTAGTGGAGCCTCATCGGATTTGGTGAGGGGTGGACATAGGACTGGGGATTCAGTCCGAACCACCTTAAAATCCTTTGTGTTGTGGTTTGATTGTGCAATTGATATGTGTTAGATGTATGCTTAGGTTCAATATCTATATTGCGTAATCATCTTGCCAAGCTAATCATTTGTGTTCTACGTCAAGCTAGTTATATTCCGCTGCTTATTTCATCATCTAGCTTTAAAGAGGGTTGCATTGCGAAAAGAGGGGCAGATCTATTCACCCCTCCCCTCTAGATCTGCTGTCCACTACACAACAGTCGTAAATCCATCTCGAAATCTTTTTCCATTATTTTGTATTTATCTATTTAAATATTTTAAACTTAAATTTACTAGCATTGGCAAACGATACCCAACTCAGCATTACGAAGATCCAACTGTTGGATTTTCTCCCGAGTAACGTATGACAGTACATTTTAACTTTAATCAAGATCTGATCGTTGGATTAACTCCAGGATGAAATTGTGACTGTTGGATTGAAGTTTGACGAAGATGTGACTGTTGAATTTGCTCCAGATCTAAATATAATCATTGGATTTAAGCCATTCGATGATGATCCAACTGTTAGATTTGCTCTTGATCTAAATCTATCCGGTCCCGATCGAAATTTGATCAAGATCCGACAGTTAGATTTACTACTGATCTAACTTTGACCGTTGGATTTAAGTTTTGATAAAAAATTGAATGTTAAATTTGCAGCCAATGGAGGGGGACTTATGATTATTTTGCGGCAAAACCATCCCAAATCCGTCTCTAGTTTGGGATGAAAATATTTCCGTCGAAAATCAGTCCTAAAGTAGCAATAGAATTGTCATTCGTTTCAATTTCCATTGCTAATTTGGGATAGATTTTGGACGAAAATATTTCTATCCCAAATTAGTGATGGATTTGGGATAGTTTGGCGACAAAATAGTCAAGTTAGAACATTGCTATTTAGAGTTATAATACTATTATTTAGTACTGAGATTGAACTCGAGTAGGGTGTCCAAAATCTAAAATACTGGCCTGATCGGCATGCCAATTGTTCCAGCACGATCTGGGTGATGAGAGTGACTTGGGAGAGGTGATGGAATCCAAATCGGATAGCCAGTTTGGGCTCAGCGCTCAAATTACCATTTTCCAAACTTAGTTTATAATTAAAGAACTCGGGTTTGGGGGTCCAAAATCTGAAATACCAACCTGATTGGCTTGTCGATTGTTCCTATATGACCTGGGTGGTGAGAGTGACCTGAGAGAGCTAACGAAATTCAAATCGAATACCCAGTTTGGGCTCGGCATTCAAATAATGTTCTACCTTATAACTTAGTTTAAAACAAACCAAAGAGGTTAAGTTGGGAGTCCAAATCTAAAATACTAGTCTAATAGGCATGTTGATTGTTCCAACACAACTTGGGTGGTGAGAGTGACTTGAGAGATCCGACAGAATCCAAATTGAATACTCGGTTTGGGCTCAACGCTTAAATTATTCCTTTCTGAACTAACTTAGTTTAAAATCAAAGAACTCGAGTTGGGGGATCTAAAATATGAAATATTGGTATGATTGGCATGTTGATTTTTTCAGCACTACTTAGGTGGTAAGAGTGGCCTGGGAGACTTGATGGAATCTAAATCGGATACCCGGTTTGAGCTTGGTGCTCAAAATATCATTCTCCTTTATAACTTAGTTTAAAAGAAACCAAAGAACTCAATTTGGGGGGTTTAAAATATGAAATACCAGTTTGATCGACATGTCGATTATTCCAGCACGATCTAGGCGGTGAGAGTGACCTATGAGAGATGACAGAATTTAAATCGGATACCCGACTTGGGCTCGACGATCAAAATAGCATTCTCCCTTACAGTCAATATAGTATTCTCCCTTATAACTTAGTTTAAAATAAACCAAAGAGCTCATGTTGGGGGTCCAAAATCTAAAATATCAGTCTGATCAATATGACGATTGTTCCAACACGACTGAGGTGAGGAGAGTGATGTAGGACAGCTGACGGAATAGAAATCAAATGCCCAGTTAAAATTTGAAATACTGGTCTGATCGGCTTGCAGATTTTTCCAACACGACCTGGGTGATAAGAGTGACTTGAGAGAGCTGACCGAATTTAAATAGGATATCCTAATTTGACCTCGGCACTCAAATTACCCTTTTCCGAACTAACTTAGTTTAAAATAAAATAACTTGGGTTGGGAGTCCAAAATCTAAAATACTAGTATGATCGGCTTAATTAAATAATTTACGTACATATCATCTTGTTTCGAATTTATAAACTCAAATAATTTATTTAATTTAATTTTTAATTATTTTTTTCATACATGTCTAACATTATTTTTTTCTAATATAGGACCCTCTAGCAGGTGGCGATGGAGGAGACGAGGAGGACGGGAGGATGAGGACTGTAGATCTATGGAAATCCACTTAGGAAAATAAAAAATTATTAAGCTTGGAAAAGCAAGCAAAAGCATGAGAAAGAGAGAGAGAAGGGGAGCATGCGTGGATGCTAAGTGGAGTGTGATCGCCAGAGACGCGAGGGTCTCAAAGATATAATAATAAAGAAAAGGAGAGATCGCGAATAATACCTTAAAAAAAGGAGCGGGGAATTGTGAATGTTCACCTTCTCTTTCTACCGGTCGGCCGATGAAGAGAGTTCTTCTTTGCTTGATTACCCTTGCAAAACAAAGAAAACAACAACCAACAAAGAAAATATGGATTAGAATTATGGTGTGTGTAGTATTAAATTCTCAAATATGAAATAAACATGAAATCATGGAAAGTGGCACACCTTGTTGGTGTTGGCCCTTAAACCCCTATGCAAAGGGTAGGAAAATAATGATATGATGATATGTAAATAGGAGTGTACAAGTGTTGCACAAAAGGAGGTGTGCTAGAGTGCACAAGAGGAGGATCTCAATATTGAGATAATAAGAAATAAATAGAAGAAGAGATAATGCATGTGATGCTAAATAAGATGAAAGAAATAAAAGAGATGAAGGAGGAAGATTGTCTTATTGGTTTATTCCCCAAGGGGCTTAAACCTAGCAAAAAGGAAGGAGAACTCTAAGGATGAAGTTTTGAACCCGTGGGAGACTCCTCCTTTGAGCCACCGATCCAACATCACCTCCCCTTGGATGATTGAGCCGGCCTTAAACACAAGGGAGAGAGGGGTCCTATTTATAGGGCCAAAATTTGGAGTTTAATACAAAGGAAATTAGGAAATCAAGTTTAAGTTGGATTTAGCAAGAGATAAACATTAGCCATGTGTCCCTTCATCCTTGGAAAGTCTTAGGACTCCTTTCCCAAGTGAAAAGGGGCTCAAAAGAGAGAAAGAAGAAGGTTTTGCCGGAGTTCGGAACTCTACAAGAAATGGCGACTACTCAGACGGTCGCTATTTAAAAGGACGATAGAAATAAGCGTCACCAATTCCAAGGCATTTCGAGACGGATTAGGACTTTCTAAAATTTGAAAGAATTGGTGACCATGAGATGGTCGCTATTTAGACATTAATACGAGTTTCGGACGGAGTTAAAAACTCAAAATATAGCAAAGAAATTGGCGACTTTCCACCCGGGCGCCCATTTATGAAATAGCGACCTTCCAGACGGTCGCAGAATAAAAAATAATCTGATTTTGGCTCAAAATATGAAGAAAAGAATTGGTAACCTTCCGAATGGTCGCTATTTAAAGAATTGGCGACCTCCAGAGTGTCATCAATTCATAAATTTCAAAAATCGGACAAAACGGAACCTGCAGGGAATGGGCGCCCATGACTTGGGCACCAATTTCAATGGGCGCCCAAGTCCTGGGTGCCAATTCCATAATGGGTGCCAAGATCCTGGGCGCCATTTCAAGAATGGGCGCCCAAGGCTGGGGCGCCCATTAAATGGCGACCGGCTAACTGCCATTAATTAGAAAAATGCCTCGAAAATGGAGAAAAAGCTCAGAAAAATCTGAAAAAATAGGAAAACATGTGGAAAGGCTAGGGAAAGTTTAATATTCAAGAAAAATGAGGAAAACCACTCAAATAAATCGATTTGAGGGTCAAATGGGGCATCGTAGTGCGATAGGAGATATGCTCAAAATGATGTCAAATTTGGCGTGTCTACAGCTGCCCCGCCTTGGCGTCAGCTTTGTAAGGGAGTGAGACGGAGTGGAATGGATTGAAATGGAATGGAATGGAAGTGGAATGAAATGGAATGAAGTGGGAGTGGACTGAAAAGTAGATGCCAAGGTGTGATGAGACACGCGGTCAACATCACCTGATAAGAATTGAATCAAAAGCTCAGAATGAAGCAATCTTGAGGAGATTCGATGAAAGCAACGATTGTTTGGATAAAAGGAGGAGTGTGCATCGGGCACGAAGTAGATAAAAGAGAGCGATCAACTTCTAACGCGGTGGAAGTACCCCAAGTCACAAACCTGTAGGTTTCACCATTGGGGAGTGGTTACCAACCAATGTGGACATGCTGCAGCCAAGGTCGATCAAAGGAAAATGATTGAAATAAGAGGATAGAAATCCAAACAGAGGAGTTTTCAAGGAAGCAACCCAAAACGGCAACAAGGTGAACTGAGGTCACAATTCGGCATGGAATATCTCAAATCTTGAAACTAAGGATCAATTGACTCTCAAATGAGTTATTAAAATGACTTTCTAGCGTTAACTCAAAGATCTATATGGATGCATGTTGGGTTTAAAAGGAAAATTAAAATAAATTAAAATATAATCTAATCAAGGATAATATTATTAGGCGGTCCAAACTGAGTCAATAAACCGATTCGTGAGCTGATACTAAGCCGAAGCCCATTTATCCGTGCACCAACTCGTAAAAGGGAACCATCGTCCCCAGTCTTGGACGGCTCAACAGCCTATCCGTATGACTAAGATTCCTCTGAAATCATCATTATTTTTGATGAAGGGGAACTCAAATTCCAGATTTACCAAAGTCATACGGTCCTTGATATGATCCAATAGCGTAGATAACATATAGTAAAAGTGCATACATGGAGATGGTGGAGCAGTGATTATAGGGAACCGAGCAACGAGACACAAGCACCGTGGGACTTGAGTAATGATGTCTGGACGGTGGGACCAAGGAAGCTTCTTCCTGCGCTCAAAAGTTGATTAGCCAAGATATAATGAAGCAACAAGTAATGAATAGGCAATAAGGCATAGCAAGTATAACATAAACCAAAGCATCAATAAGCAATCACAACATAGGCATCAAAGTAGTCAAAGCTTGGTGTGGATAGTATTCAAGCATGTATTAAGTATCAAAAGCAACGCGAAGCATGAATCATGAGTTGAAGCATAGCATTGCGTGAAGCATGCAAAGCATCATTGTTTGTTGTTTATCATGAGGATGACAATCTTGGCATATCATGAGATTGAGATTGGATGATCAAGATTAAGTAATGCCCAGTGGCAGGAATAATCTAGTGAATAACAGCAAGGAGTTTACTTAGCAAGATTTGAAAATGATAATTAGTTAGATGCTCAGAATGGCAAATCATGAAGATAGCATGGGGAAGAATCGGAAGGTAGATATCAATGAATGAAGATGACTCATCCCAAATTCTTGGTCCTATGAAAGTTGTTGTCCCTACAATAACACCATCAGAAAAATACATTACATTTTTTTAATTTTTAAATATGTAAAAAAATTATGAGTTTTGGAAAAGTATTCAAAATTTTATGGATTTTGAGAAATATTCATTGTTGTTTTGTTTTTGAAGATATTTGATTTTTTTTAGATTTTAAAAAATATTCAATTTTTTTAGATTTTAAAAGTATTCATTTTTTTTAAATTTTGGTTTAGACATTGCTAATGAAACATCAAGGGATGTTGTTAAACCATTGGCTAGGGGTCCTCGTTCCCTCCCCTTTCGCTAAAACTACCCAAAGCCGGGTGTGCATAAGGGGTGGCGCCCTATAACCGGCTACCCTTGTATCATTGTGCCCCTACCAAAGCCATACCCGAGAAACACTTAGTCTTGGAGGGAGAAGAGAAGAATAATTGGGGATAAGCTTGATGTGAGTTAAGAAAATATCGGATTTTGACTTCCGTCCATAGCACAACCCCTAGAGATTCGGTCTGTTGTGCCGGGGCTTTGTGTCATATCATCGAACCTTAAATTCTCTTTTAGGCACGCATACGATCGGGCTCATAATGTCCTGCAGGGAAACTTTACTGCTCTCTTGCCATGCCAAATTCATTGATTTTTCTTTTGATTCCACCATTCTTTTTCTGTTTTCATGATTTTCATTTTTCTTCTTTTGTATCCTTTTGGACTTGAAAGATATTACAATTGAGCTTCATATTTTGAGAATAAGGTCATAGTAGACTGCCCCTATTTGAGACTTCCTCTTGTCGAGGTGTGCTTAGGTTGATTGTTTTGCCCAGGCTATCTCTGCCCTCATATTTCAGCCGAGTAGAGAGAGAAAAAGACCTCGTGCCCTCAAGCATGGCCCAAATAGCAACAGTATTTTACCAAGGGGATGGCTAAGGACGCCGTGAAGTGTGTGCGGTGCCCAGCTAAGGGTTATCCTTAATGAGCGGGGAGAGAATGCCGAACTCCCAGCGTGGGGTTCTTATTAGCCAAAGTGCTGCATAGCAAGCCTAAAGACTCTTTTCTGAAATTAACTTAATTAAACAAAAACTAAGATAAAGGCCTAAAATACCACTCTTAATCAAGTTAAAAAACACTTCATTTTGAAAACCGTTCGTGAAGAATGATGAAAATGCATAAGAATGCATACTTACGCAAACATATTACCTCTACAACCTTGGTTGTAGAAGCAACTGCTAGTGGCGATGTAGATAAACATGGGATTTGTGTCTTCTTTAGAAGATAAGAAAGGATAGCAAAGTTTGAAAGTGGTTTAACAAGAAGGAGTGGTGTCTAGACCAGACTCAGACGAATAAGGAGAAGAGAAAGAGAGGTAACGGTTAGAACTCCCTCACTAAGGCCCTGAGACCTTGATCACAAAGAACGGTCTACAAAAGAAGCAAAAAATTAAGGGGAGGAGTGAGGAATGAAGCCTCGGAAGCAGTGGGAGAACGAGCAGATGCCCAGAACAGTTGACGCGGAGGAAGTCGGGTCGGACCCGGGATCAGGAGGAATTAAGAGGAGAAATTGGTAGATTGAAAGTAGGGAATCCAAAGGTAAAGGAGGAGAATCATGATGTGGGTAAGAATCATCTGGAGGCTCCGGAGGAGGAAAATCCCGAGGGAGGCAATGCCCTGGACAAAGGTACGGAAAAAGATAGGTTAAGAGGAAGAAGAGAAGAAAGGATGTGATATCTTGGAGGAGTGATAAGACGAATCGGAAGAAGGAGATAAAGAGATCCGGAGGTTTCGGAGAGAAAAGAGGGTAAGGGGCACAATGCCCAAGGAAGAGAGGAGAATCCGGAGGGTCCGGAGGGGTAAGATGTGGAGGGGCGCGATGCCTGGTAAAGAGTGAAGAATCCAAAAATTTTGGAGATGGAGATGAATTAAGAGAGATAGAATGGGGAAGATCCAGAGGTTCCGGAGGAAGATGACACCATGGGCTGCATTGCCCAAGGAGAATTAGTGACAAGTCTAGAGATTCCAAAGTAGAAAATTCAAGGAGTGCGCAATGCCCTAAGGAAAGAGATAACTCTGGAGATTCTGGAAATCGGGGAGAATAAGTAGGGATGTGATGCCTGGGGAAGAGCGGAAGGTCTGGAGGTTCCGGAGGCAAGAGGAGAGGAGGGACGCGATGCCCTAAAAGGATATTGGAGGGGGTGCGATGCCCTGGGAGATGAAGCAAGTTTGGAGGTTCCGGAGGAATAGCAGGAAAGGGGACGCGATGCCGAGCAAGAAAATCTGGAGGTTCCGAATGAAGAGAATGGGAGTGGGAGTGATGCCCAAGGAGCTGTGGATGCACTTCTTATTTTTTTATCACACGTTATTTTCTTGTTGGTTTATTCATCTATTAAGTGCGTGGGCATGCCAGTCACAAAGTGATAATTTATTCGGGCTCCGAAGAGCCCATGGTGCGCTCGATCTGATGTCAAACGATTGTGTGGTTCGGGTCGGGACCAAAACCCGCCGCGCCATAAAGGTCACAGCGTCATTTACATCCCCTCAGAGAGGGGAACACCCTTGATTAATCGTCGGGAATCAGGGCCTCATGGCCAGGAAATTGGTTGCATGAAAATCTATTGAGAAATACTGAAGTCCTCGTACGAGGGCGTGAAGAAAGTATTTGAGCTCATGTCGGTCATGTGTTCACCATTTAATGTTCGGACGAGTGTCCAGCTTGAGAATAGCGTAATCGTCACGGGAAAACCGGAACATATGTATGTCAGGATATGACAAATTTATTGTTCAGAGGAACGAGAAACGTTCAGTTACATCCTGGTTAGAGCGGTCAGAAACCAATAAGTTTGTTGGCCCGGTGCAAGATCAAGCCGCGACCATACTGCGGTGGGCCCCCCGCGGTCGAAGTCAAGCTCGCGTGGGCATCGTCAATATTTTCAGTGCCAAGGGGCAACGGGAGGATGTCCCGGGATCAGATCCCAGAACCAATATGTGTTCGGAGGGAGCGGGCTATAGGCTGAGGATGTGAGTCAGACAATGACCATGATCGGGACGGACCCAAGGTCTAAGCGTGGCCCACGAAGGCCTTATTGATATTCCCATGCATAGGGTGCGGGGATGATGAGAGTCGTATCGTTCCATTCGGGTTTTGTTGGTCACTCAAGGGACCATTTTGATATTTGGACGAGCGTCCGGCTTCAGGAAATCGTAATCATCACGGGGAAAACTGGAGCATATGTATGCCGGGACACGGCAGATTTATTGTTCAAAGGGATGGGAAACATTCAGTTAAATCCTGATTAGAGTAACATGTCGATCGCTCAGGGGACCGTTTAATATTCGGATGAGCATCCGGCTTCAGAAAATCGTAATCATCACGGGAAAACCATAGCATATGTATGCCGGGGTACGGCAAATTTATTGTTCAAAGGAATGGGAAACATTCGGTTAGATCCCGGTTAAAGTGGTCGAGAATCAGCGAGTTTATTGGCCCAGTGCGAGATCGAGTCAGGACCATTCCGGGGGCGCCTCCCGCGGTCCAAACGAGGCTTGCGTGGGCATCGTCAATATTTTCGGTGCGAAGGGCAACGGGAAAGTGTCCCGAGACTAGATTCCAAAACAAAGACGTGTTCAAAGATAGCGGCCTGTAGGCCTAAGATATGGGTCAGGCCAGGACCATGATTAGGGCGAACCCGAGGTCCAAGCGTGACTCACGAAGGTCTTATCGATATTCCCCTGCGTAGGGTCGGGGATGGAGAGAGCCTTCTCGTTCCATTCAGATTTTGTCGGTCATTCATGGACCACTTTATGTTCGGACAAAGGTCCGTATTGAAGGTACAACGTAAACGGAAACAAACCCGTACAAATATATGCCGAGTTTACGACAATTTCAATGAAAGAGCGGAAATGAATCCCAATGGGAACGAGTCCGGTTTGATGAACTATCGGCCCAGGGCAATGCCCACTCACGGCCATATTGGGGGGATTCCCGAGGTCCGAACTCATCTTGGAGAGGGCGGCATTGATATTCCTTTTTACACCAGGTCTTGAGGAGAAACGAGGCTGCGGGGTAGATCTCATCGTTTTATTATTGTTTGAACTTTTATTTATACTTTTGTTATTCTATATTTTTTTTGGTGAGTTTGTTATTATTATTTTTTGTTTATTTCATCATCATTTGTTGATTTATTATATATATATTTGAGCTTATTATCATTATTATTATTATTTGTTATGTTGGGAGCGTGCGTGGAAAGGTGGGCCAAAAGGGGCTAAAGGGGTGTACCGGGCGGAATGGGGCCAATGTGCCGCCGAAGGCACCAAAAGGGCGTACCGGGGAAGACCAGACGGGTGTGCCGGTAAAGGCCCGAGAGCAGGGGTGTACCGGGCTAAGGGGATGGGCGTGTGTCGGCGAAGGTGGCGTGTAATGTGTCGAGGAAGGTCTGGGGTCAGGTGTGCCAGGCTAGGCGGCGTGTAGTGTGTCGGGTGGGGTCGGCCAGGGTATTCCGGAGGAGGCTGGACGGAGGCATGCCGGACAGAGAGTGGTCTGAGGTGTGTCAGTGGAGGCACGAGCAGGCTGCACCGCTGAAGGCCCAGGGGTAGGTGTGTCGGGCTAGAGCTGTGAGGGGCCCACTCCTCTTTACATTCTCATGCCCTTTTCTCTTCTTCTCTTCCTTGATTTTATACAGTTTGTATGGGTTTTCTCTTCCTCTCTCTTGATTGTTTTTCATTCTTTCTTCCCTGAGGACCGGTGTTCAAGTTGCTTAGTTGTCATTCGGTCCGATCCTCTTCGTGTTGATTGCGGTTCCCTTGCCTTGGTTGAAGCGTCTTACTGTTGTTCATTTCATTGGTTTGTTGCTTCCTTTTATCTTTTAACTTGCTATTGTTCCATTCATTTGTTGCTTCCTTTTTACTTTTCAACATGTTATTATTTCTAACAAAAATTCGGCAGCATCTCCCCTTGACCCGAGTGGTAAGGGAGAGAAAGGGAACGCGCCCACAAGGAGTGGCGGAACCCGACAACTGGAGGTGGGCGCCCGAGAGCGACAGCACCTTTAATAAAACCTCAGAAAACCTGAAAGCAGCGATGGACAAGGGACCCCTCTAGGGGCGGCTGGGAGGTGTACCGGACTAGGGAGGCTGGGGGTGTGTCGGCGAAGAGTGGCATGGGGCGTACCGGGGAGGACGCGTAGGGAGTGTGCCGGCGAAGGGCTTGGCCAGGGCGTGCCGGCAAAGGGTTGCTGGGGTGTGCCGGGGAAGGGCGCGGCTGGGTATGCCGGGCAATGACTGAAAAGGGGTGCCGTTGAGCATGGGGAGAGCGTGCCAGTGGAAGACTGGACGAGGTGTGTCGCCCGAGGACTGAAGGGGCTGGATTGAAGACTGACTGAGTAGGATGGGGACAAACAGAAAAGAACCATGGGCACTGGTTTGGTTCATCCAAAGAGGGAGCTTCGGTTAGAAAAAAGGGGGAGGTTGGCCTAAGGGAGTGGCACAGTGGTGTTAGCGATTGGGCGTGCGAAGAAGACAGGCACCGTGACGGAGGAGACGAAGGCCCCTACTGGGGACCAAACCATTAGAAGGCAGAGGAGGAAGCGTTCGAACACGCACACGGACCCGAACCAACGGAGACAGTAGAAAGAAGACTCAAGAGAATGAGAGATTTTTCTTATTCATGGAAGACAAGGGGCCGCAACTGGCCGTATACACCTCAAAACACCGGAGCAGGAGATACAACGGTGGGAGGAAAAAGAAAAGAAAGGGGAGGATGAAATGGGAGGAGCTAGGGTCGAGCAGGGGCGATGGCTCCCTGCCCTTCCCCACTCCCCCTGATACACCACACGCTCTCTCTCTCTATCTCCCTTACTCTCTCTTCTGGGTGGTCGTCAGAGGGGAACCCCCAAGGCGGAGCTCTCTCTTCTTCTTCTTATTCTCTTCTTCTTCTTCCTCCGGAGGCGGTGGCTCTCTCCAGCAACGTGTGTGTTGTGTCTGTACTCCTCTCTCTCCTATGTGTATGTGTCTCCGTATGTCTTGTTCGCCGGAAGAGGAAGGCTTTTATACCCCCTGCGGCAGAAGCGTTCTAGCACGGTAGTCAGAGGCGGGAAATGACCGGCCATGATGAGGTTTGACTTCCCCGTCCTTGGTGGCAGAGGAGTAGCCTGCGTGGCCCAACCTCCAGCCGGCACCTCGGACAGCCCACTCCGTGCCAAGGATCTCTAGGGCATGGGCGTAAGATCTCGTCTGTAAGGCGTGCCGCTGAGGAGCCAGAACGGCGTGCCGCTGGAAGACACGGCAAGCGTGCCGCTGGGGGGCCAAAAGTGTGTGCCGCTGAAGGGGGCACAGTGTGTGCCGCTGAAGGGCCAAAAGGGCGTGCCGCTGAAGGGCTGGTGATGTGTGCCGGCGAAGGCACTCAACTGGGTGTGCCGCTGAGGACACCCAAACTGGGTGTGCCGCTGGAGGGCCACCGGGGGGGTGTGCCGCTGAACGGGCGGCAGGGTGTGCCGCTGAGAGGGCAATAGGGGTGTACCGCTGGGGGGGCACCAGAGGTGCGCGGCTAAAGGGGCACAGGGGTGTGCCGCTGAGGGGCACTGTAGTGCCCCGGAATTTATATATATGATTTTTGAATTTTGAAATAATTTTCTAGAAATTATAAAGGCTTAAATAAATTAATGAAGGGGTTATTAGATTAATAAGTCATTATAAGGCTCAATTAGGCTAATTAGTTAACCTAGCCTATCTAATTATCATCCAAAAGGTTTATGGACCAAGCCCATCAAGTTTGGCCCATATTCTAGAAGGGTAATTAGCTTATTCACGTATTTTAAGGATAAATATTATTTATATAAGATAATTATGTGGATAAACGAATAAAAGAGTTTTATTAAATTGAAACTCTATACACGTTGAATGTAACGGTCTATCAGGCGACCGCCACAGCCCTGTAACGCACCAGGCTGGATGCGTTACACTCTGTTAGTTCCGTGAAAGGAAGAACGAGCAAAAAGATTAGAACTTTGGGATCTTATCTATAAGAGATCGACTTAGGGAAGCTTATAACATTACTAAGGACTCTTAGGGATTAGGTTCTGGCAAATTCAGGACTCTAGAATCGATCTAATTTTTAAAACCCTATAAATAGGACCTAGTTCTGAACTGAGCGACCCTTACTTTTGGCTCGTGAAGAATCAAGGTAAGGAGTCATAATTTCGGGTAAGTTCCTTACGACCTTTTGTTTATAATACATTAGACTAATAGATCTCCAAATTTCATGCTAGGAGATCAAGCAACCAAGGAGATAGAAGCTTCCAAAGTTGCTGATTCAACCTTAGCAACCCAAGAATCTGAACGCAAGTCCCCTGAAGATCTAGAGATTAGGACGTCTAAACGAGGTAATTAGAGTTCAATCCTTTAGAACTTTTTATTCTCAATAGTTTCATCTTCTTACCCTCAAAATTTCACATCCTTAGATCAAGAGGCTGAGGAAATAGAGCAGATTGAAGTTGCTGATTTATCACAAGAAGTACAAGGGACTAAGGGTAGCACCTAGCATCAAATTCGAAGTTTAAAGGTTTTAGAAGAGATAGGTTATCTCATGATTGGTAAAAACAACTTGTTAGGAATAAAAACCCTCTGGTTGTGCTTGATTTCATGCATTATAGACTAAGAATTTCATGATCTAATAGTTCTATATATTCATGCATCTCTTAGCCCTAAATAGAAATTAAAAGATATTATCATGTCTATTCACTAAACCCATGCATATAGTTGGTCTATACTTCGTTATCATGACTAGGACAGTGGTAGTATTTTGATTTCCAAGCATGTTATGTTTTCATAAACCTTTACTTAGTTTACTGCCAGCAGATTCTCTGACGCACCAACGTAAGACCATCACATGAATTTAACGGCCTTACGATAGACCGTCACACCATGTTGTGCTTTTATTGTTCTATTGTCTCTGACGCACCCTAGCAGGAGCGTTACACCACTGTAATGACCCTCGATAAACCGTCACAAGCACTGTAGCGCGCCTATCCTAGACCGTCAGACCCTTGTGTTCTGCCAGTCCAAGGGAGAATAATAATCAGTTAAGTTTACTTATAAATAAGCCTAGATAGCTAAGATGGACCTGTTATCATGACTTCAAGTTTAGTTACTGATTCATGATCAAATTGCATGATTAATGTGTCTAAGGTTATTTTAAGTTATGTTAATTTCAGGTGCCAAAATTCTATAGTTTTGTATTTAAATCATGATTCTCCAAATGTTGTATTGACGGAGTTTTATCGTGGTTTCACATCGTTACACATTCTCTTTATCAATAGAATCATTTCTTTAAGTATATGGCGCATATTCCAGGTATGTTGTCCATTAGTTCACTTTGCACTATAGGAACATTATTCTTGGACATGAGGACCTCTCTATTGGATATTCCTTCCAATGGACTAGGAAATCTTGTTTCAAGGCCTCCGTAATTCTCTGCGAGCCTGGGATTCGCACTAGGACGCTGAGTTGGTTGTACCATTAAAGCCCATTGATTAGATTACACTATCGATGTTTTTGGTTATCAGTAATGTAACGGCTCTATGTTGGATCGTCAGGCACTAGTAACGGCCCAATATACGACCGTCACATTCAACTGAGTCCGATTTCTTGGTTCTGGATTCAGACTAATGTAACGGCCCAATACTGGAGCGTCACATCATGTAACGGCCTAGTACACGACCGTCACACTACTTGAGTATTTTTAACCCAAGGTGGACCAAGGGTTGATATTCCAAGGTTTCTAGATGGACTATTAATGATCTAGAACTTATCATATTGATCAAGAAACCTAAAATAATGAATGGAAAATAAAGAAAGTACCGTTATGCTGCCGATTTATTTCTATAAGCACAACCTTGCTTAAGTCATTCTTGATTTCTCATGATTCTTATTAAAGCATTCATTCATTGAATTATTGTTATCATGAGCTTATTGAACTTATTACATTCTTGGCCATACTTTATTGTTACATGCGTGGAAAAAGTTTGATTTATACTTGAAGATGCGATCGAGCACTGATTGTGTTCAAGGGCTCTATGCTAGTCCCCTCGGCTGATTATCGGAAACATACTATTATAAACCATGGGATATGATGCTACTGGCGTCGCATTGCGCTGGGAGTACTTTCTCTATAAATAAGTGAATATCCACAATACATCATGACATGACTTTCTTGCTTGATATTCCACAGAAATTCATGAAGTACTTGCTCATCAGCAAAATATACTAGAGTGATGATTATGTGACTTGCTAGTACATTCTCGATACATTCTTGTTCATGAAAGGCCAATATCATGTCCTTGTTACATTCTTGCTAGTTCGTACTTGCTCTCATTCTAACTTACTTGATTGTCTTGTTACTTTGGTTTAATCGCGTGATTGATCGCATTCGCATGATTTTTACCTTATTCTTTAGAGCTAAATTGTCAATTACTTTAGTAGTACCTTCATGTTGATGCGAAGATACCTACTAGGCAAGTGTGCTCATTACCTATTTCTGATCTTTTCAGGAGATGGAAGTGATTCGAATTCGGATTCGGGTTATACAAGTAGCGGTTCCGAGAGCGAATGAAAGTATTGTCAAGATGAGAGTGAAGACTTAGAAAGTCTAAATTATTTAGATTGAGTCTATGTAATTTTCCTATTTCTTGAGTCTAGTACATAATGGAAATTGAATTAGTGGATGTACTTGAGTTAGTAATGAGATAAAGTTGAAGTTTGAATATATATATATATATAAATATTGTGCAATTACATTTGTGTGTGTGATTGTATTGCGCTCTGGTCGTTCTTACTTGCAAGAGGCTTACCTTGCTGGCTGTCCGCGCTCCCCGAGTTAGTCTTCCGCTGTAATAAAGGCTCGGGGCGTGACAGTTAAGTTGGTATCAGAGCTATACCCCAGTCGGAAGTGTGGGAACTAAGTGCCATGTAGGGCAAAGTGCTACGCTATGGGAGTCACCTCTTAAATCCGCAATGGGACAAAGTGCTACATAGTGGGAGCCACCTCTTAAACCCGCAATGGGACAAAGTGCTACATAGTGGGAGCCACCTCTTGAGCCTGTAGGGGCCACCTCTAGAGTCCTACCTGCCTGGGGGTTTGATTGCGTGCTATATGTGCCCAGCGACGAGGACGTCGCCTATATAAGAGGAGTAGATTGTAACACCCTCAAATATAGCGAAGGTGTACTCTATATCACCGAGGCGTCTTTTGAAGTATCGACTCATTTCTTGAAAAAGAACTCCGAAGTTAAGCATACTTAATGAGGAGTAATACTGGGATGGGTGACCTGCCCGGGAAGTCCCCCATTCTGGAGTTGATCATTGTTATAAAGGGACAAAGCTGTGAGGCCGACAGGTCAAAGCAGACAATACCTCGACTGTATAGAGTACGGGGCGTGACAGAATGGTATCAGAGCCTAAGTCTCAGGACTTAGGAAAAGGAATCGTGTCATAGGAAAAGTCCAAGGTTTAAGGACCCCTACCTATGAACTAAGAAAGAAATTTCCACACCCATGTGAGAATTGGGTAGAACAAGGGATAAGATAGTTAATTAGCTTTAAGATTGATTTTCCTTCCAATTCCCCGAGAAATAACAAGTTGTTATTTTCTCTCAAGTACCCTATTATTATCATGGCTCATCGCGTAAATTGGGATGGCATGCAACAAACTGTTGCTGGCCTCACTCAGGCATTACAAACCATGGCGCAAGCTGGCGTAGGAGCAATGGCTGGTGATTTGCATCGCAACTTTCGGAGCTTAAACTCCCCGCAAACTAAGTATGCCTTGACATGAAAGGTTATGATGTCATTTTAGGGGTAGATTGGCTTGTAGATCATGATGTTTATATCAATTACCGAAATAGGATTATATCCTTTCGAAAGCCCGGTCTTCCAAGATTCTCTTTTCTTGGCATCAAGTACAAGAAGCATCCTACTATCATATCTTCTCTTCACGCTTACAAACTTATCTCGTAAGGATGTGAAGTTTTTCTTGCTTCTGTCATTGTTATCGAATCCAAGGAGATTATCTTAGCAGACATCTCTATTGTAAATGAGTTCCCCGATGTGTTTCCGTCTGAATTACCTAGTTTACCACCCGAGAGGGAAGTGAACTTCATTATTGAACTCATCCCAGGAGCAGCACCTGTTTCTATAGCCCCTTACAGGATGTCCCCCACAGAACTCAAGGAATTAAAAAGACAGTTGCAGGAATTACTAGACAAAGGCTTCATCAGACCTAGCACATCCCCTTGGGGTGCGCCGGTTCTATTTGTCATAAAGAAAGATGGTTCTCTCAGGCTATGCATCGATTACCGGTGACTGAATCAACTCACAATTAAAAATAAGTATCTGTTACCGCGTATTGATGAGCTCTTCGATCAGCTTTCAGAAGCAGAATATTTCTCTAAGATAGATCTCAGATCATGTTATCATCAGCTTAGAATTAAAGAAGAGGACATTTATAAATCGGCTTTCCGAAGTCGTTATGGCCACTATGAATTCGTAGTGATGCCGTTTGGGTTAACTAATGCCCCAGCAGTATTCATGCAACTTATAAACAATCTCTTCCAGCCATATCTGGACCAGTTCATCGTCGTCTTCATTGACGATATCTTGATATATTCTAAGACAAAAGAGGAACATGAACAACATTTGAAAATAGCTTTACAAACACTTAGAGAACACAAGCTTTATGCCAAACTCAATAAGTGTGAATTCTGGCTAGAGGAAGTCTCATTCCTAGGCCACATTATTTCAAAAGAAGGTATTGTTATGGATCCTTCTGTGTTTAGCAGGTTATTATAGGAGATTCATTAAGGACTTCTCAAAAATTGCGGCTCCTTTAACTAGACTCACAAGAAAAGAAAACCCTTTTGTCTGGTCAAAGGACTGTGAAAAGAGCTTTCAAAATCTTAAGAATCATCTTACGACAGCTCCTATTTTATCACTACCAATGGAGGGTGGTGGATTCGAAGTGTATACGGATGTGTCTGGCATTGGCTTAGGATGCATTCTCATGTAGAATAGAAAAGTAATCTGTTATTCTTCAAGACAATTGAAACATCACGAGGAAAACTATCCCGTACATGATTTGGAAATGGCAGTGGTTGTTTTCGCCTCGAAAAGTTGGCGGCATTATCTTTATGGAGAAAAGTTCACGGTCTACTCAGACCATAAAAGCTTGAAATATTTATTCTCTCAAAAGGAGCTTAACATGAGGCAGAGGAGGTGGTTAGAATATCTCAAGGACTTTGATTTTGCTATTCAATATCATCCTGGCAAGGCTAATGCTGTAGTAGATGCACTCAGCAGAAAACCAATGGGTATGCTATCAAGTCTTATGGTAAGTGTAACTAACATTGTTTCTCAATTTGCTCAGTTGAACTTAGATATTGACATAAAGGAAGAAGATTGTTTCATAGCTAATATCTGAGCTCAACCTACATTGATAGAAGATCTGGTCAAACTGCAAAATGATGATCCTATATTACTGGAAATTAAAGTCAATATTGAACAAAGGACGGATTTTTCTATTTCTAATGACGGAAGATTGTTATTTAAGGACCGAACAAGTGTACCAGATCATGAGGCTACGAAGAAATTAATCCTAGATGAAGCGCATAATTCCAAATACACAATTCATCTAGGAGGAACAAAGATGTATCAAAATCTCAAAAGAAATGTCTGGTGGCCCAATATGAAGAGAGAGATAGCTAATTTTGTGTCCCGTTGTCTCACCTACCAACAAGTAAAAGCAAAACATTTTAGACTCGTAGGTAAATTACACCCCTTGAGTATTCCCGAATGGAAATGGGAGAGTATAGGGATGGACTTTATTATGGGTTTACCTAAGACCAGAGGTGGACACGATGGAATATGGGTAATCATAGACCGAATGACTAAATCCGCACACTTCATACCAATAAAGAGTCGATGATCTGTGGATATTCTAGCAGCCTTATACATAAAGGAGATTGTCAAACTACATGGTGTCTCAGTCACTATTATATCTGATAGAGATCCTCGATTCACATCACAATTCTGGAAGGGTCTACAACATTCACTAGGGACTAGATTGAATTTCAGCACAGCTTTTCATCCACAAACAGATGGTCAAACGAAAAGAACGAATCAGATAGTAGAAGATATGCTCAGGGCTTGTGCTATCGACTTTGGAGGTAGTTGGCATGATCACTTGCCTCTAGTAGAGTTTGCATATAACAATAGCTACCAGGCTAGCATACGAATGACACCTTTTGAAACCTTATATGGAAAAAGCTCTCGATCACCAATATGTTGAAATGAAATAGGGGAAAAATAATTTCTAGGCCCCGATCTCATCAGGGATTCTACAGAGAAGATCAAGCTCATTCAAGAAAGAATGAAAATGGCACAAGATAGGCAAACGTCTTATACTGACAATCGAAGACGTGACTTGGAGTTTCAGGTAGGAGATCATATATATTTAAAGGTTTCTCCAGGTCGTGGTATTCGAAGATTTGGCATTAAAGGAAAGCTAACTCCAAGATTTATTGGCCCATTTGAAATTCTTGAACGGATTGGCGAAGTGGCTTACAAACTGGCTTTACCTCCACAATTAGCAGGAGTTCATGACGTATTTCACGTCTCTATGCTGAAGAAGTATGTATATGATTCTGACCATATTATCACTTATTACAATCTGGAGATTCAGAAGGATATGACGTTCGAGCAAACGCCAATAAAGATTCTGGAACGAGAAGTGCGTCAACTACGAAATAAAATTATTCCTATGGTCAAGATTCAATGGAAGGAAACATGGCCATATGAAGTAACATGAGAAACCGAAGCAGCCATGCGAAAAAGATTTCCAGAATTATTTAACTGTAAGTACACTCTCCGAAATTCATATATTGAATTTGGGGACCAAATTCTTCTAAGTGGGGGAGGGTGTAGTGCCCCAAAATTTATATATATAATTTTTGAATTTTGAAATAATTTTTTAGAAATTATAAAGGCATAAATAAATTAATGAAGGGGTTATTGGATTAATAAGTCATTATAATGCTCAATTAGGCTAATTAGTTAACCTAACCTATCTAATTATTATCCAAAAGGTTTATGGACCAAGCCCATCAAGTTTGGCCCATATTCTAGAAGGATAATTAGCTTATTCACGTATTTTAAGGATAAATACTATTTATATAAGATAATTATATGGATAAACGAATAAAAGAGTTTTATTAAATTGAAACTCTATACACGTTGAATGTAACGGTCTATCGGGCGACCGCCATAGCCCTGTAACGCACCAGGCTGGATGCGTTACACTCTGTTAGTTCCGTGAAAGGAAGAACGAGTAAAAAGATTAGAACTTTAGGATCTTATCTATAAGAGATCGACTTAGGGAAGCTTATAACATTACTAAGGACTCTTAGGGATTAGGTTCTGGCAAATTAAGGACTCTAGAATCGATCTAATCTTCAAAACCCTATAAATAGGACCTAGTTCTGAACTGAGCGACCCTTACTTTTGGCTCGTGAAGAATCAAGGTAAGGAATCATAATTTCGGGTAAGTTCCTTACGACCTTTTGTTTATAATACATTAGACTAATAGCTCTCCAAATTTCGTGCTAGGAGATTAAGCAACCAAGGAGATAGAATCTTCCAAAGTTGCTGATTCAACCTTAGCAATCCAGGAATCTGAACGCAAGTCCCCTGAAGATCCAGAGATTAGGATATCTAAACGAGGTAATTAGAGTTCAATCCTTTAGAACTTTTTGTTCCCAATAGTTTCATCTTCTTACCCTCAAAATTTCACATCCTTAGGTCAAGAGGCTGAGGAAATAGAGTAGATTGAAGTTGCTGATTTATCACAAGAAGTACAAGGGACTAAGGGTAGCACCTAGCATCAAATTCGAATTTTAAAGGTTTTAGAAGAGGTAGGTTATCTCATGATTGGCACAAACAACTTGTTAGGAATAAAAGCCCTCTGGTTGTGCTTGATTTCATGCATTATAGACTAAGAATTTCATGATCTAATAGTTCTATACATTCATGCATCTCTTAGCCCTAAATGGAAATTAAAAGATATTATCATGTCTATTCACTAAACCCATGCATATAGTTGGCCTATACTTCATTATCATGACTAGGACAGTGGTAGTATTTTGATTTCCAAGCATGTTATGTTTTCATAAACCTTTACTTAGTTTACTGCCAGCAGATTCTCTGACGCACCAACGTAAGATCGTCACATGAATTTAACGGCCTTACGATAGACCGTCACACCATGTTGTGCTTTTATTGTTCTATTGTCTCTGATGCACCCTAGCAGGAGCGTTACACCACCGTAACGGCCCCTCGATAAACCGTCACAAGCATTGTAACGCGCCTATCCTAGACCGTTAGACCCCTGTGTTCTGCCAGTCCAAGGCAGAATAATAACCAGTTAAGTTTACTTATAAATAAGCTTAGATAGCTAAGATGGACCTGTTATCATGACTTCAAGTTTAGTTACTGATTCATGATCAAATTGCATGATTAATGTCTCTTAGGTTATTTTAAGTTATGTTAATTTCAGGGGCCAAAATTCTACAATTTTGTATTTAAATCATGATTCTCCAAATTTTGTATTGACGGAGTTTTCTCATGATTTCACATCGTTACACATTCTCTTTAACAATAGAGTCATTTCTATAAGTATATGGCGCATATTCCGGTATGTTGTCCATTAGTTCACTTTGTACTATAGGAACATTATTCTTGGACATGAGGACCTCTCTATTAGATATTCCTTCCAATGGACTAGGAAATCTTGTTTCAAGGCCTCTGTAATTCTCTGCGAGCCTGGGATTCCCACTAGGACGCCGAGTTGGTTGTACCATTAAAGCCCATTGATTAGATTACACTATCGATGTTTTTGGTTATCAGTAATGTAACGGCTATATGTTGGACCGTCAGGCACAAGTAACGGCCCAATATACGACCGTCACATTCAACTGAGTCTGATTTCTTGGTTCTAAATTCAGACTAATGTAACGGCCCAATACTGGAGCGTCACATCATGTAACGGCCTAGTACACGATCGTCACACTGCTTGAGTATTTTTAACCCAAGGTGGACCAAGGGTTGATATTCCAATGTTTCTAGATGGACTATTAATGATCTAGAACTTATCATATTGATCAAGAAACCTAAAATAATGAATGGAAAATAAAGAAAGTACCGTTATGCTGCCGATTTATTTCCATAAGCATAACCTTGCTTAAGTCATTCTTGATTTCTCATGATTCTTATTAAAGCATTCATTCATTGAATTATTGTTATCATGAGATTATTGAACTTATTACATTCTTGGCCATACTTTATTGTTACATGCGTGAAAAAAGCTTGATTTATACTTGAAGATGCGATCGAGCACTGATTGTGTTCAAGGGCTCTATGCTAGTCCCCTCGGCTGATTGTCGGAAACATACTATTATAAACCATGGGGTATGATGCTACTGGCATCGCATTGCACTGGGAGTACTTTCTCTATAAATAAGTGAAAATCCACAATACAACATGACATGACTTTCTTGCTTGATATTCCACAGAAATTCACGAAGTACTTGCTCATCAGCAAAAGATACTAGAGTGATGATTATGTGGCTTGCTAGTACATTCTTGATACATTCTTGTTCATGAAAGGCCAATATCATGTCCTTGTTACATTCTTACTAGTTCGTACTTGCTCCCATTCTAACTTACTTGATCGTCTTGTTACTTTGGTTTAATCGCGTGATTGATCGCATTCACATGATTTTTACCTTATTCTTTAGAGCTAAATTGTTAATTACTTTAATAGTGCCTTCATGTTGATGCGAAGATACCTACTAGGCAAGTGTGCTCATTACCTATTTCTGATCTTTTCAGGAGATGGAAGTGATTCGAATTCGGATTCGGGTTATACAAGTAGCGGGTCCGAGGGCGAATGAAAGTATTGTCAAGATGAGAGTGAAGACTTAGGAAGTCTAAATTATTTAGATTGAGTCTATGTAATTTTCATATTTATTGAGTCTGGTACATAATGGAAATTGAATTAGTGGTTGTACTTGAGTTAGTAATGAAATAAAGTTGAAGTTTGAATATATATATATATATATATATATATATATATATATATATTGTGCAATTGCATTTGTGTGTGTGATTGTATTGCGCTCTGGTCGTTCTTGCTTGCAAGAGACTTACCTTGCCGGTTGTCCATGCTCCCCGAGTTAGTCTTCCGCTGTAATAAAGGCTCGGGGCGTGACAGGCACCCTGGGCATGTGTCGGCGAAGCGCCCCCTGGGCGTGCCGCTGAAGGCCATCAGGGGCGTGCCGCTGAAGGGCCCTGGGTGTGCCGCTGAAGGGCGCCAAGGGCGTGCCACTGAAGGCCTAAATGGGCAGTCGTGAGCCCATTGTGAGCGCGAGTTGTGGCCCATTCGATTTTCTTCGAGGCCCACAGATTATAAGGCTCTTGGTGGTTGATTCCTCTTCACTGTCGTGACTCCGGAGACAGCTTCATGGTAGCGTGTGTGTTTGTTCGGAGAGCCCGGATGGTCCATCTTCCCCGCACTTTCTTCAGTTGTAGTTGCTGTTGATGCTGGACTAGTTGGGACGTATGGGCGTGCAATTTTACATGTCCGCAGGAGCATGAGGGAGAAAAATCTAGAGGGGCACGATGTCCCGAGGAGAGTGGTTTAGAAGAGGAAGGAGGGTCCGAAAGTTCTGGAGGGAGAAGATACCATGGGATGCGATGCCCAAGGAAAATAGAGAAAGAATCCAAAAATCCCAGAGTGAAAGGTGGTTTGGAAATAGTGCGGAGAGGATCTGGGGGGGCCCAGAAGACGGGGAAGATACAGGTTCAGAAACCTGGGAAAGAAAGAATGCATAGAGATGCAATGCAAGGAGTAAAATGAATGCATGGGATGCATGGAATGCATTGGATGCAGGGAGTGCAAGAAGGAAGTGTTGAGTAGTGGATAGCGGATCTAGAGAGGAGGGGTGAATAGATCTGCCACTCTTTTCGTAGAACACCCCACTTTAAAGCTAGATAAAAAGAATTGCAGCGGAATATAACTAGCTTTGCGTAGCACACAACGATTTGCTTAGCAAGATGAATAAGTAATATATCGATTCGAACCTAAGCATGCATCTAGCACAAAGCTATTGCATAAGCAAACCACAACACAAAAGATTTTAAGGTGGTTCGGACTGAATCCCCAGTCCTACGTCCACCCCTCACCAAACCCGGTGAGGCTCCACTAGTGCCACACACTAAATAACAAATCAGAAAGACCTCTGATTGCCTTCCTACTAACCACAGGTAGGGACGTCAACACCGCAGATCGGATAACTTCCGATTACCTTCCTACTAACCACCGGTAGGGATGATCTTCAGTTCTAAATATTTGAATAAAATGGAAAGAGAACAAATATGAAAACACTCAAACAAGATATAGAATATGTTCAAAGAAAAAAGATCTTGTCTGAGATGTAATGTTGATCAGCAACAAGGGCTTCTTCTCTCTTGCAAAGACTCCTCTTGATTCAGCAATAAAGGTTCCTTCTTCCTTGCAAACTGATCTTCCTTGAATCTCCTTCTTTGAATCCCCTTTGAGTTGATGGAGGTGATAATGGATGCAGCCTTGAACCTTGATTGCTTCTACACCTTCTTGGAGATTGATGGCTTCAGAAATCAGCTTGAAAGCACCTTGGATGGATGAAGAACTCCAACTCGAAACACTATTCACGGAGGTGCTACAATACCCGTGGATCTCTTCCTCTAGCCTCCCTTGGTATCTCCTTGTTCTCCTTGAAGGATTAGGGTTTCTAACCCCTCATGTGTTTGTTTTATACCATTTGAATGGTCCTTGGACATCCTCCAGACCAGATCCACGTTTTGTGGGTGATTGGGTGACTTTAGGATTAAAGAAATCTATGGAGAATGGCTCTTCTCGAAGAGAAAAATAAAGTCAACAATTGTTGGCTCGGGACTGGCGGTCGACTTGTAGAAGCTGGCGGTCGACCGCCACTGAGAAACCTGCAGACTGTTGGTCCCTGGGAAATCAGGTCGACCGCCCCTGGGTAGGCGGTCGATCGCCACTGAGAATCCTGCAGACAATGAGCTGCTGGAAATTCCGGTCGACCGCCCCTGGGCCAGCGGTCGACTGCTGGCTGGGGAAATCCCATGTTTCCCTGGTTCTGTCCGTTAACCGCTTTAGCAGCTCATTCACGTCTGTGTCATCAAACTTGGCATAATCTTGAGGATTTCTACTGAGTCTTTTGACTCTTGAAGCTAACAGATTAATGGTATATCGCTCCTATAATCAAAATTTTGTTTCGGGGGCTCCGCCCCCAGAAACCCCCGCAAGGGGCGCTGCGACCTGACCATGCAGGTCGATCCACGTGCGAGGGCGCAATCATTGAGCTTTCACTTTTGCCCTCTCCACTCCATTCCTTGGCTTATTTGTCATGAAAGAACATCAAGTGTTTCAGTCATATGAGAGTGGAAAGCATCAATGACTTATAGTGTTCAGCCATTATCGAAACTATGAATATCAAATGACTCAAATGACCACAGGGGCACAACAGGAAGTCTCCTTCTCACTCCGTGAGTGGCCCATAAGGAAGAATTAGTGATTGGTAAAAATGTGGATGAAATAGAATAAAGGATGAATAAATTGATGGAAGGCCCCTCATCAAAGGAATGCCCACTCTTCCATGGCAAAGATAGTGCCCGGCAAAATGGCTCAAAAGATGGCCTCAATGCCCATAAACTCTCATCAACAGTAGAATGTGTTATAGCAATGAGTGAAGAGAACCACTTAGGAAGTTGTATAATAATGGAGCGAGGGGTAATGAGAACAAATGTCGACCCATGAAGAAAGTGACTTTGATAGTAGGCCGACATGGCATCAACTTACAAGACTTTTTCATGGTGAGCATATGTGGAGACTTTACAAAAATGCCCGGCACAAGAACACGAGTCGGCATTCGGCAAATAAAATCTTGAACTTTGAATATCATAGCCGTGGCCAAATCTTTTTTGCCCGGCCCTTGTGATGGGAATCGACACCGAGCCAGTACCTTTTCATATTACATTTATATCCTTTAGTTCATTTTTATATCCACGGGAAAGTATACGCGAAATTGTACGGCTTTATCGGCCAATGCGTCACTCCCGTAGATTGTGTGGGTTTCCATGTAATTTATCAGTAGGACCAGCAAGGGGGCCCTCAGCCCTTTCCCATTGGTCCATGTCAACTTGTGGGGCTGGTCAACCATCCTAGGTGGACATCTAGAAGGTTGGACTAGTCATATGCCACATGGGTAGACAAGTGGAGTAAACATTCAAAGGTAGGCTACCTACCTCACCTACCTTGTCCCCCCATTAGAATTAATTAGGAATTTCATTTTTTTTATATTATTTGAATCAAATATGAAGTCCCTTAAATGCCCCTCCAGATCCTAGATCTAAGGGTATTCATGGTCTTTTTTTATTTATTATATAAGTCATGTATTTCTATTATTCTAGAATTAATGAAAGTGAAAAAATCATTGTGCAAGAACCCCTCTCTTGGAGAATTTCGACCTCCCCTCTCTCTCCCCTTAGTTTCTTCATCCCCAACCCCCATTCTAGAGTGATATCTCCTTTCCCCCACCTCCGGTGATCATCAGTGCCGCCGCCGCCGCCGTTCGTGCCGCTATCACGCCGCCGCGGAGCCGCCTTCAGTGTTCTATCCATCCTGGACAGAGGCTTCTTGTCCAAATATCTTCTCTCCTCCACGTGAAGATCTCAACCTGCAATTTTTATGGTGTGTTCTACCCTTGCATCCCAAGTGCCACCTAAAATTTCACACCCAAAATCCACCGTTTAGTATTTTTACATTTTCGTCCAACCTGTCATCCTAGATCTGTCATGTTTCTATCTACAGTGACAGAACCTCTGAGTTCTCCCCCTCTAACCATCTTTTTGATTTGTCCAAACCCTCCCAATTTTACTGGGAGTTCTATCCATCACCCCCTACCTCCACAAATTTTCTTATTTTTTTATCAGCCTTCTATCTATTTGTAGAAATTCGTGTTCTTCCTCTGCTACAGTGTTTTTCCACTGGGGTGCCGGCGTTCCAGTGTGCCGCCACCCCAGTGGGCAGCGACGTGTATTGCTGTATTATTGTGTATCATTGTTCCGGGAGTACGAGTTTCGGCCGGGTCCGTCGTCCCCACGCCGAGCGCGTGGAGGTATCGCCTTCACTCCTTACTTGACATTTTGCTTAATTTCATATATGCTTGTTTATGCCGCTGCTAGAGAGCATGTGTAGGGATATCTAGCTCGCTTTATCTATTCATTACCGATGCTGCGAGAGAGTGCGACACCGTCCCATGACCCGATCTGGGCATACGAGAGAGCCGATCACCCTAGCTCATTGCTGGTTTCTCAACCGCGCACGTCCGACGCTTCCCTCGTTAAGGGGCAGTCACGAGCTTGTCGTGTCCGTGGTCCCGTCCCGCATCAATTTGGTATCAGAGCGAGTTGAGTCTAGGGTGTCAAAAAAAAGAGTGTCATTTACGTCTAGTCATTAGTCGGTTTAAGTCGAGTCTAGGATCATCATATTTTTAAAACACAAAAAAAAGTGTCTTTTTGCATTTACATCCCTTTACTCGGTATATCAAAAGGTGTTGTCTGAACGTTAGGCTACGCCTATCGGGAAGGCCGCACACTTGCGCGAGTGACTTTCGGGTCAATTATCTCCGTCACGTACCAAGTCTTGGTTTACGTCTAGGGTCCTTAGTGTGCATGCATTCCAACTTTGCATTACTTAGGGTCGTCTCTAGTGTCTTTCCCAAATGGCCTTGCATATCCATTCCTAGGGATCCATTCCCGTATTTTGGCAACTATGGCCCACCCATGTCGACCCGTCCAAGGTGATAGGTCCGTGTCCGAGTACATTCGGGCATATCATAAGTATTGGTTGGAACATGGCTTGGGAGAGGAGAGCAACACGGCCGCATTTCAGATCCGGAGAGGTTTGCGCCTTCACTTCCAATTGGAATGTCTTATCCGCAATGCATTCTCTCTAGCGGAATCCTATACGGTCGCTCTAGTGGTCGAACCATTTGAGTCACACTTCTCTCGGTATGGTGGCTTTCGACAAGCATCCACCTCCCAGCCGCCTACACCATGGCCTTCAAAACTCGAGAGAGTTCCAATGTCATCCATCTCTATTTCCGAATTTGATTCGGACTCCTCTCATTTGGAACCACCAAGGCCCGAGCCACCCGTATTTCTAACGGGTACGCTTTTCATAGCCGAGCCGCTTCTTAGTTGGCTTAAGGATGGCTTGGTCCCACCTCCCTTCCCATCAATGGACCCCACACTACCACTAGTGTCAAGCAACTCATTTCATACCACCTTCCGGTCTCGTCACTATGTGGACACATTGGACGACCTTCTTAAAGGGTTAGACCGGCAGTTGACCTTTACACATTTATTGGCCCGAGGCTTCGACCAACCCACTAGTCGTAGCTTCACCCATCCGGCCATAGGGTCCATTACCTCCGTATGTACCACGGGTTGTGTTACCACGGAGGTTCTTCTACTTCTCCCGCTACCGGATGAGCCCGACTTCATTACTTTTCTTCTGAGGGAGGAGTCATATCTCCTATACACGGTCCCATCTATCACGATGGATGGAGGTGACCCTCACCTTCATGAATTCCAAACATGGGACTACGTAACGGAGGAACCGAGGGGTCACGCTTTCTTTGACCCATTCGACCCCTACTCTAGTGGGCCCCATGACCCATCACTTCCTTCATACCTTATCGGGGAAATCCACTTTCACACCCCTTTCCCACCGGTCGGGTCATCTACATCAACCAAGCCCGTCCACGATACACCTACACCCGGTTCTTCCACACCCGGCTTCCCTAGCCCTCCCATGTCTCCCAAATCCAAAGGGCCGTCCATGCATGACTGGGTCATACTTGGACATTTAGGTGTACCCCATGCCACCCATCTCCGGTTATGTCAAATGCATGCATGGCACACATTCGGGTGTCCTGGTCCGCCGTTGCCCATGTACGGGTCGGACTAACAGTAGGTTTGTCTCGAGTCATGCATGAGTCAGTATTGTCTCTTCTTTGTGTGGTTTGTTTGCATGGTTTGTGTGTCGATTGTTTGTCTGCATGCGTCTTGTGTAAGCTCGTTGTCGGTCTCTTATGAGTAAGAGGCGAGTGGACTCACTTGATGAGTATGGGGTCGATTCTACATCTATACCCGGATCAGTCACCTATAGGGACTCAGCGGTGATTCCTAGTGAATCTTTGAGCCGCTTCCCTTCCTTTTGAGAGTGCCCCACCCGGAGTGTCCACCTTCAGGCCATAGCAGTTTTCGCATATTGAGTATATATGGAATGAGCAGGTGACGATCATTTGGAGTGGAGCGTACCCGCCTTACTTGGCATGGTGACGGATCCGCCGGAGTATTCGAGCATCCCTACCCCTACTCGACGGGGTCTAGTTCCTCCCACCCGGGAGAGTTGATGGAAATCGACACCGAGCCAGTACCTTTTATATTGCATTTATATCCTTTAGTTTATTTTTATATCCAGGGGAAAGTATACGCGCAATTGTACGGCTTTATCGGCCAATGCGTCACTCCAGTAGATTATGTGGGTTTCTATGTAATTTGTCAGTAGGACCAGCAAGGGGGCTCTCAGCCCTTTCCCATTGGTCCATGTCATCTTGTGGGGCTGGTCAACCATCCTAGGTGGACATCTAGAAGGTTGGACTCGTCATATGCCACATGGGTAGACAAGTGGAGTAAACATTCAAAGGTAGGCTACCTACCTCACCTACCTTGTCCCACCATTAGAATTAATTAAGAATTTCATTTTTTTTATTTTATTTGAATCAAATATGAAGTCCCTTAAATGCCCCTCCAGATCCTAGATCTAAGGGTATTCATGGTCTTTTTTTATTTATTATATAAGTCATGTATTTCTATTATTCTAAAATTAATGAAAGTGAAAAAATCATTGTGCAAGAACCCCTCTCTTGGAGAATTTCAACCTCCCCTCTCTCTCCCCCTGGTTTCTTCATCCCCAACCCCCATTCTAGAGTGAAATCTCCTTTTCCCCACCTCCGGTGATCATCGGTGCCACCGCCGCCGCCGTTCGTGCCGCTATCACGCCGCCGCGGAGCCGCCTTCGGTGTTCTGTCCATCCTGGACAGAGGCTTCTTGTCCGAATATCTTCTCTCCTCCACGGGAAGATCTCAAGCTGCAATTTTTATGGTGTGTTCTACCCTTACATCCCAAGTGCCACCTAAAATTTCACGCCCAAAATCCACCGTTTAGTATTTTTACATTTTCGTCCAACCTGTCATCCTAGATCTGCCAGGTTTCTATCTACAGTGACAGAATCTCTGAGTTCTCCCCCTCTGACCATCTTTTTGATTTGTCCAAACCCTCCCAATTGTACTGGGAGTTTTGTCCATCACCCCTACATCCACAAATTTTCTTAATTTTTTATCAGCCTTCTATCTATTTGTAGAAATTCGTGTTCTTCCTCTGCTACAGTGTTTTCAGTCAGATCCCAGATCCGACCACCCTCCACTTCCAAACTCAGAACAAATCACCATTACCTCCAAATCCAGATCCAAAAATCGTCATGGTTTCCTTACTTAATTTTCTACAACTTTTATGAAGAGGTCAAGGGCTGAATCCGAGGTCTTCATAGCGGTCAAAGGCCGTTCTCAGGAAAGTTCTCTATAGATCTGAGAATCAGGTTACTATACAACAGCAAATTGAAAATTCATTAAGACTAAGATCCGTGCAGATCCCGGCTAGATCTTTAGGCCTAGTTTGAAGTACTTCAAAGTAGCTTTCCAACGGCGCTGGTTTCGTGTCGATCCGACATCAGGGCTGATCACAGCGTCCGGTCCCGTCCGAGCGCGCGCTGAAAATCAGAAAGTGCAGGTCCGAGGCCGGCTACTCCGACCGGTGCCGAACGGAGCCGCCCGGCCTCCGACCGACATTCCAGTGCGTCGCCACCCCAAGGAGCAATCCTCCGGGCATCCACCACAACAGCGGTGCCACCGGGTCCCACACGGCCCCTCCGGACAGCGCGTGGGTCCCACCGTCACTAGTTCGGGTGCTGCCGAAGCTACGCGAAAAGCCGCCCATCAACCCGAAATCGGTCCTCCCGGACCCCATTGTGTAGCCCTTTACCTCCCTGCGTGGAGTGGGCAGCGACGTGTATTGCTGTATTATTGTGTATCATTGTTCCGGGAGTACGAGTTTCGGCCGGGTCCGTCGTCCCCACGCCGAGCGCATGGAGGTATCGCCTTCACTCCTTACTTGACATTTTGCTTAATTTCATATATGCTTATTTATGCCGCTGCTAGAGAGCATGTGTAGGGATATCTAGCTCGCTTTATCTATTCATTACCGCTGCTGCGAGAGAGTGCGACACCGTCCCATGACTCGATCTGGGCACACGAGAGAGCCGATGACCCTAGCTCATTGTCGGTTTCTCAACCGTGCACGTCCGACGCTTCCCTCGTTAAGGGGCAGTCATGAGCTTGTCATGTCCGTGGTCTCGTCCCGCATCACCTTGATTATCATCCTTGGCACAAACACTCGTAGAAATACACCCACTCCAAGGGGTGATGGATGGCGAGATGGAGGCAATAAGCTTAATGAGTAATGGAGGTTTAATGGAGAGTGTTAGTGGAAGGATAGGTGGAGGCGGGGGTTCGAGCACGTTGGGTTTCTCCCCTTGCTCAGAAGCGAACGAGATTGGCTCGAGTGCAAAAATGGGTGAATCCTGCTCAGGATCTGCCACGGGTTTAAGTAAAGGTGTAGGGATAGGCAAAGTCGGTTTCGGCGTTATAGGGATAGTGGCTGCCTTAGGTGGCGACAATGGGGGATTGATTGGGTTAGAAACAGGCTTGGCGGTAGGTTCGGTGGAGGCCAGTGGAGGCTCGGCGGAAGTCGGTGGAGTAGGGGTTAATGGAGGCTCGGCGGAAGCCGGTGGAGTGGAGGTTAACAGTGTGGAGGAAGGAGGTATAACGGTAATAGGCTTAGTGCGTTGGAAGCATCGGATTTTGGTGGTGCGGGAGGTTGGAATAGTGAGAGAGGGTTCATGGTGCGCCGGTGTGGGCGATTGGAATATCGACCCGTCATCGTAACACCAATTGGTTTCATAAATGGGATTGGGGACGGTGGCATCGTCTTGAGCAAGGAGTTTATCGGGTGGCAATGGAGGGAGTAAAAAATGGAGAAAACTTGGAGTGGGTTTCTCTTGAGGAACTTCAACATCTTATGCCGGCTCCAACTCTTCATGAAGAACTTGCAAATCATCATTATTAGACTCAAGTGGACGCCGCGGTGGAGGCGTAATGATGGGTGGTGGAGTGTAGTGTTGTGGTGGAGGATTTTGTGGAGGGTTTGGCGAATATGGATGCGGAGGCAAAGGGTCATAATATTGTGAAAAAAATTGTGGAGGTAAATGCGGAGGCGAAGGCGGAGGACCATAATATTGAACATGGTGAATAAGTGGAGGAGGGTAGACGGCGTCCACTTGATCATTGAAAATTACCGGCTCATCTTGCTCACATAGGTTGTTGATGCCATTATCTCCCCTCTCCTTTCAATCTTTTTCCATCTTGGTGATGTTATTCATGAAGGCGTGAAGAGGATTGACTTGAGGAGGAGGAGGAGGAGGAGGAGCGGGCCGCGGACTTGTGACCCTCTTTAATTGTTCCTCCATCGAAGCGATTTTATCGAGAAGAGTTTGTTGGAGGGGTGTAACGTGAACATTGGAGGGTTGGCCTTGAGAGGAAGACCGTGGAGGAGTGGCTTGATGTAAAGGCTGTGAAGGAGGGTTAATGGGCCGGCCCATAGAAGGACCCGGACGGACCGGGTTGCATGATATATAAGAGCCTTGGGGCCATGAAGGAGGAGGAATAGAAGGAGGCAGGTGATGGGTCAACCGAAGAGGAATATGTGTAGAAGGAGGTGGGTGAACTTCCTGAACGGGAGTGTGAATAAGAGAGGGAGGTGGGTGATGGGCTACCCATGAGGGATTGGAAGGAGGATGTGATGAAGGTGCACCCTCAACAATGACCTTAAGGGCTTGGATTTGTTGAGGGGTAAGATGATCTAATGCATGCAAAACTTGGGAGACCTTCTCATCATGAGGAGATGGTCCCGGGGGAATAGTGGCTCGGGATGGATGTAAGGAACCATGAGATTGGACATTGCCCATGGGTCGGGCAATACCATAAGAGTGAGGACGTGGTCCCTTAAAACAATTGTGATGGGGATTATAAAATTGAGGATCATAAGATGTACTATGTTGTTCATCCTCATGATTGTAGATTGAATTAGACATGTTGGTTTGATTATCAAAGCGAAACATCATGCAAATTAAGCAATAGTTCAATCAAAACAATTTGTAAAGATCGATCACACAAGTTGGATGATTATGCTTGATTTATTAAGTTAAACCTTGATGTGAATTAAGTGATTTTGACAAAATTTAATATAGTTCACACAAGGTAGGAACCTAATTTCAATGTGATTTTCTTCAATGCCAACTAGGTATGCTCTCTCACCATGTATTAGGCCAACTAAACTCGGAGAACTTCAAAGTACAACCAGCCCAAGCTTCCGTGAGGGAATCCACGGGTGCGAGGACTTACAGAGGCCTTGGTTTAGGAGATTTCAATCTAAAGAGATGAAGTGCTCAATGGAGGGTCCTTTCTTAACCAAGAGGGGGTATGATATCCTAGAAAGTGTGGAGAGAGGAGGTCTCCCAAGCCAAATACAATATGAATGCAAAACTAATGCAGAATAATAGAAATATGAATGTATGAACAAGAATATGTAAGAATGATCCAAAACAACTCACACAAGAAGAATTCTGTGAAAAACACAGGAAATTGGTGCCCTGACAGGTGCCACCAATTCCTGAAAGGGCGCCCCCTGAGTGGACGCCAATTACAAGTTTTTTTTTCTAGAAAGAGAGACATGGCGCCCCCCCTCAGTGCCATTATTTCTTTAATGGGCGCCCATCTGATGGGCGCCCATTCTATGTTTTTTTAATGGGGCAGGGAATTGGCGCCCTGCACCCGGCCTGCCACTATTTAAGAAACGGGCACACACTGTGTGGGCGCCAATTACCTCCTTCCCAGAGGCTGCAACTTCGGCCAAAAAGCTTAAGAGAGTGAAAATAACAATGGAAAAAGGGGGAGAAACACCCACAAACTCCAATCATGGATCATGGCAATCAAATATGAACATGAAATAAAGCATGACATGTTGTTTTTTTTGTTTTATTTTATTTTTTTTAATAGATGAATAGATAAATAAATTTTTAAAAATCTATCAAACTAACAATCACTTAGGGAGAGTGCTACGTGGAACACAAAAGGAGGTGCACCGTGGGTGCAAAGGGGAGATGGCACACGTGGGTGCCTAAGGGGAAGGGTAATCAAAAGAAAAATAAAAGGTGTCCCACCGTGATCGCCAATTTATAGATCTATGGAAATCCACTTGAGGAAAATAAAGAATTATTAAGCTTGGAAAAGCAAGCAAAAGCATGGGAAAGAGAGAGAAAAGGGGAGCATGTGTGGATGCTAAGTGGAGTGTGATCGCCAGAGACGCGAGGGCCTCAAAGATATAACAATAAAGAAAAGGAGGGATCGCGAATAATACCTTAAAAAGGGGAGCGGGGAATTGTAAATATTCACCTTCTCTTTCTATCGGCCGGCCGATGAAGAGAGTTCTTCTTAGCTTGATTACCCTTACAAAACAAAGAAAATAACAACCGACAAAGAAAATATGGATTAGAATTATGGTGTGTGTAGTATCAAATTCCCAAATATAAAATAAACCTGAAATCATGGAAAGTGACACACCTTGTTGGCGTTGGCCCTTAAACCCCTATGCAAAGGGTAGAAAAATAATGATATGATGATATGCAAATAGGAGTGTGCAAGTGTTGCACAAAAGGAGGTGTGCTAGAGTGCACAAGAGGAGGATCTCAATATTGAGATATTAAGAAATAAATAGATGATGCGGGACGGACACGCGACCTGGGACTCTAGCTCGCGATCGCCCCTAAGCGAGGGAAGACGTGGGACCGGGCGCGGTTGAGAAATCGGTCGTGAGTCTCGGGTATCGGCCTTTCCACGTGTACTCGGATCGAGTCACGGGATGGATCACTCACTCTTTCTCGCAGCGGTGATAAGAATATATATATGGCTAGATACCTAACACTCGCAGCGGCATTCAAATATATACGAATTGAGCAAAATGCGATACGAGAGAGGGGGCGAGATTACCTCACGCTCCGGGAGCGGGGAAGATGATCCCGGCCAAGACAGTAACTCCCGGTTAAAAAATTATTACAATAATTACAGAAATGATTTCTACTGCCCACTCCACGCAGGGAGGTAACGGGCTTCAAATGGAGCCCGGGAGGACCGAACTTGGGTTGACGGGCAGCATTTTGATGTCGCTTTAGCTGAACGCGTATTCACAAACGTGGGGCCCACATGCTCACCGGCAGGTCCGAGTGGGCCCGGAGTGGTACCGCTGTGACATTGGCTTCTGGAGAGGAGCTCCCTGGGATGGCGGCACGCTGGTTCGCCTCGTGGGAGGCGAGTCGGCTCCGGTCTCACTTGTTGACTTTGCTGCCCACGGATCTGAAGCTGCTATTTTACAGTGCGCGACGCGACGAGATCTGCTGCTGCGATCACTCCCGATGTCGGATCTACACACAAGAGGCACTGTTGGAAAGCCCTTTCAAAATACCTTGATCTAAGACCAGAGAAATAATTTTGAATTTCACGAATCTGGCCTTGATCGATTTTACAAGTTGCTGTTGGACAGAACCTGAAATCTCAGGACAGAAGTAATTTTTCCTGAGAACTGACGTTGACCGTAGTTCAAAGTTTGGATCTGGAATTTGACCTCTTCACGAAAGTTGTAGAGGAGGAAACAAGGAAGACGGGGATAATTGTTATGTGACTTTTTGTGGAGGTTTCGATTTTTTGAGGATTTTATACTGGATGGGGGTCGGATCTGAACTACACAGGACAGAACAGATTTGGGAGAAGGCAGCAATTTTTAAAAATACAAAAAAGACTCTAGAAATTCCAAGAAAATTCGTGGATGATGGGGGGGTGGAAAGAACTCTTAATAAAATTGGTGATCTAAGAAGATAAGATAAAGGGGGTCGAAACCTGGAAACACAGGGTTGCTATGATAGGATCTGAACAGAAGACAAAACTGGAAGACTGAAGAACACAAAAATGGAAAAATAGCAAACAAAGGGGAAATGACCAGATTTTTTTTTTGTGGCTGGGGTGGACGTGGATCACTCACCCTCCAAGTTTGGTTGGAATCTAAGCTCCTGATGGAGAGCTAAAAATCGCGGAGTAAGGCTCTATCCTGATGTAGATAGAACTCCGGCGATGAAGACGGCGGCGCGATGGCAGTGCGATGGCGGCGCCAGAAATAGAATTCAGAGGGGCTAAGGAGAAGATAGATGGGATTCACACCCAAGATTCAGCAGAAATCCATCTGCAAGAGGGGGGGGAGAGAGGAGAGAGTGGTGCACCCTTCAATGGCTCAAGCCAATTCACAAATTTTCACTTCATTAATTCAAATAAAATGTGAATTACATCTATTTGTATAAAATGGAAAAAGACTCAAAATAACCCTAGATCTAGAATTGGGAGGGGTAAAAGAGGGAGTTCCTAATTATTTATCCCATGTGGTTTGGAACCACATTATAATATCATTAGGGGGTGCCACCTTGACCAAGTGGATTCCATTTTGGACTTTTTAGTCCATTTGTCTCCCTTTGAAAGTCCAAGCATCTAGAAGGCCACCTAGGACTTTGACCAGTCTCACATGGACCCAAATGGTGTCACTTGGACGAATGAGGAAGGAGTTAGGGCCCCCTTACTGGACCTACTGACATTTTGCACAAAAACCCAAACTATCCTAGGGAAAGACACATTGGCTTATAAAGCCTTACAATTGCACATATGCTTTCCCAAGGATATAAAAATAAACTAAAGGATACAAATGTAAATTAAAATGTCAGTGCTCTTGCTCTGATGTTCCCATCAATTCTCCCCTGGTGGGAAGAACTCGACCCCATCGAGTAAGGGGTGCGGCTGCTCGTGACGTCGGCGGATCTGTCATCGTACCAGGAAGCGCGGAGTACGCTCCACTCCAAGTATTCAACACCTGCTCATCCCGTATAATTTCGATATGCACACGCTGCTGGGGTATGAGGCTAGAGGTGGACACTCCGGGGTGGGGTCACTCTCAAATGAAGGGAGGCGGCTCAGAGGCTCAGTAGGAATCACCGCTTGTCCCTTATGTGACTAGATCCGATATGTGAAGTAGAATCGATCCCAAAGTCCGACAAGTCTCGTACTCGAAAGGGACTAACAACGCGAGCGTACAAAACCGACTCGACTCGATGTATGCACAGACACACGACAGACAAACGAAACAAAGACTCACAAAGACCCTAAACAAACCTAATGTTAGTCTGACCTATGCATAGGCGATGGTGGACCAGGACACCCGAATATGTGCCATGCATATACTAGATGTACTCGATGGTTGACGGAATGGAATCCTAGACATCCTAACATGTAGCACTCTTGCATTGGCGACCTATGAGAATTGGGTGGGGAAGGGCTAGGAGATCTAAAACTACCTTCATCATCACCCTTAGACGTAGGTAAGGCACGCCAACTAGGCCGAGGGGTAGGGGTGTGATAGTGAACTCCTTGGATGAAGTGGAGTGAATATGATAGCTCGGGAGGTTCACTAGTGAAGGGGTCAAAAGGGTAAAAGAAGGTATGACCCCATGAGATGGGCTCCCATATGACACGGTCCTAATTGTGAAATTCTTGAAGGTGTGGGTGGTCACCTTCATCCGTCATGGTGAATGGGACAGTGGTCATGTGAAAAAAATAAGATTCCTCCCTTGGGCAAAAGGGAATGAGGTCGGGCTCAGTCGGCATGGGGAGGAACAAGAGAACCTCCGTGGTGACACAACCCACGGTGCATAAGGAGGTAATGGACCCTATGGTGGGATGGATGAAGCTACGACTAGTGGGTTGGTCGAAGCCTCAGGCCAATAAGTGCGTCAACTTCCATTGCCAACCTAAACCCAAAATAAGGTCACCCAATGTATCAACATGCTGACTAGACCGGAATGTCGTATGATAGGAGTTGACGGGCACTAGAGGGAAGGTGGGGTTGATGGATGGGTAAGGAGGTGGGACCAAGCCATCCTTGAGCCAGCGAAGAAGTGGCTCGGCGATGAAAAGTGTACCCGTTAGAAACACGGGTGGCTCGGGAAGAGGTGGCTCCAAGTATGATGGCTCTGGATGAGGATCGGAAGGTAAGGGTGGTAACGGAGCACTCAAGGGTGGTGAAGGATTCCCCGGCTGGGGTGGGGGTCCGACCGGCTCGGGACTCCGCTGAGAGGTGGATGCTCGCCGTAGGGCAACATCTGCTCGCTGTAGGGCATCATTAAATCGAGACTCAAATGGCTCGACCTCCAGAGCGACCTTATAGGACTGCGCCAGAGAGAACGCGTCGCGGATAAGACATTCGATTTGGAAGTGAAGCCGTAAACCTCTCTGGAACTGAAAGGCAGTCGTGGTGCTCTCCTCGCCAACTCCATATTCCATCCAGTACTTATCATAGTCCCGAATGTACTCGGACACGGACTTGTCGCCTTGGACGGGTCGGCATGGGTTGGCCATAGTTGCCAAAAAAAGGTGGGAAGGGATCCCTAGGAATGGACATGCAAGGCCATTTTCTTTTTCTTTTTTTTTTTTGCAAGCACCTAGACACGACTTAAATTGCGATGCAAATGCAAAGTTGAAATGAGACTCGACTACGAACCCAGACACGACCAAGATTCGGTACCTGGCGGGGGTTCGATTCGAAGAACTCCTCACACGAGTGAATCACCTCTCCGATAGGCGTAACCTAATGGTCGGGTGACACCTTTTTATATACCAAACAATAGTATGTGGATGCAACCTTAGACCGACTTAGACGATGACTAGACGTAAATGACACTTTTTTTTTGTGTCGGACTTAGACACAAAGACTACCCTAGACTCAACTGGCGCTCTGATACCAAATTGATGCGGGACGGACACGCGACCTGGGACTCTAGCTCGCGATCGCCCCTAAGCGAGGGAAGACGTGGGACCGGGCGCGGTTGAGAAACCGGCCGTGAGTCTCGGGTATCGGCCTTTCCGCGTGTACTCGGATCGAGTCACGGGACGGATCACTCACTCTCTCTCGCAGCGGTGATAACAATATATATATGGCTAGATACCTAACACTCGCTGCGGCATTCAAATATATACGAATTGAGTAAAATGCGATAAGAGAGAAGGGGCGAGTTTACCTCCATGCTCCGGGCGTGGGGAAGACGATCCATGCCAAGACAGTAACTCCCGGTTAAACAATTATTACAATAATTACATAAATGATTTATACTGCCCACTCCACGCAGGGAGGTAACGGGCTAAAAATGGGGCCCGGGAGGACCGAACTTGGGTTGACGGGCAGCGTTTTGATGTCGCTTTAGCGGCACACGTATTCACGAACGTGGGGCCCACGTGCTCACCGGCGGGTCCGAGTGGGCCCGGAGTGGTACCGCTGTGACGTTGGCTTATGGAGAGGCGCACCCAGGGACGACGGTACGCTGGTTCGCCTCGTGGGAGGCGAGTCGGCTCCGGTCTCACTTGTTGACTTTGCTGCCCACGGATCTAAAGCTATTGTTTTATAGTGCGCGACGCGACGAGATCTGCTACTGTGATCACTCTCGATGTTGGATCGACGCACAAGAGGTACCTTTGGAAAGCCCTTTCAAAATACTTCGATCTAGGACCATAGAAATAATTTTGAATTTCTTGAATCTGGCCTTGATCGATTTTACAAGTTGCTGTTGGACAGGACCCGAAATCTCAGGATAGAAGTGATTTTTCTTGAGAACTGACGTTGACCGTAGTTTAAAGTTTGGATCTGGAATTTGACCTCTTCACAAAAGTTGTAGAGGAGGAAACAAGGATAATTGTTATTTGACTTTTTGTGAAGGTTTCAATTTTTTGAGGATTTTATACTGGATGGGGGTCGGATCTAAACTGCACAGGATATAACAGATTTGGGAGAAGACAGTAATTTTTAAAAATACAAAAAGGACTCCAAAAATTCCAAAACAATTCTTGGATGATGGGGGTGGTGGACAGAACTCTCAATAAAATTGGTGGCTTAAGAAGATAAGATAAATAGGGTCGAAACCTGGAAAAACAAGGTGGCTGTGATAGGATCTGAACAGAAGATAGAACTGGAAGACTGAAGAACACAAAAATAGAAAAATAGAAAACGAAGGGTAAATGACCGGATTTTTTTTGTGGAGGCTGGGGTGGACGTGGATGACTAACCCTCCAAATTTGGTTGCGATCTGAGCTCCTGATGGAGAGCTAAAAATCACGGAGTAAGGCTCTGTCCTGATGTTGATAGAACTCCGACGATGAAGACGGCGGCGCGATGGCGATGCGATGGCGGTGGCGGCAGAAATAGAATTCAGAGGGGCTAAGGAGAAGATAGAAGGGTGTGACGACCCGAGAATCCTATTACCGGGAAGGCCCGATAACCCGAGACTCGGCTCGGAAGGGCTAAAAGGAGTGTGGAGACACAAAGAAATAGGAAATAAAGCAGGACAACAATTAACAGAAATAAATAAACGACTACAGCTACAACAGAGTCCAGTCCAATAGAAAGTACAGTCTAAAGTAGTAAAAACATACCACATGCCGAGTGAACACTCGGCCCGGCTAGCTGGCAACTGAGAACCTCCGCACCGCGCCCTCGAACCTCGAGGAAGAAGAACCGCCTCACCTGAAAAGCAGGGAATGAGTCTCCAAAACAGAGACTCAGCAGGGATCCCGCGGAACCCCAACCGGAAACAACGGCGGTAGCGGAAAGGAAGGCTACAAGAGCAACCGCAACAGCAGGAATAGTAAACCCGGTGGCCGGTCGAAACCCGGCGCTACAACTACTCCTACTGTACGAGAAACACACCCCGGACTCACGGTCGGGGGCTACCGAACCACACTAGTACCACCCACCGAAGTAAAAACCCACGGCAACCGCGCCGTAGAGGCCTGTCTCCCAGGACACGGCCAACCTGGACACGCTGTCCAAGGTGCAACCCTGACCACCTAGCCATGGGTACCGCACAGCAAGACGCAACCTCGGTAAAGATACTAGCACTAGTCTCACGGCATGAGAATCGACACACGTGCCACGACGAGACAACCAAAACTCAACGGTCAACACGACCAAAACCCGAAGGTCAAAGTCACAGAGACTGACAGTCTGACACTCTCGACTCGACAGGAGTACCTCCCACTAGAAGCAAGGCCGGTTGCGTCCCCTGACGACTTACACCGCACCGCAGGTGAACTGCCTGACGTGGTAGCGCCTACCAGAGGCACGGACACCGAACAAGTAACCACAAAGCAAGTGACTAGCTGGGGTCACGCCCGTCGGCGTGGGTCCAACCGCCCCAACCACGTGTGCACACACAGACCATGCGTCCTAGGTCTGGCCCTCTGACCGGTTTTCCCCCGTAGTCGGACTCTGGCTAACGACGAGGGGCCCGACGAAAACCAATCCAAAACTGTCCTTAGGGTAGCCTCTCCACCACTCCCTGGTGGGACCACACGCGTGTAAGCAGGCTACGACTAGTGGAGGGTCAGTGAAGGAGTAGACTCTCAAGTCAACGGAAAACAATGTCCAAATCCGACGACGTACGGGGACCATCCCACGTACCGGTACCGTCGCACGGCGACCACAGTCGGAGAAGGAACGGGACTCGTAGCTCATGGCTACGCACGCACCCTGCGCGAGAGTCGAGAAAAACCAAGTGACGCTAAGCCACTGGACTCTGGGCCGTCCTCTAGACGCACTACAGCCAACGGTCCTTGAGTCAGAAGACTCGGGGTCAAGACTGTCGCACGCAACAGCACAAGGCCGTCAATCTAGTCCAATCTCTAGGTCTAAAACCACAATGCGATAACTCACGAGGCAGTTCACAACCGCCAAGACCCATCCCTCGAGGAGGGAACTTAAGAAAACTCCAGCCCCAGGCTGGGAGACTGGACTCACCGTCCAAGGCCACACGCTTGGCCCACTCGGAAGCCACCTTCCAAAGAAGCAACGACTTACGGGGAAACCTCACCGCACTCACACCGATACACGGTGACTCGATCTAGCAAGAACACAGAAGTCCGGAACACCTGGGGTCACACGGACCCGTCAAGCCCACGGACATGCTTATCGAGGTAACATGGCACCTCCAGACACTCCAAAACACGGTAATGAAACCCACGGGGTGTCCGGGACACTCATGAGGCCAAAGGTCGACCACTGGGTCACAACCGGGTCGACCGGAGACCAACACAACACACTCGGAACACTAGAAGGTCACCCAGACCCTTAAACTCACGGGCACGCTAATCGAGCTAAACGGAACCTCCGGACACCCAAAGACACGGTCACGGAACTCCACGGGATGTCCGGGACACACACGGCCCAAGGGGAGAACAATCAACCGCAGACTGACCGCCCTGGGCGGCCTGGTAGGTCCCCTCAAGATCGCGCGACCCTCGCATAGCGCGTTCAGAACAGAACGCGGTATACACTGGTAGCGTGACAAGACAGATCGCGCTATAGGCCTATAGCGCGACCAGGACAGATCACGCTAGGATCACCTAGCGCGACAAGGCAGAACGCGCTAGGACCCTATAGTGCGACAGGAACCGCCTTACTGTTCATCTTCTTCGATGAACGCGCCCCATCGGGGCGGCGCGACCCTCAAGAACGCGCTACCTGAGACTAGCGCATTCTCAGTCCGCGCCCAAAAACGGTGGAAACCGCGGGAAAAACCATTCCACGCCCCGTTCACCCCCAGGTGAAGGGGAAACAAAAGGGGAAACCATTCCCCAACCTCTCTAGCACCGAGAGGACCCATTTAAACCCCAAAAATACGATCAAAACACAAGATTCGGCTCACACACCCAAAAACATGCATTTTCCCCAAAACGCCCAAACAAGCCCGCTCGACTCACCACGGCCTACAAAACTCGTGGGAAATGAAGTACGCGGGTTGATGGTCCATCTCCCTACCTCCACCGAAGATTCGACGCACCGCGGACGCCGATCCACGAAGAAAACGCCGTTGAAGCCTCGCCGTTCCATGAACCCACGGCCGATCTTCACCACACCTCCACCACCTCGATCCTCACCCATCCTCGCCCGTGCCTCGCCCGCGCCGTCCCCACCTCGCCCACGCTCCACCCCGTCAGCCGTCGGAGAGAGAGGGAGAGAGGAGAGAGCATGAAAAGAGAGAGGGAGAGAAGAGAGAAATGAGAGGGGAGAGAGAGAAAAAGGTTATATATATAGGAAAATCCAGAAAATCTAGAAAACATAAAAAATAGGAAAATCACATTTCCGCGATCCTCGGAACGCACCGATCGCAACGGTATCACACTCGCCTAGGTGAACGGCCCGGTTCACCCGCAACGAGGTTCCGAAGGAATTATCGAAACACACACCGGGAATCGGAAAACACATGCGAAAAAGTCGCAGAACGCTTTCGGGCCTCCGAAACAACTCCGGATCGCGCCGATCTGAACACGAAAGATGTCTGAAACGAAATTTCGGACACAACAGAGTCAGACACTCTGAGAAACCAGATCAGGGACCCATGAACAAGGATCCAAAAATCTGGGGCATTACAAAGGGCTTCACACCCAAGATTCAGCAGAAATCCATCTGCAAGAGGGGGGAGAGAGGAGAGAGGGGTGCACCCTTCAATGGCTCAAGCCAATTCACAAATTTTCTCTTCATTAATTCAAATAAATTGTGAATTACATCTATTTGTATAAAATGGAAAAAGACTCAAAATAACCCTAGATCTAGAATTGGGAGGGGTAAAAGAGGGAGTTCCTAATTATTTATCCCATGTGATTTGGAACCATATTATAATATCATTAAGGGGGGGCTTGACCAAGTGGCTTCCATTTTGGACTTTTTAGTCCATTTGTCTCCCTTTGAAAGTCCAAGCATCTAGAAGGCCACCTAGGACTTTGACCAGCCCCACATGGACCCAAATGGTGCCACTTGGACCAATGAGGAAGGAGTGAGGGCCCCCTTGCTGGACCTACTGATATTTTGCACAAAAACCCAAACAATCCTAAGGAATGACACATTGGCTTATAAAGCCTTACAATTACACATATGTGTTGACACCCATTTTTTGCCGATAAGTTGAGTCGTTCCTCTTACTCCCATTTGTTGATGCCTCGAGTTGTCCATCACTCATTGGGGTTGTTTTCAGGCATGTCTTGGGCCAGTTTTATGGGTAGCCTCCCTCCCTGGTTAGGTCCGAGTTGATTCAGGGTTTAACGGGCCTTGGTTTTGGTTGATTGGGCTTTTCTATGAGTTTCAACACCCATGTACATGTACGGTTCATCCCTGGCCGCTCAATAAATGTGCGGTTGCCTGTGGACCGTCCATCTATTTTGGAATATTTTGGTTAATTTTCTAAATTTTCACCGACAAGCATTTATGCGGTCCTATTCTAGCCGTTCAACTTGATGGATGGGCGGATGGTAGCCGCTCATCTCTCAGAGTCCTACGCTTAGTGGTTTTCTCAGATAATTATCCAATTAATCTATTTATCACCGACAAGGCTAGAATAGTTTATCTTTGGCCGCTTTACCTTTGAACGGTCTCATCTGAGCCGTTCATCTATGAGAGTCCAACGGCGAAGGTTTCGGTCAGTTCGATGGATAATTTAGATTATTTATGATTTATTTTGAATTTTCACTGTCGAGGTTGGACGGCCAGGAGATGACCGCACATCCAGTTGAACAGTCTATCGTAAGACCGTTCATCCGTTCGATTGCTGAATTTCAACAGATTTTATCTCTTTACCCGTGGTTTTATCCCCAACTTCTCCCGTCATTTTCTCCGCGGATAATGAACCATTTTAAGTGCCGTTTCGACTGGATAGGAGATAATATGATAATCTACGAATTTCCTTTGATTATCTCGACCTGAAAATGCTTCTAAACCCTAATTTCGAGCTAGGACTTTAGGTGCTCTATAAATAGACCCTAAAGGCTGGGTTTGAAAAGGGGGAGATTTTGGTTGACGCCGAAGCCCTGCCACATTCTTGAGCGACCTAGCACCAAGGAGGGAGGTTTCCACGTCCATATAAGCCTCCGGTTCAGGGAGTAGTCTAGTTTTTAAGTCTTTGTGTTTGATTGGTTTTGTCCACTTTTTCATTGCATGCATCACTTTTCTCACTTTCTCCCCACGTTTTTCTTCATCTTCATGGCCATGCACACACCCACCCACGTTTATTACACCCTAGGGGTTTAAAATCCCCCAGGTATCCCCCTTTCCACTTATTCATGTTCATTTCTTATTATTTTGGCATCTACTACACTTTTCAGTTCTAATTTGGGTTGTTTCTTTGTGTTTTCACGTCATTTTGCAGGTCAGCAATCCCTAGCACGAGGCCCATCCCCTCTGGCCGGCCGGAGAGGGTGGAGGTTGGACCCTTTGTGACTTTTGGCTTGGTAGTCGTGCGCGGTTGTCTACCTTCCGTTCAAGAAGACGTGCGGTGCAGCCTGGACCATCCTTCGTCTTCCTGCGGTCGTGATAGAGCCATTCAACTGCAAGGAGCGCTTCATCCCACAACTTCTGCAGCATTCTTGAACGGTCTATCGTGAGACAGTGCATGTTATAGGCGGTTCCTCCTGAACCGTCCATCTTCCCAGTGCTGCAGGTCAGGCGAGTATCTCTCCCTCTTTCCAAGGTACGGCGTGTTCATCACGTTCGGCACCTTGGTGGTGATCACAGATTTTTTATTCCTCCCTTTCCCTCTGTCTTTATTCATTTCCCATGTTGGGTGTGGTAGGATAAACATTGGGAAGGCATTAGAGGAAACGGACGGGAGGAGAAATATATCGACACCCTTCTTTTGTGGCGATCATGGTGGGACACCTAGTGCCCATCGTGTTAGTGATTTACTGACCCTTTCTTGTGCTTTGTTAGTCCTCTTTTCGAAGTGATTTCAGGTTGATCTTGGTGCGGGCTCTGTCCTCAGGAGCATGTGCGGATCCCCAGGTGCCGTCCTAGTATTGTGCGGCCGTACTCCACCCGCCCTTCTCAGCGGACAGTGCCACTTCTTCCCCCAGCCTGCGATCTTGAGCGGTCTCCTGTCGCCCGTTCATCAGTTATACGGCTTGTCTTCACCCGTCCATCATGCTGACTCAGGTGCGCTTCGTTTGGTGGATTCATGTCATACGGTGGTTTCAGGGCCGCTCTAGTTATGACGCGGTTTTTAGTGGACCGTTCAACCTGGTACGCTTCTGTTTTCTTCCTCTGTCATTCTATCGTTCTCTGATTTGCCTGTTATTTTGTCGTTACCTCCTGTATTATACGGTCGTATATAGACCATCTATCTCCCTGAGCGGTCTTATAGAGACCGTCCTTGTCATGCTACAGTGCACCCGTTCTTCTCTTTCATTACCATGTTATATGCTTTTTATGATACTTGGTGCTGATTATTGATCTCCCCCTGCTCCTCTATCATTGTTGTATACTTGCTTTCATCCTCTACATGTTTATTTGGTCATTGGTTGCTAGTTCACTAGGCTAGATCTTGCACGCACTCCGGTGCATATAGGACTCATGCATTTCATTACATCTAGTTGCATTCCTACCAAGGTAGGGTTTCCTCTCGTCTCCGTATTCCTTGGAGCCGACTAGGGGACCTTGCCGAGGACCTCCGTAAGTCCCCGTGAGCCATGGATTCCCACACGGACTCGGGCATGTTGTACCATACCACCCCCTAGTCTAGGGTCTGCATTCGTCCGAGAGAGAGTTCTTTAGAATCTGCCAGCTCTCCATTCTCACCCTGTTTAGGTACCTTGTGGTTGAGTGAATTCACATTTTAATTAATCCATTAAGGTCCTAAAAGAGAACTTATAAGAAATCTTCGCGCATCATTTGGAATTTGTTTGGGTAATTGATTAATTCTTTTCTCATATCTCTCCTCCATTGTATGTTGCACAGTGTCATCATTTGCATCTTTTTGTCAGATTAGGCTCATTAGGTCTAGTTCATCTTTGTGTGTCTCCCTTTAGTTGCATTTATCCTGCGTTCATTTCCCTCCTTGTATTCATTTGAAACTCATTGTATAAGGTCTCCGTTCTCCCCATGGAGCACTTCTCCACTATACCTTATTCCTATACTTCTCCATCTTCTTACCCCCGTGTAGATTCCTCTTCCCATGCGGGCCCATCTCCTTACTCCTCCAGTGGACCCGCTTATGTTAACGGGCCTTCTTATACCGCCCGTGCTACTGTTAGCCCAATCAATTCTCATTTCCACCTTCGTAATTTTTCCAGACCCATGCATTCCTCCATTCCTGGAATGGGCCTTCCTTCTTCTCAAGTCGGATCCCCTTATCCGGCCCATCATCATTATCCTGGTCTAAATTCATCATCTCTTGCTCAAGCTGGCCCATATCCTTCTCGGACTCTTCCTACCGAGGAGATGATCGCTCAGGCCCAACGCCAGCTTGATGGATTGTAACGACAAATCAGTCCTCAAACTTCTTTGGATATCCCATTTGCCTTTCAAGGTCTTCAACTCCCACCACGTTCACAGATTCCAATTTATCATTGCTATGGTGGAGTCGGTGGCCCCTACGTGCATTTGAAGGAGTTCTTATATGAGTCGGCCCAGTTCCAGCATGATCAACGCTTGATGGCCTATTTATTTGGCTTATGTTTAGAGGACTCGGCCAAGGATTGGTTTTTCACATTTCCCCAAGAGCAGATGATGAACTTTCAAGCCGCTCAAGCAGTATTTATTTAGCAGTACCAGGACCAGGTTGGGCCTAGATATTCTATGGTTGATCTGGCCCAAGCGAAGATGACGCCCGGCGAGGAATTCTCCACGTTCGTCGATCGCTGGCGTCGCCTAGTTGCGCAAGTCCTGGGGCATATTCCGAAGGGCGAGCAGATCAAGATGGTTATTTCTAATGCAACGCTCGAGCTCAGATGTATCTTAGCCCTGAATGATATTACATCTTGGCAACAACTTTACAGTCGAGCCCGCTTCATTAGCCAACAACTCCTAGTTTCCTTTGACCATGAGTCTCCTCCACCGTCACCTTCCACATACCCCTTCTCTTCCCCATCCACCATGGGTCAACCCCCCACTACATATCCCTCCACGGGTCGGCCTTCCACTTCCCCACACCCCTATACCTCCATGTGCTCCACCGCATACCAACCCTCCACGAGTCAGCCCTTCGCTATTTTATCTCCCCACACCCCTCCACTTCCGGTCAAGGAAATACTACACCGAGAGCGGGTAGATGCCGTCCATTAAATTCCCATGCCTTCCACGCCTCCACATCATTTTATCCCTCCGCCTTCACCTACGCAACCCCCGCTACCATCTCCATTACCTTTTCATACCCCTCGGCATCCACCTTGCCCGAAGCGGGTTTCTCACTCTTCGTTGCCAGAATCTTTTACAGATGTTTTCAGGGCTTTGATGGCCACCCATGCGTTGCAGCTCCCTCTGGTTATGCCTTGCCGACCCGCGGTCGGGAATTTGCTCTAGTTCTGTGAATTCCATCGTCAATAGGGGCATTTGATTGAGGACTGCCCCGAGTTCCGGGAACTTGTTCACAACTAGGAAGACAAGCAGATGATTGATTGGGCTATCATACACCAAGTTATTTCAGATCTCAGCAGCAACAGCAGCAAGCCGTGCCGCCTAGGCAACCGTCTCCACGTCAAGACCAGGGGCACCCTGGTGTTTCTTCAGTTGATAAGGTACCTGCTCCGTTACCCACTTCTTCCTCTATCCCATCTCCTCCACCACCTTTGCCTACTTCAGCCTCCGCTCGGGCAACTTCTCCTTCACCCTCCGTTTCCACCACCACTCCTGTCCCCAACGCCTCTCGATGTGTTGTAAAGATACGCCGAAGAGCGCCACCACCCGCCACTTCCTTCACTATGCCACTACCTTCCTCTCCTCCTTCTTCTCCATCCCTACCTTCACCTCCTTCCTCTTCACCTCCACCATCTCCATCAACCACGTCACCCCCTTTGCCACCACCTTCTCCAACCCCATCTTCACCGTCTCCATTGGCCACATCTCCATCATCACCTTCTCCATTATCCCCATTACCCTCACCACCGTCGTCATCAACTCCCCTCGTAATAATCCATGTTCCATCGCCTTCACAACCATCCTCGTGACCGATGCCGCTTCTTTCGCCATCATCCTCTGAGCCCGAGCAGGCCGACCCTAAACCCATACCTCCACTTTTGCCTTTACCTCCACTCATGCCCGTCATCATCAGTATTTCTCCATCACTTCCGCTAACGCCACCCGCACCTTTCAAACCTCCTTCTTCTAACCTCCCCCTACCACTTCCCACTTCGCAGAGCAGGTACGCGCTACCTTTGGTGCCCCTCGGGTCTAGTCCCCAGGGAGATAAAGAGCCAAGCTAGGTTTCAATCGTGCATTTCAAGATCCAGGATGTTATTTCCTGCATGCCGATCCGAGTCCTAGCCCTTGGCTGTTTTGGGGACAAGGAGCCTGCATTTGCTATGAAGGCGGTTGTTGAGAAGAGTTACTTGGCACTGGTTCCAGTTCCTTCTAAAGCGAGGCTGGTGGCAGTCTCTTTGCTCGTAGGAGAATCCACGATTGATGTTGTTATCACCCCTCGCTTGATTACTATTCAATTCACTAGCCCAGAAGAGTTTTCCGCCCAGATGGTGCTAACGCACACGGCCGCCGAAGGTTTAATGAATTCAGCATTCAAGGGGTAATTGGCCGTGTCTTCTACATTTTCCAAAGACATTCTGCACGTCTTATGTAATCTTCCTCGATTTATTGGTGAATCGGCCACGTCAACGCCGCGCATCACCCTCCCTCAGTTCCGTCCTGCGCTTCTAGCAAGGGAGTTGTGCTTCATGCCCGATTGCCGAGTGGAGTTGCCGAATCTTATGCTTCTAGTGCTGAATGACAAAACTCTATTGCTTCCTGATGCTCATCCCAAGGAGTTAATTGTTCTGGAATGTCCTTCTGAGGTTAGCACCGCACAGCTAGGGGCAGCCGCCCCGATGAAGTTGCATGTTCACAGCTGGGCCAGGCCGTCTGCCAGGTGGGCCTGTTATTTGAGAAAGTATTGCAAGATAAGAAGCTCGAAGGTCCGAGTCCGCGCCAGGCGGCGTTGTTTCGAGAAGATTTCTGCTAAGAAGAGGCGACGGCATAAGTTCAAGGGCCGTCAGTTGCGCACTTGGGGGTCCACTTCCTCCTCTCCTTCTTCCGTCCATTCGTCTTTTCTTCTGCTCAGTTCTTATCCTTGGGTGGTGTACCTTCCACCACATGACTATGTTTCCACCATCTTCTCCTATCCTTACCATTCTAGGCATCGGCCTATGTCCTCCTTTTCCCCTGAGCCAGGGGCATCTTCTAGTTTTTCTCCCCGCAGACGTCTGGATTTCACTTCTCATCTCTTTCCCCCGACCTTGTAGGGAATTCCTCATGCTCGTTCCCCGACCTTGTCGGGTGGTTTTCCTGATCCTTCCCCGACTTTGTCGGGTGGTTTCCATTTCTTTTCCCCGACCTTATCGGATGTTCATGCATTTTCTTCCCTGCCTCTGTCAGGTGATCGCTATTCCTTTCCTCCGACCGCGTCGGATGATATTTCTCTTTCTACCTATCTTCACAGTTACCTTTTCATCATCTTTCTATTCTTTCCTCCTCACCCTTTCAGGGTTCTTACCCTTTTTCTTACTATTTTCGAGGCTTTAGCCCGCCTTGATCTCAGTTAATCCTTGTTTATTATGTATCTGGTTCCTTGTTATCAGGGCCTCAGTGCCTTAGCGAGGGAGTTCTAGCCCTCATCCCTCTTCCTATTTATCCTTATTTCGTCTAGTTTGATGTCTGCCACTCCTCTGTGTCGAGAAATCTAATCCTTTGCTCTCCTTTCATCCTTTATCCTGGCAAGCAAGGAATGCAAAGCTACTCGCGCTCCTCAAAGCTCGATGATCGAAATCGCTTCAGGATGCTGGTTTCCACGCCATCGATTTGCAAAGGTATCTTTTATTTTGTGCAAGAACATGTTATCATTGCTATTACTCTGTTATTTCTACACATGCTTATAATACTATTCCTCAACATGGTTAAGTAGCTTTTAGAAATTTGCTTAGTTAAGCTTAGTCAAATAAGTTAGCTTCTGCAGCATCCTTAGGCCGGTGATAGCTCCGCGCTGGGAGTCTAGTTTCTTTCCTCGATTGTTGAGGGTGACCTATGAGTATGGATTTTTTCACACACTACACGGCAAGCCATAGCCGATCTCTCTGAGGCGCACCGTTGCTGCTTTGGCCATACTTTGGGTATGCACTAAGGTCTTTTCTCTTCTCTGCTCGGCCAAGTGCAGGGGCAAGAGATGGATGGATAAGATGACTAACCTAGGCGCTCCCTAACATGAGAGAGGCCTCAAATAGGGGCAGTCTTAACCCTCAAAAGTGAGCTTTCATACTATATCTGGCCAATAAGGGCTATCAAAATAAGAAAATGAATCAATGCAAAATTATGAATCAAAGGCATGGCAAGAGTGGCAGTACAGTTCCCCGCGGGATGCCATGAGCCCGGTCGCATGCATGCCTGATAAATATGGGTCTCAAAATCAAAGACACAAAGCCCCGGCGCAACAGACCTACTCTTTGAGGGGTAGTGCCCTGGAAGGAATTCGAGCCTTGATATCTCCCATCCTGCATAAAGCTTGTCTCCGATTTTTCTTCTGCTTCTCCTTCTTAGGCTGGGTTGTATCTCGGGTATGGCCTTAGTAGGGGCACCGTTCTTTAGAGACAGTTGGTTGTGGTAAGCCACCCTCACATGCACGCCATGCTCAAGGGAAGTCTTTAATGAGAGGGGAGGGACGGCGATCCCTGGCCAGTAGTTTGAGCCTGTCTTTGGATGCTGCAGATTGCTATTTCAAAAATTCAAAAAATGAGATATTGTCAAAAAAAACAAAATGATGAAATCCAAAAAAATGAAATATTGTTCAAACAAAACAAAAAAAAACTCAAATATTTTCAAAATTAAAACAAATCAAGAAAATTGAAAAATCTAAAAATATTTTTCTTTTATATTTTATTTTGAGAATAGATTCGTAATCTGTTTGCTAAGTGTGCAGGTTGCAGGTACTCAGGCATTCCTTACTATATCTTTGTGCTCTACCTCCTGTTCACATCTTCTGATCTGTTTCCTTCTACACATCTCTCGATCTGTTCTGAAGCTCATGTCCGCCCAGCTTTTGTTTGTAATCATCATATCTTTATGAGCGGGCTTTGCCTCACGATTATGAACCTGGCGGTTCTGCTTCATTTTGATCTTGGGTTTTGATTCAAGTGCGTGTTTGTTCATGTGTTGTCCCGCCGTGTCCTTGTCTCGTGTCTATATCCCACCGTGTTATCCCACGCTCGTTGTTTTGTTCCTTACCACATAGTTGTCTTGCATATGTTGATATTCATCCCTCTTTGTTCCAGGTGTTGTCCCAACCATGTGATCCGTCATGTTCTTATTCCAACCATGTGTTGTCCCACCGATTGTTGTCTCGTTACACCATGTTCATACATACGTATTGTCTGTTTATGCCTTTGCCTAGGTGCTTGTCCGTCTTGTTGTGTTGTTTCCATTCGTAATGTTATGTCATGTTGTTTATTGTTATGTTAATCGCTATGTTTATCTTGTTTGTCTTATTCATAAAAATCAATAAAAAATACGAAAAAGAAAATCCAAAAAACTTGCCGTTTCACCTGCGCAGGTAAGTCAGGTATGGCCTTCTATCCTTATCACCCTTAATGCATTATTATGTGGTACTCTAATATATTATCTCGAGAACTAGTTGGTTATCTGCGTGTTTCAGGATCTGATATTCCCCTTTAACAAAAATGATGATGATCCAGGTTCGCGTGTTTAATCTTCGGATAGGCCGTTAGGTTGGGATATCATGGGGAGGATGGTTCTATCCCACATGCCGTGGTTGCGGATAGTATCTTGACTCTGATTTTTCCAGCTTAGCAATATTATTCTCGAGTATTTTATATTTTAATCTTACTTTACATTTGTTTTAACGATTTCTTTTATTTTAGCCCAGCATGCATCATACGCATCTTTTTGAGCTTTCATGCCCCTTGGTTTGCTTGAAGAATGTCCCATCAGTGATGGTTAGCTGTGCGTTCAGTGTTTGAGTAAGAGGAACTAACTCCACTCTGAGTTGGAAGGTTCGCTTTGGTCGATTCGCTTGGTTTGGTTGATTGAGAGGTCCCCGTCTGGAGCTTTAGCATGTTTCCTTTACTTTTGCTGCCTGCTTTTGGCCTCCTCATTGGACCGCGGGATTGTGTCCCCCATGAGGTTGGTCTTGTCGATTTGTTTCATTTAGTTTAGTTCCTCCAGACTGGTGTCGCTTTTGGTTTAATCATTCCTTACGTTTGGTTCAGAATTTTTCCAAAGATTCCCATCGCTTGTTGGTAAAAATAGGTGTCATTTTACCTTAACGCCCGCTTTCCGGTCCACTCCGCTGCATTTCCGCTCCATCTTCATGTTCCATGTCACTTTCGCTTCACCTCCGCTCGCGCCCCTGCAAAGAGGACGTTAAGGAGGGACATCTGTTGACACCCGTTTTTTACCAATAAGTTGAGTCGTTCCTCTTACTCCCATTTGTTGATGCCTCGAGTTGTCCATCACTCATTGGGGCTATTTTCAGGCATGTCTTGGGCCAGTTTTATGGGTAGCCTCCCTCCCTGGTTAGGTCCGAGTTGATTCAGGGCTTAACGGGCCTTGGTTTAGGTTGATTGGGCTTTTCTATGAGTTTCAACACCCATGTACATGTACGGTTCATCCCTGGCCGCTCAATAAATGTGCGGTTGCCTGTGGACCGTCCATCTATTTTGGAATATTTTGGTTAATTTTCTGAATTTCCACTGACAATCATTTATGCGGTCCTATTCTAGCCATTCAACTGGATGGACGTGCGGATGGTAGCCGCCCATCTCTCAGAGTCCTGCGCCTAGTGGTTTTCTCAGATAATTATCTAATTAATCTATTTATCATCGACAAGGCTAGAACGATTTGTCTTTGGCCTCTTTACCTTTGAACGGTCTCATCTGAGCCGTTCATCTATGAGAGTCCAACGGCGAAGGTTTCGGTCAATTCGATGGATAATTTGGATTATTTATGATTTATTTTGAATTTCCACCGACGGGGTTGGACGGCCAGGACATGACCGCACATCCAGTTGAACGGTCTATCGTAAGACCGTTCATCCATTCGATTGTTGAATTTGAACAGATTTTATCTCTTTACCCGTGGTTTTATCCCCAACTTCTCCCGTCATTTTCTCCGCGGATAATGAACCATTTTAAGCGCCGTTTCAACTGGATAGGAGATAATATGATTATCTACGAATTTCCTTTGATTATCTCGACCTGAAAATACTTCTAAACCCTAATTTTGAGCTAGGACTTTAGGTGCTCTATAAATAGACCCTAAAGGCCGGGTTTGAAAAGGGGGAGATTTTTGGTCGACGGCGAAGCCCTATCGCATTCTTGAGCGACCTAGCACCAACGAGAGAGGATTTCCACGTCCATATAAGCCTCCGGTTCAAGGAGTACTCTAGTTTTTAAGTGTTTTATGTTTGATTGGTTTTGTCCACTTTTTCATTGCATGCATCACTTTTCTCACTTTTCCCCATGTTTTTCTTCATCTTCATTGCCATGCACACATCCACCCACATTTATTACACCCTAGGGATTTAAAATCCCCCAGGTATCCCCCTTTCCACTTATTCATGTTCATTTCCTATTATTTTGGCATCTACTACACTTTTCAGTTCTAATTTGGGTTGTTTCTTTGTGTTTTCACGTCGTTTTGCAGGTCAGCAATCCCTAGCACGAGGCCCATCCCCTCTGGCCGACCGGAGAGGGTGGTAGTTGTGCGCGGTTGTCTACCTTCCATTCAAGAAGACGTGCGGTGCAGCCTGGACCGTCCTTCGTCTTCCTGCGGTCGTGATAGAGCCGTTCAACTGCCAGGAGCGCTTCATCCCGTAACTTCTGCAGCGTTCTTGAACGGTCTATCGTGAGACCATGCATGTTATAGACGGTTCCTCCTATACCGTCCATCTTCCCAGCACTGCAGGTTAGGCGAGTATCTCTCCCTCTTTCCAAGGTACAGCATGTTCATCACGTTCGGCACCTTGGTGGCGATCACAGGTTTTTTATTCCTCCCTTTCCCTCTGTCTTTATTCATTTCCCATGTTGGATGTGGTAGGATAAACATTGGGAAGGCATTAGAGGAAACGGACGGGAGGAGAAATATATCTACAATATGCTTTCCCAAGGATATAAAAATAAACTAAAGGACACAAATATAAATTAAAATGTCAGTGCTCTTGCTCTGATGTCCCCATCAATAGAGGAAGAGATAATGCATGTGATGCTAAATAAGATGAAAGAAATAAAAGAGTTGAAGGGGGGAGATTGCCTTATTGGATTATTCCCCAAGGGGCTTCAACATAGCAAAAAGGAAGGAGAACTCCAAGGATGAAGCTTTGAACACGTGGGAGACGCCTCCTTTGAGCCACTGATGCAACAGCACCTCCCTTTGGATGATTGAGCCGGCCTTAAACACAAGGGAAAGAGGGGTCCTATTTATAGGGCCATAATTCGGAGTTTAATCCAAAGGAAATTATGAAATCAAGTTTAATTTGGATTTAGCAAGAGATAAACAATAGTCATGTGTCCCTTCATCCTTAGAAAGCCTAAGGACTCCTTTCCCAAGTGAAAAGGGACTCAAAAGAGAGAAAGAAGAAGGTTTTGCCGGAGTTCGAAACTCTGTAAGAAATGGCGACTACTCAGACGGTCGCTATTTAAAAGGATGACAGAAATAAGCGTCGCCAATTCCAAGGTATTTTGAGACGGATTAGGACTTTCTGAAATTTGAAAAGAATTGGCGACCATGAGATGGTCGCTATTTAGACATTAATACGAGTATCGGACGGAGTTAAAATGTAACGACCAGAGAATCCGATTATCAGGAAGGCCCGATAACCCAAGACTCGTACCGCCACCCACGAGTCCGAAGACTCGGAAGGGTTAGAAGGATGGTGCGGAGACTACACAAGTATCACAAATAATTACAGAAATTAAATAGTTTAATCAACACATGGTCCACAAGATAACAGTAAAATAATAACAGTAGTCCATAACTAGTACAGAGACAAGAAAGAAAAGTACAGCTACACGGGGCATACCCCGGCTCTGACCTCTGGCACTAATACTGGGCAACCGAACAACGCTGAGCCTCAGACGCTGATGGGGACATCACCTCCCATGCCCACGTTCATAGCTCGTCTCCGCGTCCCGGTTGCATCCGGCATGGTCTAGTCATTTAATTTTGAGTCCTATGTAATTTTTATTTGAGTCATTTGATGTATTTTGCCTTTTATTTGAGTCATGTTCCTAGGTCTTGTGTTCATTTCTCTAAGTTTGAGTGTCATTAGGTTGTCTAGTTAGCTATTGGGCCCAACTCATTGGGCTTGGCCCAAGGGCTCTCCCCTACCCCCTCGGTTATTTGTCATTAAGTCAATTGTCAGGGACTTTTGTAGAAATGTGGGTTTCCTATATATAGGACCCCATTCCCCCCATTTCAACTTAATGAATCAATCAATAAAAAATTGCCATTTTGTGAGTTCTATCTTTATTTTTATGGTGGAGTGAATCCATTAGTGAGGTGAGAAGCCTTAGGGAGAGAATCCCACCTATCCCTCTCTTAATCTCTCTTTTTCACTCCACTTTCTCTCTCCTCCACACCCAATTTCGAAAATTTTCTCTCTCCTCCCTTCCCAACCATCACTCTCCCACCTACCCCCATTAAAGGCCACTCCCCTTCCCCACACATCCCATTACTCCACCCCCTAGTCCCAAGGGAGCATCCACAATCACTAAGCCACCCTCCAACCACCTCATCCCTTTCCCAAGCACCCTTCCCTCTCCCCCATGCAACCCTCCACTTCCCTAGGCCATTTGAATTCAAAAATCCCCTTCCCTCCACAGCCCTAGGGCGCCCAAGACCCCTCCCCTTTGGTTAGGGGCGGCCCCCTCTCATCCTCTCCATCTTCCCTTGTTCCCCTCCATCACCCCCACCTTCTACCATCTAGAGTAAGAGGACCTGTAGAAGACCTGAAGCTTGCAGCAGAGACCCCGACCTCCTCCAGATGTTCCTAGAAGCCCAAGAGCCATCGTTGGAAGTGTCTGCCTGTCTTCTTCGCAACGGCAGTGGTCTCGTCCCCATCGGAGCTCGGTGCTGCCCAGGAAGCCCATTCTTCCACGACTACGTAGATCTGCCCCGGCAGAGGTTCTGAGTCGGAGAAAGAGCTTCACCACGATGAACCCAGGAGGAATCAGGCCACAAGATCTTCTACAAAGTTCTTCCCCATCCTATCTACTTTCAGAATCAAGAAGCGGAACTCCATTCGGCATTTTATAGCAGGCGTTATCAATTTTCTCCCTCAGCTTCGCAGTCCTGTTACCCACAGTCTACACCGACCTGTCAACAGTGTTCATAGTTCCCTGGTCCTCTCCAACATCATTTGGCCTCCCCGTCAGTGTTTCTGCGAAGAAGACTCGTCAACGGTTCCAACGACTCTGACGGTGCTCGATTCCGAGTTCGGGAGCTGTCGGGACATCCTCTGCAACCTGCTGTTGGAAACCAGGAGCTAGCTCTGCAGAGATCCTGATCCGGAGAGAAAGCTTCACCACGACAAACCCCGGAGGAATCAGGCCACGAGCTCTTCTGAAACGTTCTTCCTCTCCCTGTCTACTTTCCGAACCAAGAAGCGAAACTCCGTTCGGCATCTTGCAGCAGAAGTTACCAATTCTCTTCCTCAGGCGTTCGACTCTGCTTCCCACTATCTGCATAGACTACTCCTCACTTTTCTGAGTCCTTTGATCTTCACCGGCATCTTTTCACATCCCCGTTTATTCTGCTGTAAAGAGGACTCACCCACGGTTCCAACGGTTCTAACGGCGATGGATTCGGAGTTCGGGAACGGTCAGGGCAGTCGCGTCTTCCTGTTGTTGATAGTCTGTTGCAGACAGTCCGAGATTCAGCAACCCTGTTCGTACTCCTGCCCAGGCCACCAGTGACCCCTGAAGAAATTGGCAAAATTCAGAGGCACTCCTGTTCCAGAGACGAAGAGATCCCCACTGGTATCACCCTTAGCGAAATTCCAGAGAGAGTTCTGCGGCCTCCACACCCTCTATCTATCAGCTAATACAGAGAGAAGGCTGATTCGGTGTCATCACTTCTTCATCACTCTTAGCACTAGTTTCCTCTCCCCGCTTGGCCGGCTGAAGACCCCTCCCTATGTGGAGGTAGTGTTTGGATGTAACTATCATCTTTCCTTCCCCACGATCCCCCCCTTGCATGGGGTGTAGTGTTGTAATAGCTTAAACAGGTCAAGCTACCCCGGCGAGGCGTGTGGGGAACCCACGCTTCCCCTCTCGCCCTCATCTCCGAGCGGGACCGGTTTCTTCAAACCGGTCGAGTAGTGCTCCAAAACTTTGCTCTAATTCATGCTTGTTCTTTCAATATTAGTTCATAAACTCCGCTGGCCGTGACGAGAGCCCGATCCTTAAGCTCATTTGCTATAAGTGATCATCGTGGGAAGAGAGTGGAACCCGTGCCCTTTGGCACTTCGTCGGACCCTTGATTTGGGCAGCCGTACCCTTGGGGAATCAAACCTTGGCCTTGCTGGCCCTCTACCAGCAAGGGCTTAGCCCACACAACCTCCCCTTGGCATTGCCAAGTTACCCCGGGTCTTAGTGAGCATCGGGTGAGCGGTTGCTATTATCGGTCCGTTTTTGAATGCTTAATTATGCTTGCTTGTTGAGTCCTAGGTTGTGTCACATCAATTGGTATCAGAGTAAGTCATTGACTTATCTCTATCAAGTCAAGTCCTAGGGCATGCTTGCATTGGTGTCATCATCAATCCGACCCTTGCATTGATCCCCCCGATCATCATGGCCTCCTACTTAGCCTACTCGCCACCCATGGACTTCATCCTAGATAGGGATATTACCTTTGACGGATCACATTCTAGTGACTATCTTAGGTGGGAGGCTACCATAGAAAAGTACTTCGAAAAGACTTGAGTATATGGACCGGCGAGAGTCCGAAAGGCCAAGGGACGACTTTGGGGTCAAGCCAAAAGTAAGTGGGAACACATAGAGAGATTAAGAAGGGTTAGGGGGCAAGAGCCCATCTCCTCATGGGAAGAGATGAAGATAGAACTTATAAAGATCTACATCCCCAAACATTCCCACCCCTCCTACTCAAGCACCCCTAACCCGAGGAGCACTACCACTTCTCCATCCCCACCCGGCCAACTTAAGACCGACCTTTGGTCTCCACCCCCACCACCCCCAACAAATCACCTCTCAACTATCATAGCTACACTTCACGACCAAGTCCTCTCCCTTAAGACCCAAATAAACCAAGCAGCCACCTCTCCACCAAATCCCATGAGGATCCCCACACCCCAACCAAAACCTCCTCCCACAAACGTCACTATCCAAACCCAATTGGCCCCCACCTCCACCCCCCCACAACTGGCCGATCCTAAGGGGAAGAGACCCCTAACTGACCAAGTTTCCCTAATAAGGACCACCCCTACCCCTCCATTTTTCCCTATAAGGGACACTCCCCCCAAGACCGGCCAACCCAAGCCACCCCAACCAACCCATCTCCCACTCCCTCCCCCAAAACCCCCATGTCCTAGTCCCTCACTACTTCCCCTCCCTATCCCAAACCAAGTTTCCCTTTACCTTCCACCCCGGGTGCGCCATACACCAACCCTCATCACCATACCACCAAAAGACTCTCTCACCACCTTAGAGAAGGAACCTATACCCGATCCTATAGTGGTGAACACCCCAAACCCACTCCCTACCTTGGAGGAAACCCATGACCAAGAAGAAGAAGAAGCATCATATGGTGACCTTCACCTTACACCACCCTCTCTAGTTAGGGCCAAACTCATCTTAGAGGAACCCCTTATTAGTTGGCTAAAGAAGAGCCCAATAAGAGAGATCACAGCCCACGATTATCTTCCCATAAAGGAAAACATTCCCATAGTGCACATCTCCTCCTATCACACCATAATCCAAACATCCTACCAAGTGGAAACCTTAGAGGACCTTCTCAAGGGCATAGCATGGCAATTAGAGATGACTAGCATGTTGACCCCTATGGACGAACAACCTAGGAGCCTTAGCCTCCTACACCTATGCATAGGGTCTATCACCTCGGTTTGCACTATTGGTTGCTACACTAGCGACCTCCTTCTATTCCTCCCTACACCCGATGAGCCCAACCTTCTCCTCGATTTAGAGCTTCTTATCTCGGGTAGAAAGCCAAGCCCTCCACTCATGGCCGACCCACTTGTCAAGAACATTGGCCCAACTATCATGGAGAAGGATGACTTAGCACCTTTTAAGGATCTTGAGGACATGGAGTTCCTCCCCCTAGGTGACCCATTTTATGATCCATATGATCCATTCCAATGGGAGTCAAGGGACTCATATGACCCAACCATCTTACCAACCACCCACCCTTTCCTACCCTCACCCACCATATTGGGCCAAACCCACCTCATCCATGACCCGGGTTACACCTTGGGAGCCATGACCTTGGGCCACATATCCCTAGGTAATAAGGTTGTGCCCCACCCCATGATGACCACCTTCTTAGATCCATTCGATCCTTTCCAATGGGAGTTCAAAGGTTGTCCCACACCTATACACATGGAAGTCACCTTTGAGAAAAGCATGCATGTGTCTAGGCTTACCATACCCCTTGGCATGAACACTATGTTGGGTCCATTCATTCATATCACCCACATGTCAAGTAGAAAGTATGAGTGGTCCATATTCGGATGTCATGGTCCACCTTCATTCATCATGGGTCTTAAGCATGTCAAAGGCATCTACGGATATCCGGGTCCCCCAATATTTATCACCAATTTGCATGATAGGGCCACCTACGGGTGCCCCGACCCACCTAGGCTAACCAAAGTCTACACAGCATCATTACACGATAGGTCTACTTTTGGTTGCCCAGGTCCACCCATCACCCCCAGAATGTTTGCATACATAACATTGCATAAAGAGATCCGCAAGCACATTAGCAAGAAGAATGTGACTTATAAAAGGCAAGCCGACTCTCATCGACGTCACCAAGAATTCCATAAGGGTAACTTCGTGATGGTAAGGACGGAGAGGCTCTCCCCGGGAGCCATCTCCAAATTGAGGCCACGTGGGGCTGGTCCCTTCCAGGTCCTAAGGCGCATTGGTGCAAATGCCTATGAGTTAGATCTCCCTGAGGAATATGGGGTAAGTCCGACATTCAGTGTCGCCGACCTAGTGCCATACAAGGGACCCACGGTGGTACCTAGTGAGGATATTGAGCATATTCCCTCCATTGAGAGAGCACCCACCCGTGAGGAGAGTCCACCAGCCTGGAGAGCCCAGCGTGAGCACATTGAACGAATATTGGATGAACAGGTCACTACCACCAGGAGCAAGGTATACGAGCGCTATCTCGGCAGGTGGATGGATTGGTCTCGTTCGGAAGACTTGAGGGCAGTACCACTTCTACACCCTCCAAGGAGGGAAGGACACTTACTCGACAGAGTCGAGTTCTCCGCACCCCGGGAGTATGATGGGGACATCACCTCCCATGCCCACATTCACAGCTCGTCTCCGCGTCCCGGTTGCATCCGGCATGGTCTAGTCATTTAATTTTGAGTCCTATGTAATTTTTATTTGAGTCATTTGATGTATTTTCCCTTTTATTTGAGTCATGTTCCTAGGTCTTGTGTTCATTTCCCTAAGTTTGAGTGTCATTAGGTTGTCTAGTTAGCTATTGGGCCCAACTCATTGGGCTTGGCCCAAGGGCTCTCCCCTACCCCCTCGGTTATTTGTCATTAAGTCAATTATCAGGGACTTTTGTAGAAATGTGGGTTTCCTATATATAGGACCCCATTCCCCCCATTTCAACTTAATGAATCAATCAATGAAAAATTGCCATTTTGTGAGTTCTATCTTTATTTTTATGGTGGAGTGAATCCATTAGTGAGGTGAGAAGCCTTAGGGAGAGAATCCCACCTATCCCTCTCTTAATCTCTCTTTTTCACTCCACTTTCTCTCTCCTCCACACCCAATTTTGAAAATTTTCTCTCTCCTCCCTTCCCAACCACCACTCTCCCACCTACCCCCATTAAAGGCCACTCCCCTTCCCCACACATCCCATTACTCCACCCCCTAGTCCCAAGGGAGCATCCCCAATCACTAAGCCACCCTCCAACCACCTCATCCCTTTCCCAAGCACCCTTCCCTCTCCCCCATGCAACCCTCCACTTCCCTAGGCCATTTGAATTCAAAAATCCCCTTCCCTCCACAGCCCTAGGGCGCCCAAGACCCCTCCCCTTTGGTTAGGGGCGGCCCCCTCTCATCCTCTCCATCTTCCCTTGTTCCCCTCCATCACCCCCACCTTCTACCATCTAGAGTAAGAGACCTGTAGAAGACCTGAAGCTTGCAGCAGAGACCCTGACCTCCTCCGGACGTTCCTAGAATCCCAAGAGCCATCGTTGGAAGCGTCTACCTGTCTTCTTCGCAACGGCAGTGGTCTCGTCCCCATCGGAGCTCGGTGCTGCCCAGGAAGCCCATTCTTCCACGACTACGCAGATCTGCCCCGGCAGAGGTTCTGAGCCGAAGAAAGAGCTTCACCACGACGAACCCAGGAGGAATCAGGCCACAAGCTCTTCTACAAAGTTCTTCCCATTCCTATCTACTTTCAGAATCAAGAAGCGGAACTCCATTCGGCAACCTGTAGAAGGCGTTATCAATTTTCTCCCTCAGCTTCGCAGTCCTGTTACCCACAGTCTACACCGACCTGTCAAAAGTGTTCATAGTTCCCTGGTCCTCTCCAACATTATTTGGCCTCCCTGTCAGTTTTTCTGCGAAGAAGACTCGTCCACGGTTCCAACGACTCTGACGGTGCTCGATTCCGAGTTCGGGAGCTGTCAGGGCATCCTCTGCAACCTGCTGTTGGAAACCAGGAGCTAGCTCTGCAGAGATCCTGATCCAGAGAGAAAGCTTCACCACGACAAACCCCGGAGGAATCAGGCCACAAGCTCTTCTGTAAAGTTCTTCCTCTCCCTGTCTACTTTCCGAACCAAGAAGCGGAACTCCGTTCGGCATTTTGCAGCAGAAGTTACCAATTCTCTTCCTCAGGCGTTCGACTCTGCTTCCCACTGTTTGCATAGACCACTCCTCACTTTTTTGAGTCCTCTGATCTTCACCGGCATCGTTTGGCATCCCCGTTTGTTCTTCTGTAAAGAGGACTCACCCACGGTTCCAACGGTTCTAACGGTGACTGATTCGGAGTTCAGGAACGGTCGGGGCAGCCGCGTCTTCCTGCTGTTGATAGTCTGTTGCAGACAGTTCGAGATTCAGCAACCCTGTTCGTACTCCCGCCCAGGCCGCCAGCGACCCCTGAAGAAATTGGCAAAATTCAAAAGCACTCCTGTTCCAGAGATGAAGAGATCCCCACTGGTCTCACCCTCAGCGAAATTCCAGAGAGAGTTCTGCGGCTTCCACACCCTCTGTCTGTCAGCTAATATAGAGAGAAGGCTGATTCGGTGTCATCATTTCTTCATCACTCTTAGCACTAGTTTCCCCTCCCCGCTTGGCCGGCTGAAGGCCCCTCCCTATGTGGAGGTAGTGTTTGGATGTAACTATCATCTTCCCTTCCCCACGATCCCCCCCTTGCGTGGGGTGTAGTGTTGTAATAGCTTAAACAGGTCAAGCTACCCCGGCGCGGCGTGTGGGGAACCCACGCTTCCCCGCTCGCCCTCGTCTTCGAGCGGGACCGGTTTCTTCAAATCGGTCGAGTGAGTGCTTCAAAACTTTACTCTAATTCATGCTTGTTCTTTCAATATTAGTTCATAAACTCCGCTGGCCGTGACGAGAGCCCGATCCTTAAGCTCATTTTCTATAAGTGATCATCGTGGGAAGAGAGTGGAACCCGTGCCCTTTGGCACTTCGTCGGACCCTTGATTTGGGCAACCGTACCCTTGGGGAATCAAACCTTGGCCTTGCTGGCCCTCTACCAGCAAGGGCCTAGCCCACACAACCTCTCCTTGGCATTGCCAAGTGTCTTAGTGAGCATCGGGTGAGCGGTTGCTACTATCGGTCCGTTTTTGAATGCTTAATTGTGCTTGCTTGTTGAGTCCTAGGTTGTGTCACATCAGACGCGCTCCCCTGAAGCCGCGCCTCGCTTGAAACACGGTGAAAACACGCAGGGAATGAGTCTCAAAAAAAGACTCAGTAGGGATCACTCGAACCCTACCTCGCACACGGAGAAATCGCTACGCTAGCAGTAAGCGAGTACCTCAGAAAGGGAAGCCCTGCCATCTACAAAGCACCGGTTTCACGGCACGAAAACCGACACACGTGCCACGGTGAAACGACCAGAACACCACGGCCAGCACGACAAAACCCGAAGGTCGAAGTCACAAGACTAACAGCCTGCCACTCCCGACTCGACAGAAGTATCTCCCACTAGAAGCACAGTTGGTAGCGTCCCCTGACGTCTTACACCGCACCGCAGGTGAACTGCCTAACGTGGTAGCTCCTACCAGAGGCACGGACACCGAACAAGAACCACAACGAGCGACTAGCTGGGGTCACGCCCGTCGGCGTGGGTCTAACCGCCCCCAACCACGTATGCACACACAGACCATGCATCCTAGGTCTGGCCCTCTGACCGGTTTTCCCCCGTAGCTGGACTCTGGCTAGCAACGAGGGGCCCGACGGAAACCAGTCCAAAACCGTCCTCGGGGTAGCCTCTCCACCACTCCCTGGTGGGACCACACGCATGTAAGCAGGCTACGACTAGTGGAGGGTCACTCACGGAGTAGACTCTCAAGTCAACGGAAAAAGACGTCACAATCACACGGTACAAGGAACGCCCCTCGTACAAATCACCGTCGCACGGCGACACAAGTCGACGACAACATCTCCCGGTACCGCTCGATACGACGAGAGACAAGCCGACACGACCCGCCCCCTTGATCGGTCCACCCTGGGCCGCTCAGGGACGTGCGGTCACACGGGGACCGCATCAGGGTTGAACGGCCAAGACGCGACCGTCCTACTCCAGGTCCAAACGGCAGATGAACGGCCACCATGGGCCCGTTCAACTGATGTGCAGCCGGATCCTGGCCGCACGTGGGTGATGAGCGGTCAGCTCCTGGCCGCACGTCTCCCAACGGTAAAAACCCTGAACGGTTAGTCCTTAGCCGTACTTTGGGAAGGGCGGCTATGGTTTCGCCGTTCAAGGGTTGTGTCGTCTAGATCTAACCGCACAACGGAGCAATTGCACCAGATGAAGCACGGCCACCACTTGGCCGCACGAAGGGTTAAGAGGCCAGCTACTAGCCGCACACCCCGGTGCGCTGTATAACGGTAATAATCAATGGTCGAAAATCCAGGGTTGGGCGGTCGTTATGGGGCCGCACTTCGGGATGTGCGGTCTTACGATAGACCGAACAAGCCCACTGCGAGCCGAGCCCAGCCACAGCGCGCCGAACCGATGAATGGCCCGAACAGCACCGCACAAGAGTTGTGCGGCCACTGGTTCGACCGCACATCGCTCACCGGTGTGAAAATGGCGAACCTCGCTAGAATCGCCCATTTCGACCCCAAAACAAGCCCCACGAAGGGGGAAACGAAAGGAAATCGGCCCCCAAGCCCCTTAGCATGATTCTACGCTCCCGAAACACGGAATCGTGGCTTAAAATGGTGGATCGGGTGGTCACTCCCCAAAGCATGAACGACCCTTCCCGGCGCGAAAATAACCCCTCTCGACCTCGTCTCGAGATAAAACTCGCGGGGAAGGAAGACAAGAGGCTAAGGAACGTCACCCTACCTTCGGTTCACGACGAGACGCGCTGATCCAAGCCCGAATCCATGAAGAATGTCGTTAGAACCTCACCTTCCCACGCTTCCCACGCTTGCCGCACGCCCGCACGATCACCTCGTCGTCACCCACGTCCTCGCACCGCCACCGTCTACAGCCGGAACGGAGGTCGCCACGCTCGAACGGGAGAAAGAGAGAGGGAGGGGCGGCCACGGTCGTGAGGGAGGAAGAAGAAGAAAGGAAGAAGAAGAAGGAAAAAGAAAAGAAAAGAAATAAGAATTTATAGAAAATCCAGAATTTCCAAAAAATATCAAAAATTAGAAAATTATATTTTCGGCATCTTCGGAACGCACCGATCGCAACGGTACCACTCGTGCCCAGGTGAACGACCCGGTTCACCTGCAGCGAGGTTCCGAAAGAATTGCCGAAACACATACCGGAAATCGAAAAACACACGCGAAAAAGCCGCGGAACGCTTCCGGGCCTCCGCAACAACTCCGGATCGTGCCGATCCGAACACGAAAAATGTCCGAAATGAAATTTTAGACATAACGGAGCCGGACACTCCGAGAACTCAGATCCGCGACCCACGAAGAAGGATCTGAAAGGTCCGGGATATTACAGCCCTCCCCCCTTAAGGAATTTCATCCTCGAAATTGAGAACAACCCAAGGGGAAAGAAGAGGAAGACTCACTCAAACAACTAAGGGAACTACTGACACATCTCATCCTCACGCTCCCAAGAAGCCTCACCACCAGAGTGCCGCTGCCACACCACTTTGACCAAGGGGATGACCTTGTTCCGCAGGCGCTGCTCTCGCCTATCCTCCACGCAGATCAGAAACTCTGGAAGAGAAATGTCTGGAGTCCTCAGGCCAAACAGAATCCTCAAGCACATGAGAGTCATCGGGCATATACTTCTGCAACATCAAGACGTGAAACACGTCATGCATCGACGCTAACTCAGGAGGTAACTACAGCCGATAGGCTACCTCACCGATGTGCTTCACAATAAGGAAAGGACCAACATAGCGGGGACTCAACTTCCCACGCCGTCCAAAACACATCACCCCCTTCATCGGAGAAACTCTCAAAAACACACGATCGCCCACGGAGAACGTGAGAGGCTGCCGCCTATGGTCAGCATAGCTCTTCTGCCGACTCTGGGCCGCCAACATGTTCTGACGAACCAAGTGCACAACGTTCACACACTGCTGCACCAACTCCGGTCCCATCAAAACACGCTCACCAACCTCGAACCAATCGAGTGGAGTCCAGCACGGACGCCCATACAACGCCTCATAAGGAGCCATGCCGATGCTCGAATGATAGCCGTTGTTGTAGGCAAACTCCACCAACGGCAGGTGGTGAATCCAACTCCCCTGCCACTCCAGGCAGCAGGATCTCAACATATCCTCCAAAGTTTGAATGGTCCTCTCTGACTGGCCATTTGACTGAGGATGATACGCCGAGCTAAAAGCCAACTCCGTGCCAAGAGCTCGCTGGAAACTCCTCCAGAATCCAGAAGTGAAGCGCGGATCCCGATCCGACACAATGGAGATGGGAATCCCATGCAACAGAACGATCCGCTCCACATAAAGATGAGCTAACATGGGCACACTCTAGCTGACTTTGACCGGTAACAATCGAGTCACCTTCGTCAGCCTATCCACCAGCAACCAAATACTAACCTGACTGCTCGGAGTCCTCGGCAATCCCACCACGAAATCCGTGGTCACGTGGTCCCATTTCCACGCGGGAACATCCAAGGGCTGAAGGGTACCTCCTGGTCGCTGATGCTCCGCCTTCACATGCTGACATGTAACACCCTCAATTATAGATAAGTTGTACTCTATATCACCAAGGCGCCTTTTGAAGTATCGGCTCAGTTCTTCAAAAGAACTCCGAAGTTAAGCGTGCTTAATGGGGAGCAGTACCGGGATGGGTGACCTGCCCGGGAAGTCCTCCATTCTGGAGCCGATCACTATTAGAAATGGATAAAACCGTGAGGCCGGCAGGCCAAAGCGGACAATACCTCGACGGTATAGAGTACGGGGCGTGACAGAATGTTATCAGAGCTATACCCCAGCCGGAAGAGTGGGAACTAAGTGCCATGCAGGGCAAAGTGCTACGCTATGGGAGCCACCTCTTGAGTCCGTAATGGAGCAAAGTGCTACATAGTGGGAGCCACCTCTTGAGCCTGTAGGGGCCACCTCTAGAGTCCTACCTGCCTGGGGGCTTGATTGCGTGCTATATGTGCCCAGCGACGAGGACGTCGCCTATATAAGAGGGGTAGATTGTAACACCCTCAATTATAGATAAGTTGTACTCTATATCACCGAGGCGCCTTTTGAAGTATCGGCTCAGTTCTTCAAAAGAACTCCGAAGTTAAGCGTGCTTAATGGGGAGCAGTACCGGGATGGGTGACCTGCCCGGGAAGTCCTCCATTCTGGAGCCGATCAATGTTAGAAATGGATAAAACCGTGAGGCCGGCAGGCCAAAGCGGACAATACCTCGACGGTATAGAGTACGGGGCGTGACATGACAGGTCAGGCATCTGGCCACAAATTCGGCAACATCTCTCTTCATGCCAGGCCACCAGAACTGTCTCCGCAAGTTCCGATACATCTTTGTCGCACCCGGGTGTACGGTGTACCTGCTCCCATGAGTCTCGCGCAACACCACACGACGAACCTGCTCATCGGTTGGGACGTACAGTCTACCGGGAAATCTCACAGCACCGTCCTCGCCGAGCTCCACATCAGCCAAGGCCAAAATCCGGGGCAACTCAGGGTCTGCATGCTGAGCCTCTATCACCTGACGGCGGATAGCAGGCGTGACAGTCAGACTCGCAAGCACTGCTAACCCTGGCTCCTGGGGAATCTTGAGCCTGAATGACACTTGAGGCACTTGTTCCCAGAGCCTCCACTTCCTCAACATCAAGGCACTGACCGCGACCTTCCGACTCAAGGCATCGGCGACGACATTCATCCTGCCCGGCTGATAAGACAGGGTGAAGTCATAATCCTTCATAAACTCCATCCAACGCCTCTGCCTGAGGTTAAGGTCCCTCTGCGTGAACACATACCTCAAAATCTGATGGTCAGTGAACACCTCGAACCTCTCGCCGTACAGATAATGCCTCCAGATCTTCAGCGCGAAGATCACAGCCGCCAACTCCAGGTCATGGGTAGGGTAGTTCTCCTCGTGGCGCTTCAGCTACCGAGATGCATAGGCCACCACTCTACCATGCTGCATCAACACAGCACCTAATCTGACCCCGGAAGCATCTGTACACACCACAGAACCTCCCGATCCAGAAGGCAAAACCAACACCGGAGCCGAGGTGAGCAATCTCTTTAGTTCCCTAAAACTCTGCTCACACTCATCAGTCCAGACGAAGGGCACATCCTTCCGCGTAAGTTTGGTCATCGGGGTAGCAACACGAGAAAAATCCTGGATAAACGGGCGATAATAACCCGCGAGCCCCAAGAAACTCCGGATCTCCGTCACCGACCTCGGCCTCGGCCACTGCATTATTGCTTCGACCTTGGCGGAGTCCACGGAAATGCCATCACCAGAAATCACGTGCCCTAAAAAGTGCACCTCGCGAAGCCAGAACTCACACTTACTGAGCTTTGCATACAACTAGTGATCTCGCAACGTCTGCAGCACCACACCCAAATGGTACGCGTGCTCCTCGACAGACCGCGAGTAAACAAGGATGTCGTCCACAAATACGACCATAAACTGGTCCAAGTATGGATGAAACACCCTCTGCATCAAGTTTATGAAGGCTGCGGGGGCATTGGTGAGCCCAAACGGCATCACCAGAAACTCATAATGCCCGTACCTTGAACTAAACGCAGTCTTCTCCACATCGGACTCGCGAATCCTCAGCTGATAGTAACCAGACCGCACATCAATCCGCGAGAACACTCGAGCAGACTGAAGCTAGTCGAACAAATCATCAATCTGTGGCAACGGATACTTGTTCTTAATGGTTACCTCATTCAACTGTTGGTAGTCAATGCACAACCGCAAGCTACCGTCCTTCTTCTTCACGAACAACACTGGCGCACCCCAAGGGGAAAAGTTAGGACGAATGTACCCCTTGGCCAGCAACTCCTGCAACTGCGCCCTCAACTCCCTCAACTCAGCGGGGGACATACGGTAGGGAGTCTTTGCCAAAGGTCCCGAACCCGGCACCACCTTGATAACAAAATCGATCTCCCGCTGGGGAGGCATTCCAAGTAAGTCCTCCGAAAAAATATCGAGAAACCCGCACACCACCGGAATGTCCTCGACATCTGGACACGGGTGGTTTACCAAGACCACAGAAGCAAGAAAACCCTGACAACCCGCATCAAGCAAACGACGAGCTCGAATCGCTGAAATAAGGAAACGGGAAGAGGAAGACCTGATACCTTGGAAATAGAAGGTGGGTCTACGAAGTCGCCGAAAATAAACCCTCTTCGAGCCGCAATCCACCAACGCATGATGTGCCTCGAGCCAATCCATGCCCAAAATCACATCAAAGTCCTGAAGCGGCAACGCATAGAGCCTAGCTGGCAAACTCCGCCCTTCCACCCACACCGGAACCTCATCGAAATAATACGGAGTGATCATAAAATCACCCGAGGGCAACTCCACTGCCAAATCGCAGGACAATTGGGTCACCGGCTCCTAAATACTCAGGGCGAAATCCTCCGAAACAAACGAATGAGACGCGCCAGAATCAAACAAAACCCGAGCCGCACAACCTAAAATCTGAACGGTACCTTCCATGAGCTGCGACGCCACTGCCTCTGCCCTGGTCATGTGTGTGATCTGGCCTCGAGCGCTCTGCCTGCCTCCCACACTCGCTGACCTGGGTAGCGGCGGATACTGTCCCTGCTGCTGCTGCTGCGGCCTCTGCTACTGGGGAACCTGCTGCTGCTGAGGAAACTGCTGCTGCTGCATCTGAGGACAGTCACGCGTCATATGCCCTGACTGGTCACACCGGAAACAAACTATCGGCGCCGTGCACTGCCTGCCTGGATGAAACTCGCTACACCGTGGGCACGGTCCTCGCGATCCACCCACTGATCCCTGACGCTGAAAAGGAACCGGCTGCTGTACACTGCTCGATGAAGCCTGCTGCTCACGGCCTCCCTTCTTCTTCTTTCGGAAACTCTTCCCAAAGAACTTCTTGACCTTCGTGCCAAAAGACAACGATCCTGTCACTGACGCTGCCGGCGTCGGCACTCCAGAACCACCAGACGCATGCTGTAAAGAACCCTACTGCTGGGTAGCCGACGGTTGGCTGCGACCTAACAAAGACTGCCCCTGGGTAATCGGTCCTCGAGTCCTCTGCATATCCATCTCCAAGGAAGCCGCGACATGAGACGCTATCTCCAGATCAGTGGCAGCGTTCACGATCAAATGGTGTCTCAACTCCTGCCTCAAGCCCTGTACGAACTGTGCGGTCTTCACCCTCTCCTGCTCCATGATATGGAGTGCATACCGACCCAGCTCAACAAATCGGGCCCTGTACTGCAACACGGACATGTCACACTGGACCATCTCCAGAAACTCACGCATCTGGTGCGTAGCAATAAACTCCGGACAGTAGGTACGCTCGAAAGCACTGACAATGTCACTCCACGCAATCTGCTCAAGGGGGCGTGACTGAAAAGATGTCTTCCACTCGGAAGAGCACCACGCTCGAGCCGTACCCTGCAATTGGCTATAGGCCAACATCACCTTGTCCTCTGCAGTACATCGCGCAGAACTGAACACCCGCTCCATCTCATCGAGCCAATCTCGAGCCAAATTAGGGTCTGGCTGACCGCCATAGTAAGGTGGCTGAAACTGCAAGAAATCCCTCACTGCTCGGCCTGGCCCACCCCAGGTCCACGAGCCCTCACCAGCTTCTCCGCCGAACTGCTGCGACATAAGCTGGTACATGCCACGAAAGAAATCCTCGGCCCCCGGAAGCCTCGCAGTATCCACTGCCTTAGTGGCCGCAAGTGGCACTCTACTCTGCTCCTCCTGCTCCTGCTGAACCTCCTGCTGGATCTCCTGACCTCCAGCCGACTACCCCTGCAGAGAGCGAGTGCTCCGCCTCGGCGCCATGCTCGCTCCTAAAGCAAAAGACAAGAAACACGGAACAGCAAGGTCAAGAAAAATGCACGATGCCCGATGCCAGTGTCAACTGTACATCATTGTTGTGGACGAGTGGACCACTATAATTACCTATGATTCTCGTATAGCTCCACAACCTCGCTCTCATACCAGCTGTAATGACCTGAGAATCCGATTACAGGAAGGCCCGATAACCCAAGACTCGTACCACCCCCCACGAGTCCGAAGACTCGGAAGGGTTAGAAGGATGGTGCGGAGACTACACAAGTATCACAAATAATTACAGAAATTAAACAGTTTAATCAACACATGGTCCACAAGATAACAATAAAATAACAACAGTAGTCCACAACTAGTACAGAGACAAGAAAGAAAAGTACAGTTACACGGGGCATACCCCGTCTCTGACCTCTGGCACTAACGCTGGGCGCCCGAACCACGCTGAGCCTCAGACGTGCTCCCCTAAAGCCGCGCCTCACCTGAAAAATGGTGAAAACACGCAGGGAATGAGTCTCAAAACAAGACTCAGTAGGGATCACTCGAACCCTACCTCACACACGAAGAAACCGCTACGCTAGCAGTAAGCGAGAACCGCGGAAAGGGAAGCCCTGCCATCTACAAAACACCGGTTTCACGGCACGAAAATTGACACACGTGTCACGGTGAAACGACCAGAACACCACGGCCAGCACGACAAAACCCGAAGGTCAAAGTCACAAGACTGACAGTCTGCCACTCCCGACTCGACAGAAGTACCTCCCACTAGAAGCACAGTTGGTAGCGTCCCCTGACGTCTTACACCGCATCGTAAGTGAACTGCCTAACGTGGTAGCTCCTACCAGAGGCACGGACACGGAACAAGAACCACAACGAGCGACTAGCTGGGGTCACGCCTGTCGGCGTGGGTCCAACCGCCCCCAACCACGTGTGCACACACAGACCATGCGTCCTAGGTCTGGCCCTCTGACCGATTTTCCCCCGTAGCTGGACTCTGGCTAGCGACGGGGGGCCCGATGGAAACCAGTCCAAAACCGTCCTCGGGGTAGCCTCTCCACCACTCCCTGGTGGGACCACACGCGTGTAAGCATGCTACGACTAGTGGAGGGTCACTCACGGAGTAGACTCTCAAGTCAACGGAAAACAACGTCACAATCACACGGTACAAGGAACGCCCCTCGTACAAATCACCGTCGCACGGCGACACAAGTCGACGACAACGTCTCCCGGTACCGCTCGGTACGATGAGAGACAAGCCGACACGACCCGCCCCCTTGATCTGTCCACCCTGGGCGGCTCAGGGATGTGCGGTCACACGGGGACCGCATCAGGGTTGAACGGCCAAGACGCGACCATCCTACTCCAGGTCCAAACGGCAGATGAACGGCCACCACGGGCTCGTTCAACTGATGTGCGGCCGGATCCTGGCCGCACGTGGGTGATGAGCGGTCAGCTCCTGGCCGCTCGTCTCCCAACAGTAAAAACCCTGAACGGTTAGTCCTTAGCCGTACTTTGGGAAGGGCGGCTATGGTTTTACCATTCAAGGGTTGTGCGGTCTAGATCTGACCGCACAACGGAGCAACTACACCAGATGAAGCACGGCCACCACCTGGCCGCACGAAGGGTTAAGCGGCTAGCTACTAGCCGCACACCCCGGTGCGCTGTATAACGGTAATAATCAACGGTCGAAAATCCAGGGTTGGGCGGTCGTTATGGGGCCACACTTCAGGATGTGCGGTCTTACGATAGATCGCACAAGCCCACTGCGCGCCGAGCCTAGCCACAGCGCGCCGAGCCGATGAACGGCCCGAACAGCGCCGCACAAGAGTTGTGCGGCCACTGGTTCGACCGCACATCACTCACCAACGCGAAAACGGCGAACCTCTCCGGAATCGCCCATTTCGACCCCAAAATAAGCCCCACGAAGGGGGAAACGAAAGGAAATCGGCCCCCAAGCCCCTTTGCATGATTCTACGCTCCCGAAACGCGGAATCGTGGCTTAAAACGGTGGATCGGGCGGTCACTCCCCAAAGCATGAACGACCTTTCCCGGCGCGAAAATAACCCCTCTCGACCTCGTCTCGAGCTAAAACTCGCGGGGAAGAAAGACAAGAGGCTAAGGAACGTCACCCTACCTCCGGTTCGCGACGAGACGCGCCGATCCAAGCCCGAATCTATGAAGAATGCCGTTAGAACCTCGCCTTCCCACGCTTGCCGCACGCCCGCACGATCGCCTCATCATCACCCACGTCCTGGCGCCGTCGCACCGCCGCCGTCTGCCGCCGGAACGGAGGTCACTGCGCTCGAACAGGAGAAAGAGAGAGGGAGGGGCGGCCACAGTCGTGAGGGAGGAAGAAGAAGAAAGGAAGAAGAAGAAGGAAAAAGAAAAGAAAAGAAATAAGAATTTATAGAAAATTTGGATTTTCCAAAAAATATCAAAAAATAGAAAATTATATTTCCGGGATCCTTAGAACGCACCGATCGTAACGGTACCACTCGTGCCCAGGTGAACGACCCGGTTCACCCGCAGCGAGGTTCCGAAGGAATTGCCGAAACACACACCAGAAATCGGAAAACACACGCGGAAAAGCCGTGGAACGCTTCCGGGCCTCCGTAACAACTCCGAATCGCGCCGATCAGAACACGAAAGATGTCCGAAACGAAATTTCAGACACAATGGAGCTGGACACTCCGAGAACTCAGATCCGGGACCCACGAAGAAGGATCCGAAAGGTCCGAGATATTACATAAAAACTCAAAATATAGCAAGGAAATTAGTAACTTTCCACCCGGGTGCCCATTTATGAAATAGCGACCTTCCAGACGGTCGCAGAATAAAAAATAATCCGATTTTGGCTCAAAATATGAAGAAAAGAATTGGCGACCTTCCGAATGGTCGCTATTTAAAGAATTGACGACTTCCAATGTGTCATCAATTCATAAATTTCAAAAATCGGACAAAACGGAACCTGCAAGGAATGGGGGCCCATGACTTGGGCCCCCATTGAAATGGGCGCCCAGATCCTGGGCGCCATTTTAAGAATGGGCGCCCAAGGCTGGGGCGCCCATTAAATGGCGACCGGCTGACTGCCATTAATTAGAAAAAGGCCTCGAAAAATGGAGAAAAAGTTCCGAAAATCTAGAAAAATAGAAAAATATGTGGAAAGGTTAGGGAAAGTTGAATATTCAAGAAAAATGGGGAAAACCACTCAAATAAGTCGATTTGAGGGTCAAATGGGGCATCGTAGTGCGATAGGAGATATGCTCAAAATGATGTCAAATTTGACGTATCTACAAAGATATTTCTTGATTTTTTATGATATTGTAATAAATTGATAATTTTAAAATATTATATTTAAATAATTTTATAGTGGAATGTGAATGTTATTTTATTTGTCAGTGTGACGTGTGTATGTTGTTTATTGTTTTCTATTTAATGTCTACTTTTTTATATTTAAATAGATTTTTATTTTTTAATGTATTATAAAAAATTAAAAATTTGAGACAAAATCTACGACGATTGTCAATTCTGTTGTAGATTTTTGATAACTTTTTATAGCCGTTGTAAAATTTTATTTATTTTTTAGATTTATTATAAAAAGTAATTTGATATTTTAGGATTTTATTTATTTTTTAGATTTATTATAAAAAGTAATTTGATATTTTAGGATAGAATCTACGACGGTTTTCAATTCCGTTGCACATTTTCGAACAGATTTTGCGACGACATTTTATTGCTGCCATAAAAACTTATTTATTTTTTAGATTTATTATAAAAATAATTTAATATTTTGAGTCATAATTTGTGATGAATTTGTATTCATGTCACAAATATCTCTGATGGATTTCTGATGATTTTTTAATTCTGTCGTTGATGAAAGGTTTTATTAATTAGAGATAAATTTTGTATAGAAATAATTCCATCGTAAATTTAGTTATTTCCATCCAAAATTTAAGATAGATTTCGGAAGAAAAGTTTTTCCGTCGAGAATTTGAGATTAGAAATAACGGACGGCCAGTATCCGTTCTAAATCCATCGCAAATTCGTCGCAAACGATTTTTATGACGGATTTCAGATGGAATAGAGACTGATATTGGACGTCTTTGCGACAGATTATAGATGGAATAGGGATGGATATTGGACGCCCATATTCTCACGTTTTCTTCTAGTCTCTCTCTCTCTCTCTCTCTCTCTCTCTCTCTCTCTCTATATATATATATATATATATATATATATATATATATATATATATATATATATATATATAGAGAGAGAGAGAGAGAGAGAGAGAGAGAGAGAGAGTAAGTGAATACATACATAAGTGATAAAGGGCATGCTAATCCATTTTTTTTTTGTTGGGGGGTTAATATGTGTCACACCGTCTTAGTGTAAAATGTTTTGTGGCTATATAGGGATTGTTTGGGAACATATTGACTATATTTGTACATCTTTTCTTTACTTCTAATACAATAGTGGTACCACCCACGTTCAAGAAGAAGAAGGAGGAGGAGGAGGAGGAGTATAGTGATACCACCCACCTACTACACACTGTCGGACCCCCCCTCCCCCCACTTGTTAGACAGCATCGTATTGCCCCTCCCCTCACCCCACTTGCAACTCCCCAGCCCCTCCCCTCCCTCTACTTGCTGGACACCGCCGAACCCCCCCTCCTCTCCCCCCACCTGCAACTCGATGTCAAATGTCCCCTCCCCCCACCTACAACTCACCAGCCAAACTCCCCCTCCTCTCCCCCCCTACTAGATGTCGTCAGACGGCCCCTCCCCCCACCTACTAGACGACGTTGAATGACCCCTCACCTCCCCCCACTTGCAACCCTTCGGCCCCTCTCCTCCCCCCGCTTGCTGGAGTACGCCATCGGACCACCTCCTCTCCACCCACTTGCAACCCGTCATAGGATGTCTCCTCCCCTCCCCCCACATGTAACCCTTAATGTGCTGGATGTCGCCAAACCCCCCTCCCCTCACCTGCAACTCGCTGCCCCCTACTTGCTCTCTCTCTCTCTCTCTCTCTCTCTCTCTCTCTCTCTCTCTCTCTCTCTCCTAACCATGGACATTTTCATCATTTGATCACATGGATCAAGTTAATTAGAGTCTGATTAACTTTTGTTGAATAGAACAAATGACGAAGACTTATTCATCTAACGACAAAGATTGTAGGGATTTATATACACGTCTCAAGAACTCACATATTAATAAGCAATTAACTATGATCGTGGAGACTTACATGTAAAAATCTCAAAAAATAACTTCTTTTAAGGTAGGTTGATGACCTCCTAGCTCACCCCTTGTCTAATTGTCTCTGTCCCAGTATAGGGACACGTGAATACACGAGATAAGCTGCAATAAATATGACCTTCGCATTAAGTGATATCTTATCTGGGAAAGGATTGTCTGACTACTTTCAACAATTGCATTGGTTGAAGTGGACTCTGTCCATTGATGACGCTCTGAGCTATGATCTACCTGGGGACGCATTTCTCACAGTATGGTATATTCAAGAGCGTCTTTCTTACACGCCCTCTCGCGTGTAAAAGTTCTTGAAAATGTAAGGGATTTTTTTTTTGAAATGAAGAAAATTTTAGATTCACTGTTAAGATCTGATTCAAGATGGGCATTGTATTTTCTCCCCCACTGAGAACATGTAGTTCCACTTGTATGTTCGTGAGGTACGTTTCACATCCTCATTTCCATTTATTTACAATTCGGATTTATTGTAGATGTCCTCGTATCACGACTCAAAGCAGGGGCTCATCGGGTCCAGAGCCCTGTCTCAGCACCCGACCAGAATGCGAACACCCAGATCCAATAAAAGGCCGGTAAGAATTCTTTAGTATGGCAGAGAAGTGGGTCATGTTTTCTACAGATCGAATCGAATTGTTGGGTACATGTAGATATATTAACTCTTTTACTTCAGCATAAGAGACCAGATTACACTGTTTGAAGGATTGTTGGTGAACGGCGGATTAGTGAGTATACCCAAGTCCGAAACGACACTGGAATGGGTCGGGTTGGTTACAAGGTTCTGTACCATTTTGACATCCTTAACAAAAAGAAATCGAAGGAAGGTGAACATGTAACAATGACATTACACTGCAACTTTACTCTACATTAGTTTATATTTGGTCTCAGATATTCCATTAGGAGCATAGACTCTGAACTTTCATCAAATGTGACGGATCTTTGTAGACTTCGCTTCCTTGGAGCTTGGGTTCGAAAACTGGATTGTTGGAAGGTCTCAAGCGGGGAGAAAGGGAAAGAGTACGTGTTAGTCTTTTTTCTTTTTTTCTTTTTTTTTTTGGGGGGGGGGGGGTTAATCTAAACTTTAGTACAATTGGTCTAGGACTCACTTTGGACAGTGAGACCCTAATTTTAAGATTTAGAAGAAGTTTTTTATCCTTTTACAACTAACATGTTACAGTTACGAATCAAAAATTACGTACCAGATAATTTTCACTCTACTCGTATCCGGATTCTAACACACAACCCCCCGCATAGCCACACGACTATTCCCACGTATTTGCATTGTCGTGTTACAGAAACACAAGCAAACATCCTATAAAGATAAGCATGTGCTGCACAAAATTGTTCTGCCCCTTCTCAGAAAGGTTAATGTAGTGGTCGAGAAATGATTATCTAAATTACGATCCACACTTCTAAAGATTTATTTGATAAAGAGAACGAGCGTCGTCGGAGGAGAATCTGCAGCCACCAATGAAGGGTCATAAGGAGTCTTGAGAGTTACCCTGGGAGATAAACTTTTGACTGTCAAATCAGACAACGATGAAGAAAGGAGACGAGTACTCGGGAGAGGAGGAGGGAGACCAAAGTGAGGGAGTGAGAGCTCGAGGGGGTTAGGTTGTGGGTCCCCATGGCTGACGAGACCGTGCCGTCATGACAGTGACGCCACCGCCCCAACGGTTCAACGGATGGTGGCCAGGCACATTTAAGGCCTCATACCCTGACCCCGACGCTTCGGGTGTGACAATCGAGCACTGCCCACTCTCTCCTCACTGACAATGAGGTTCCGGAAGTCCTCCCGAGAACCTAGCGCCGAGCACCCTTGCTACTCAAGAGTGAGGGGTTAGTGCGAGGGGCATATCTCGTCGGCTCATTAGGACCCGTTCGTTCGGCTCACCATGGAGGCCCAGCTAGCCCTTCGAGCCCGTCGCCCCGTGTACCAGCCCAACGCACTCCCTGCTCTTGCGCAGGTCCAGTGCAGACGCCGTACCTGCGTGTGCCTTCCCCGTCAGCTGCCACGATGCGCTCTCCTGGGAGCGCATTAATGACGGGAGGCATCCTACTTCGGTGACGCCGCCCACGCCATCCTCCTTGACAGGGCAGTCTCATACCCCCTCCGGCGAACCCTGTCACATTAATAGTGGAGTTACCCCTTCGGTGGAGAGATGACAAGTCAACGTTCATACCTCCCTACCTCGTCAGGCACGCGAGCTGGGTGGCTCATGTCGCCTCCAGCTACAGCAATCCAACGATCAACCCCACGGTGACGGTAAAAATATAACCTTAGCCCAACGGTCAGGATGGACATGCAACCTAACCCCCTCGAGCTCTCACTCCCTCACTTTGGTCTCCCTCCTCCTCTCTCAAGTGCTCGCCTTCTTCCTTCATTATTACTTGATTTGACCGTCAGAGGGTTGTCTCTTAAGATAACTCCCAGGATTCCTTCTTCCTCCGACGATGCTCGTCCTCTCCATCAAACAAATCTTTAGAAGTGTAAATCATGATTTGGACAAGCATTTCTTGACGGCTCGACCGCTACAGTTAATATCTCATGTCATCCTCTAGTTTTATCTAGTGATATGGTGAATTTCATGTACGTTCACTTCTCCTGTGACAATAAACTTCTTTGAAATATGTCACACTCTGTCCTCGAAAGGCTCCAAGGTGATGCCATCTCCATATCAAACAGTTTTTGCTATCGAGACAAACACATCAAGCAATGCTTTGGAATAATGCTGTTGGTGTGGAAGTATATAAGATGAAATGGAACCATAAATATATATAACCCTAGGGAAAGAAGCTCCACAAACTAATCGGCTGCGGATCCCACCGCCATCGGCTCGCCCTTTCGTGGTGGTACCTATTACCTAACCTCGGCGTTGGTTACAGGTTGCCCACAAGGTTGGGCGTGTATTGGCCCAAGCTCCACTGCGTGCGTTCTCTCATACAAAAAGGAGCAGGTGGACGGAAAAGGAGTAACTCGGAAGCAACACTAACCTTTGGGAAGAGTCTTCCGGATTTGATCATCAGGTTACGTCTTGATAGCATGTAAGAGAGTGGTCCCTATGTCTAATGAAATGATATGAATCTCTGAATGTATTCTATAAATATTTTGGCGGTAGTAACTAAGAACAAATGTGACCTCCGTTAAGTCTCACGTTGGTTTTGTGTTAATACCTATTTATCTTTCCTCAAAATCTAGATATTAAGGTAGGAGATTCTTTTTTATATAGTTTGGTCTAATTTTTTTATAAAATCTAATGTGAGACTAAAGTTAATAACAATTCTAAGTGGTTGAGGACTTCACACTCCCTCTGAATGTTCAGACCACCCGTGCATAACATTATATAAAGAGGAATTATGAATTAAGAAGAGATGGAACCTTTGCACTCTATGTTTAATTGATTTTAAATTAGATATGCTCCAACATGGTGTTAAGATCAGTTCGTAGACTATTCTTATTTAGATCCTGTCTATTATGTCTTCACTGACAAATTATATGTGGTTTTGGTCTGCATGCCAAAAAATTCCACATTGATTGTGTATAGAATTTTTTTAAAGTTGTACGAGAAATGGACTTTTCCACTCAATGTTCGTTAAGGAGGGTAAAATCCGTCGGATCTATCGTGGTCCATCAGCATCGGGTCCGCTTCAGCCCAGTCTGATTGAGATCGGAGCAGGCCACCCGATAGCTTACGTCCCAAAATCCAACGGCCCAATAAGGGCATATAAAGGATTCACCAGTCCACAAGAGGCGTGGATGCGAGCATCTCAGGCCCCAGATGACTCTCCAGTGACTGAACGTTGCTCTCACCGTTATGGGCCTCTTCTCCAGTAGGGACGAGGTCACACCCAGTACGCCAAGATCCTCGCCCCGAGGACGCACTTCTCGATTAAGCAGGAATGCAACGGGAAACTCCACTCACGATTACGGAGACGTTATCCCACGACTTATGTCTTTCTCCGTTAGGAAACGGATCTCCATCGCCAAGGCAACCTATATAAATAGGCCTCTGGTCAGACGACACGAAGATTGGGACACACAAGAAGATAGAGACACAAAAGAGGGATACTCAAACACACGTAGAGAAAAAAGAGAGAGACAGGAAGACGAAAGCAAAAGCTTATTGAGGGAAGCTAGCTCCATCGTTCCATCACGTCCCAATGACTCTCCGAGCATAACTTGTATCCAGCGAGCACTCGCTAATTGTGACAAGCACCTTTAGGAACTTGGCTCCTACTCCTAGGCTTCTTCACTCTACCCCCACTTTCTCTCTCCCTCTCCGCCTCCGTTGTTCTACACCTCAGCGTGATCCTGACTTAAGCATCGGAGGGTTGTCCTATGAGATAGCATTCAGGACTCCTTCTGACGTCGTCTATCTGGTGCTTGCAAGCTTCCACTAGTGATTAGACATACTTCCCCAACTAAATAAATCTTAAAAGTGTGGTACGGGGTATGGGGACCATTTTCTCACCTCTACACTCATTAATTCTGAGTTGCATGTTGCTTATTCTCGCTAGTGTACGAATCGAATAAATAATAAAATGACGAGAAAAGTATAGTTCCCACAAGATTGCCCGATCTATCAAGTACCAAAAATTGATTGCTCCCAAATTTATTTAAGAAACTCGAACTTTAACAAGAAAGAAATTAAATCAACTAAGAAGATGACTTAACGAACTCAATTAATTAAACACTAGGGCGTCTGATGTCTCCATAGCTAATCAAATTTAATCCAATTATTCATGTCCTCGGAATTAATAATTTATGCAGCAAGTGAAACTATGAAATCAAAATTTATTTGACGTTCTTTCTCAAGCAACATCTAATATACCTTCACACATTAACTCACTATATCACTATGTGAATTAACATGCATGAAGTCTCGATAAGATCGTTGATTTATATACATCTCTCTCTCTCTCTCTCTCTCTCTCTCTCTCTCTCTCTCTCTCTCTCTATATATATATATATATATATATATATATATATATATATATATATATATATATATATATATATATATATATATATATATATATATCATGAATCATGGAAGTACATCTCTGTCACCTCTGAAATTCACGGCATTCATTACAACAATCACAAACAATACATCACCTCTCAGTCTCGATATTGTCTCGAATCAATTGAACATTGGCCTACTATTTAAGAGTATTAAGCACCATAATGAACACACCACAAAGAATATTAATCCCCAACCGAGAACATGAATTAAGCAAATTAAATATTCATAGGTAGGTTTGATCGTGGCCCTAGTAAAAAATAATAATTCATCCTTAAATCAATAAAACATGAATCCAAGCAAGGGTTCATCAAACTTAGGCTAAATTCGAGGAGAGGAATAGAGAATCTCGCTGCCACCGTGCTCTAGGATGGAAGGCGTGGTGCCCGGAAAACGCAGCATGCTGGGGTGCTGCGTCCGTCTGCTAGCCATGTTGACCTCCCGTCAAGTGAACAGTGTGAACAGTAACTCGCGCCGTGCTCCCCCTCTGATCCACCCGCCATGCTCCCAAGACAAAGGGCGTGTGTAATGTCCCAGATTTTTTGGATATTTTTCGGATTATTTTAGTGGGTCTCGGAGTGTATTTTGTGTTTTACACGTATTTTTTCCCGATGTGCATTCGGAACTCTGTGCAGGGCGAACCGTGGCGTTCTTCGACTCCGGGACAGTACCACTGCGTTGTGTTCCTTCTGAGGATCGCGGAGATAATTTTTCGTAATTTTCTGAAATTCTGAAATTTTTAAGTTTTTCTATATATATTAACCCTTTTCTCTCTCCCCCTCTCGTTCTCTCTTTCTCACTCTCTCTCATCTCTTTCTCTCCCCCTCTCCCCGGGCGGCCGACGGTGGCGGAGGAGGGCGAGGCGGCGATGGCGGGAGATGAGGAACAGGAAACGGGTCGAGGATCGAGGGCCGGTGGCGCGTGGAAGCTCGGCCGCAGGTTCGTAGAGCGGCGAGGGTTTCAAGGCGTTTTCTTCGTGGATCGGCGTCCACGGCGCGTCGTTTCTTCGGTGGAGGTAGGGAGATGGACCCCCAGCTCGTGCTCTTCCTTTCCGACGAGTTTCGTAGGCCGTGGTGAGCCGAACGGACTAATCGGGGCGATTTGGGGAAAAAATCCATGTTTTGGGGTTGTGAGCCGATCTACCGTTTCATTACGTTTTTGGCCGATCCGAGGCCATAGATGCATGCTAGGGGTTATTTGGGGGCTTCCCCCTTGTTTTCCCCCTCTCCCGTGGAGGTATGGGGGCGTGGGGACGTTTTTCGGGTCATTTCCCGCCGTTTCGCGCTCGGACGGGTGTGACAGTCCTTCCAGTGACCGTCACAGCCTGTGACGCCCCAGGGTGGGTGCGTCACAGGGCCCGTTAACCTTTTGGGGGTTTGTGGGTGTGACGGTCCCTCTATAGACCGCCACGGCGCTATGGCGTGCCTGGGTTGGACCGTCAGGGATGATCTGACTGTTGACTTTCGTTCGTTGATTTTGACCGTTCGGGGTCAAGGCCTGTAACGCACCAAGGCTGGCGCGTCACAGCCTTGTAACGCCCCTGTGTGGGTGCATCAGAGCGGACGCGTACCCACCTTGTAATGCACCAGAGTTGGTCCGTTACAGCCTGTGACTCACCGAGCGGGATGCGTCACAGTTGGTTTCATCTTGTCTTGTGATGCATCAGGGCTGGCGCGTTACAGGCTGTAACGCACCAGGGCAGGCGCGTCAGAGACCGTGACGCACTGGGTTAGGCGCGTCACACCCAACATTGCACCGAGCGTCTGACGGCCCTTTGTTGATATGTCAGAATGGTTGTGACGATCGAGGCTTGGACCGTTACAGACTGTGACGGCCCAAGGTTAGACCGTCATGCTCTATGTGGTGCCGAGATGAGTTTTCATGTTCTCCGCGATCGTTTCGCGTTGTGTCGGTCCCTAGTCGACCCGGTCGTGACCCAGTGGTCGACTTGCGGTCTTGTGAGTGCCCCAGACACCCGTGGGATTCTATGTCCGTGTTTTGAGGGTGTCCGGAGGACCGTGCTACCTCGTTTAGCGTGCCCGTGGGTTTGAGAGTCTGGGTGACTTCTCGCGTGTCGGGCTTTCGTGTTACGCTAGACCGAGTCACCGTGTGTCGGTGGGGGTGCGGTGGGGTCTCCCCCGCATGCCATGAGTTTTCCTAGAAGATGATTCCTGAGTGGGCCATGTGTTTGGCCTTGGACTGTGAGTCCAGTTATCGGCGTGGCAGCTTGTGCGTTGCCCTGGGAATCATGCTTCTGTGCTTTCCGCGTAGGCCACGCGTATGACCTTGGACTGCGAGTCCAGTTTCCCAGCCTGGGGCTGAAGGGTTTCCGCCTTTCCCTGAGAGTGGGATTTGGTTTGGCGGCCTGTGAGCTGCCTTGGGAACCGTGTTTCCGCGTTTCTGCGTGACCGGGCGTGCGGCCCGTGGACTGTGAGTCCCGTTTCTTCTCCGACCGTGGTCACCGTGCGACGGTGCCAGTACGTGGGACGGTCCCCGTACTTCGTTGGGTTCGGACGTCGTTTTCTGTTGACTTGAGTGTCTACTCCTTGACCCTCCACTAGTCGTAGCCTGCCTGCACGCGAGTGGACCCACCAGGGAGTGGTGGAGAGGCTACCCTGAGGATGATTTTTAGGCTGATTTCCGTAGGACCCCTTGCCTTTGCCACCAGAGTCCGGTGGGGGGGAAAACTAGCTAGAGGACCCGACCTAGAGCAGATGGTCGGTGTGTGCACACGTGGTTGGGGGCGGTTGGACCCACGTCGACGGGCGTGACCCCAGCTAGTCACTTGTTTGTGGTTACTTGTACGGTGTCTCAGTTACCGCTAGGTCGGAGGGAGACACCTGAGGTGCGGATTAAGAGGTCAGTGGTCGTATTCAGCCTTGGTTCTAGTGGGAGGTACTCCTGTCGAGTCGGGGGTGACGGACTGTCAGTTTCCGTGACTTTGACTTTCGAGTTTTCGGTCGTGTTGACCGTTGAGTTTCGGTTGTTTTGCCGTGGTGCGTGTGTCGATTTTCGCGCCGTGAGACTAGTGCTAGTGGCGTTACCGAGGTTACTTCTTGTTGTGCGGTACCCGTGACCAGGTGGTCAGAGTTGCACCTTGGACAGCGTGTCCAGGTTGGCCGTGTCCTGGGAGGCAGGCCTCTACGGCGTGGTTGCCGTGGGTTTTTACTTCGGTAAGCGGTACTAGTGTAGTTCGGTAGCCCCCGACCGTGAGTCCGGGGTGTGTTTCTGGTACAGTAGGAGTAGCTGTAGTGCCAAGTTTTGACCGGCCACCGGTTCGCTGTTTATGTTGTAGTTGTAGCTCTCCTTTCCGCTACCGCCGTTGTTTCCGGTTGGGGTTCCGCGGGATCCCTGCTGAGTCTCTATTTTGGAGACTCATTCCCTACTTTTCAGGTGTGGCGGTTCTTCTTCCTCGAGGTTCGAGGGCGCGGTGCGGAGGTTCTCAGTTGTCAGCTCGCCGGCCCGAGTGTTCACTCGGCATGTAGTACGTTTTTACTACTTTAGACTGTACTTTCTATTGGACTGGACTCTGTTGTAGCTGTAGTTGTTTATTTATTTCTGTTAATTGTTGAATTGTCCTGCTTTATTTCCTATTTCTTTGTGCGCCTCCACACTCCTTTTAGCCCTTCCGAGCCCCCCCGGCTCGTGGGCGACAGTTCGAGTCTCGGGTTATCGGGTCTCTCCCGGTAATCGGATTCTCGGGTCGTTACAGCTGGTATCAGAGCAGTGGTTGTGGACGTACATAGGAATTCGAGATATTGCAGTGATCAGAGTCCATAATGTCCAGTACAGTCGGCAGCTGGCTTAGGGTTTTGTGTTCGCTTTCCGCCTAGTTTCTCGCTTGAGAGCTTGAGTGCGCTGTGCGGCGCTGTGAAGGTGGTTGCTGTCCGCGGCTTTCGTGCCAGCATGTGGTCAAAGGATCGAGGTTGAGAGCCTTCTCCCTCATCGTTGGTGGCCCTGGTTGTGCTGCATTGGGCAGAGGTTGCTGGCAGGCGTGAGCTCGCGGTGCAGCGTTCGAGAAATGTGCAGCGTGGTCAGGTGGCTGGAGAGGATTGTTCGTGGATAAGTGGCCGTGAGCGTGCTCTGAGGGAGCTGCTGTCGGGTTTGGGCCACTTCAGATCAAGGTTTATCCAGCCCCTGAGGCGCTGAGGTCGTGGTTTGTGGCCTTGGAGCGGGTGTTCTGATCGAGAAGTGTGCTCGGGTGAGCGGAGGATCTTCTTGCTGAGCTGCTGTTTCGACGAGCCTGATGTTCTTGTCCTGCTTTGTGGCGTCAGAAATGACGTGTTCGTCCCGATTATTCTTGCGGATTTTGAGGCAGGATTGGGATGTGGTGTCCTAGTAAGTCTTTGCTCCTGCGCTTCTTTCAGTGGATGAGTTTTGTTCGCCCTGGAGTTGGCTTGAGATGTGAAGGCTCCACGGCGAGCTCGGGACTTGAGGATGAGCGTCGACGGTTGTCGTTATGGCTCGTGTTGCGGCTCCTGACGTGGTGTGTTGCAGTTCGAGGAATTGCAGCGGTGGTGCATCGAGAGATGCTGTGACTGTGGTCCGACATGACACTCATCGAGTGTGTCAGAGGTACTGACCTGACGTGGTGATTGTTTTCTCGGTGCTGGAAGGTGCTGTTTCCAGCGTGCGTAAGGTTCGAGATCAGGTCGGGCGTGGAGTTCTTCTGTTGGTCGGAAGGGCCTTTGGTCTCCCCTTTGGTTGGAGAGATTGTATTTGGCTAGGATTGTCGCCTTGCATTGTGTGCCCGGATTGGTTGGCCTTGTGTGTCATGAAGTCCGTGCGAGACGTGCTCCTTGTCTTGGCCAGGTGGTTGCCTATGAGAAGTTGTGCCCATTCTCTTGTCGTGAAAGGGTGTTGGCGCTTTTTCGAAAGGACGAGTGCTGGTTGGGTGGTGTTCCCGAGAATTTGTGGCTGTGCGCGCGAATCAGAGTGCGCAGCGGAAGCGTGGTGGACTTGTGACCTAATGGTTCAGGATCGTAGCGTTGGTTGCTACGGGCGGATTCCTGAGTTTGCGTTGAGCATTGGAGGATTGGTTCCTCTGTGTGAAACGTGTTGTTGCCGTGCCGTTGCTCGAGGTATTATGGTTCTTGGCACTGGCAGGTTGGAGTGTTGGGGAATGTGCTGGCTAGTGCGCCGCATGAGTACCCTGTTCATGTGATGGAAGCCGTGTCAGGCGTCGGTGTTGGACCTGGATGAGGTTGTTGAGGATGTCGCCTGACGATGGTCGAGGACGTGTTGGTTAGAGTCGGAAGTTTGGTGCCCGACTTGTGTTCCCAGTCGTGTCCTCAGATGAGATCATTTTTGGAGAAGTGATCTCTGGCAGGCTGTGGGTTCCTGTTGATAGCTGCGAGTGACTGGTGAGGCTAGTCTCGTAGCCGACCACGGTGAGATGTATGTTGCTTGGGGACCCGTGAGCATTGTCCAGGTGGTATCCCGTGGCTCTGTGGTAAGGGCGGAATCGGGATTGGCAGGTGTCCACTTGGATTAATTGAGACGAAGACTTTGATGAGACCAGACGAAAAAGTGACACATGTGCGTGGAGGTCCTTGACGGGACGTTGGTGTCGCAATGGTTATCCCTGGTTTGGCGACCAGCATGGGATGGTTCTCCTGTGAGCCTGAGTCGAGTGAGGTGATGACTGAGGACACCAGGATCTTGTCATCTGGTTTCGTCGTGCTCCCCAAGAGGGTCGAGTTGGCGCGATGTTCGAGCTCGGATGCGGAGTCCGAGAGGAGTGTAGCTTGAGATGTGGCATCGGTCTGTGTGTGAGTCAGCGGATGACCTGCTGTGGGGCTGGATCGTGCCCGTTGGGCAGGTGGAGGTTTCCCATTGACGTGTGTCAGGCGACCAGTAGATGATCTTTTCACAGACAGAAGATGCTGTTGGTTGTGCATCGTGAGCGGTGAGAGCCATGTATCGATGAGACATTTGGTGGTCGTTTCTGTGATGTGCTTTCCCCGATTGGATCTGGGCTCTGTCGAAGTTTGTCTTCTGGGCTCTGGCAGAGTTGGCACAGTGATATGTCTGACTTTCGGCTTGCCAGGTGTGAGGTGACCCTTGGCGTTGAGCCGATGAGCTGGTTGCGGTCTGTTGAGATGGCTGCGTGAGCCGATGGAGGCTCTATCTTGGTTGTTCCCTTAAGAAGGGTGTGTGACCTGTCAGCTGGTCGTGAAGCTGTGTGTGTTTTGTCTGCTGACCATTGGATGGATTGGTAGCGGTTACTCATGTCGGGGGCTGTGTCTCCTCGGTGAGCGAGATGGTGGCAGCGGTGCCATGAGTGGCTTTCGTTGTGACTGAGGTGACGCCGGGCTGCGTTGTTGGTGTACCTGATCTGATGGCCGGTGTGTGCGGCAAACGGAGCGAGACGTTGTTTGTGATTGGAAGTCTGGCTGTGTCCCTCAGGTCTAGAGCTTTTCGTGCGAATCGAGGTTTTCTGTGCTGGGGCTTTGACGACGTTGTCAGTTGGTTCAGTGTTTTTCCCCTGTGTTCATGTCTTTGTTCTGAATTTCGAGGAAGAAATTTCTTTAAGGGGGAGGGCTATAATGTCCCAGATTTTTCGGATATTTTTTTGATTATTTTAGTAGGTCTCGGAGTGTATTTTGTGCTTTACACGTATTTTTCCCTGATGTGCCTTCGGAACTCTGTGCAGGGCGAACCATGACGTTTTTCGACTCCGGGACAGTACCACTGCGTTGTGTTCCTTCCGAGGATCGCGGAGGTAATTTTTTCGTAATTTTTTAAACTTTTACAATTTTGGGGTTTTTCTATATATATTAACCCTTTTCTCTCTCCCCCTCTCGTTCTCTCTTTCTCACTCTCTCTCATCTCTTTCTCTCCCCCTCTCCCCGGGCAGCCGACGGTGGCGGAGGAGGGCAAGGCGGCGATGGCGGGAGGCGAGGAACGGGGAACGGGTCGAGTATTGAGGGTCGGTGGCGCGTGGAAGCTCGACCGCGGGTTCGTGGAGCGACAAGGGTTTCACGGTATTTTCTTCGTGGATCGGCGTCCACAGCGCGTCGTTTCTTCGGTGGAGGTAGGGAGATGGACCCCCAACTCGTGCTCTTCCTTTCCCGCGAGTTTCGTAGGTCGTGGTGAGCCGAGCGGGCTAATCGGGGCGATTTGGGGAAAAACTCCATATTTTGGGGTTGTGAGCCGATCTACCGTTTCATTACGTTTTTGGCCGATCCGAGGCCGTAGATGCATGCTAGGGGTTATTTGGGGGCTTCCCCCTTATTTTCCTCCTCTCCCGTGGAGGTATGGGGGCGTGGGACATTTTTCGAGTCGTTTCCCTCCGTTTCGTGCTCGGACGGGTGTGACGGTCCTTCCAGTGACCGTCACAGCCTGTGACGCCCCAGGGTGGGTGCGTCACAGGGCCCGTTAGCCTTTTGGTGGTTTGTGGGTGTGACGGTCCCTCGATAGACTGTCACGGCGCTTTGACGCGCCTGGGTTGGACCGTTAGGGACGATCTGACTGTTGGCTTTCGTTCGTTGGTTTTGACCGTTCGAGGTCAAGGCCTGTGACGCACCAAGGCTGGCGCGTCACAGCCTTGTAACGCCCCTGTGTGGGTGCGTCAGAGCGGACGCGTACCCACCTTGTAACGTACCAGAGTTGGTCCGTTACAGCATGTGACGCACCGAGTGGGATGCGTCACAGTTGGTTTCATCTTGTCTTGTGACGCATCAGGGCTGGCGCGTTACAGGCTATAACGCACCAGGGCTGGCGCGTCAGAGGCTGTGACGCACCGGGTTAGACACGTCACACCCAACTTTGCACCGAGCGCCTGACGGCCCTTTGTTAGTGCGTCAGAATGGTTGTGACGGTCGAGGCTTGGACCGTTATAGACTGTGACGGCCCAAGGTTAGACCGTCAGGCTCTGTGTGGTGCCGAGATGAGTTTTCATGTTCTCCGCGATCGTTTCACGTTGTGTCGGTCCCTAGTCGACCCGGTCGTGACCCAATGGTCGACTTGCGGTCTTGTGAGTGCCCCAGACACCCGTGGGATTCTGTGTCCGTGTTTTGAGGGTGTCGGGAGGACCGTGCTACCTCGTTTAGCGTGCCCATGGGTTTGAGAGTCCGGGTGACTTCTTGCGTGCCGGGCTTTCATGTTACGATAGACCGAGTCACCGTGTGTCGATGGGGGTGCAGTGGAGTCTCCCCCGCATGCCGTGAGTTTTCCTGGAAGATGATTCCCGAGTGAGCCATGTGTTTGGCCTTAGACTGTGAGTCCAGTTATCGGTGTGACAGCTTGTGCGTTGCCCTGGGAATCATGCTTTTGTGCTTTCCGCGTAGGCCACGCGTATGGCCTTGGACTGCGAGTCCAGTTGCCCAGCCTGGGGCTGGAGGGTTCCCGCCTTTCCCTGAGAGTGGGATTTGGTTTGGCGGCATGTGAGCTGCCTTGGGAACCGTGTTTCTGCGTTTCTGCGTGACCGAACGTGCGGCCCGTGGACTGTGAGTTCCGTTTCTTCTCCGACCGTGGTCACATGGGACGGTGCCGGTACGTGGGACGGTCCCTGTACTTCGTCGGGTTCGAACGTCATTGTCCGTTGACTTGAGAGTCTACTCCTTGACCCTCCACTAGTCGTAGCCTGCCTGCACGCGAGTGGACCCACCAGGGAGTGGTGGAGAGGCTACTCTGAAGACGGTTTTTAGCTGATTTCCGTAGAGCCCCTTGCCTTTGCCACCAGAGTCCGGTGGGGGGGGTGGGGAACCAGCTAGAGGACCCGACCTAGAGCAGATGGTCGGTGTGTGCACACGTGGTTGGGGGCGGTTGGACCCACGTCGACGGGCGTGACCCCAGCTAGTCACTTGTTTGTGGTTACTTGTACGGTGTCTCAGTTCCCGCTGGGCCGGAGGGAGACACCTGAGGTGCGGATTAAGACGTCAGTGGACGCATTCGGCCTTGCTTCTAGTGGGACGTACTCCTGTCGAGTCGGGGGTGACGGACTATCAGTTTCCGCGACTTTGACTTTCGGGTTTTCGATCGTGTTGACCGTTGAGTTTCGGTTGTTTCACCGTGGTGCGTGTGTCGGTTTTCGCACCGTGAGACTAGTGCTAATGGCCTTACCGAGATTGCGTCTTGTTGTGCGGTACCCGTGACCAGGTGGTCAGAGTTGCACCTTGGACAGCGTGTCCAGGTTGGCCGTGTCCTGGGAGGCAGGCCTCTACGGCGTAGTTGCCGCGAGTTTTTATTTCGATAAGCGGTACTAGTGTAATTCGGTAGCCCCGACCGTGAGTCCGGGGTGTGTTTCTGGTACAGTAGGAGTAGCTGTAGTGCCGAGTTTTGACCGGCCACCGATCCGCTGTTCTTGCTGTAGTTGTAGCTCTCCTTTCCGCTACCGCCGTTGTTTCCGGTTGGGGTTCCGTGGGATCCCTACTGAGTCTTTATTTTGGAGACTCATTCCATACTTTTCAGATGTGGCGGTTCTTCTTCCTCGAGGTTCGAGGGCGCAGTGCGGAGGTTCTCAGTTGCCAGCTCGCCGGGCCGAGTGTTCACTCGGCATGTAATACGTTTTTACTACTTTAGACTGTACTTTCTGTTGGACTGGACTCTGTTGTAGTTGTAGTTGTTTATTTATTTCTGTTAATTGTTAAATTATCCTGCTTTATTTTCTATTTCTTTGTGCGCCTCCACACTCCAGCCCTTCCGAGCCCTCCCGGCTCGTGGGCGGCGGTTCGAGTCTCGAGTTATCGGGTCTCTCCCGATAATCAAATCCTCGGGTCGTTACAGCGTGGGCCCATGAACATCTCCCTCTCGATGCTTCCTCCGCCGTTGTGATGTGTCGACCCTTCGCATGAACAGCCGGAGTGTCCCCAACCGCCGCACTGCTCCTCTTTTTCTCCCCCCACGTCCACAATCGCCGCACTCCCCGTGTCAAAACAAAAAAAAAAACTCTTCTTCTCAACTGACAGCCCTTTTCTCTGTTAGAGTGTGGAGCCCGAACTCGCTATCGTGCACCCTCGCACGCGGATCGACTTGCGCGGTCAGGTCACCCTAATCTTCTTGTATAAAAGATGCGAACTCTCTCTTTATATTGTATCTGGGTGTGTTTTATTCTAGTGAAACCCTACTGCGACCGTGGATCTAGGAAGGCGCATCGCCTCCGAATCACGTAAATCTTCGTGTTCTTATGACTTGATCTCTTCTTCCCCCTTTCTTCTTCCTCCTCTGTTGTTTGTCCATCTCTACAGGTACTCCGATCTCTAACATTCTCCACCTCTCCTGATCCTCAACGTGATCTCTTTTTCTTTAACATGGAGCCCTCTACATCTCGCTTTATTACAATTCTTGCCATTGAATATTAATGCCTCCAAATAAAAATAGCTCGTCCCTGGAGAAAAGAAGCTTCAGATTTTTGTGAAGTTATGAGAGAATTTCAAAGCTCCGAATTTTCTATTCTCTTCAACATTATTTGATAACAACACATAGACGACCCATCTACACATCAATGTGAGACTATTTAAATCGTAAGAAATGAGGTATAAATACATTCATGTATGCTCATTTTTTACATAGAACACTAGCTTAAAGCATGTAAGATAATGCCATATCACACACCCAAATCTGCATTTTGCTAGTCCCGAGCAAAAATCAAGCAAAAATGAGTCCAATACTGAGTTTAGGTGATCGAGCCTTGAAGTATGTGCAATAAGATTCTATCAGTTTAAACTTCATAATTATGATTCTGAGTTTGCAATCTCGGATCTAAAACTACAAAGTCGGACCTTCCTGTTTTGATATTTTGGATCTGAAACTATAAATTCGGATCAGGTCGGGACTGTCTATTCCACTACCATAGCCTATAGTCCCATCCACTTCATCACCCTCTCCTGTGCACAATTAACTTCCATGTCGGGTAGAGCCTCTTGACATCCCCCAGAGAAAATAAAAAAAAATAAAATAAGCTAATATATGTCTGCTTACTATACACATGATTCTTGATTAAAAAGTGCTCTTCGTACAAAAGTAGCAGATAGTGAGAACCTAATTTAAAGCAACCTCTGATAAAAATGACAAAGGTGTTTGGAATTATGATGAGGGAAACCTAAATATACATGCACAGAAAGGTGACCACTTTAGTTATGATCACTTTAGAAAGGATATCAAAACTGAATGTTAATATTGAGCTGAAGATCCTAGAATACAACATATAGTTATACCTGCAAACAAACAAAAATATTCTAGGACAATGAAAGAATGAGCTCCCCATCCCCTAGTGGCAACATCTTGAGCAACAACCAAACTCCATCTTCATCAGACAATGGAACCCCAACCAACTTAAGGTATTGCAATGCAACATTATAGTTCTTGACATTCTTTTCCTGAGTGTCCGAGAAGATCATCAATTTCTACATATACAAATAGGAAATTTGATCAAAGATTACTGGAAGTAATGATGTATAATATTGACATAAGATAATCAGTTGAATGAGCATACTGGAAGAACTGATGAATCAATTAAGACTTTGATCATACCAATTGGGCAACAGTCTGCCAATTTTTTTCCCTATCTAAAAGATTTAGATTGTGGGAAAAATCTGGTGTTGAGATGGGAGATGAGTAGTCAACAAATAGAGTGATTACTACTAAATCTCAGTTACTGCAAAAGCTATTAACTGGATTCTTCAACTTTAATCCAATATGTGCCCTCAAATGTAACTTGAACCTAGCAATTGTCCTTAAAAAGCTCTGCATAGAGAATCAATGTTACAACCCAACTGAAGAAATAAAAAATGGCAAAAATCCACACAGTTGTTTACATGAATTTTATTAAGAATCAAAGAACTCTAACTTAATGTGGCATTAGCAACAAAAATATAAAGGACACATTTTCGATATCCCTGTTGCCACCATTCTGTATATAAATTCTAAACGGGACCAAGGATTCCTGAAAGGACTTAAAACCCGTCATTTGTGCGATGGGTGACAAAAGATATCATCTTGAAAGCAAAATGAACATGGGGTGGAAATGTTTGCACGGGAAAAAAATAAAGCAAAAGCGGGAGCGAGTGTCGGACTTGCTTGAAATTGATGTCATGTTAGCAAAGCTGATCTACCGATCAGTAACCATAGTGTCATATAAATGGGCATCCCGGTTTCATTTAGCCGTGAGAGAGAGGGGAGACGCCGGAGTAGGCATGAGAGAGAGATCAGAGAGTAGAGAGAAGGCGCTTCCCCCTCTGACATTGACACCCTCACCCAGCAGATGGGGCCCGAGTGCAAAAAGAGAGAGAAAGAGAGAGCCAAAGATCATCGTCACCGTGGCGGATGGCCGTCGTCGAGATCGCCATCACAATAGGTGGCTGTCGCCGAGATCGCTGTGGAGGAACGTCGCCGATGGGAGAACCAGAGAAACCCTAGGGACGAGGAGGGAGGGGTTCCAGAAGAGAAGGGGATCGCGATCGGGGCAGAAGGTTGCCCCGAAATGGGGCTTTGATATGGTGCCCTGAAATCCGATCCAAAAACAATTGTTTTCGGATCAGACCTTGCTTACTCCAGATCCGTGAAAATTAGTGATTTCGAGTCATTGATCCGATCCGAAAAGAAATTCGGATTCAGATCAGGTTTTCGGATCCTGCTGATCCGTTGACACTGCTAGTGGAAGCGTTCTTCTATCTTGCTTGATGTATATTCAGGATAAAATTTGAGTCCATATTATGATTCTTTGTGGCAGCTATCTGAATCAAGTGCCCACCTCTTACTCAGGTACTCAATTATTCTTAATAATCATTGAAACAGCTTAACTCCAATCGTGAAGTGTGTGGTGTAGATGACACGAGCTAGAGTGTCGGCTTCTCACAGCAATGCGAATCCCATGAATACAGAGGACTATCTGATCAACCTTATAATCTAAGTCCAAACTATGCTAACCTGTCCAGATCACAAGTGATATTGGATATCACGTTGGTTTCCAGTCTGCTTGTGTTCAAATACAACGATGGCTTTCACCCTATTGATTTTCGGTTGCAATCAATTGTGATGTGATTTTTTTCCTTTGTTTTCCCTTTTTTTTTTCAAACAACTTTCTTATTGACTGATTCTCATCATTTTGTCTTTTTTTTTACAACCACAATCTCGTTTCAACCTCAGTCAGGTAACCCTTTCTCGTCGTAGCTGGTCAAATCTATTGGTTCCGGCAGTACTTTTATGATTCATCTTCACTTCCTCATAACACAATAGACAAGGCAGTCATGGTTCAATAGGACAGGTCTCACTTAAAGCCCAAAGAAAACACTAAGCCAACAAGGTTGCAGTTCACCTAGCTCTGGCACATGCCACCGTGCAAAATATATGATTGGAGGAATATGTTTTCTTGATTAACTGAGCATAACCAAGTACATTATTCTTGACTTTTATGAGAGGATTCAACTTGCAATCAACATAGCCCGGGAAACTCGGCACGCTGGGGTGCTGCGTCCGCCTGCTAGCCATGTCGACCTCCCTTCAGGTGAACAGTGTGAACAGCAGCTCGCGCTGCACTCCCCCTCGGATACAAGTTACATTCTTACAGATGATGATGGCGACGCAGAGATGGAGACCCAACATATATGAGAGGGGGGGTCTACCGCGGGATCAGCTTCCCAACCAAACCAGCGACACATCCTACCAAGTATGACCTTTAGTGTCTGCTCCACTCTTGGAGGCTGAGTTAGATGGATAAAGTCTTTGTCGAGGCTGCCGTCAGGCTTTCTAATTAAGTGGCTCTAGTCTATGAATTATATATCTTTGATTAACATGAAAAACATTATGTAAGAATGGGTAGTTGGTTCACCAACAATAACCATTATGTACGATGCCCAAAATCCTGCATATATATATATATATGCTTCTGTGGTTGCATCATTGAAGCAGCCGAACCGTTTCACACGCACCCTCTTCTTCCTCTTTTTTCTTTTTTCTCCTTGTCTTGCTCGACCTGGAGGCCCCGTCTTGACCAAAACATGGAGAAGCAGCACCACTATCAGACGATCGACGTCATCTTTATAGAATTTTCCTTAGCTTTCTGGTAGCTGGGCAGGACAGGCGTTGCACACTTGATCATCCAACCATTTCCTGCTGTAACGCGTTTTTGAGTGCACAGTTGACACGGGAAGCCATTAAGTTTGAGATGGCAGTAGAAACAACTAAAACATTACTTACCAAGGTGGGGCAGCCACCACGGCATCAACCCAGCATGTCATACTATACCGAGGATGCCGGCCAGTATCCCATGCATTACCTTGAATGCTAAGTTACTTCTCCTGTTCTCTGTCTCACCATCACAGACAGAGAGAAGATTCTTGGGTCAGGGCTCCAGAGCAAAAGCAAATCAGAACAGAAGGGAAGGCATGCAAGAGAGTGGTATTGGAAGATGATGATATTGTAAAAGGAATAAGAGGCTTTAGAAACGTTCTACATATTCTGCGCGCATTAACTACCAATGGAAAGAAACCTTTCGTAGAGGATAACATATGCATGACAACACGAGAGAGAGAAAAAAATATTAAGTTCTTTTGACACACGGGGTTTCAAGATCGGAAAGGAAATGAGGAGGAATATGGTAAAGTTGAGTGACGGAAAAGGGATGCTTGAGACATGAAGGAGCGAGGAAAGTTGGGTAAGTTGCTTGGGGGAGAGAATGTGATCGAATGGTGGACAATATGTTTGCTGCAGAGCTTCGTGAGTCCAGCGGCAGTGGCTGGGGAAAGCACATGTTGTGTCGATGAGCCTGTAGATTTGTGGCGTACATGTTTTCTAGACCAAATATTTACATCAAGAGTTAGATTTACTGCACACTCCGGGGCCGCTTTGATCGGCGAAAATGGGCGAGTCGAGTAGGGTAAGCAGGGTTATCAGCTTTGATTGAGCGGATTGGGTATTCGGGGTTTTCGACCATATTCGGGCTTAACCGAGGGTTATCTTGTTCGAGGGAAAATTTAGGATACGACGGCGAGTCCTAAGGAGGGGTATCTCTTCACACCCACAATCTAACCCTATCGCCCCCGTGTCTACACATTCGTCCCTTTTTAACACCTATATATCTCACCCCGACAGACTACAGAACGGATGATCGTCCTCGCTCTTCCCCCTCGTCCCTCCCACATTGTGATGGGCTCGAGTCTTTGTTCTTTTGATATGACATTATTATTTTTTTAAAAAAATATAGCTTATAATTAACTCTCTTGGTAACCAATTAGAGGGGATTTCTCCTCTCTAACTTTTAAATTTCGATTAAAAACTTACATGAAGATTAAATCTAGTTCGTCAGAAAAAACATGTAAAAAGAAGCTCCGAAGTACTGTTATTAAACTCACATGTTGAGATCTGACAGATAGGATAGGAGACATCCCCGCCAATCTGTCATCCAAATCACTCCGGTTAAAATTAGTAACAGCCACCAGCAAAATATCGTGCATGATCGCCATCCCCATCTACCAAAACAATCCCCCATGGGTCAGTCAGGCGTACTCTTTCCCAGCCGGGGGACGACAATGTAACATGTTACAGGTGAACGATAACGATGGGGAGATGGAGACGTCGTAGCAATAATGAGAAGGTGTCCACGCCGGCCTCAGCCTCCCCACTAAATATACAAAAAATCCAAGAAGTGTTGGTCTTCGACTCATTGCAGCAGTTGAGCCATCTGATCAACACACTTGTCTGTTTTAGTTTTTTAATATTTTTTTACCCGATCTGGAGGGCCTCTCCTTGACCAAAGAGGGGAATTACAACCGCCACCAGATCAAGGTTCGCCATACATATATGTCAACGATTTGTATCGGTTCGGTCCACTTCGATACGGTACAATACTAACTAACTTGTATCGACATGGGCGTGACTCAAAGATACTCAGTCCGTCTCGTATCGAGTCGATCGTCTTGATCCAACTTAAATAAGATACGACATGGCTGACTTAAACGCAAGTCGCGCTGATGTGGGAAATCACTCTTGTAAAATTTTCTTTGTATATGTGTGGTAGCCATGCAGGACATCAGCAGCACCAGCAGATTCCACAACCCTTTCTTGCAGCAACGCGTTTTTTCCAGTTTAGTGAACTTTGGAATGTTATTAAATAATGACATAGCAGAAGTACCAACCAAGCAGCACCCTCCTTCCATGTGGCAGACAAACTAGGAAATCAGTGGCCTTCATTAATTAAGCATGATTTTTACTCCCTACATTATGCGTTTTACTATATAAATTTTGTTTCTTCTTCAACTGTTTTTTTTTTCTGAAGCATGAGATAATGCTGGCTACATGTGTATATATATATACCCATGCATGAATGGATTGATGAAACTAATTAATTCTCCTCTCCTTGTTACATTTGACATGGTTTTTTCTAGGTGTAGATTAATGTAATCATAAAGAAGATCCGTCGTGGCAGTCAATTTTTCTTCTTACTTTGGCTTTCGAAGGAATTTAGTTAGTGCGTTCTAGGCAATCCAGAATTCGAATGACTCCAAAGTGGATGATGATTGAAGAGTAAAAATCAAACAGGAATGACTAAAATTTGCACTGGGACAGAGAAAGAAACAGTTTCCAATATTCATGGGTTCTTAGCATAAGAGGCCCTGCAGCTTCCTGGGAATTGAGCCATTACTTTTTCTCCGTTGATAAATAAAACAAGAAACAAAGAAAGACGCATTGCTTACCAGCGTGAGCAATGGAGCAGCGACCATAGCAATATAGCATCAACCCTCCACGTCGTATTGAGGATGCATACAGTACCTTCCATGTATAACTTATTAGAACACGAAGTTATATAGTTCATCTTGTTTTGTTGGAAGTACTGTTCTATTAACCTTGCATGTAATCTTTTAAAACCTAGTTCTTTATGGGGCTTCAATCATCACCTAGATATACGTAAAGAGTTTTTATCAACTATAAAAGTCACTCCTAAAATATAATTATATCATTCATATGTTCTAATATAGATGTTTATGTTGGAACAACGACGACTCTGACGAACAGAGTAATGCCCTAGTGTTTGATCTACACGACAAGAAGAAAGAAGAGGGAAAAAGGAAACAATCACACTATGCAACAACACACAAGATTTTCCATGGTTCGAAAGTTGCCCTCCGTCTACAGACGGTGATGATCATGAACATCAATATATGTAGAGAAAGTTACAAAGTCACACCCCAACCTTAGAGGAACAAAACTCTTTTACAAAACTCTCTCAAAACACTCTTCAAGAACTCACATCCAAAACCACACTTGGATGCTCTCCCACCGTATGTAAAAAAAAAACATACATAGAAGAGACAAAGGAGAGGGGGCTTTCTATTTATAGGGCTCGAGTGCCTCCCAAAGACACCGCCTTGGAGTCCATCCACGCATCCCACATTCATGTCGTACATGGAGTGGAGTCCACACGTGGAGAGTCTGACGTCCGTGTTCATCACGGTCTTCGTGTGTAGTGGGATTTTTTCCCATGTCGTACGTGGAGTCCGCTTGCACGTCAAGAATGGGAGTCCATTTTGGACTCTTCCTCATGGCTACAGTTGGGAAGCTGAACCTCACCTGACAAATTCTCTTCTTGGCACCTTCGCATGACGTATCTAGCACCAAGCTCCACCATGATCACTATCATCGTCATCACCCCCACCACAGCACTCCTCACATGCTCTACAAGCCGATCACATCTAGGTAATGCCTGAACTTCTATGAAGGAATAGACTTTATCAGCATGTCCGTCGGGTTCTCTACAATAGAAATCTTTTGATCAGTCATTGTACCCTACAACATGACATCATAAACAAGTGATACCCGGCATCGATATGTTTAGTTCTTTCATGATATATTTGATTTCTCGTCAGATGTATGTCACTCTAGCTATCACAACGTACCGAAGTCGTTTCTTGCACATGTCCCAAATCGCTAACCAAATCTTAGTCACAATGCTTCTTTCACTCCTTCTTCCACTGCCATGTACTCAGCTTATGTCATCGACAAAGTCACAATAGAGTACAAAACAGCCTCCCAACTTATAGCTCAGCCCGAGAATGTGAAAATATAACATGTTAGGGAACTCCTCTTATCTAGGTCACCATCTATTGAAAAATGTCTTTTCCATACACTTCATTATTTTGATTTATGATAAAAAATTAAATAATAATCACAATATTTGACGTTATAGGTTTAACCTAAATATATGTCTCGTACAATATTAATATCTATGATAATAACTAAATTGACTAGATATAAATATTTCAATACAAAGGTAAGAAATATTAGGTAAAGCATAATCTTGAACTCCACATCTAAAAGACAAATAGAAACATGTAAGGTAGAACAATTACCTTTGGAGGAGTACACAACATCAAGCTATATTAATTTCTATTTTCTTACATTTTCTTTTGATTGAGGGGGAGAACCGTGAACAAGGAGAACAGTGAAAGACTTAGGTAGAAAAGAAAAATCTGTAAGAAACCTTGATTAAGGGGGGGAATGACAAACAAGGAAAAAGGCTTAAGGGAGATAATGCAGAAAAGAAAAATATGTAAGAAACCTTGATTAAGGGGAGAATGATGAACAACATAAAGGGGGATGACTATTTGAAAAATCACACCAAGAAGGGGGAAGACGAGCAAAAATGGGAAAATGATGAAGAGAAAATAGGATAAATCTATAAGAGAGAAAATAATTTAAGGAATTCAAAATGTCATTAATATATCATGAAATCCCTACAGACTTGCCAACTCAAGAAGAGTTGGATAACCTTCTTGACGCCTCATGAACAAATCAGTCAGGAATTTCAATTTATTTTGTCATAACAAAAAAGGGGGAGATTGTTGAAAATACCTTTTCCATACAGTTCATTATTTTAGTTTATGACAAAATAAATAAATAATTATCTCAGTATTTGATGGTTTAACCTAAATATATGTCTCCTACAACATATGTGATAATAACTAAATTGTTTAGATATGAAAATTTCAATACAAAGGTAAAAAGGTTAGGTAAAACATAATCCTGAACTCTACATCTAAAAGACAAATACAACCATGTAAGGTAGAACAACTACCTCTGGAGGAGTACACAACATCATCCCTGCACTCATCACCTCACTATAAGTCACTATCAAGATGGAGTGCACACCACCTTAGTTGGATATTTAAAATAGGGTTTAAGACCTCGATGACGGGAATCTAAGATAATATAGGAAGCCCAATCAAAAGCCACAAACAAGGAGCACACGCGAAGAAGATTTGTGCACAAAGACCATAAGAAGGAATTTCTGGGCCTTAACATAAAAATGAGTGACATCTAAAAACACTCTAAGGAAGACCCTTTCAGGACTGCACAGAATATCTGAAATGAATCTGCATACTCAAACTATAAGCCCTAAAGGATAAGTACTGCTTTCAATGTTTAGCAGTGCACTGATCTGAGATGCATTATACTCTAATATCTATTTTGCCTTGAACAAATAGAAGAATGTTTAAAGAAAGACAAATAATTACACTCTTCCACACAACGATAGAATATGAAAATACCTGGAAGGGGAATCATAAGGCAAGACAAATCACATGAAAGATACAAGAGTTTGCCTTCACCAAACAAGATTTCGCCCAAGAGCTAAAACATCAAAACAAAAAATTAGTAAAATAAAGAAATATAAAAAAAACATAAAGAGAAGGCACAGTATCTTCTGAAATAGATATGGCAGAAGACCATAAAATAAGGAGATTAGCAAAAGTCTAGTATGACTAAGGAATGCGGAAGATCTGTTACCTTTAAGACTGCAAAGAGCTTACGTAAAAGACAAGTTTAACTGAAGCAGGCGCAACTCATGCTACTTCAGTATCTTAAAGAAGATGGGCGAAAGATAAATAGTCGCATAGACAAACTTCCGCCTATCCTAGGAAAATGACAAAAGGTAAACATTTCTTTAACAAAGAGTTAGGCAGTTTATTGCCTATCCTAAGAAGAAACATAAAATAGCCTATCCAGAACAAAGACAGACTGAACTGCGCCTATCAGGTAGAAAGGAAAATTTATCTTACCTCAATCTCGATGAAACTGAGATGCGTGTCCTCACCTAATTAAAAGATAATCAACAGTTTGCAACTACCTGAAGAGCAAACATATAAAATATGTTTAGGCTTATAAACACGTCAAAACTAAAAGATGTCTTTATGTGCATACGCATTCCATGGGTATAGTATCATATATAAATTATATTGACTGACTTGTTCAGCCCATCTTCTGCATTTAATGCCTAGTATTCGTTGGGATACTCTTGTAAGAAATGTAGATAGCTTATGATTGCATTAATGCTTAGTAGTCATTACAGACACATGTAGTACTGATATATATATATATATATATATATATATATATATATATATATATATATATATATATATATATATATATATATATATATATATATACACACACTTCACTACGTATTCTTCAAGCATGTTGTATATATTCAAATTTCTCTCTTTATCTCACAAGTCTACTAGGAAAGATTTGTTTAGTAATATGCATGCTATACAATCGAGGGAAGACAAATATTTCAGCATGAAGAAAGAAATGGACACTAGCAAGATGCAACTCAGCTCATAGATCTTACTCTACCTAGAAGAAAAAAGAATAAAGTTGAAGGTAGAAGATGACATGGACTCAACAGTCAGACGATCAAGACCCAAGAGTCATAGCAAACCTCCAAAGGACGAGTACTTGAGATCCGACCGTTGGACAAATTTATGTCTAACGGATACATCATCTGTTGTGCCCTCGTGGTCATTTGACATTCATGGTTTTGATAATGGTCAAACACTATAAGTCATTGATGTTTCTCACTCTCATATGACTGAAATACTTAATGCTTTTCCATGACAGATAAGTCAAGGAATGGAGTGGAGATGGCAAAAGTGAAAGCCCAATGATCGCGCCCAAGCAAGGATGAAAATCCCTTCAAGAAACAAGAGTCAACTCTTCAGGCTGGACAGCTATCAGAAGATCAGGCTGGCTTCAAGAAGAGTCGACACTCGGCACAAAAGAGTCGACACTTCACATAGCCAAGGTCGATGCACAATGAAGAGCACACTTGGCTTCAACGTCCAAAGGTCTGAACATTTGTTAAGAAAAAGTCAAAGACTCAGTAGACATCTCAAGGTCTAAAGAGTTTGATGCCACAGACTGGAATGGATTGCAAACGGGTTTAAGGGGTTGATTGAAGAAAATCTTTGAAAAACCAAGTTTTCGGTCGACCGCCGGTCATAGAACGGTCGACTGGAATTCCCAGTGACGAACAAGTTATAGAAAATCTCAGAACCGGTAGACCGCCGAGAAAGTCCGGTCGACAGCCTAGCAACCGGTCGACCGCGCGCCCCCATACTGCCGGTCGACTGAAATTGCCAGCAACGAAATGATTCAACTCTGTAAATTCCGGTCGACCGACCACCAACCTCCGGTCGACCGGCAGCCCCGATGCAGTAATTGTTGACTTCGTTTTCTCAACGTGGGCAGCCCCTTTTCTTGGATTTGTTTAATCATAAAGTCACCCAATCTACCATGATTTGTGGATTTGGTCTGGGGCTTGTCTATGGACCATTCAAAGAGATATAAAAACAACACAACGGGGGTTAGAAACCTTAATGAATAAAAGGAGATCAAGAGAGGCTAGAGGAGGTTGTCCAAGGGAAGAAGAAGAGGGTACTGTAACCGTGAACAGTACTTCGTGCAGAAGATCTTCATCCATTCCAAGGTGATTCAAGCTCATATCCAAGCTAGCAACTTCCAAGGCAGTGTAGAAGCAATCAAGGCTATCAAGGGGATCCAAGGAAGCTGATTTCACAAGGTAGAAGAAGCCATTACTGTTGAATCAAGAGGAGAGCTTTGCGAAGAAGAAGAAGCCTTTGTTGGTGATCTACATCGTGTGAAGACAAGAAGAAAAAGAGGCAGCCCTTGCTGAAGCATCAGATTCACCTCCTTCATTTCAGACAAGATCTTTTCGATTCTAACATATCTCCATATCTTGTTTGAATATTTTCATCTTGTTCTCTTTTCATTTTGTTCAAGCTATTGAAACTGTGAATCGTCCCTACCACGGTTAATAGGAAGGCAGTTGGAAGGTGATCCAATCTGCAGTGTTGTCGTCCCTATCAATGGTTAGTAGGAAGGCAATCGGAAGTTCTCCGATCTGCGGTTTGGTGCGCTACACTAGTGAAGCCTCACCGGGTTTGGTGAGGGGTGGACATAGGATTGGGGATTCAGTCCGAACCACCTTAAAATCTCGTGTGTTGTAGTTTGATTGTGCGATTACTTTGTGCTAGATGCATGCTTATGTTCAATCTTTATTTTACTTGTGCATTCTGCTAAGCCAATCATTGTGTGCTACGCTAAGCTAGTTGTATTCTGCTGCTATCCTTTTTATCTAGCTTTAAAGAGGGGTGTTCTGCGAAAAGAGGGGTAGATCTATTAACCCCTCCCCTCTAGATCTACCATCAACTACTCAACACCATCTTCATCCTATAAATAAGGTGAAGATTGTAGCACAGGAGCAACAGATACACTAAGCAAGAAATAAGATAGTTGAGTACGATCTCAAAGCACCTTCCTGCATTCAAGTGATCCTTGCGTCAAGCTTCCAGTGCATCCACGACAAGAAGACATTTCACTGCATTCAAAGCTTATCCCTGAAGTTCTTTGCTTTCAGGAAGCATTCGAGATGGATATTGTGTTGTAATGATATTCTTATTCCCATCATCTTCATTCATTCTATTCTACTTTTTTTTTCCTTTGGGTTGTATCACTATCGAAAGGACTGTGGTTGTGAAGAGAATTCATCGCTTAGGGTTACCAGCACCGCGGGTGACTCTTTGTTCGGTCCATGATACCTGAGAAATCAGTTGAGTGACTCACCCTGAAGGCTAGTTGGTGTGAAATCACTAAAAAAATTAAGTCACAAGGGAAGTGGCTATTTGTTGTTGAGACCTGACCAAAATCAGCAAGTGAGTTGGCCCTTGAGAATCAGCTGGTGTAACTTTGGTTAGAAGGTTAGTGAAATACCACGGGCAAGTTGAAAGGGGACTGGACGTAGGGAAGCGAAAGGTTGATCGAACCAGTATAAATTCTCTTGTCCCGTGTAGTTTGCTTGCTTGCTCATACTTTTATTTTCCACTGCATACATGGTTGAGTTGTGATAATTTTTTTATATGCTATCATATCTCAAGGCACACCTATTCACCCCCTCTAGAGTGTGCCCCGACTACAAACACCATCATAGTCCGAATCGACATAGCCAAGTAGTTGGCCACCATCACGGTTTCCTTTTTGAAATACAAGGCTCATATTAGACACACCTTTGAGGTAGCGAAGAATCCACTTTACAGCCTCACTGTGAATCTTCCCAAGATTTTCCATATACTTGCTGACCACACTAACATCATATAAATATCTGGTATTGTACATAATATAGCATACATAATACTACCAATTGCACTCGCATAAGAAATTTTAGCCATCAATTTCATTTCTTTCTCAGTCTTTAGGGAGTTTGCTACAAAAAAATTGAAGTGGGCTGCCAATGTTGTGCTCACAACCTTGCAATTCTTTATGCCAAACCACTCTAGCATCTTCTCTACTTACTTCTTCTATGATAAGTAAACCTTTCTATTGCTATAGTCTCCTTGAATTCCCATACTCAATCTTTTTTACTGCTCCAAGATCCTTCATCTCGAAATCACCACTCAACTTAAACTTTAAATGATTGATTTCTAATATGTTTTTGGCAGCTATCAACATGTCATCTACGTACAACAATAAATAAATAAATGAATCATCTGGAGCCTTTTATGATATACATAGCTATCATAGTCACTCCTAAAGTAACTCTGACTCAGCATAAAAGTATCAAATCTCTTGTATCACTATCGAAGTGATTGTTTCAAACCATACAAAGACTTCTTCAACAGGCACACATGATCTTCCTTGCTAAAAACTATGAAACCCTATGGTTGATATGTATAGATTCTCTCCTCCAACTCTCTATGTAAGAACATTATCTTAACATCTAGTTGCTCCAGCTTTAGATCAAGTGAAGTAACTAAGGCAAGTAATTAACACACGAATAGAAGTGTATTTTACAACAAGAGAGAATACCTCATTGAAGTCAATGCCCTCTCGCTATGTAAAACCCTTAGCTACCAATTGCAACTTAAATCTAGCATCCTCCACACTAGGGATTCCTTCTTCTTGAAGACCCACTTGCACCCTACAATCTTCTGACTAGGTGGTACTTTACCAACTCCCGTGTCTTGTTCTTCTGGAGAGACTCAATCTCCTCTTTCATAGCTAACTGCCACTTAGAGGACTCCTCTGATTCAACTACCTCTCTATAAGAACACGGTCCTACCCTTTCAATATCATTTGCAATAGACAAAACAAAAGCTACGATGTCAGTGTAACTATATCTACTAGGTGGTCTAATCAACCTGCACTCTCTGTCTACTGTGACGAGGGGTCTGTTGTTGTGCTGTACTACTCTCTGATACATCAATTGTCTCCTCTGGACCATATACAGTCTCTTATTGCACTGCACTATCTTCTAAGAGCTTCACCTCTAGCTCCCCTTACTTGCTACTAACCTGACTCCACTTTTTGTTGTTGACTTCTCTCCCGCTCGGAGAATTGCAGACTCATCAAAGGTCACATCTCTCTTAATCATAAACTTGGGTGATTGAGTATCGATACACCACAATCAATATGCCTTCACACCCTATGTTTGTGCATACCCTAAAAAAATGTATTTCTTTACCCTTGGCTCTAACTTGTCACATGTGACATAAGCATATGCAGGGCAACCGAAAACTCTGAGGTGAGAGTAATCTGATGGCGAGGTAGACCATGCCTTATCGGGAGTCTTCAACTCTATGACTGTAGTTTGATATCTATTCACCAAGTAGCAAGTTGTATTGACAGCTTCTGCCCAAAATGCATTTAACAGTCCTACCTAAGACAACATATTTCTCACTCTTTCTAATAGTGTCATGTTAATCCATTCCATAACACTGTTTTGTTGTGGTGTTCCCACTGTAGTACAATGTCAAATGATGCTCTTATTCTTGTAGAACTTATCAAACTCTTTCGAGCATAATTCCATACCATTGTCACTATGGAGAAGCTTGATTTTCTTTCTAGATTGCCTTTTAATTAATGCCTTCCACTGATAAAAAGTGACAAACACATCACTTTTTTTCTTCAGAAAATATACCCAAACTTTTTTTTGAGAAATCATTAATCAAGGTTAACAAATAACTTACCCCATCCTTTGGGACAATTGGAGCAGGACCCCAAAGGTTAGAGTGGATGTAATCCACAAAGCCTTTAGTCCTATGAACCGCTGTGTTGAATTTCACTCTGCACTGGTTATCGAACACACAATGCTCATAGAAATCCAACTTTTCAACCTTTTGACTAGCAAGCAAATCTTGCTTACTCAACTCCATCATGTCTCTTTCACTCATGTGGCTCAACCGCATGTGCCACAGTTGGATAAGATCATCATCTGAACTTTATACAACATTGGAACTACCCATCACAGTGCTACCCTATGGATGATATAAACCATTAATTAGCTTCCATTTCATCACAATCAATGCACCTCAGGAAACATTCAAGGTTCTGTTCTCTACTGTGAAATGGTATCTATGGGAGTCCAAACTACTCAAGGGGATCAGACTCTTCTGCAATTCAGGGATGTGCCACACCTCTAGTGTTCTGACGACATTGTCAAACATCTTGATTTTGATTGTACTAATCCCAACAACTGTAATTGCTCTGTTGTCTCCCAAGGTCACATTACCACTACTTACTGACGTATAAGTAGAAAACCAGTCTTTGTGGGGACACATGTGAAAAGTACAATCAGAATCAAGTACCCAGTCATCCCGAGTGGTGCTAGTAGACACTAACAAAATAATATCATCATCAACAGTCTCCTCTTGAACAACATTCGCTGCATTAGTAGAATACTTTGCTTGCATCTTCTCTTTCCCCTTAAACTTCAAACAATCTTTTCGGATGTGTCCTCTTTGATTTCATTGATAACATTTAACTTTCTTAGCTGATTTGGATTTTGATCTTGATCTGCCCTCCTTTCCAAACTTCATTTTCTCAGTTCTACCTCTCACCATCAGGCCATATGCCTAATCTTTACCATGAGTTTCTAATATTGCCTTTTCAACTTATTAGAGTTCAGGGAAGCCTTGACATCTTTCACAGAGATATCATCTCTCTCATATAGCAAGGTATCAACGAAATGCTCGTACGAAGGAGGTAAAGAACATAAGAGTATAAGATCTTGGTCTTCATCATCAACTTTAACACTGATATTTTTAAGATCTATGATAATCTTATTAAATTTGTTCAGATGATCAGTAATGGGTATAATGCAAAAAGTAATCAACCGCTACTTTAAGTACAGATGTGATTTGTGAGAGATTTCGTCATGTATCTTGATTCAAACTTGAGCTAGAGTTTTGTCGAGGGTGTCTTCATCAATAGACGAATCACAGCAAGAGTACACTTGATGTACTCTTCTTTTATTTTGTCTTTCCACTCGGTCGGTAAAGCCTCCCCACCTTTCACCGCCTTACTCAACCCTTATTGCACTAACAAGGACTGCATCTTTAACCGCCATATGTTGAAATCCTTTGAGTTCCCATCAAACACTTTAACGTCGAACTTCATTGTTGATGTCGACTTGACAATCATCAACTAGAAGCACAGATCAAACTCCAACCGAGCTCTGATACCAGTTTATTGGCACAACGACCACTCTAGTGAACAGAGTAACTGTAAGAATATAGGCCGAGATTAGGAGGAATGCAGTAGAAATAGGAAATTAAAATTTTATCCCGACATCATTGATTGGTTGGGCATGATTTCCATTAACTAACTACATAGAAAAGATCCAATCTTTACCTTTGTGATGCGAGGATGGCAGCAAAGTAGAACAATACCCTCGTGACGATAATCAACTGCGCAAGTGCCTGGTCTCTGGCGGTATCCACACAGACACGGACGATGAAGTCCTCTCCATAGAAAGCTCCTCGAACGATATCTAAGACCTCTTTCTAGCAGAGTCTCAATGCTTGAGAGGATGGAGGGGAGAGGAGATAGAATAGAGGAGGAGAGAGAGGTGCACTTCCCTAGGAAGAGGTGGCCTACTCCGGGGTAGAGAGAAAAAGGGGGGTGGCCCAGTCTAAGAAAACCTTAGATGCCTGGCTCAGGGTTCTCCTATGTAACTATTTATAGACTTCTTAATTTTTCACAAAAATCTTCATAAGTTTATAATGGAATAAATACTCATGTTGTCTATAACCCTAATGTGTGTGACTCTCTAGACCCAGTGTCAGTCTGGTTTTAGACCCACTAAGCTTAAGAACTCATTCTTAGCCTTTTCATATTAACATTTATTATGAAATTTATTATTTAATCATCTCATGACTTAAATAATTAAGTTATCATCTCATGATGAATAATCATTTCATGATTATTCCTTTATTGGGCTTTCAAGACACAGTAAGCACCAAGCAACACGTGACCCTAGAAGACAAAAGGAATCTATTAAACCACTCTGAGACCTTTCTGCCTACAGTAGTTACCACACATTTATAGTCCTTCATTCATATAGAATGCCCTTACTCACAATTAAGGGTATGGTCATACTATCAAACTCTTCCTAATTTTTACCTGATGAACTTCGTACTCTGAGTCCCAATGGAAAACTTCTTTTTCTAGAGAATTATCTATCTTGGCCAAGGATTTAGCCGAGTATAATTTATAGGGCATTCTCTCTCACGCTATATTTGAGAGTGAATGATCCACTATTGTCATTCAATCACCTTCGCATATATTCTACTGTACTTAAATACTTGAGCATCTAGAACTTAATTATGACTAAAGTCTCTTTACTAGAAATCAAAATACAGAAGTTCTCATGCAAGATATCCTTGGTGACTCATGTCTAAAGACCAACTGTATTACTGTGACTAAAAAATCTCTTGGTTGATAGTTAGATATAATTACTATCTTAAGATTCATAATCAGATTAGTTTAGTGAATCCTATTCTTGTAATAAGCACATGCACATGTATCTTAGTCTCTCCACATCAGTGTCTATGAGATCAGTCACTCTCATCATATTAGAGGACATCATATGTACTAATCTATCCGGATTTTTTGATGTCCCGTCTCAAAAGATCCTATGATCAGGAACGTTTAGAACACCTGCATCATGTGTTCAAGGACTTCATCACATCACGCGGTAAAATGTATTATAATAAATGAGATATAAAAGAAGAAAATATCATAAATATTATTAATATGAATAAGAATATACAAAAAATGACACCATCACTTTACAAGTGATTGGCTTGCAAGACATACACTTATTTCAGTAACACCCTAGTGTTCGATCCACACGATAAGAAAAAAGGAGAGGGAAAAGGAAACAATAAACCAGGCAAGAATATATAAGATTTTACGTAGTTCGGAGGTTTCCCTCCTACGTTCACGGACGACAATGATCAGAAACTTCACTAGATGTGGAGAATATTACAAAGTCACACACCAATCCTAGAGAAACAAATCCCCTTTACAAGAACTCTCTCAAAGCACTTTTAAAGAACTCACACCCAAAACCACACTTGAATGTTCTCCCACGAGATGTAAAAAACATGCATAAAAGAGACAAAGGAGAGGGGGTCTTCTATTTACAAGGGTCGAGCCCCACAAAGCCACCGCCTCGTAGTCCATCCGTGCATCCCACATTCATGTCGTACGCGAAGTGGAGTCCATACGTGGAGGGTCTGACATTCGTGTTCATCATAGTCTTCATGTGTGGGTGGGTATGGGACTCCTTCCCACGTCGTACGTGGAGTCCACCTGCACGCCAAGAATAGAAGTCAGTTTGGGACTCTTTCTCATGGCTATGGTTGGGAAGCCAAGCTACACCTGATAGTTTACAATTATTTTACCATCACAATTGGAAACATTATGGAGTCCACAATAAAAGCAAGATCAAAACACAAAGAAATTATGTGTAAGAGGTTGGGAGAGAGGGTTGGAGGATGATGTTGATGTAAGTTGAACTAAAAAAGGTAATAAGGACTCTTTGGAGCCAATTTCCAATGAGTAGTATTTGCTGCACACCATGAAGGGTGATCTAGAAGGGGGGTGAATAGATCAATCACCCAATAAAAACTTACTACAACAGCTACTAGTGCGGAATTAAAACAAGCTACTGCAGGATGGTCTGAAAGCACTCAATCGCAATCAAAATATAACAAATCAAGTAGATCAGCCCTTATGCGATCCTAAACAAACCATCTACTGAACGATGAACAAAATGCAAAGATGAACACAAGTCACAAAGTAATCGCACAGTAGTCAGGGGTTTTAGGTGGTTCAACCTCAATCTAGAGGTCTACGTCCACCCCACAATCAAACCAGAGTGTGGCTTCACTATTGATTTACAGTTTGTCACCGATCCACAGCTTCAGGGACAAATCCCTACAAACTGCTGAGCGTTACAGCTTGCTGTGTTGTGCCCCAGAATTTATGTAATAATTTCTGAGTTATTTATAGAACTTTCTAGAATTTATAAGGGCTAAATAGACTAATAAAAGGATTATTGGATTAATAAGTCATTATAAGGCCCAATTATGTTAAATAATTAACCTAGCCTATTTAAATAAAATCTAAAAGGTTTAAGGACCAAGCCCATTAAGTTTGGCCCATATTCTAGAAGGTTATTTAGCATATTCACGTATTTTAAGGATAAAATATAATTTTTATAGATAATAATATGGATAATTAATAAAAGAGTTTGATTGATGTTGAACTTTGTGCACGTTGGATGTAGCGGTCTATCGTGCGACCGCCACAGCCATGTAACGCACCAGTCTTGATGCGTTACATTCTGGCAGTTCCGTGAAAGAAAGAATGAGCAAAAAGATTAGAACTTTGGGATCCTATCAGCAAGAGATCGACTTGGGAGAGTTTATAATATTACTAAGGACTCTTAGGGATTAGGTTCTGGCAAATTAAGGACTCTATAATCGATCTAATCTTCAAAACCCTATAAATAGGACCTAGTTCTGAACTGAGCGACCCTTACTTTTGGCTCGTAAAGAATCAAGGTAAGTCAGAACCCTGCTTCCTGCTGATGTCTGTGATAGTTTGTTTGGTTGTCATATTGCTTGCCTATATTGCTTTGATTTGATCATATTACTTTGCATATTGTGGCATTTGGTTGAGAGACCTCCTCTCTCTACACTAGGATTCCACACACCTCTCTTGGAATCGGGACAACCCTCCATTGAGCACTCCGTCTCTTTGGACCGAAAATCCCTTTTCCAAGACCTCCATAAGTCCCCGCACCCGTGGATTCCCTCACGGACGCCGGGCTAGTTGTACCCTCGAAGTACCCGGAGTTTAGAGAACCTATCATTGGTGAGGAGAGAGAAAGAATCTAGTTGACCCAGAGGTTACACTTGGATCAACTAGGTTTCACATTGCAAACATAAGTGAACTATTCAACAATTCAATCTACTCTAATCTCAAGCGGAACACTAAAACCTTGCGTTCATCTCAACTTGGCTGCATACACTTGCTTGGGTGATTTGGCTTGTTTGGATTGAGTGGTTGTTTGTTTAATAGTGCCTTTATAAAATCGTCTCTCCCCTTAAAAAAATGAAACTCCGTTCAGGTAAGATCATCAACATGACAGGCTATGGGTATTCTTATGATGATGAGGACGAGAATGTCTTTGGTCAATATGAGACCCCTCTCCAGGATTCCATCTATTATGAGGGAAATTACCCTCACTCTCAGTCTCATCATCCTCAAATCCATGTGGTTGATACCACCCCTCAAGAGGTTGTGCCCTCTTCTCAGACTTTGCCCTCCAACACTTCGGGGAACCCTTCCCCATCTTTCAATGTCACGGACTTAATTAATGCACTATCTCAGTTGGATGATTCCCAGCGGCAGGCTGTCCAGGCCGCCTTGAAAGGGAAGTATGTTCCCTCTTCGTCTTCCAACCCCCCTCCGGTCGAGAGTGGCCATCACCCCGTTAACGACCAGGCGGTCTTGCATAAACTCCCCTCTCGTCCACCAACGCCTGTCACGGCCATACCGGCCCAGCAGGCGAGTTATTCTGCAGTTAGGCACCAATTCCCCCAACCTCCTCAGATTCTACGGTCGCCTATACCACATTCTTTTGTTCAGGCCCCAGTTGAGTCCGACTCTAATGCTTTGCTACTTCAGAAGATGGCCCACATGGAAGAACAGCTTAAGAAAGTCACTGCGGCCAAGAATGCACCAGAAATCTCGCTCCCCACTCTGCCAATTTTCCATCTTCCTCCGTCTGAGATGCCGAACTTTCGGTGGTACAATGGAATTGGCAATCCAGTCATTCATTTGAAGGATTTTATGTACGAGACCTCCTTCTGGCAAGGCAACAAGGCTTCTTTGGCCTATTTATTCAGAAGATCTCTGGAGGGGCCAGCCCTCGAATGGTTTTATTCCTTGGAGTCAGCTGATGCCAGTGACTTCGATGTTGTCCAAAGGAAATTCTTGCAAAAGTATAGAGACCGTGTTGGACCCTCTCTGTCCGTTACAGATTTAGTTGTAGAGAAAATGAAGTCTGAGGAGGACTTCATCATATTTGCTGACAGATGGCGGTCGATGGCCGAGAAGCTGAAAGACACATTGTCAGAACAGGAGCAAGTAAAGATGATTATTTCTAATGCAACTCCTCAATTCCGCCATATTTTGGCCATGAACCGGCTGACTACTATGGAAGAGCTCTATGAGAGGGCTCGTTACATCCAGACACAGATAAAGGATTCGCCCATTATGGGTATGTTTGAGCCGAAGCCTCGGCTGTTTAAGAAAACCACCAATGTTAACAGCGGGCCCACAACTGAGGGCACCGTCACAAATGAGCAAGTCGGCGCAGTTGGCAACCCCCACCATCAAGCTAACCCATGTCCACCACCGCCTCTACGACAGAACTCTCATTTTAACCCTACTCCACAACCCCAATTCGCACCTCAACACTCCTTCACTCCACCGCAAAACCAAGCCCCCCGCGTAGACCCTCCAGCTCCACCACAATACCATCAAATGCCCCCACCTGCCAACTACGGCCAACAACAACAACGGAGACCACCACTTGGCCCCAAAAGGGACCACTATCCTCCACTTCCCGAAAGTCTCCTCGATATTTTTAATGCTCTGATGGCCGCCAACTTGCTCGCCTTGCCAAGGGAAAGAACCGTGTGGCCCGCTAATGTTGACACATCCCGTTATTGTGCTTTTCATCGCGGCCCTGGTCACAACCTTGATCGTTGCTTCCACTTCAGAGATTACATCTACGATCTAAATGAACAGGGTGACATCAATTGGGATGAGATGAGACAATTCATAGCCGCTATAAAAGAAAGAAGGGCTTCTCGGCAACAGCAAAATCAACAACTTTAGCAACCCGCTCCACAACAAGTTCAACCACAGCAAGCTCCAGCACCCCAGCAGGATGTGGGGATTGTCCGTAATCCATTGCCAGAGCACGCCCCTAATCAGCATGTGAACCCTGTCACATCCCTCTACGAAGTGCAGAGAGGACAGGGATGGCACGAAGAAAACGCCTCTATCGGGGCATTTCATCATGATCCGAATCAAAATCAACCTCCGCGCCTTTTGCGCACCCTTCCTTCTTCTTCTACTCTCCTATCGGGACGTCCTCTTTTACGCCCCGTCAACCCATCTACCTCCACCAGTTCTACGGCCTTGCCGGCCCGCTCTCTTCTTACCCATTTGCCACCTCCACAACCTACCGCACGACGAACCCCACCTTCCACCACCAACTCTATACCTCCGCTGTCCGGGCCACTCCTACTTCGCTCACCGCTAGCACCCGCTACACCCTCTACCACTCCTACACCAGCAAGGGTTCCTCCGCCATCAATGCCCCCACCTCTCATACCCAGATCTCTTCTTGTTAGACCACCCGCCAATGCTCCTCGCATTCGGGTATCCCTTTCTACTTCCACGCCCCCTGAGGGGGCATCTTCGTCAAATCACTCTCCTGCGCCTCCCACGGGGGCATCTTTGCTAAACATTACTCCCATGCCTCCTACGGGGGCACCCCTGTTGTTGAACACTGCCACCGGCATTCCCTCTTCTTCTTCTTCTAATTCTCCTCCCACACTTGCCCCGATAGAGGCTCTACAAGGTGTGGCGCCGCTCCGCAGCGGACGAATTTTCCACCGTATTTTTCCACAAAGAGAGCTAGAGCCCGTGCAAGGGCCGCAAGAGCAAGAACAAGAACAAGGGTCTGTACCGGGCACTGAATATGATTTGTTAAAACATTTGGACCGGACTCCGGCAAGAATTTCGATCCTGGAATTGATCAAATGGTCCACCACTCATCAGCTGGCTCTAAAGGAATATCTGCAGAAGGTAATGGTTAATGAAGACATTCCAGTTGAGCAGATAGTCACGGTGTTAACACCTGCTAGCAGTCAGCCGGCAATTACTTTTCATGAGCACGAACTGGCACCAATCTCAGTAAGGAAGTATGCCTTATGCATCACAGTCAACATCAATAAGGTAGCTGTTAAGCAATGTCTGGTGGACACCGGGGCATCCATCAATGTTTTGCCACCGAGCACCTTGAAGTTATGTGGCATACCAGAAAGCCAGATTCGGCCATCCACCATAACGGTCACTGCATATGACAACACAAAGAAGCCTCCTCTAGGCATGATCACATTGAAAGTTAGCTTGGGTCCTGCCACCATCACAGCAGATTTTCACATCTTGGACATGGATCCAACATTTAATGGCATTCTTGGCCGCCCGTATATCCAGCAACTTGATGTGGTGCCCTCTACAAATCACCAGTGTCTCAAATTCCCACACAAGGGCTGTATTATCAAGGTGACCAGCATGCCGATTCTGCCAGAGGAAGATATTCATGCGGCTTCATCAGTTCCTTCTATTTGGCCAGCTAACAAGCCACTTTTATCTGTGCTGGACGTCCCTCGTCCGCAGCCGATGCCGTCTGAGACCGTTACCATAGTTGCTATGACACCCCTGCCTTCTAAGGGGAAGAAGAAAAAGAACATGATTAATACCCCTGGCTGGAACATTCTGTTAAAAATGAGGTATCAAGATGGCAAAGGCCTGGGTGCAAACTGTCAGGGCAGGATTAGGCCCATTAAGCCGCAAAAATTGCTTGTACGAGGCGGTTTAGGCTATAAAGGGCCAAGCAAAAATAAAGAAGAGCCATGGGCATTTATGACTTCTACTTTGAAGACTGGTCGCCAGCCACTCTCCTGGACAATGAAGACACATTTTGTTACTGGTGACGTTCAGAATAATGAGCAGACTACCATAATTACTTCATTGCTTGACTATCAAGATGTTCACGCCAGACAGTTTGCTCGTCACATTGCCCCACTGATTACCTACAAAGCTCTGGAGTCTTTAAGGCCGGACAAAAGAAGGAAAATGGGTGATCCAGAATGTGATTGGTACAGGTGGTTCGACATGAATGACATTACTATTTCTTTGAGCTGCCTCTTCATGCCGACAGATCCGGAATGGCCGCCGCTCATACAGGAATTGATTGAAATGCCAGCAGTGATCACAGACAAGAGGCAGCTGCGGAGTGACTATACGGATACTGGGGAGTCAGATGTCCCCTTTGAAGAAGGTTTCACTGTGGATAGGCTGTGGGCCGGCCTCTTTTCTCTCACTTCGCTACATCCATCTGTGCTTGCTTCTCTACATTCTCATTGGTTTGGTCGTGTGCCAAGACCGCCTCCGATTACAATCAGTTTTGCTCCAAATTCAATCCGAGTTTCTCTCCCGATTCCTCTTTCGCTCCTCGAGCAATTTTCTAAAATCTCCATCTCGCCCCCCCATGGGCCATCATTGATTAAATCTTTCTCTAATCTTGCAATTTCCACTCCTCCTGCTATTCTCCCATCACACTGCTTTCTCCTTGAAAAAGAAAATAAAAATGAAGAAAAAGATAAAAATGAAAAAAAAAACGCTGATTTTTCAACTTTCCAATCCTCCATCTCCGTTGAGGAAACCTCCTATTTCTCTCCCGAGTGCGTCCCGACCCAGGGGCCGCTCTTTCAAGATTCCTTGATAGATCTCTTTTCCCCCTCCGGCGAGGGGTCTTCTTCTGTATCACCTTTTGTATCCACTTTTTCACCCCCTTCTCTTCTTTCTGATCAGGCTAGTTGCTCCTCCTCTTCTTCCTCTTCTTCTAATAAAATTCATGGGGTAGATTCACATAAGAAATCCAAGGGTAAGGAGATTCCTCGCAGATTTTTATTAGAATTGGTTATCAGATGCCAAACTTGTTTAGCAATCCCTGAGTTTGTGGAAAATCCAATTATCCTGCCAGAGTTAGAATTTGAAGATGCTGTTGCTTCTTATGAGGGTTTGGGCGTTTATGAAATTATGGATGATGAAGACCCTATTGAAGAGGGGGACGAAAGTTATGAAGAATATGAGGACGAGGCTGATGCCTTTGCTAGTGGCTTAAGAAAATTCGACGAACCATCAGCCTCAGTAGAAGAACCTACCAAAGAAATTAATCTGGGTACCGAGGAAGACCCTAGGATTGTCCTCATTAGTAAGAATTTGCCGCCCTCCGAAAAGGAGGCGCTCATTTTGGTTCTTCAAGAATATAAGGACACGTTTGCTTGGAGTTATGAGGATATGCCGGGATTAGACCCTGCGCTCGTTGAACATCGTCTTACACTTAAGCCAGGGTCTGTTCCGGTCAAACAACGGTTGAGGCGTTTCCACCCTAATATGGCTTTGAAGATGAAAGAAGAGGTCGATAAACTCCACAAGGCTAGATTTGTTAGAGTCGTCCTTTATCCCAATTGGGTGGCTAATATTGTCCCGGTTATGAAGAAAGATGGGAAAGTTTAGATTTGCATAGACTTCCGGGACCTCAACCGGGCATGTCCTAAAGATGACTTCCCCCTCCCTCATATTGATGTTCTAATTGATAACACGGCAGGATTTGAGACTCTTTCTTTTATGGATGGCTTTTCAAGTTACAATCAAATTCGTCTGTCTGAAGAAGATCAAGAGAAGACATCATTCACTACACCGTGGGGCACATATTGTTATGTGGTCATGCCCTTTGGACTTAAGAATGCTGGAGCCACCTACCAGAGGGCTATGATGGTGATTTTTCATGACATGATTCATATTTATATTGAGGTGTATGTGGATGATCTGGTTGTAAAATCAAGGACAAGGATTGAACATCCTGGGGTTCTGGCTAAGGTTTTACAGAGATCACAAGAATATCAACTGAAAATGAACCCCAAAAAGTGCGTATTTGGCGTTTCTTCAGGGAAGTTACTTGGATTTATTGTTAACAAGAGGGGAATTGAAGTTGATCCCAACAAGGCAAAGGCCATCAGAGATATGCCTCCTCCCAAGAATTTAAAGGAAGTTCGAGGATTAATCGGGAGGTTGCAATTCATTCGCCGCTTCGTCTCCCAGCATTCACAAAGATGTAGGCCGTTCTACGAGCTTACTAAGCCGGGAGTCAAGTTTAATTGAGATAACAAGTGTCAGGCATCCTTTGACGGGTTGAAGGATTATTTGGCCAATCCTCCTGTCCTGAGGCCGCCAATTCCAGGCAAGCCACTTATTCTTTATGTTTCGGTCCTGGATGACTCCGTAGGTGCTGTCTTGGCTCAAGTGGATGAAGAAGGTAAGGAGAGGGCAGCATACTACTTGTCTAAGCTTCTTAACCCCTGTGAGCAGAGGTACTCAGCCATGGAAAAGACTTGTGCAGCTTTGGTTTGGGTAGTTCAGAAGTTAAAACATTATTTCCTAGCTCATGAGGTTCACCTCATTGCTCGCATGCATCCAATTAAATTTCTTCTTGAAAAATCTGTCCTCACTGATCGATTAGCACGCTGGCAAAGCTTCCTTTCTCAATTTGACATCACTTACATTCAGCAAAAAGCTATCAAAGGTTATGCCATTGCCGAGCATCTTGCTCACCACCCTCTTCCCCGATTTGATCCTGTCAATTCGGAGTTTCCAGATGAAGAACTAATGTCCATCAATCAACCCCATGATCCTATGTGGACATTATATTTTGATGGAGCTCTAAATTCTCAAGGAAGAGGGATCGGCATGGTTCTTTTAAAACCAAAAGGGGTCACCATTCCATTTGCTGCTCGGCTCACTTTCCCTGTCACCAACAATATAGCTGAGTATGAAGCTCTTTTGGCCGGTCTTCAAACCGCTCATCGATATGGTGTCACCCATTTGAGGATCGTGGGTGATAGTCAGCTCATTCTGCGCCAGGTGTTGGTCAAGTGCCGCACCATCAATCCTAAGCTCAAGCCCTACCAGGAACTCGCTTCAGCTTATGCCAAACTCTTCACTAAATTGATCTTCGTTCATGTCCCTCGCAGCCAGAACATCTTGGCTGACGCTCTCGCCTCTTTGGCTTCCGCTTTAGTTTTCCCTCCTGAGCGTGATTTTCATGTTCCCCTGATTCATCAGCGTGAGACCCCAGCTATTAAGGATCGTACATTCCTTGATATTAGGGATCAAGTGCTTGAGAAGGTTAAGCAGAAAGAAGCTCTTAAAGGTAAAGAGGTCATGCTTTTAGACTGGGAGGAGAATTTGGCTGACGAAGAGAAGCCTTGGTATTATGAGATTGCCAGGTACTGTAATGATCAGTCCTATCCCGAGGAAGCCACTGCAGAAGAGAAGAAAGCAATTAGAAGAGTGGCTCAACGTTATGTTTTGGTTGGAGGTGTGCTCTACAGAAGAGGGCTCACCGGTGTTTTATTAAGATGCCTCGATGATGATGAATCTTGGAAAGTTGTGGAAGAGGCGCATTCTGGAGTGTGTGGTGGTCATGTGAATAGCCAGATACTAGCTAAGAAGATCCTTAGGCTAGGTTTCTATTGGCCAACTCTAGAAGAGGATTGTTCCATCTATGTTCGAAGGTGTGTTAAGTGCCAACTGCACACCGACAAGATTCATTCTCCTGCTTCTTCACTCCATCCTACGTCCTCCCCATGGCCTTTTTCCATGTGGGCTTTTGATATCATTGGACCTCTTGGTGATTCGAACCTCCTGACCAAGCAAAAATCATTCATCTTCATGGTAACGGAGTACTTCACCAAGTGGGCGGAAGCAGAAGCTTACGTGGAAATCAAAGCGTCAACCGTCTGCAAGTTTATAATGAAGAACATCATCACGAGATTCGGCATCCCGAGCACCATCGTCACCGACAATGGACCTCAATTTATCTCTCAAGAAATCAAGGATCTATGCAACAGGTATAATATTGCATTGCATCATTCTTCTCCCTATTATCCGCAGGGCAATGGCCAAGCAGAGGCAACTAATAAAACTTTGATAAAAATTGTCAAAAGACGTGTGAGGCTAATAAATTTTTGGATTGGCCAGACAAATTAGTTGAAGGTCTCTAGGCCTATCGCACTTCCATTCGCACACCCACTGGGCAAACCCCTTTCGCCCTTACTTATGGAATGGAGGCGGTAGTCCCTTATGAGATTCTTATTCCCTCTCTGCGAGTACAATTGGATAAGGAATTTTCTATTGATGAACGTCGTGATTCAGTCCTCGCCCACTTGGAACTCCTAGATGAGAAGTGTCTGGTCGCCGCTGAGCATGCGCGCGTTTATCAAAACAGGCTCTCACGTTTTTATCAAAAGAAAGTAATTGAGAGAAAATTTAAAACCGGTGAGATGGTAATCAAGAGAGTTTTTGTAAAGCCGGGTGGCCCCCGCTCAAAACTCCAACCCAATTGGGAAGGACCATTTATCATAAAAGAAGTTTATCCTGGTAATGCTTATAAACTGGTTAATGCTGAAGGGGAAGAGTTAACTCACCCTTGGAATGGTTTATATCTTAAGAAATACTACCCTTGATTCAACAAAAAATCCAAAAATATATATATATATATCTTCAAAATTCAAAAAAAAATTGATTCAAAACCTCCAAAAATAGAAATTCTTCAAAATAAAAAAAAAGATCAAAATTGGTGCCATGGCACACGAAGGATCAATGTCCGAAAGGTCAAAATTCAGAATTCATTCATCAGTCTTGCTAACTTAAAAAGGGGTTGATTCCCGCACACACTACACGCTTTTGAGCTCAAGCAGTGCAAAATCCGAGGGAAAGTCAAAAACCTGACTAAAAGTGAAAGACAATACCCGTTCTTTTCTTCTTCGGCCCATAAGGGAGGAAGGGAGACCTCGAGGCAGATGCGCCAAGCCTATCCGCCGCCCTAGTAGGTGGAAGTCAGGGCCCAAAAGGGAGCAAATGCCACAAAAGCCCAAGTACAATTAGGTTTATTTTCATCAATGCAAATCAATTCCAAAGTGAAAGTCAAGTTATGAAAAGAAAAGCATGTCAAGAGGGCAAAGTCCCCGCAAGGAAAATCTTAGGCGTATGCATGCAATATAACAAGGGCATAAAGGTAATAAATTTCCCTACGCCAAAGACCGAACCCCAACAGGCATAGGGTAGGGGAGGTAACTTTGCCTTGAGCATTCCAGAATCCCTTATGGGCTTCCCTTATATTTTCTTCCATCCTTTCTATGTGGTAAAAGTCACGAACTGGCAGGATGGTCAAGACAGACTTAAGAAATTGCACTGTGCAAAATCTCGAATGCAGGTCAACTATGAGCACGTCAACTCCCTTTTAATTACTCAAGAAAGGTTAATGAATTTTAGATGGTGACTGTGTAAGACTCGTGGTCTTGATGGCCTTGACAACCCTTTTTGCGGAATAATTCAATTAACGCCTTCGGCAAAGGCGCTTTTTATAGAATTAACGTCCTAGATTAGGTCGTCTTCTTTAGAATAACGTCTTTGAGCAGGTCGTTTATTTTTCAAAAATCAAATTCCTTTTCGAATTCACGCCGTCTTGTAGGGCGTCTTTATAAGAATCACGACCCACTCTAAGGCGCGTTTTTCAAGAAAAATCACAAATATATATATATATAAGTGAAAAAAAATGCATTTCTTCACGATGTATGCTTGCATTCTTGTGCATGGGCATCTTTTATTTATGGTTTGCATATGCGTGCTTCGCATGATGCATCTCCCCGCTATCAGCTGTTTTATTTACCTTATTTGATTAAAGGCTTGGCCCCTTGACCCATCATTAAGGTCAAAATGTTGCTACCCCTTGCTTATTGGGCAAGGGGCCAAGTCAAACAGATGAATTAACCTGTTTATTCAAATGTGAACAGCAGTTGCAGAAACATGGCACAGTAAAGCAAACATGAAGAACACGAAGAGCAGAAAGTACACAAACACAAGGCCACAACCACACAAAGTGCTCAGGTAACAAAAGTATCTCAATCTCATATATATATACAGCATGAATGTGTAAGTACATGTGTGAGGGTGGAGGAGTACAAGTAAGTCTCTCAGCTCTCGCCTCCACCCTCCTCTCTCCTACTCTCAACCTCCTCCTCGCCGTCCCGAGCTGGTACTGGTGGAGGAGGCATGGGCCCCCGTGAAGAAGCCGGAACCCGAACGTGTCCCCCTGCCTCGCTCCTCTCTCGGAGGGAAGAGCCCGCCACAAAGGTGGAGCTGGTGAAGGAGTACCCCGTAGCCCACGCTCGCTCGCGTCCTCGCTGGAGACGCTCTTCGGACACTCGCAGCCGCTCCTGGGAAAGGATCAACTGGGTCCTCGAATCCGCCAGCTCTCGCTCACGTGCCGCCAGCTGCTCCTGAAACCAGGCACGCTCCGCCTGGTGCTCCTCCCGCTCACGAGCCCGCTCCTCGCGCTCCCGGGCACGCTCCCGTCGCTCCAGCTCAAGGGCTACACGCAGCTCGGCCACGTCCTGGGGAAGCTCCTCTCGTCGCCTCAGGGACCTCTCAAGCTCTGAGATCCGTTGATCACGGATCGCCAACTCGGTACGTACCGCCTGAAGCTGAGTTGTCTGCAAACAGGTAAACAAATCATCAATTCCACAATCAATGCAATAATTCAGTAATCTAGCAATTCAAGCGATGCATGATTGAACCACTCACCTGTGAGCTCGTCGCGCGGAAGCCCTCGTCAACGCAGGTAAGAGCGGCTCGAAGCTCCTCAGTCTATAAAAATGATTTTTATCAGTGCACAATTGTATAATCAATATTTGAATGGGCTTATGTTTTGGAATTTACCTGTGAAGCGAGGTCGCGCTCTGCTGCCTCGGCTCGTGCCACCGCTCCCGCTAGCTGCTCCGCTAGTGCAGTCACCTCTGCACTGGGCCCTCTCGAGCTGGAGGCCTCCCCTGGGTCTCTCCTCACTGCTCCCTGCTGGGCACGCTGCATTCATTGAGATCGTCAGTGGCTAATCATCAAAAATTCAACAAAAAAATAATACATTTGCATATAGAAATAATTTAAACACTCACCAGGGTCTCTAGGTCTGCCCGTGTGGCAGCTAGCTGGTCCTCCAGGCTGTGTAGGTGGGCCTGGGCATCTATCGCCGCTATGTCCCGCGCATCCTGCATCCATCACATGTTAGTCGCATAATAGTCACATAAGCATTTGCATTTAATTTAGAAATAAGTGCATTCATACATACTCCTAAGACCCTCATCTGGGGTCGGCCGGCGTATACCTCCCAGTAGCGCCGGAGGTACTCGGAGCTGTCAGTCGCACGGGAGGTGACTCTGGTCCCGCCTCACTGCCAGTCGGCGTGCTGCTCCTCGAACCGTACCCTCCAGTCGGTTGCCTTTGTATGACCTCGAGTCTTCTTCCCGATGCCCCGCGGCTCGCCTACCTCGATCCACTCCTGGTGGAGGCCTAGCGTCCTCATCACCAACCTAAGCCGTAACGGCTGGATCTCGCTCAAGCAGTGAACCCAAAGCTCACGCTCAAAGCGAGGTTGGCCCGCTACGACCCAAGGCTGGCCCTCGTCTGTCATCCCCTCATAGGGTCTCCACTGCACCTACATTCATAAACATACATATCATCATTTCATCGTCATCATCATAAATTCAAAATAAAAAGTAAAAGAAAGATACATAGCATTCATACATACCAGCGAGGGAGGGAAGTCGCGGAGCTCTCTCCGTAGAACCCACAACTCGTAGCCGAGTGGGGCGCCGAAGACGACCGGCACCCAGCGCTGTGCTAGAGGGAAAGCTCCCTCATTCCCAGGCCGTGGGTCAACGCGCCCCATCGGCATGTAGAGGTGACTCCAAACCTGCATCCATGCATTGCATTTGTTAGGCATTCATACGCACATAAAAATATACATAAAAGAAAAAAAATGAAAAAAAATGCATACCTGAAGAAAAGGTGAGAAGCCACTGACGGTCGTCTCTCGCCCTGTCCCCGTGGACAGGTCGGCCATCATGTGCGCCAGCAGTGCCGCTCCCCAGGCGTAGCTGCCAACTGCCTCCAGGTCCTCGAGTATCCCTAGAAATCGGCAGTTGATGACGTCGCCCTTTGTCCCGAGCAACAGCCTCCCCAGTAGCAGTAGCAAGAACCTCCTCAAGTCTAGGTCAGCTCTCTCTTTGTCGGCTGGGTCCTGGCAGTACACTGCCCTAGCCCCGTCTATCAACCTCTGCGAAAACTGCTCTAGGGTCTCTCCTGACCTGTGCCTAGCGTTCCCTAAGCCCATCACTGTGGTGAGGTCGGTCCGGAAGATCGTCCTGCACTCGCTGGGTGTCTCGTAAACCATCTCTAGCCCTAGCAATCTCTGGGCATGCTCAGTGTAGTCTGGATAGGTAATCCCACTCACAGCCTCTCCATCTACCCTCAACCCTGTAATCCTGGCCACGTCCTCTAGGGTAGGAATCATGTGTCCCCAAGGCATCAGGAATGCCCGGCTAGTCCTATCCCATCTCTCCCGTAGAACCTGAATGAGTGGTAGGTCTAGCCTAACTGGCTCTATGCTGAGGAAGGCCCCGAACCCCATCGCGTCTACCCTCTCTCTCTGGAACTCGGGGAGGCCGTAGTAAGCTGCCCGGACCATGACCCATGAAATGCGCGTCCTCATCAGCCCCTGCATGCATAAAATAAGAATTTTTGGCTTAATTGTTGTGAATATTCATGCTTATTTCATTTTGATTGCCCCAGGTTGAATGTTGATGTTATTGGAAGTAACGACCTTCCTCAGGTCATTTTTCATTGAAGTGGCGTCCTTAAGGGGGGCGTGGTTCTGTTTGTGCTTCAAGATAACGACCTACCCTAAGTCGTTTTTCATCTATGAAACGCCTCTGTGTTGGGCGTGTGTTTGTGGTTAATTCCTAAAATCCTAAAGGTTTTATCAATTCACGCCCTTGGGTAGGGCGTTTTCTAATTGGGTTCGTTAATTAATCAAAGAATTAATGAATGGGCGACCGCTTGTTTGGTCGTCTGTTTAGAATTGACGCCCTGGTGTGGGGCGTGGTTTCCAGGTTTCCAGAAAATGGAATAAAAATAACAGCATGTGAAAATTAACAGCATAATATGTAAATTTAATTGGGCGACATGCTTTAGGGCGTGTTCTCATGGGGTTAATTGTTTTTCATGAAAATAATATAATTAACGCCCTTGGGTTGGGCGTGTATTTTGAAATCGCGACGCCCCTGAGGGCGCCTTCTTTCTGGGTTGCAGAGTTTATACCCGAGGGCTATGGAAAATCAGAGGAAAAAAATGAAATTAAATAAATAAAAATGGGAATTGGGTTGTGGCTTACCTTCTTGTGCTTGGGTTCCTGTGGCCGAGGCCGTGGCTGCCGTGGCCGCCGGAGTTGGCCGGCACGGGGAGGGGGCGCCGCCGCGGGCGGTGGTTCATCACTTTCCTCTCCTCCTTCTCCTTCTTCTTCTTCTTCTTCTCCCCTTTCTTCATCTTCTTGACCTTCTCCGTCTCCTTCGTCTTCCTCGTGGATCTCTAGGCCTTCGTCGGCCTCGTTACCGGCCATCGCCGCCGGTTCATCTTCGACCGCTACGGGAGGGGCTTCCTCCATGGCGTGTTCCTCCTCGCCTAGATCAACCACCTCGGGAGCGGCCACCCTCTGCCGTTTGACTGAACCGCTGCCGGCCATGGCTATGGTTAGGGCTAGGGCTTGGGTGAAAGTGAGAGAGAGGGAGAGAGGGGAGGGGGAGTTTCGGTTAGGGTTGCAGAGAAAGAGAGAGGGGGCAAATGGAACGAAGGAAGAAGAAGAAAGGGGGAAAGCCCTTTTAGCATTCGAAAAGAAGTAACGCCCTGAGGAAGGGCGTGTCTTGTTGAAATAATGACGTATCTTGAGGCGTTTTTATAAGGTACACGACGTAGCTCGAGGCATCCATTTATTTTGCATGGGGAATGATAACCGTCGTCAGACGCATTCAATGGGCGTTGATTGATTTGAGAGAAGTAATTATTACGATTTTTGATTAACGCCTATGATTGAGACGTTACCTGATTGAAACGTGGCTTCGCTAAGGGCATTACTTTTGGAATTTCAACGAATATATTTTGAGAATTTGAATCAATTAACGCCCTGTTCTAAGTCGTTATTTAAGTAACGCCTATTAGTGAAGGCGTCAAATGTATGAACAGGAATGTCGAAAACGTCGTTGTCTGAGGCGTCCATTTTGGAATTTGCGTCCTTTCTTAAGGCGTTATTCGCAACAGAACGACAGGTTATTTGAGGATTTGATCTGAAGCACAGCAGTAAGGCTCAATCAGAAAACAATCATTTTTATTACTTTGAAAAGAGAGATTACAATGCTTAATGAGCCGTCTTGGGTCTTAGCTTTCTCAAAGCTGTTACATAAGTTTTCCACTGATCTTTGTCTTCATCTAAGTTTTCTACAGGTTGATGGAGTTTGTTAATCTTCCATAGGGCTTGGATTGTGATAGCCTCTTCTCCGTCTTCATTGCTACCTAAGTCTCTTGATTTGATTGGAGGGAGATGAGAGACGTCTTCTAGGTGTTGCCTTGGAAGTCCAATTTGAGGAAGGCATCTGTGAGAGTTGTATAGTATGAAGTCCGAAGCGCCGATGAGATGAAGGTCCGTCCCGGGAGAGAATCTTGCACGGATATCTTGGGTCTTGAGTATTCCCGGGGCGCAAGTGAAGAGGTTCTTTGGCATCACTTTGAGGTGCTCTCTCCAATCCCCTCTCTTCTTCACTTGAGGAATCCGGTTCATCACTCTATTACTTATTCCGAGTGAGCCGGTCACGTAAGAGAGTGGGCTTTTTGAAAAGATTCTTGAGGGTTGTTGGGCCTCACCACATGGATCGAACTTGAAGTGTAGATCAACCCAACTAGAGAGTGCTAGCATGCACCCGTAGATGGGCCTTCCCATCGCCGCCGAGGTAAGCCCACTATAGAGATAGGCTAGAATAGCCGGTCCAACTCTTTCCTCTTCCCATAAGCTCACCACGGCGCTTAATTGGGCCTCCTCTAGAAAGTCCTCCGTGGATGGAAACAAGAGTGCGCCTGCTAAGCACACCACGAAGGCCTTTGCTATCTTTTCTATCTCCTCCTCTTCCTTAGCTTGATCCGCTCTCTTGAACACCCATGAGGCGAGCTTCAAGAGGTTGATTCCTTTAGTGACCTTGATTTGGTTCACTATGTTTGGGCTAGATATCAATGAGGTTAGCAATTCATGAGAAGAGATTGGCCTTGGCATGATGGCCATCTTTTGTTCTTCTCCTTGTTTCATCCTTTTCAAGCCTAAGATCAACTCTAGTTCTTCCAATAGGATGGTGGCTTCAAATGTTGAGAAGAGAAAGGTGTGAGTGGAAGGGTGCCATATTTCAACCAGAGCTCCTATGGCTGCCCAATCTAAATGAATTTGGTCATGGTGTTTGGCATGGGTGACTAGGCCCAAAAGGTGCCATCTTGCAAGATAAACCCTCATATCAGAAGAAAATTTGAAAAGGATAAGGGGAAGCCACTTGTTTTTTGTAAATCTCCTAGCTCCTGGCACTAATGGATAGTCCTGTGGAAAACAAAGAACAGAGAAGAATGCACGATTGAGCATGCAGGTGAACAGCAGAACAGTTGAATGTCTTTTGGTTCGGAGATGAGCAGAAGAAGAATAGAAGAGTTCACTAACCTGATTTAGAGCAATTCGGCTGTAGATATGTCCTTGGATTTCAGTCAACCTGGGGGTAGAAGACCTGGGTCTCTTGATCATCCTCTCCATCCTTTTGCTTTGTAGAAAGAGCTTGGGTAAGTGCCTGCAGGAGAAGAACGAACAGCAAGACAGAGCCGACTGCAGAGGTTTAGAAGAGTTTGCTTTGATTAAATCTAAGGAAGTGCCTGCCTTTTATAATGATTAGGTTGTTCGGAGTTAGAAGGTTGATGGGTATTAGGATATGGTTTGGCTTCCGGTTCGGAAACGGAAGTTTGCTTAATTAACGCCGTTTGTTAGGGCGTCAATTGTTGAATTGACGACCTTGCTGAGGTCGTGTTTTGTTTAACGCCCTTGACGGGGGCGTTTTCTTCTTGAATTATCGATGAATTTCACGCCTTGATGAAGGGCGTGTTTCTATTTTTGACGCCCTCATGTTAAGGCATTTTTCATAATTTTGACGCCATGACTTAAGGCGAGTTTTATGAGCTTGATGAACTTAAGTGCTATTATTTCATTGAAATTCTATTTTATTTAGCACTTATGATCATGTTATATGATTATTTGATATTGAAATTGTGGAGACTAATGAATTCCAAGTGCAGGAAAGTACAGGTTTCAAGACGCTTGGGTTGCTCATCGTTGAACGTCGCACTTGTCATCTTGTATTTGTTCGTTGAAAGCATTGGTACTATATGATATTTATGCTATTATAGCATATCAAGGACCTTGTGCTTCTGATGAACCTGGAATTTGAGTTCCCCTTCATCAAAAACTATGATAATTCCAGGAGAGTCTTGATCACACGGATAAGCCGTTGAGTCGTTGAAGGTCTGGGACGATGGTTCCACTTTCTGAGTTGATACGCGGACAAACGGGCTTCGGCTTAGTGTTAGCTCAGAGATCTGGATTCTTGACCAAATCTGGATGGCTTAGCAATATTATCCTTGATTATTTTCTATTTTTAGTTTATTTTATTCTTTTCTTTCAGCCCAGCATGCATCATGTAGGACTTTGAGTTTCATGCTGAAAATCTTCATATTATGGCAATAATGAAGGTCACTCGCTCTTTATTGAGTTGACATGAGATATTCCACTCCAAATCAAGTACTTTGTTTTATCTGAAGCCGCTCAGGCTAATTCCTTGAAAATGTCCCTTTGTTGGATCTCCATCTCAATTCTCTTTATTTTTCTACAAATCAACCTTGGTTGTAGCACGTCCACGTTGGTTGGTAACCGCTCTCCAATGGTCTTTCCCTATTGTGCCCGCGCGCACACCTTTTACTTGTTTAGCAAATTGATGCCTTCTTGGGATCACTCGGAGTTGTTTCACTTTGAATCTTAGAAAGATTTTCATTGCTTAGTGTCTGAGGCGTGTCACATCACACATTGGCATCTACTTATCAGTTCGCTTCACTTCATTCCATTTGTTGCACTTTCCTCTATTTCGTCTCACTCCCTTCCACAGCAGACGCCAAGGCGGGACAGCTGTAGACACGCCAAAAATGACGCTATGTTGATCAAATCTCATGTCACTATGATGACGCCCCAAGTGAACTTCAATATATTCATAATATGAAGTTTTTCTATTTTCTTGTGTGTGGTTTTGATTTATTTTTGCATTTTGTGATTCGCGACCTGAAGAGGGGCGTTATTTAAATGGCGACCTTATCTAGGGCGTTTTCTCAAGAAAGGACGACTAAATGTCAGGGCGTCAATTCCTGGTATTATCCGGTTTTAAAGTAAATTCAAAATCAATTTAATTATTGGTTAACGTCCTTCCTCAGGGTGTGTTTTAAAGTAATGCCTCAATCATAGGCGTGTTCTCATAATTTTCAAATAAAGTAAGTTTTATTGCCAAAATTAAATCCAAGAAGTGACGCCCTTGGGAGAGGTCGTGTTTTGAGTAACGTCTTGATGTAAGTCGTCAATTCTTGATTTGACGCCCTTCGCAAGTTCGTGTTTCACCTTTCTTGTCCTGCTTTAACTCCTCTTTCCTGTATAGAGTCCTGCCTCCAATAGTCTCCTTGCTCGAATTGGAGGTAGAGTCCTGCCTTCTTTGAACATTGCCTATCCTTATCTTACCAAACTCGAGCTCATCTCCCACTGAAATCCTATAAAATCATGATATGGTCGCTCGAGGCAGGGGTTGACGACTCCAGAGGTTGAAGAGATTAGAAAAGCTCCAGACGTTCCAGAGGTTCAAGGTTCAGAGCCTCTGCTTCCTTACTGTCGTGTGCTTGATAGGAAGACTTCGGCTTCCTCTGCTTCCTCATCCGGTCAACCACGTCCATCCTTGGTTCCCTTTACTGTCAACAGGGACAGCAGGGCTCTCTTTTATTTCGTTTGTTTTGTTTTGTCTTCATCAACCGATCATCCACTGTGCTCCTTTTTACGTTTTGCATTAATCAATTCCATCATCAGTCCTTTTCCTTTTTCTCCTTTTCACGTTTGCATTAGATTTATCACATATCTCCTCTCTGCCTAATTCCTCTTTAGGGGTTTTAAAACCAAAATAATAAGGTGCGCATGTTTGGTCTTTTTCTCATCTTAACTTCATCTTCGGATTGATACTACTTGCATTGGCTGATCCCCTCTTTTGCTTTGTTGTTTCATTGTCTTTTTTGCAAGGTAATCAAAAGAATAACCCTTCTCATCGGCCGACCGATTGAAGAAGGAGGAAGGAACTTCACATCATCCCGCGTTTCAATCTTCACCAGGTATTCGCGATCTTCCTTTTATTATTATTTAGGTAACCCCTCTGGCGATCACATCTCCATATTTACACCACGTGCAAGCTTTTCTTCCCCTTATTTATACACAATCATCATTATCCTCCATGTTAATCACATCATTATTCTCTTGTGATTGTGTGGGATTTATGCCCATCCACAGTAAGGAGATATAATTTTGGGTAAGTTCTTTAGAAGATTTTGTTTAGTATGCTTTCGACTAATAGTTCTCCAAATTTCATGCTAGGAGATCGAGCAACCAAGGAGATTGAAGCTTCCAAAGTTGCTGGTTCGACCATAATTACCCAGGAATCTGAACGAAAGTCCTCTGAAGATCAAGAGATTATGACGTCTAAACGAGGTAATTAGAATTCAATCCTTAAGAACTTTTTGTTCACCCTCAAAATTTTACATCCTTAGGTCAAGAGGCTGAGGAGCTAGAGCAGTGTGAAGTTACTGAAAACTCAGTAGAAAGGGAGAACTAGGGCACGTCTTTTAGACTCAAATTAGAAGTTTAAAGCTCAGATAAAAGGGTAGGTTATCTCATGATTGGCAAAAATATCTTTTTAGGGATAAAAATCCTCTGATTGTACTTGATTTCATGCATTATAGACTATGAATTTCATGTTTTAGTGGGTTCATGCATACATACATATTCTTAGCCCTAATCAAAGATCAAAGATCAAAGATATTATCTTGTCAATTCACTATGCATCTAGATGACCTATACTTCGTTTTGTCATGATTGGAGTAGTTAAATCTTTTCAAAACATGACATGGTTTCAAATCACAGTCTTTTAATTTCTTTATAATGTTAGCAGGGACTCTGACGCATCAAGGTAAGACCGTCACAGTGATCTAACGGCCTTACGATAAGCCGTCACACCCTCTACTGCATCTTAATTACTCTATTGTCTCTGACGCACCTTAACAGGAGCGTTACATTACTGTAACGGCCTCACGATAAACCGTCACAATCACTATGACGCACCCATTCTAGACCGTCAGGGTAACTGTAGACAGAATAGGAAACTAGTTAATTTAACTTACAAGTAAGCCTAGTTATCTAAGTTTTGACATGATTTCATGTTTTTAATTATTATCTACTGATTCATGATAGAAATTGCATAATTAAGGTATCTTAAGTTATTTTAAGTTATGTTAATTTCATGTGCCAAAATTCTATAGTTTTGTATCTAAATCATGATCTTCCAAAGATGTATTGACGGAGTTTTATCATGATTTCCTATTGTTACACATCCTCTCTATCAATAGAGTCATTTCTCTAAGTACATGGCATATATTCAGGTATATGTCCATTAGTTCACTTTGTACAATAGGAACATTATTCTTGGACATGAGGACCTCTCTATTGGATATTCCTTCCAATGGACTAGGAAATCTTGTTTCAAGGCCTCCGTAATTCTTTGCGAGCCTAGGATTTCCACTAGGACGCCGAGTTGGTTGTATCATTAAAACCAATTGATTAGATTACACTATCGATGTTTCTGGTTATCAGTAGTGTAACGGATCTATATTGGACCGTCAGGCACATGTAACGGCCCAATTTATGACCGTCACATTCAACTCAGTCCGATTTCTTAGTTTGAGATTCAGACTAATGTAACGGCCTAATACTGGAGCGTCACATCATGTAACGGCCCAGTACACGACCGTCACAATGCTCGAGTATTTTAACCCGAGGTTTGACCAAGGATTGATATTCGAAGGTTTCTAGATGGACTCTTGATGATCTAGAACTTATCATATTGATCAAGAAACCTAATATAATGAGTGGAAGATAAAGAACGTATCGTTATGCTGCCAATTTATTTCTATAAGCATAGCATAGTATAAGTCATTCTTGATTTCTCATGATTTTTATTAAAGCATTCATTCATTGAATTATTGTTATCAAGAGCTTGTTGGAATTGTACATTCTTGGCCATCCTTTATTGTTACATGCGTGGAAAAAGCTTGATTTATACTTGAAGGTGTGATCGAGCACTGATTGTGTTCAATGGCTCTATGCTAGTCCCCTCGGCTGATTGTCGAAAACATACTATTATAAACCATGGGGTATGATGCTACTGGCGTCGCATTGCGCTAGGAGTACTTTCTTTATAAATAAGTGACAATCCACAACACAATACAACATGATTGATACTTGACTTTCTTGATATTCCACAGAATTCACGAAGTACTTGCTCACAAGTAAAAGATACTGGAGTGATGATTATGTGGCTTGCTAGTACATTTTCGTTACATTCTTGTTCATGAAAGGCCATATCATGTTCTTATAACATTCTTGCTAGTTCATACTTGCTCTCATTCTATCTTACATACTTTGGTTTAATCGCGTGATTGATCGCATTCGCATGATTTTACCTTATTTCTCTAGAGTAAAAATGTTAATTACTTTAATGATGCCTTCATGTTGATGCGAAGATATCTACTGGGCAAGTGTGCTCATTCTATTTCCATTTTTTTTCAGGAAATAGAAGTGAGTCGGGTTCGGATTCGTAATGTTCAAGTAGCGGATCCGAGAGTGAATAAAGAATGAGCGAAGACTTGGGAAGTTTACATTGTTTAGATCGAGTCTATGTAATTTTTTATTTTATTTCTTGAGTCTAGCATGATGGAAGTTGAATTAGTGGTTGCATTCGAATAGTGGATTTGATTATTGATAAAAGTTGAAGTTGAGTAAATTTTATGCGATTGCATTCTTATGTGTGATTATCTTGCGCTCTGATCGTTCTTGCTTGCAAGAGGCTTACCATGCCGGCTGTTCGCGTTCCTCGAGCGAGTCTTCCGCTGTAATAAAGGCTCGGGGCGTGACAGTTAAGTTGGTATCAGAGCCTAAGTCTCAGGACTTAGGAAGAAGAGTCATGTCATAGGTTAAGTCTAAGGTTTAAGGGCCCCTACCTATGAACTAAGGATGAAATTTCCACACCCATGTGAGAATTGAGTAGAGCCCGGGATAAGTTAGTTAATTAGCTTTAAGATTGATTTTCCTTCCAATTCCATGAAAAATAACAAGTTGTTATTTTTCTCTCAGGTACCTTATTATTACCATGGCTCATCGCGTAGATTGGAATGGTATGCAACAAACTGTTGCTGGCCTCACTCAGGCATTACAAACCATGGCGTAAGCTGGCGCAGGAGCAAGGGCTGGTGATTTACATCGTAACTTTTGAAGCTTAAACCCTCCACGTTTCTATGGTTCTTCTAATCCGGACGAAGCGGAGAACTGGATAGATGAAATGAATCGTACTTTGACGTTATCCAATGCACCGATCAAGAGAAGGTGCGTCTCGCAACCTTCCAACTCAACAAAGATGCCCGTACATGGTGGAAGTCGGTTCCGGCACCTCCGGCCGATGCACCTCATACATGGGATGGTTTTCTTACCCTATTCCGTGCCAAGTACTTTTCTGAGCACGTAAAGGAATGAAAGGCTATGGAGTTTGCCGCTCTTTGACAAGGAATGATGGCGGCTACCGAATATGAACTACAATTCTCAAGGCTTGCACTTTACGCACCGCATCTTATCAGCACCGATTTATTGAAGGTAAATCGGTTCATGGACGGTTTACGGCCCGGTTTCATTCAGCAGCTCGGGACCCAAAACATCCGTACTTATGCGGAAATGATTCAACAAGCGTATTTGTGTGAAAGGACCTTAGAGAAGGTCGAGAAATTAAAAGGGAAAGAAGAAGAGTCTAGCCGACGCTCAGATCGACGTTATAAGAAAGAAAAGTTCAACATCACGGAGCCCTACAAGAGCTGTGATAGTAAGAAAAGATCCAGGAATGGGAATGGTGGAAGTTCCCATAAGCAAAAGAAAGTCAAGGAGGAGAAGGAGCAGATCGCCACGGCTTGCACATTTTGTGAAAAATTCGACCATTCGGCTGAGGAGTGTTGGAAGCGCCTCGGCGCTTGTTTACGTTGTGGAAGTAGGGAGCATCGCATGCCAGATTGCCCCCTTATGAAAGACCAATCGTATGGTGGAGGACGTAGGAGGCAGGCTCACCTCAATGCCGTCTTAGAAGAAGAGGAAGCGCCCAGGGATGGTGGGCTTATGGAAGGTACTCTTCAAATTTGTTCTCGTCCTGCATTTGTGCTATTTGACACTGGTGCCTCTCATTCTTTTATCTCCACTACTTTTGCAAAAACATTATCAATTGCATCAGTTACCCTACCTTCAGATCTCGCTATTACCACACCCTTAGATTCTGGAACAAAGCTTACCGACTATCATCCTGATAGTGAAGTGATAGTAGAAGGGCACAATCTCCCCGCAAACTTAGTATGCCTTGACATGAAAGGTTATGATGCCATTTTAGGGGTAGATTGACTTGTAGATCATGATGCTTATATCAATTGCCGAAATAGGATTATATCCTTTCGAAAGCCCGGTCTTCCAAGATTCTCTTTTCTTGGCATCAAGTACCAGAAGCATCCTACTACCATATCTTCTCTTTACGCTTGCAAACTTATCTCGCAAGGATGTGAAGCTTTTCTTGCTTCTGTCATTATTACCGAATCCAAGGAGATTATCTTAGCGGACATTCCTATTGTAAATGAGTTCCCAGACGTGTTTCCATCCGAATTACCCAGTTTACCGCCCGAGAGGGAAGTGAACTTCACTATTGAACTCATCCCAGGAGCAGCACCTGTTTCTATAGCCCCTTACAGGATGTCCCCCATAAAACTCAAGGAATTAAAAAGGCAGTTGCAGGAATTACTAGACAAAGGCTTCATCAGACCTAGCACATCCCCTTGGGGTGCGCCGGTTCTATTTGTCAAGAAAAAGGATGGTTCTCTCAAGCTATGCATCGATTATCGGTGACTGAATCAACTCACAATTAAAAATAAGTATCCATTGCCGCGTATTGATGAGCTCTTCGATCAGCTTTCAGAAGCAGAATATTTCTCTAAGATTGACATCAGATCATGTTATCATCAGCTTAGAATTAAAGAAGAAGACATTTATAAATCGGCTTTTCGAAGTCGTTATGGCCACTATGAATTCGTAGTAATGCCATTCGGATTAACTAATGCCTCGACAGCATTCATGCAACTTATGAACAGTGTCTTCCAGTCATATCTGGATCAGTTTATCGTCATCTTCATTGATGATATCTTGATATATTCCAAGACAAAGGAGGAACATGAAGAACATTTGAAAATAACTTTGCAAACACTTAAAGAACATAAACTCTATGCCAAGCTAAATAAATGCGAATTCTGGCTCAAGGAAGTTTCATTCCTAGGCCACATTATTTCAAAAGAAGGTATTGCGGTGGATCCTTCTAAGGTAGAAGCTGTCAAGAATTGGAGCCGGCCAACGACCGTAGTAGAAGTATGAAGTTTTTTGGGTCTAGCTGGTTATTATAGAAGATTCATTAAAGATTTTTCAAAGATTACAGTTCCTTTAACTAGACTGACAAGAAAAGAAAATCATTTTGTCTGGTCAGAGGAATGTGAGGAGAGTTTCCAAACTCTTAAAAATCATCTTACCATAGCTCCTATTCTAACACTACCGATGGAAGGTGGTGGATTCGAAGTATACACGGATGCATCTGGCATTGGCTTAGGGTGTGTCCTCATGCAAAATGGAAGAGTAATCTGTTATTCTTCAAGACAATTGAAGCGTCACGAGGAAAATTATCATGTACATGATTTGGAATTAGCAGCTGTTATTTTCGCCTTGAAAATTTGGCGTCATTATCTCTATGGAAAAAGTTTACTGTCTACTCGGACCACAAAAGCTTGAAATACTTATTTTCTCAAAAATAGCTAAATATGAGGCAGAGAAGATGGTTGGAATATCTCAAGGATTTTAATTTTTCTATTCAATATCATCCTGGCAAGGCTAATGCTATTGCGGATGCACTCAGCAGAAAACCAATGGGTATGCTATCAAGTCTTATGATTAGTATGACTAATCTTATTTCTCAATTTACTCAGTTGAACTTAGATATTGACAAGAAGGAAGAAGATTGCTTCATGGCTAATATCCGAGCTCAACCTACCTTAATAGAGGATATAGTCAAGCTGCAAAATGATGATCTCGTGTTACTAGAAATTAAGGCTAATATTGAACAACGGCCAGATTTCTCTATTACGGAGGATGGAAGATTGCTATTCAAGGGCCGAGTGTGTGTACCGGATCATGAGGATACGAAGAAATTGATTCTAGAAGAAGCAAATAAATCTAAGTATACCATTCACCCAGGTAGTACAAAAATGTATCATGATCTCAAAAGAAATTTCTGGTGGCTCAACATGAAGAGAGAAATAGCTGATTTCGTGTCTCGCTGTCTCACTTGTCAACAAGTAAAGGCAGAGCATTTTAGACCCGCAGGTAAACTACATCCCTTGAATATTCCCGAATGGAAGTGGGAGAGTATAGGGATGGATTTCATTATGGGGTTACCTAAGACAAGAGGTGGACACGATGGTATATGGGTAATCATAGACCGATTAACTAAATCTACACATTATAGATATATTTCTCCACCCGTCTATTTTCTCTAATGCCTTCCCAATGTTTATCCTACCACATCCAACATTGGAAATGAATAAAGATAGAGGGAAAGGGAGGAATAAAAAACCTGTGATCGTCACCAAGGTGCCGAACGTGATAAACACGCCGTACCTTGGAAAGAGGGAGAGATACTCGTCTGACCTGCAGCGCTGGGAAGATGGACGGTTCAGGAGGAACCGCCTATAACATGCACGGTCTCACGATAGACCGTTCAAGAACGTTGCAGAAGTTGCGGGATGAAGCGCTCTTGGCAGTTGAACGGCTCTATCACGACCGCAGGAAGACGAAGGACGGTCCAGACTGCACCGCACTTCTTCTTGAACGGAAGGTAGACAACCGCGCACGACTACCAAGCCAGAAGTCACAAAGGGTCCAACCTCCACCCTCTCCGGCCGGCCAGAGGGGATGGGCCTCGTGCTAGGGATTGTTGACCTGCAAAACGACGTGAAAACACAAAGAAACAACCCAAATTAGAACTGAAAAGTGTAGTAGATGCCAAAATAATAAGAAATGAACATGAATAAGTGGAAAGGGGGATACCTGGGGATTTTAAACCCCTAGGGTGTAATAAACGTGGGTGGGTGTGTGCATGGCAATGAAGATGAAGAAAAATGTGGGGAGAAAGTGAGAAAAGTGATGCATGCAATGAAAAAGTAGACAAAACCAATCAAACACAAAAGACTTAAAAACTAGACTACTCCCTGAACCGGAGGCTTATATGGACGTGGAAAACCTCCCTCCTTGGTGCTAGGTCGCTCAAGAATGCGGCAGGGCTTAGCCGTCGACCAAAAATCTCCCATTTAGGGTCTATTTATAGAGCACCTAAAGTCCTAGCTTGAAATTAGGGTTTAGAAGCATTTTCAGGTCGAGATAATCAAAGGAAATTCGTAGATAATCAGATTATCTCCTATCCAGTCGAAACGGCACTTAAAATGGTTCATTATCCGCGGAGAAAATGACGGGAGAAGTTGGGGATAAAACCACGGGTAAAGAGATAAAATCTGTTGAAATTCAGGAATCGAACGGATGAACGGTCTTACGATAGACCGTTCAACTGGATGTGCGGTCATGTCCTGGCCGTCCAACCCCGTCGGGGGAAATTCAAAATAAATCATAAATAATCCAAATTATCCATCGAATTGACCGAAACCTTCGCCATTGGACTCTCATAGATGAACGGCTCAGATGAGACCGTTCAAAGGTAAAGCGGCCAAAGACAAATCGTTCTAGCCTTGTCGGTGATAAATAGATTAATTGGATAATTATCTGAGAAAATCACTAAGCGCAGGACTCTAAGAGATGAGCGGCTACCATCCGCCCGTCCATCAAGTTGAACGGCCAGAGGAGGGCCGCATAAATGCTTGTCGGTGGAAATTCAAAAAATTAACCAAAATATTCCAAAATAGATGGACAGTCCACAGTCAACCGCACATTGATTGAGCGGCCAGGGATGAACCGTACATGTACATGGGTGTTGAAACTCATAGAAAAGCCCAATCAACCAAAACCAAGGCCCGTTAAGCCCTGAATTAACTCGGACCTAACCAGGGACGGAGGCGACCCATAAAACTGGCCCAAGACATGCCTGAAAATAGCCACAATTAGTGAGGGACAACTCGAGGCATCAACAAATGGGAGTAAGAGGAACGACTCAACTTATCGGCAAAAAATGGGTGTCAACAGATGCCCCTCCTTAACGTCCTCTTTGCAGGGGAGCGAGCGGAGGTGAAGCGAAAGTGACATGGAACATGGAGATGGAGCGGAAATGTAACGGAGTGGACCGGAAAGCGGGCGTTAAGGTAAAACGACACCCGTTTTTACCAACAAGCGATGGGAATCTTCGAGAAAATTCTGAACCAAATGCAAGGAATGATTAAACCAAAAGCGACACCAGTCTGGAGGAACTAAACTAAATGAAACAAATCGACAAGACCAACCTCATGGGGGACACAATCCCGCGGTCCAATGAGGAGGTCAAAAGTAGGCAGTAAAAGTAAAGGAAACAGGCTAAAGCTCCAGACGGGGACCTCTCAATCAACCAAACCAAGCGAATCGACCAAAGAGAACCTTCCAACTCAGAGTGGAGTTAGTTCCTCTTACTCAAACACTGAACGCATAGCTAACCATCACTGATGGGACATTCTTCAAGAAAACCAAGGGGCATGAAAGCTCAAAAAGATGCGTGTGATGCATGCTGGGCTAAAATAAAAAAAATCGTTAAAACAAATGCAAAGAAAGATTAAAATATAAAATACTCGAGAATAATATTATTAAGTTGGGAAAATCAGAGTCAAGATACTATCCGCAACCACGGCGTGCGGGATATAACCATCCTCCCCATGATATCCCAACCTAACGGCCTATCCGAAGATTAAACACGCGAACCTGGATCATCATCATTTTTGTTAAAGGGGAACATCAGATCCTGAAACACGCAGATAACCAACTAGTTCTCGAGATAATATATTAGAGTACCACATAATAATGTAATAAGGGTGATAAGGATAGAAGGCCATGCCTGACTTACCTGCGTAGGTGAAACGGTAAGTTTTTTGGATTTTCTTTTTTGGATTTTTTATGGATTTTTATGAATAAGACAAACAAGATAAACATAGCGATTAACATAACGACAAACAACATGACATAACATGACGAATGGAAACAACACAACAAGACGGACAAGCACCTAGGCAAAGGCATAAACAGACAATACGTATGCATGAACATGGTGTGACGAGACAACAATCGGCGGGACAACACATGGTTGGAATAAGAACATGATGGATCACATGGTTGGGACAACACCTGGAACATAGAGGGATGAATATCAACATATGCAAGACAACTATGTGGTAAGGAACAAAACAACGAGCGTGGGACAACACGGTGGGATATAGACATGAGACAAGGACACGACGGGACAACACATGAACAAACATGCACTTCAATCAAAACCCAAGATCAAAATGAAGCAGAACCGCCAGGTTCATAATCGTGAGGCAAAGCCCTCTCATAAAGATATGATCATTGCAAACAAAAGCTGGGAGGACATGAGCTTCAGAACAGATCGAGAGATGTGTAGAAGGAAACATATCAGAAGATGTGAACAGGAGGTAGAGCACAAAGACATAGCAAGGAATGCCTGAGTACCTGCAACCTGCACACTTAGCAAACAGATTACGTATCTATTCTCAAAATAAAATATAAAAGATGAATATTTTTAGATTTTTCAATTTTCTTATTTGTTTTGATTTTAAAAATATTTAAGTTTTTTTTTGTTTTGTTTGAACAATATTTCATTTTTTTTGATTTCATCATTTTTTTATTTTTGACAATATCTCATTTTTTAGATTTTTGAAATAGCAATCTGCAGCACCCAAAGACAGGCTCGAACTACTGGCCAGGGATCGCCATCCCTCCCCTCTCATTAAAGACTTCCCTTGAGCAGGGCGTGCATGTGAGGGTGGCTTACCACAACCAACTGCCTCTAAAGAACGGTACCCCTACTAAGGCCATACCCGGGATACAACCCAGCCTAAGAGGGAGAAGCATAAGAAAAATCAGAGACAAATTTTATGCAGGATGGGAGATATCAAGGCTCGAATTCCTTCCAGGGCACTACCCCTCAAAGAGTAGGTCTGTTGCGCTGGGGCTTTGTGTCGTTGATTTTGAGACCCATATTTATCAGGCATGCATGCGACCGGGCTCATGGCGTCCCGCGGGGAACTGTACTGCCACTCTTGCCATGCCTTTGATTCATAATTTTGCATTGATTCATTTTCTTATTTTGGTAGAGAAGAGAAAAGACCTTAGTGCATACCCAAAGTATGGCCAAAGCAGCAACGGTGCGCCTCAGAGAAATCGGCTATGGCTTGCCGTGTAGTGTGTGAAAAAATTGATACTCATAGGTCACACTCAACAATCAAGGAAAGAAACTAGACTCCCAGCGCAGAGCTATCACCGACCTAAGGATGCTGCAGAAGCTAACTTATTTCACTAAGCTTAACTAAGCAAATTTCTAAAAGCCACTTAACCATGTTGAGGAATAGCATCATAAGCGTGTAGAAATAATAGAGTAATAGCAATGATAACATGTTCTTGCACAAAATAAAATATACCTTTGCAAATCCATGGTGTGGAAACCAGCATCCTGAAGTGATTTCGATCATCAAGCTTTGAGGAGCGCGAGTAGCTTTGCATTCCTTGCTTGCCAGGATAAAGGATGAAAGGAGAGCAAAGTATTGGATTTCTCGACACAGAGGAGTCGCAGACATCAAACTAGATGAAATAATGATAAAGAGGAAGAGGGACGAGGGCTAGAACTCCCTCGTTAAGGCACTGAGGCCCTGATAACAAGGAACCAGATACAGAATAAACAAGGATTAACTGAGATCAAGGCGGGCTAAAGCCTCGAAAATAGTAAGAAAAAGGGTAAGAACCCTGAAAGGGTGAGCAGGAAAGAACAGAAAGACGATGAAAAGGTAACTGTGAAGATAAGGTAGAAAGAGAAAGATCATCTGACGCGGTCGGAGGAAAGGAATAGCGATCACCCGACAGAGGCGGGGAAGAAAATGCATGAACATCCGACAAGGTCAGGGAAAAGAAATGGAAACCACTCGACAAAGTCGGGGAAGGATCGGGAAAACCACCCGACAAGGTCAGGGAACGAGCATGAGGAATTCCCAACAAGGTCGGGGGAAAGAGATGAGAAGTGAAATCCGGACGTATGCGGGGAGAAAAACTAGAAGATGCCCCTGGCTCAGGGGAAGAGGAGGACATAGGCCGATGCCTAGAATGGTAAGGACAGGATAAGATGGTGGAAACATAGTCATGTGGTGGAAGGTACACCACCCAAGGATAAGAACCGAGCAGAAGAAAAGACGAATGGACGGAAGAAGGAGAGGAGGAAGTGGACCCCCAAGTGTACAACTAACGGCCCTTGAACTTATGCCGTCGCCTCTTCTTAGCAGAAATCTTCTCGAAACAACGCCGCCTGGCGTGGACTCGAACCTTCGGGCTTCTTATCTTGCAATACTTTCTCAAATAACGGGCCCACCTGGCAGACGGCCTGGCCCGACTGTGAACATGCAATTTTATCGGGGCGGCTGCCCCTAGCTGTGCGGTGCTAACCTCAGAAGGACATTCCAGAACAATTAACTCCTTGGGATGAGCATCAGAAAGTAATAGAGTTTTGTCATTCAGCACTAGAAGCATAAGATTCGGCAACTCCACTCGGCAATCGGGCATGAAGCACAACTCCCTTGCTAGAAGCGCAGGACGGAACTGAGGGAGGGCGATGCGCGACGTTGACGTGACCGATTCACCAATAAACTGAGGAAGATTACATAAGACGTGCAGAATGTCTTTGGAAAATTTAGAAGACACGGCCAATTTCCCCTTGAATGCTGAATTCATTAAACCTTCGGCGGCCATGTGCGTTAGCACCATCCGGGCAAAAAATTCTTATGGGCCAGTGAACTGAATAGTAATCAAGCGAGGGGTGATAACAACATCAATCGTGGATTCTCCTGTGAGCAAAGAGACTGCCACCGGCCTCGCTTTAGAAGGAACTGGAACCAGTGCCAAGTAACTCTTCTCAGCAACCGCCTTCATAGCAAATGCAGGTTCCTTGTCCCCAAAACAGCCAAGGGCTAGGACTCAGATCGCATGCGAGAAATAACATCCTGGATCTTGAAATGCACGATTGAAACCTGGCTTGGCTCTTTATCTCCCTGGGGACTAGACCCGAGGGGCACCAAAGGTAGCGCGTACCTGCTCTGCGAAGTGGGAAGTGGCAGGGGGAGGTTAGAAGGAGGAGGTTTGAAGGGTGCGGGTGGCGTTAGCGCAAGTGATGGAGAAATACTGATGATGACGGGCATGAGTGGAGGTAAAGGCAAAAGTGGAGGTATGGGTTTAGGGTCGGCCTGCTCGGGCTCAGAGGATGATGGCGAAAGAAGTGGCATCGATCGCGGGGATGGTTGTGAAGGCGACGGAACAAGGATTATTACGAGGGGAGGTGATGACGACAGTGGTGAGGGTAATGGGGATAATGGAGAAGGTGATGATGGAGATGTGGCCAATGGAGACGACGAAGATGGGGGTGGAGAAGGTGGTGGCAAAGGGGGTGACGTGGTTGATGGAGATGGTGGAGGTGAAGAGGAAGGAGGTGAAGGTAGGGATGGGGAAGAAGGAGGAGAGGAAGGTAGTGGTGTAGTCAAGGAAGTGGCGGGTGGTGGCGCTCTTCGGCGTATCATTACAACACGTCGAGAGGCGTTGGGGACAGGAGTGGTGGTGGAAACGGAGGGTGAAGGAGAAGTTGCCCGAGCGGAGGCTGAAGTAGGCAAAGGTGGTGGAGGAGATTAGATAGAGGAAGAAGTGGGTAACGGAGCAGGTACCTTATCAACTGAAGAAACACCAGGGTGCCCCTGGTCTTGACGTGGAGACGGTTTCCTAGGTGGCACGGCTTGCTGCTGTTGCTGCTTGCTGTTGAGATCTGAAATAACTTGGTGTATGATAGCCCAATCAATCATCTTCTTGTCTTCTTAGTTGTGAACAGGTTCCCGGAACTCGGGGCAGTCCTCAATCAAATGCCCCTGTTGACGATGGAATTCACAGAATTGGAGCAAATTCCCGACCGCGGGTCGGCAAGGCATAACGAGAGGGAGCTGCAACGCATGGGTGGCCATCAAAGCCCTGAAAACATCTGTAAGAGATTCTGGCAACGAAGAGTGAGAAGCCCGCTTCGGGCAAGGTGGATGCTGAGGGGTATGAAAAGGTAATGGAGATGGTAGCGGGGGTTGCGTAGGTGAAGGCGGAGGGATAAAATGATGTGGTGGCGTGGGAGGCGTGGGAATGTAATGGGCGGTATCTACCCGCTCTGGGTGTAGTGTTTCCTTGACCGGAAGTGGAGGGGTGTGGGGAGATAAAATAGCGAAGGGCTGACTCGTGGAGGGTTGGTATGCGGTGGAGCACATGGAGGTATAGGGGTGTGGGGAAGCGGAAGGCCAACTCATGGAGGGATATGTTGTGGAGGGTTGACCCATGGTGGATGGGGAAGAGAAGGGGTATGTGGAAGGTGACGGTGGAGGAGACTCATGGTCAAAGGAAACTAGGAGTTGTTGGCTAATGAAGCGGGCTCGACTGTAAAGCTGTTGCCAGGATGTAATATCATTCAGGGCTAAGATACATCTGAGCTCGGGCGTTGCATTAGAAATAACCATCTTGATCTGCTCGCCCTCCGGAATATGCCCCGGGACTTGCGCAACTAGGCGACGCCAGCGGTCGACGAATGTGGAGAATTCCTCGTCGGGCGTCATCTTCGCTTGGGCCAGATCAACCATAGAATATCTGGGCCCAACCTGGTCCTGGTACTGCTGAATAAATCCTGCTTGAATGGTTTGAAAGTTCATCATCTGCTCTTGTGGCAATGTGAAAAACCAATCCTTGGCCGAGTCCTCTAAAGATAGGCCAAATAAATAGGCCATCAAGCGTTGATCATGCTGGAACTGGGCCGACTCATATAAGAACTCCTTCAAATGCACGTAGGGGTCACCGACTCCACCATAGCGACGATAAACCGGAATTTGTGAACGTGGTGGGAGTTGAAGACCTTGAAAGGCAAATGGGATATCCAAAGAAGTTTGAGGACCAATTTGTCGTTGCAATCCATCAAGCTGGCGTTGGGCCTGAGCGATCATCTCCTCGGTAGGAAGAGTCCGAGAAGGATATGGGCCAGCTTGAGCAAGAGATGATGAATTTAGACCAGGATAATGATGATGGGCCGGATAAGGGGATCCGGCCTGAGAAGAAGGAAGGCCCATTCCAGGAATGAAGGAATGCATGGGCCTGGAAGAATTACGAAGGTGTGAATGAGAATTGATTGGGCTAATAGTAGCACGGGCGGGATAAGAAGGCCCGTTAACATAATAGGGTCCACTGGAGGAGTAAGGAGATGGGCCCGCATGGGAAGAGGAATCCACACGGGGGTAAGAAGATGGAGAAGTATAAGAATAAGGTATAGGGGAGAAGTGCTCCATGGGGAGAACGGAGACCTTATACAATGAGTTTCAAATGAATACAAGGAGGGAAATGAACGCAGGACAAATGCAACTAAAGGGAGACACACAAAGATGAACTAGACCTAATGAGCCTAATCTGACAAAAAGATGCAAATGATGACACTGTGCAACATACAATGGAGGAGAGAGATGAGAAAAGAATCAATCAATTACCCAAACAAATTCCAAATGATGCACGAAGATTTCTTATAAGTTCTCTTTTAGGACCTTAATGGATTAATTAAAATGTGAATTCACTCAACCACAAGGCACCTAAATAGGGTGAGAATGGAGTATTGGCAGATTCTAAAGAACTCTCTCTCGCACGAATGCAGACCCTACACTAGAGGGTGGCATGGTACAACCTGCCCGGCGTCCGAGTGGGAATCCACGGCTCACGGGGACTTACGGAGGTCCTCGGCAAGGTCCCCTAGTCGGCTCCAAGGAATATGGAGACGAGAGGAAACCCTACCTCGGCAGGAATGCGACTAACTATGAATGAAATGCATGAATCCTATGCACACCGGAGTGCATGCAAAATCTAGCCTAGAAACTAACAAGCAATGATCAAATCAAATATGTAAGAGGTGAAAGCAAGTATACAACAATGATATAGAAGCATGGGGAGATCAATAATCAGCACCAAGTATCATAAAAAGCATATAACGTGGCAATGAAAGAGAAGCACGGGTGCACTGTAGCATGACAAGGACGGTCTCTGTAAGACCGCTTAGGGAGATAGACGGTCTTTATACGATCGTATAATAGAGGGAGTAACGACAAAATAACAGGCAAATCAGATAATGATAGAATGACAGAGGAAGAAAACAGAAGCGTACCAGGTTGAACGGTCCACTAAAAACAGCGTCAGAACTAAAGCGGCCCTGAAACCACCCTATGACATGAATCCACCCAATGAAGCACACCTGAGTCAGCACGATGGACGGGTGAAGACAGACCGTATAACCGATGAACGGGCGACAGGAGACCGCTCTAGACCGCAGGCTGAGGGGAGAAGTGGCACTGTCCGCTGAGAAGGGCGGGTGGAGTACGGCCGCACGATACTTGGACGGCACCTGGGGATCGGCACATGCTCCGGAGGATAGAGATCGCACCAAGATCAACCTGAAATCACTTCAAAAAGAGGACTAACAAAGCACAAGAAAGGGTCAGCAAATCACTAACACGATGGGCACTAGGTGTCCCACCGTGATCGCCATAAAAGAAGGGTGTAGATATATGTAAGATCCCGAGTTTCTGTACAAATATTAAATTTCGTAAATAGTAAATGTTGAATAGTGACTGTGGTAAATAGTAAATAGTAAAATTTTTGACTATCATATAAAAATTCTGAAAAATGCTAGTTAATTAGTAAAGACCATGGTAAACACTTTGGTCTTCTGTACTTGACCCTAATAAAATTATTTACATGGCTTAATCAGTGATTTAAGCCTGACTTAAAAACGCGGAAAACACTATTCATACGAAAATACAACTACCTTAGAAAAATCTGTAAAAATCACATCTGATAGAGGGTATTTTTCTTAGCAACTTTGTCTTCTGAAGTTTCATCGGTAAAAATCAGAAACTCTCTCTATCGACTAAACCGTTGAACATTGGGTTAAATTATTATTTTAATCTTAAGATTGGGAGATTAACAATAAAACTCGTGATAAAATTCCATAAAAATCATATTATGAAAGAGCATGTCTTGATTAGTAATTTTGTCTTCTGGGTCCAATTCATTAAAAATCATTTAGTAACATTAAATTGAGGTCTTAGTTAACCATTCCTTAATCTTTTGGACTAGGCTTAGATTAGGCTAACCTTACCTTGAGAAACACGTGAAACCGTATTTTGGTTGGCAGAAACACGTTGTCAACAATGCAAAGGATTTTGCGGCTCTGACCAAACCGTGTGTGAAGATTAAACACTCATCTTCCAAACCTATAAGTAGAGGAAGCCCCCTTAAACATCTCTTAAACACAAAAGGGTTCTTGCTGCTGTGAAGAAGCTCTGCAAGTCTACTGTTCATCTTCTTCCTCATTCATCTTTCCTTATTTCATCGGTTAAGGTAGGTAACCATGGCACAAACCTTGAATTTGATAAATGGAATGAAAGGGCATCATGTTAGCTTGTAGAAACCATGCTTTTCCATTTATTTACGTACTCAAATGCATGAATTGAAGCCTTAAACGCCGGATTTATGCTTCTGTTTCGCTATTCCCGTGTTACAGGGATTAACGGTTCCAATCGGACCGCTTTATCTCTTAGACGGCTCAGAACTGCCCGCCCGACTTATACAAACGGCCCAATTAGAACCGCCCGCCTTGTATAAAACGGCCCAATGATAACCGTTTTACAGCCAGTAGGTTTAACGGCCCACTGTCATCCGTTTAACTTCCAGAAAATTGATTTTTTTTTTACTATTTGACCCATTTAACAATGTTAATTAGTAAAAATTGACAATCCACATAAATAACAGATAATGACATGAGTAAATTTCTGTTATTTGCAATATCTATTTTGATAAATTGTTTAAAGTGAAAATCATTGAACTTCACTTGTAACTTTGGATAAATTGAATAAGTATGGTAAATAGCTAAACTTTACCATAGGTAATTTCTGTAAATTACTGTAAACTAGAAAATTACTGGCCGACTTATGGCAAGTCTTTGACCAATTAGCCGGACACTCCATCCGGTAAACTTTACATTTTTACCGTAGAACATTTTTACCGTGGTAAATTACGGTTACATCATGACTATTGTTTTAACTTGATTAATTGACCGATTACCCTTAGATAATCTTCGGTCATATTTGAACCCGGAATTGATCAATGGACATTAAACTGAAATTGGTTGGTTTAATTGTTATTGGCAACCCGGTAACTATTTTGCATAAATTATCTTATAATTAGACATTATCGTTATGCTTAATACGGATTCTCTTGAACCGTATTTCTTAAAATACGACCCGAATGGTTCGTATATTCGTTCTTCGGAACTTACTTCTCTCTCTCGAACGGCTTACTGTCAACCGTTCATTCTTGGCCCCGTGACTCGTTACTCATGTGAGTACGGCCCGGTGTTTACCGTACGACTACCTTGTTTTAGGTTTTTCATCGTGGTTATACTCTTGAATCAAAGGAGGCGAGTGTCGTCCTTTACATCTTGTACCCGACAGAAATTCATCTGATTATATTGGCCATAATTGACTATGTTTAGACGGGGGATCGGTGATCCAATTGAAATGAAATGCCAACGCATCATAAGGGCCCGGTCTGGTCCTGGGGAGAGCGCCCGAAAAGATATTGAGCCCATTGGGATGTTTATGACAGGGTGAGGCATTGCACCCGAATACTTGACTTGACATGTTACGTCTATGACAAACTCTTGTTACTTGACTCGTGCGTATTTACTTGGTTACATGTGTAACATACTTGCTGGCCAAATTATCTGCTGTTACTTTACTTGTTCATCACTTGGTAAATTGTTATATTTCTTGACTTTGCAAGATATCTTTTACATTGTTTCTTTTATCGTATCGTCATTCTTATTTACTGCATTTCATATAAATTAGAAATCAATGGTTAATTACGTAAACCTGTTTGTGGTTATCTACTGAGCGCGTTTAGCTCACTCCTACTTTTCCCCTCTTTCCAGGTGATGAACTTGTCGGGAATGGACTGGAGTGATATCGAGAGATAGTTTTAGTTTATTGAGTCAGTTTGTACCCTTAGTATTAGTGAGAGATTGTTCTAGTATTTTGCTTATTATTTGGATGTAGTTGTTCTACCCAGTGTACTCAACTTTATTATCAATAAAACTCTGATTATTATCTTTTCCAACCTTTTGTGTAATGGTTTGCAATGGTTCGGAATTATTGCTCGCTTGCCCCTAGCCGTACGTCCCGAGATTCCGCATCGGGGCGTGACAGTTTAGTTGGTATCAGAGCCTAGGTTAATTTGTCCTAGGTATTTCACTTTAATGTTATAGGTTTATTGGTTATAGGCTTAAGAAAACAACCTTGTGAGAATTGGGTAGAAATTTGGGTTAAGTTATTTAACCATAATCATGTTCTTCTTATCTAGTTCTTCTCTTCTCATCTAAGAAGTTCTTCTCTCATAAATAATCCGAGTAACTATTTTATAGGCACTTAACTAGAAATGGCAGCCAATCGTGCTGAGATGAGGAATTTACAGCGTACAGTTCAAGGACTTACGCAAGCCTTGAATGCACTGTCTCAGGCAGGAGCTGGAGCTGGAGCGGCACCTCATGGCGCAGCTCATGGCACTGGTGATTTATATCAGAATTTCCGAGGAATGAACCCGCCTAGATTCGCTGGTTCAACTGATCCCGATGAAGCCGAGAATTGGCTCGACGAGATGGCAAGAATTTTTGAGGTCATGCAATGCACTGACCAAGAACGTGTTCTTTTATCCGTTTTCCAACTGGAACGTGATGCACGTGCTTGGTGGGAGTCTGTTAAGCCGACTCTCGGAGATCAACAAGTCTCGTGGGAGGAATTCGAGGAATATTTCAATGATAAATATTTTTCTGATCGCGTGCAAGAAAAGAAGGGAGTAGAATTCGCAGCTTTGAAGCAGCGAAGTTATGCAAGACATCTTATTTCGACTGAGAGAATGAAGGCGAAGCGTTTCCTCAATGGTCTTCGACTTCATTATATCAATCAACTTGCACCACTGAAAATTTCTACATATTCTGAGATGGTAAGAAAGGCACAAATATTAGAAGATACTTTGGAAATGACTGAAAGGATTCGTGGTCAAGGTAACAAGAAAGAGCAACCGAAGGCACTCAAGAATGTTAAACCTGGATTTGGCACTGACCCGAGCAAGAAAAGACCCTTTACTAGTTCTGGTTCAAGTTCTGGTTCTGGTTCATGGAAAGGCAAAATGCCGCGACAAGAAGACAAGAAACCTGATTCTATGATTCCATTCGAGGGCGTATGCCAATATTGTGATCGTCCTGGTCACAAGATGGAAGATTGTTGGCGCAAGATAGGTGCATGTCTGCGGTGTGGAAGCAAAGAGCACCGTATACCCAACTGTCCTTTATTATCGGAACAAGCTATCCCGGCAAAACCTCTGAATTTCAAGAAGCCTAAAGGCAGGCTCCAGGCTCTTCATGCAAAGGAAAAAGATATCACCGAGGATGGTGGACTTGTCGAAGGTACTCTTGTTATATTCGACTTGCCAGCTTTTGTTCTAATTGATACTGGTGCAACACATTCTTTTATTTCACGGAGATTTGCTAAATCTTTAGCTATGGCACCTGTTTTGTTGAGTTCTCCGTTAGAAATATCAACCCCTATTGGTTCTAAATCAGCAATTCAGCATTACTATCCTTCTAGTAAGGTTATGGTAAACGATCAGAATTTTCCAGCTGATTTAATTTGTATGGACATGAAGGATTACAATGTAATCCTCGGAGCTGATTGGTTGGTTCGGTATGAGGCCAATGTTCATTGTAGTTCTTGTTCCGTGTCTTTTTCTAGACACCCCGGATTATCCTTCAAGGGAGTGAAACACCCTAGTTCTATCTCTCTTATCTCGACTCTTCGTGCTGATAAGTTATTGAGGCGTGGATGCGAAGCTTTTCTGGCTTTTGTTCTTGCGTCCCCTGAACAGCAGATGGAGATTAAGGACATTTCTATTGTCCGAGAATTTCCGGACGTATTTCCAGAGGAGTTACCAGGACTTCTACCTCTGCGTGAAGTTACATTCTCTATTGATCTTATTCCTGGATCGTCTCCTGTTTCTAAAGCCCCTTATCGCATGTCTCCTGCGGAATTACGGGAATTGAAGCAGCAATTGTTGGAATTACTCGAGAAGGGTTTTATTCGCCCGAGTGTTTCCCCTTGGGGAGCTCCTGTATTATTTGTTCGGAAGAAAGATGGTTCGATGAGATTATGCATCGATTATCGGCAACTTAACCAGTTGACTGTCAAGAACAAGTATCCTTTGCCAAGGATTGATGAGTTATTTGACCAGATTACTGGAGCTTCTTATTTTTCTAAGATCGATCTTCGATCTGGATATCACTAGTTACGGATTAAAGAAGAGGATATTTATAAATCAGCTTTCCGTAGCCGGTATGGCCATTATGAGTTTGTCGTTATGCCTTTTGGGTTAACGAATGCACCGGCAGCTTTCATGCAGTTAATGAACAGTGTGTTCCGACCCTACCTTGATCAATGGGTTGTGGTATTCATAGATGATATTTTGATATATTCCAAGAGTGAAAGAGAACATGCCGAGCATCTGAGGATGGCTTTGCAATTATTGAGAGATCACCAATTATATGCTAAGTTGAGCAAGTGTGATTTCTGGTTACAAGAGGTGTCTTTTCTAGGACATATTATTACCAAGGATGGTATTTCTGTAGATCCATCGAAGGTGGAAGCAGTAAAGAATTGGGAACAACCTACCAGTGTTACTGAAGTGAGGAGTTTTCTTGGCCTGGCTGGTTACTATCGAAGGTTTATTCAAGATTTCTCTAAGATTGCGGTACCTCTGACGAAGTTAACCCGCAAAGAGATTAAGTTTGAGTGGTCAATTGAATGCCAACGGAGTTTTCAGACTCTGAAGGATTGTCTGACTACTGCCCCTATTTTAACCTTACCTTCAGGTGAGGGTGGTTTCGTGGTTTACACTGATGCTTCTGGTATTGGCTTAGGTTGTGTGCTTATGCAGCACGGCAAGGTGATTGCCTATTCTTCTAGGCAGTTAAGAAAGCATGAGGTTAATTATCCAGTTCATGATTTGGAATTGGCAGCCGTGGTATTTGCTTTGAAGATTTGGAGGCACTACTTATATGGTGAATCATTTACGGTATTTTCGGATCACAAAAGTCTGAAATACTTATTTTCTCAAAAGGAATTGAACATGAGACAAAGAAGATGGTTGGAGTATATAAAGGATTTCGACTTTTCTATTGAGTATCACCCGGGCAAAGGCAATGTGGTTGCTGATGCTTTAAGTCGGAAGCCTGTGGCTAAGATATCTAGTCTTATGTTACAAGAATGAAAATTACTGGAGCAAATGGCTAGTCTGGATATCAATATTGATAATGACCGGATATTGATTTCCCAGTTGCAACTGAAGCCCGAATTGTTGGTAGAAATCAAGTTATTGCAAGATATTGATCCCGAGCTAGTCGAGATTAAGGAAAGCTTGAGTAGCAGACCTGATTTCTCGATAGCCGATGATGGAAGATTATTATTTCAAGGTAGAACTTGTGTACCGAATGAGGCTAATATAAAGAATCGGATTCTTGAAGAAGCCCATAGATCCAAATATACTATCCATCCGGGAGGCACTAAGATGTTCAAGGATTTGAAAAGGTCATTTTGGTGGCCGAACATGAAAAGGGAAATTACAAATTTCGTGACTACATGTCTTGTTTGTCAACAAGTAAAGGCCGAGCATTTCAGACCGACAGGTAAATTGAAACCACTTGATATACCCCAATGGAAGTGGGAGAGTATTGGTATGGATTTCATTCTGGGTCTTCCTAAGACTCGAGGTGGTTATGATGCTATATGGGTAATTGTGGATCGACTGACTAAATCCGCACATTTCTTATCTATTAAGTCCAAGTGGACAGTTGATGTGCTGGCAGCATTATATTTAAATGAAGTGGTTAGGCTTCATTGTATCCCAGTCAACATTATATCCGATAGAGATCCGAGATTTACTTCTCATTTTTGGAAAGGATTGCAAGAATCTCTTGGTACCCGTCTGAATTTTAGTACTGCATTTCATCCGCAAACAGATGGACAGACCGAGAGAACTAATCAAATAGTGGAAGATATGTTGAGAGCTTGTATGATCGACTTCGGTGTAAGTTGGAGCGATCATTTAGCATTGATAGAATTCGCCTACAACAATAGTTATCAATCCAGCATACAGATGACACCTTTCGAGGCTTTGTATGGAAGGAGCTGTCGTTCTCCATTATGTTGGGATGAGGTTGGCGAGAAGCAATGGCTTGGACCGGATCTTATCTCGGAGTCATCACAAAATATTCGTATTATCCGAGACCTGTTACTTGTGGCTCAATCGAGACAAAAGAGCTATGCTGATAATAGAAGAAGAGATTTGGAATTTCAAATTGGCGAGCATGTGTTCTTAAAAGTCTCTCCTTCAAGAGGTATTCGTCGATTCGGTATTCATGACAAGTTAAGCCCAAGGTATATTGGTCCATTTGAGATCCTTGATCGAGTGGGTGAAGTCGCCTATAGATTGGCCTTACCTCCTCAATTATCTGGTGTGCATAACGTATTCCATGTATCTATGCTTCGGAAATACGTGTACGACCCTAGTCACATCATTCAACATGTGGACTTTAAATTTAAGAAGGATCTATCTTATGAAGAAAGACCAGTGAAGGTTCTGGATCGGAAAGAGCAACAACTTTGAAATCGTTCCATACCGATGGTTAAAATCCAATGGAGTCGGCGTGGAATAGAGGAAGCTACATGGGAATCCGAGGACGCCATACGGAAGCGTTATCCCGATCTATTCTAGGTAAGCTATTATATTTTGGTCCAGTGAATTTGGACCAAATTCTTTAAGTGGGGGAGGGTGTAAGACCCCGAGTTTCTGTACAAATATTAAATTTCGTAAATAGTAAATGTTGAATAGTGACTGTGGTAAATAGTAAATAGTAAAAATTTTGACTATTATATAAAAATTCTGAAAAATGGTAGTTAATTAGTAAAGACCATGGTAAACACTTTGGTCTTCTGTACTTGACCCTAATAAAATCATTTACATGGCTTAATCAGTGATTTAAGCCTGACTTAAAAACGTGAAAAATACTATTCATACGAAAATACAACTACCTTAGAAAAATTTGTAAAAATCACATCTGATAGAGGGTATTTTTCTTAGCAACTTTGTCTTCTGAAGTTTCATCGGTAAAAATCAGAAACTCTCTCTATCGACTAAACCGTTGAACATTGGGTTAAATTATTATTTTAATCTTAAGATTGGGAGATTAACAATAAACCTCGTGATAAAATTTCATAATAATCATATTATGAAAGAGCATGTCTTGATTAGTAATTTTGTCTTCTGGGTCCAATTCATTAAAAATCATTTAGTAACATTAAATTGAGGTCTTAGTTAACCATTCCTTAATCTTTTGGATTAGGCTTAGATTAGGCTAACCTTACCTTGAGAAACACGTGAAACCGTGTTTTGGTTGGCAGAAACACGTTGTCAACAATGCAAAGGATTTTGCGGCTCTGACCAAACCGTGTGTGAAGATTAAACACTCCTCTTCCAAACCTATAAGTAGAGGAAGCCCCCTTAAACATCTCTTAAACACAAAAGGGTTCTTGCTGCTGTGAAGAAGCTCTGCAAGTCTACTGTTCATCTTCTTCCCCATTCATCTTTCCTTATTTCATCGGTTAAGGTAGGTAACCATGGCACAAACCTTGAATTTGATAAATGGAATGAAAGGGCATCATGTTAGCTTGTAGAAACCATGCTTTTCCATTTATTTACGTACTCAAATGCATGAATTGAAGCCTTAAACGCCGGATTTATGCTTCTGTTTCGCTGTTCCCGTGTTACAGGGATTAACGGTTCCAATCGGACCGCTTTATCTCTTAGACGGCTCAGAACTGCCCGCCCGACTTATACAAACGGCCCAATTAGAACCGCCCGCCTTGTATAAAACGGCCCAATGATAACCGTTTTACAGCCAGTAGGTTTAACGGCCCACTGTCATCCGTTTAACTTCCAGAAAATTAATTTTTTTTTGCTATTTGACCCATTTAACAATGTTAATTAGTAAAAATTGACAATCCACATAAATAACAGATAATGACATGAGTAAATTTCTGTTATTTGCAATATCTATTTTGATAAATTGTTTAAAGTGAAAATCATTAAAATTCACTTGTAACTTTGGATAAATTGAATAAGTATGGTAAATAGCTAAACTTTACCATAGGTAATTTCTGTAAATTACTGTAAACCAGAAAATTACTGGCCGACTTATGGCAAGTCTTTGACCAATTAGCCGGACACTCCATCCGGTAAACTTTACATTTTTACCGTAGAACATTTTTACCGTGGTAAATTACGGTTACATCATGACTATTGTTTTAACTTGATTAATTAACCGATTACCCTTGGATAATCTTCGGTCATATTTGAGCCTGGAATTGATCAATGGACATTAAACTGAAATTGGTTGGTTTAATTGTTATTGGCAACCCGGTAACTATTTTGCATAAATTATCTTATAATTAGACATTATCGTTATGCTTAATACGGATTCTCTTGAACCGTATTTCTTAAAATACGACCCGAATGGTTCGTATATTCGTTCTTCGGAACTTACTTCTCTCTCTCGAACGGCTTACTGTCAACCGTTCATTCTTGGCCCCGTGACTCGTTACTCATGTGAGTACGGCCCGGTGTTTGCCGTACGACTACCTTGTTTTGGGTTTTTCATCGTGGTTATACTCTTGAATCAAAGGAGGCGAGTGTCGTCCTTTACATCTTGTACCCGACAGAAATTCATCTGATTATATTGGCCATAATTGACTATGTCTAGATGGGGGATCGGTGATCCAATTGAAATGAAATGCCAACGCATCATAAGGGCCCGGTCTGGTCCTGGGGAGAGCGCCCGAAAAGATATTGAGCCCATTGGGATGTTTATGACAGGGTGAGGCATTGCACCCGAATACTTGACTTGACATGTTACGTCTATGACAAACTCTTGTTACTTGACTCGTGCGTATTTACTTGGTTACATGTGTAACATACTTGCTGGCCAAATTATCTACTGTTACTTTACTTGTTCATCACTTGGTAAATTGTTATATTTCTTGACTTTGCAAGATATCTTTTACATTGTTTCTTTTATCGTATCGTCATTCTTTATTTACTGCATTTCATATAAATTGGAAATCAATGGTTAATTACGTAAACCTGTTTGTGGTTATCTACTGAGCGCGTTTAGCTCACTCCTACTTTTCCCCTCTTTCCAGGTGATGAACTTGTCGGGAATGGACTGGAGTGATATCGAGAGATAGTTTTAGTTTATTGAGTCAGTTTGTACCCTTAGTATTAGTGAGAGATTGTTCTAGTATTTTGCTTATTATTTGGATGTAGTTGTTCAACCCAGTGTACTCAACTTTATTATCAATAAAACTCTGATTATTATCTTTTCCAACCTTTTGTGCAATGGTTTGCAATGGTTCGGAATTATTACTCGCTTGCCCCTAACCGTACGTCCCGAGATTCCGCATCGGGGCGTGACAATATATTTCTCCTCCCGTCCGTTTCCTCTAATGCCTTCCCAATGTTTATCCTACCACATCCAACATGGGAAATGAATAAAGACAGAGGGAAAGGGAGGAATAAAAAACCTGTGATCGCCACCAAGGTGCCGAACGTGATGAACACGCCGTACCTTGGAAAGAGGGAGAGATACTCGCCTGACCTGCAGTGCTGGGAAGATGGATGGTTCAGAAGGAACCGCCTATAACATGCACGGTCTCATGATAGACCATTCAAGAACTCTGCAGAAGTTGCGGGATGAAGCGCTCCTGGTAGTTGAACGGCTCTATCACGACCGCAGGAAGATGAAGGACGGTCCAGGCTGCACCGCACGTCTTCTTGAACGGAAGGTAGACAACCGCGCACGACTACTAATCCAGAAGTCACAAAGGGTCCAACCTCCACCCTCTCCGGCCGGCCAGAGGGGATGGGCCTCGTGCTAGGGATTGTTGACCTGCAAAACGACGTGAAAACACAAAGAAACAACCCAAATTAGAACTGAAAAGTGTAGTAGATGCCAAAATAATAAGAAATGAACATGAATAAGTGGCAAGGGGGATACCTGGGGGATTTTAAACCCCTAGGGTGTAATAAACGTGGGTGGGTGTGTGCATGGCAATGAAGATGAAGAAAAACGTGGGAAGAAAGTGAGAAAAGTGATGCATGCAATGAAAAAGTGGGCAAAACCAATCAAACATAAAAGACTTAAAAACTAGACTACTCCCTGAACCGGAGACTTATATGGACGTGGAAAGCCTCCCTCCTTGGTGCTAGGTCACTCAAGAATGCGGCAGGGCTTCGCCGTCGACCAAAAATCTCCCCTTTTCAAACCCGGCCTTTAGGGTCTATTTATAGAGCACCTAAAGTCCTAGCTTGAAATTAGGGTTTAGAAGCATTTTCAGGTCAAGATAATCAAAGGAAATTCGTAGATAATCAGATTATCTCCTATCCAGTCGAAACGGCACTTAAAATGGTTCATTATCTGCGGAGAAAATGACAGGAGAAGTTGGGGATAAAACCACGGGTAAAGAGATAAAATCTGTTGAAATTCAGGAATAGAACGGATGAACGGTCTTACGATAGACCGTTCAACTGGATGTGCGGTCATGTCCTGGCCGTCCAACCCCGTCAGGGGAAATTCAAAATAAATCATAAATAATCCAAATTATCCATCGAATTGACCGAAACCTTCGCCGTTGGACTCTCATAGATGAACGGCTCAGATGAGACCGTTCAAAGGTAAAGAGGCCAAAGACAAATCGTTCTAGCCTTGTCGGTGATAAATAGATTAATTGGATAATTATTTGATAAAAACACTAAGCGCAGGACTCTGAGAGATGAGCGGCTACCATCCGCCCGTCCATCAAGTTGAACGGCCAGAGGAGGGCCGCATAAATGCTTGTCGGTGGAAATTCCAAAAATTAACCAAAATATTCCAAAATAGATGGACGGTCCACATTCAACCGCACATTGATTGAGTGGCCAGGGATGAACCGTACATGTACATGGGTGTTGAAACTCATAGAAAAGCCCAATCAACCAAAATCAAGGCCCGTTAAGCCCTGAATCAACTCGGACTTAACCAGGGGGGGAGGCTACCCATAAAACTAGCCCAAGACATGCCTGAAAATAGCCCCAATGAGTGATGGACAACTCGAGGCATCAGCAAATGGGAGTAAGAGGAACGACTCAACTTATCGGCAAAAAACGGGTGTCAACACACATTTCATACCAATCAAAAGTCGATGGTCTGTAGGTATCCTGGCAGTATTATACATAAGGAAAATTGTTAAATTACATGGTGTCCCAGTCACTATTATATCTGATAGGGATTCTCGATTCACATCACAATTTTGGAAGGGTCTACAACAGTCACTAGGGACTAGATTGAATTTCAGCACAGCCTTTCATCAACAAACTGATGGTCAGACAGAAAGAATGAATCAGGTGGTAGAAGACATGCTCAGGGCTTGTGTTATTGATTTTGGAGGTAGTTGGCATGATCACTTGCCTCTGGTAGAATTTACATATAATAACAGTTACCAGGCCAGCATACAAATGGCACCTTTTGAAGCTCTATATGAAAAAAGTTGTCGATCACCAATATGTTGGAGTGAAATAGGGGAAAGACAATTCCTAGGCCCCGATATTATCAGAGATTCTACAGAGAAGATCAAGCTTATTCAAGAGAGAATAAAGATGGCACAAGATAGGCAAAAGTCTTATGCTGATAATCGTAGATGCGACTTGGAATTTCAAGTAGGAGACCATGTGTATCTCAAGGTTTATCCAGGTCGTGGTATTCGGAGATTTGGCATTAAGGGCAAACTAACTCTAAGGTTCATTGGTCCGTTTGAAATTCTCGAAAGAGTCGGTGAAGTGACTTATAGACTGGCTTTACCCCAACAATTAGCAGGAGTTCATGACGTATTTCACGTCCCTATGCTAAAGAAATATGTATATGATCCTGACCATATTATCACTTATGATAATCTGGAGATTCAGAAGGATATGACGTACGAGCAAATGCCAATAAAGATACTGGAACGAGAAGTACGTCAACTAAGAAATAAAGTTATTTATATGGTCAAGGTTCAATGGAAGAAAGTATGGCCATATGAAGCAACATGGGAAACCGAAGAAGCCATGCGGAAAAGATTTCCAGAATTATTCAACTGTAAGTACACTCTCCATAACCATGTATTGAATTTGGGGACCAAATTCTCTTAAGTGGGGGAGGGTGTAGTGTCCCAGAATTTATGTAATAATTTCTGAGTTATTTATAGAACTTTCTGGAATCTATAAGGGATAAATAGACTAATAAAAGGATTATTAGATTAATAAGTCATTATAAGGCCCAATTATGTTAAATAATTAACCTAGCCTATTTAAATAAAATCCAAAAGGTTTAAGAACCAAGCTTATTAAGTTTGGCCCATATTCTAGAAGGTTATTTAGCCTATTCACGTATTTTAAGGATAAAATACCATTTTTATGGATAATAATATGGATAATTAACAAAAGAGTTTGATTGATGTTGAACTCTGTGAACGTTGGATGTAGCGGTCTATCGTGCGACCGCCACAGCCATGTAACGCACCAGTCTTGATGCGTTACATTCTGTCAGTTCCGTGAAAGAAAGAACGAGCAAAAAGATTAGAACTTTGGGATCCTATCTGCAAGAGATCGACTTGGGAGAGTTTATAATATTACTAAGGACTCTTAGGGATTAGGTTCTGGCAAATTAAGGACTCTAGAATCGATCTAATCTTCAAAACCCTATAAATAGGATCTAGTTCTAAACTGAGCGACCTTACTTTTGGCTCGTAAAGAATCAAGGTAAGGAGATATAATTTCGGGTAAGTTCTTTAGAAGATTTTGTTTAGTATACTATAGACTAATAGTTCTCCAAATTTCATGCTAGGAGATCGAGCAACCAAGGAGATTGAAGCTTCCAAAGTTGTTGGTTCGACCATAATTACCCAGGAATCTGAACGAAAGTCCTCTAAAGATCAAGAGATTAGGACGTCTAAATGAGGTAATTAGAATTCAATCCTTAAGAACTTTTTGTTCACCTTAGTTTCATCTACGTACTGTCAAAATTTCACATCCTTTGGTCAAGAGGCTGAGGAGCTAGAGCAGTGTGAAGTTGCTGAAAACTCACTAGAAAGGGAGAACTAGGGCACGTCTTTCAGACTCAAATTAGAAGTTTAAAGCTCAGATAAAAGGGTAGGTTATCTCATGATTGGCAAAAATATCTTTTTAGGGATAAAAACCCTCTGATTGTACTTGATTTCATGCATTATTGACTATGAATTTCATGTTTTAGTGGGTTCATGTATACATACATATTCTTAGCCCTAATCAAAGATCAAAGATGTTATCTTGTCAATTCACTATGCATCTAGATGACCTTTACTTCGTTTTTTCATGATTGGGGTAGTTAAATCTTTTCAAAACATGACAAGGTTTCAAATCACAGTCTTTTAATTTCTTTATAATGTTACTAGGGACTCTGACGCATCAAGGTAAGACCGTCACAGTGATCTAACGGCCTTACAATAAGCCGTCACACCCTCTACTGCATCTTAATTACTCTATTGTCTCTGACGCACCTTAACAGGAGCGTTACATTACTGTAACGGCCTCACGATAAACCGTCATAGTCACTGTGACGCACCCATTCTAGACCGTCAGGGTAACTGTAGACAGAATAGGAAACTAGTTAATTTAACCTATAAGTAAGCCTAGTTATCTAAGTTTTGACCTGATTTCATGTCTTTAAGATTATCTACTGATTCATGATAGAAATTACATAATTAAGGTATCTTAAGTTATTTTAAGTTATGTTAATTTCATGTGCCAAAATTCTATAGTTTTGTATCTAAATCATGATCTTCCAAAGATGTATTGACGGAGTTTTATCATGATTTCCTATTGTTACACATCCTCTCTATCAATAGAGTCATTTCTCTAAGTACATGGCATATATTCAGGTATATGTCCATTAGTTCACTTTGCACTATAGGAACATTATTTTTGGACATGAGGACCTCTCTATTGGATATTCCTTCCAATAGACTAGGAAATCTTATTTCAAGGCCTACGTAATTCTCTGTGAGCCTGGGATTCCCACTAGGACACCGAGTTGGTTGTACCATTAAAACTAATTGATTAGATTACACTATCGATGTTTCTGGTTATCAGTAGTGTAACGGATCTATATTGGACCGCCAGGCACATGTAACGGCCCAATATACGACCGTCACATTCAACTAAGTCCGATTTCTTGGTTTGAGATTCAGACTAATGTAACGGCCCAATACTGGAGCGTCACATCATGTAACGGCCCAGTACACGACCGTCACAATGCTCGAGTATTTTAACCCGAGGTTTGACCAATGATTGATATTCCAAGGTTTCTAGATGGACTCTTGATGATCTAGAACTTATCATATTGATCAAGAAACCTAATATAATGAGTGGAAGATAAAGAACGTACCGTTATGCTACCGATTTATTTCCATAAGCATAACATAGTATAAGTCATTCTTGATTTCTCATGATTCTTATTATCTTCTGAACCTGCGCGGACCTGGGCTTTAACTATTTTTCAATTCTCTGCTCCACAGCTCCCGAAATCTCAGATCAGCATATCAGTTTCCTATAAATGGCCGTTGACCACCTACATACAGTTGGATTCAGACTTCGAGCTCATCTTAAAAGTTGTAGGTAATCAAACCACGGAACTGGGACTATTTTTAGAATTGGATTTGGAGGTGGCTGCGATTTGTTATGATGTTTGAGGTGACTTGTGGTCGGATCTGGGAACAGGTGGACAAAACTGTAGATGGGTCTGAGAATGATTTTTAGAAAATATGAGATGGGCGAATCAAAAATTGAGAAAAATTGTGGATGAAGGGGTGGATGGGTGGAACCCCCAGTAAAATTGGGCGAACTAACAAAAATCAAAAAGTGGATCTAAGACATGAAACTCAGGATGGAGGTGAACCTGGACAGAACTCTGGCAGAACCGAAATGGAAGAGTGGACGAAAATCAAAAAATAGGAAACGTGATCTGAATGCTGGCCTGATTTTTGTGGGTGGAGAGGAACATCCCAGGTACAACTCCTCCAAATTTGGTAGCCAAATGAGCTCGGGGAAGACCTGTGAATTTCGGACAAGCTGTTGTGGTACTGCACAGGAAGAACTCCGTTGATGGCGATGGCGGTGCGGTGGCGGCTCGTGGCGGCGGCAACGATCATCGGAACCGATACACGAGGCATCACACCTCAGAATGGAAGCCCTCACAGCTTCAAGGGGGAGAGGGAGGAGAGAGGAGGGGGGCGCACCAGCCCTTGCTCTTGGAATTTGTTTGATTCAAATGGCATTAATTCTTCCAAAATGGAAAATACAAGCTTAAATAGGTTACATCTCACATCCATCCACAACCGTAGGATCTAGGGGAGGGGAATAGATGGCTGGGATTGAGTGTGATCAACACACAAAATTTACAATAAAAAAAACAAGGGGAGGGGCGCACCATTGACTAGAGGGAACAAGATTGACATGGTAGGTGGGGTGGGTGGCCAAAATGTGGACTTTCCAAGCCACTTGTCCCCCACTTGGCCCACCCTTCTAGAAGCCTCCATGTGGAAGGTTGACTGACCCCACATGGGACCCTAGGCTGAGGTGGTTCAATGGGATGGGGCCTGGGGGGCCCGTGGGGCCCACGGGGTCCAAATTGCATATAAGCCCCTCTTACAATCAAAATAGCAAACCGAATATAACGAAATAAACATAAATTACACACACATAAAGTCTAACTAAATATGATAAATGGGGAGGCTCAAGGCGGAGTCTCCAGGCTGTCTCCGAGCCAGATGGACGCTGAGGTGGCTCGAGTCGTGCTCCGTGTGCGATACCGGTGGCTCGGCGTATCACGCCGCTCAACTGCTCGAGTGTCCGCACCAGCAAGGCCCTTAGTCCTCATTCTTCCTAAGGGATCATCTATTCAGCAGAAACATCAAGGTGTCTCTCCTCCGCTCATGGCAAAGGTTCACTCAACTTCATCCAATTTTCACCAAGACACCTCATGGGAAGAGCTACTAGCATCTCTTGATCTAATCAAACCAGCTCCTAAACCAACTTTGCTGCCAACTCAATTTGAACCGGCTCCTATTGTTGATGAGTCCTTTTTGACCTCTACCCCAATTGATTCAACTCTAATTCAGCTTCTCCAACATGAAACCATCCATTTTGATGAATCAGATGCTGGATTCGCTCTCCCAAATCAAGATGTCATTACAACTATCCAATCAAGCTCTCCACATATCCCTAACCCCCCGATTGCTCCTCCTTTAAAAATTCTGGCCGACATCTCCACGATGTTGGACCCGGCCACGTTCATGTCATCAAAAGACGAGGAACCCATCATCTCCACCTTGGATGTCCATCAATCTATTCCATCCTCCGAATCCTTAGAGTCACCCGTACTTAGGGAGAAACCTCAGGATGTAGGATGGCACATAATGTAATATCTCAGACCCTTCGGATCCTTCTTCTTGGGTCTCGGATCCACTTTCTCAGAGATTTTGTTCTCATTTTGCTCGGGGTTATCTTTCGGACATCGTTCAGGTTCGGATCCGTGTGTTTCGGATCATTTTCAGAGGTCCCGGAACGTGTTCTGCGATTTTCTGTGTTTTTCCCTGACAGGACCTACAGAACCCCGTAGCGGGTAAACCGAGTCTTTCACCTACTCAGGGATGGTACCACAGTGATCAGCGCGTTCCAACGATCACGATGGTATATTTTTCTATTTTTCCGTATTTTTTGGAAAATTGGGAGTTTCTATATAAACCCCTACTTTCTTTTTCTTTTTCCCTTTCTTCTTCTTTCTCATTTTCCTTCTTCCTCCCGTGAGCGACCGCCCCCTTCCTCTCCCTCTTTGTCCGGCGTGACCACGGCGGCGCCCCTCTCCAACTGCAGACGGCGGAGAGGCGACGACATGGCGACGACGGCGGCGGCGAGGCGATCGTGGCGGCGTATGGCTCGTGGGATTTCATGAAAGAACGTGGGTTCTAAAATCTTCTTCTTCACGTTCGGCGGCGTTTCGGCGGAGCTCGTGCTGCATTAAGGTAGGGAGATGAATCCACATGCTCATCCCGTCGTCCCCCGTGATTTGTAGGTCGAGGAGAGGTCGAGAGGGGCGTTTTTGAGCCGGGTAGGGTAAAATCCATGTTTTGGCGGTTGTGTGTCGATCTATCGTTTCGTCACGTTTCGGACCGATTCGAGGGCGTAGATGCATGCTAGGGGCTATAGGGGAGCTTCCCCCTTGTTTTCCCCCTCATACGTGGATGATCGGGGCGTGGAATGAGTTTTTGGAACTCTTCCCGCCGGCCCGTTCTTGGGTTGGGGTGGCGGTCCTTCCAGAGACCGCCAAAATTCTTGGTGGCCCAGGGTGGGTGCGCCAGAGCCTGTGGCGGCCCAAGGTGGGAGCGCCACAGGGAACTATTTTGTCGACAGGCCCCCATGCCTTCTGGCATCTGCACGATAAATCGCCAGAAGAGGTGGCGACCGAAGGTCAGACCACCAGATGGCGAGTTGACCGTTGATTTCCGACCGTTCATTTTTGACCGTTGAGGATTTTTGGGGTGTGGTGGCCAAGGGCATGCCCGCCTCTTCAATTTGGCAGGCCTGGGTAGGACTGCCATTTCTTTCGCAACCCAGGGTGTAGCGGCCTATCGATAGACCGCTACAGCCTCTGTGGCGGCCCAAAGGTGGACCGCCAGAGATCTATGTCCGACCGGAGTTATGTTTTACCGATTCAAGTCCCAGGTGAGTGGATCTCGATCCGCGTGCTGACCCGTGATCTGACTGATGCTGGGCATCATGTAGGGGCCACACGAGGGTGCCGGGGGATCCCGGGAGTTGGTGTTCTTGGCTCGTGTCACCGTGAGTCGGTGTCAGTACGAGGAGCGGCCCTTGTACTTCATCCGGTTTAGACGTTGTTTTCTGTTGACTAGAGAGTCTACTCCTTCAGTGACCCTCCACTAGTCGTAGACTTCCGACATGCGAGTGGTCCCACCAGGGAGTGGTGGCGAGGCTACCCTGAGAGATGGTTTTTAGACTGGTTTCCGTCAGGCCCCACGTTTGACGCCAGAGTCCGGTTGAGGGGAAAACCAGTCAGAGGGCCAGACCTATGACGTATGGTCTGTGTGTGCACACGTGGTTGGGGGCAGTGGACCCGCGCTGACAAGCACGACCCCAGCTAGTCACTTGTTCTGTGGTTACTTGTACGGTGTCTCAGTTCCCGCTGGGCCGGAGGGAGACACCTGAGGCGCGGTTTAAGTCGTCAGTGGACGCATCCGGTCTTACTTCTAGTGGGATGGTACTCTTGTCTTTGTTTGGTAGTGACTCTTGGTTTTCCTTTGGCTTTTGACGAGTTATCTCAATTTTCGTACCGTGTGTTCGGCACTAGCCGTCGTAGTAGCTTGTAGTTACTTTCCGCGTAGTTTCTCGGTTGGCGAGGTGGGGACCGGATGATCCCTACTGAGCCTTGTGTTTTGAGGCTCATTCCCTGAGTGTTTTCACCGTGTTTCAGGTGAGACGAGGCTTCCGGGGAGCGCTTCAGAGGCTCCACGTGGTTCAAGTGCCCAGGGTTAGTTGCCAGTTGCTAGGCCGGGGTATGCCCCGTGTAGTTGTACTTTTCTCTTTGGACTGTACTAGTTGTGGATTACTGTTATATTTTAGATTGCTGTTATTTTTTGGATCATGTAATTTAATTAATGTTATTAATTGCTCCCTACTTAATTCATTTAATTTGCATAGCTCTGCAATTATTTTAGATTCTTGTGTATCTCTACACCATCCTTTTAACCCTTCCGAGTCTTTGGGCTCATGGGTGGCGGTTCGAGATTCGGGTTATCGGGCCTTCCCGGTGTTCGGATCTCGGGTCGTTACAGCTGGTATCAGAGCACAGTTGTGGATATATATAAAAATAGTATATAGTTGTAGTGGTCCACTAGTCCACAATGATGATGTACAGTTGGCACTGGCTTAGGGCATCGTGCGTTTTATTGATTCTGTTGTTTTCCGTGTCATCTGTCTTTTTGCAGTAGGCGAGTATGGCGCCGAGGCGGAGGACTCGCTCTCAGCAGGGACAGTCGACAGAGGAGCAGGAGGAGCAGAGCAGAGTGCCACCAGTTACCACCCAGGCAGGGGATGCAGCGAGAGTTCCGGGGGCCGAGGATTTCTTTCGGAGCATGTTTCAGGCCATGGCTCAGCAGTTTGGCGGTGATGCTGGTGAGGGCTCGTCTGCTAGGGGTGGACCCAGTCTGGCTGTGAAGGACTTCTTGCAGTTTCACTCACCCTATTATGAGGGCCAGCCAGATCCCGATGTGGTCAGGCGATGGCTTGATGAGATGGAGAGAGTGTTCAGTTCCATGCGCTGTGCTGAGGAGGACATGGTGATGTTGGCCTGTAACCAGTTGCAGGGTACGGCTCGAGATTGGTGGTCTTCAGAATGGAAGACGTCCTTTCAGTCTCGTCCACTCCAGGGGATCGTGTGGAAGGACTTCGTTACGGTCTTCGAGCGTACTTACTGCCCATCCTATGTTGGTACGCAGAAGATGCGTCAGTTTTTGGAGCTGGTTCAGGGCGATATGTCAGTGTTGCAGTACAGGGCTCGGTTTATGGAGTTAGGCCGTTATGCTCCCCTTATCATGGAACATGAGGGAGTGAAGATGGAGCAGTTCGTGCAGAGTTTGAGGCAGGAGCTGAGGCACCTCTTGATGGCGAACGATGCTACTGATTTGGAAACAACATCTCATGTGGCGGCATCTTTGGAGCTGGATATGCAGAAGGTCCGAGGACCGGGAGGCCAGGGGCAGCCCCAGTCAGGCCATAGTCAGCACACGGCTACCCAGCAGCAGAGTACTTTTCAGCACGCTATGGGTAGTTCGGGAGCGTCGACACCGGCAGCGTCAGTTACAGGATCTGCGTCTTTTGGCTCCAAGGTCAAGATGTTTCTCAAGAAGGGTTTCTATAAGAAGCGTAAGGATCAGAGGCAGGCGTCTTTGGGCAGTGTACAACAGCTGATTCCTCTTCAACGTTAGGGATCAGTGGGTGGATCGCGGGGACCGTGTCCCTGGTGTGGCGAGTCGCATCCAGGCAGGCAGTGCACGGTGCCGGTGATCTGTTTCAGGTGTGACCAGCCAGGGCATATGGCACGTGACTGTCCCCAGAGGCTGCAGCAGTAGTAGTACTCTCAGCAGTAGCACCCCCTACAGCACAGGCCGTAACAGCAGCAGGGGTAGTATCCGCCGCTACCCAGGTCAGCGAGTGTGGGAGGTAAGCAGAGATCCCGAGGCCAGATTACACACATGACCAAGGCAAAGGCAGTGGCGTCACAGCTCATGGAAGGTATCGTTCGGATTTTGGGTTGTGCAGCTGGAGTTTTGTTTGATTCTGGCGCATCTCATTCATTTATTTCGAAGGATTTCACACTGAGTATCGAGGATCCGGTGACCCAGTTATCCTGTGACTTGACAGTGGAGTTACCTTCTGGTGATTTTATGATCACTCCGTATTGTTTCGATGAGGTTCCAGTGTGGGTCGAAGGGCGGAGTTTGCCAGACATGCTTTACGCGTTGCCACTTCAGGACTTTGATGTGATTTTGGGCATGGATTGGCTCGAGGCACATCATGCTTTGGTGGATTGTGACTCGAAGAGGGTTTATTTCCGGCGGATTCGTGGACCCACCTTCTATTTCCAAGGTATTATGTCTTCCTCTTCCCGCTTTCTTATTTCGGCTATTAGGGCTCGTCGTTTGCTTGACGCGGGTTGTCTGGGTTTTCTCGCTTCTGTGGTCGTGATAGACCGGATGGAGCAAGATGTGGAGGACATTCTGGTGGTGTGCGAGTTTCTCGATATTTTTCCCGAGGACCTACCTGGATTGCCTCCCCAGCGGGAGATTGATTTTGTGATCGAGATTGTGCCTGGTAGGGGACCTTTGTCGAAGGCTCCTTACCGTATGGCTCCCGCTGAGTTGAGAGAGTTGAGGGCGCAGTTGCAAGAGTTGCTTGCCAAGGGGTATATTCGTCCTAGTTTTTCCCCTTGGGGTGCGCCAGTGTTGTTTGTGAAGAAGAAGGATGGTAGTCTGAGGTTGTGCATTGACTACCGGTAACTGAACGAGGTGACCGTTAAGAACAAGTATCCGTTGCCACGGATTGATGATTTGTTCATCCAGCTTCAGTCTGCTCGAGTGTTCTCACGGATTGATTTGCGGTCCGGTTATTATCAGTTGCGTATTCGAGAGTCTGACGTAGAAAAGACTACGTTCGGCTCGAGATATGGGCATTATGAGTTTCTAGTGATGCCGGTTGGGCTCACCAATGCCCCCGCGGCGTTTATGGATTTGATGAAGAGGGTGTTCCGTCCCTACTTAGACCAGTTCGTGGTCGTGTTTGTGGACGACATCCTTATTTATTTGCGGTCTGCTGATGAGCATGTGTATCATTTGAGGGCTGTGTTGCAGACTTTGCGAGATCACCAGTTGTATGCTAAGCTCAGCAAGTGTGGGTTTTAGCTTCGCGAGGTGCACTTTTTGGGGCACGTGATTTCTGGTGATGGTATTTTCGTGGATCCAGTCAAGGTTGAGACAGTAATGCAGTGGCCGAGGCCAAGGTCCGTGACGGAGATTCGGAGTTTCTTGGGACTTGCAGGTTATTACCGGAGGTTCATTTAGGATTTTGCTCGTGTTGCAGCTCCGATGACCAGGCTTACGCGGAAGGATGTGCCGTTCGTATGGACTGGTGAATGTGAGCAGAGCTTCATGAAGCTTAGGAGGTTGCTCACCTAGGCACCGGTGTTGGTGTTGCCTTCTGGATCGGGAGGTTTTATGGTGTGTACAGATGCTTCTGGGATTGGGTTGGGTGCTATGCTGATGCAGCACGGTAGAGTGGTGACTTATGCATCTCGGCAGCTAAAGCCCCATGAGAAGAACTACCCTACCCATGACCTTAAGTTAGCGGCTGTGATCTTTGCATTGAAGATTTGGAGGCATTATCTGTATGGTGAGAAATTTGAGGTGTTCACATACCATCAGAGTTTGAGGTATGTGTTCACTCAGAAGGACCTCAACCTCAGGCAGAGGTGGTGGATGGAGTATATGAAGGACTATGACTTCACCCTGTCTTATCAGTCGGGCAAGATGAATGTCGTTACTGATGCCTTGAGTAGGAAGGTTGTGGTCAGCACTATGATGATGAGGAAGTGGAGGCTATGGGAACAAGTGCCATCCCTGTCATTTAGGCTCAAGGTTCCCCAAGAGCCGGGGTCAGCTATTCTTGTGAGCTTGACTGTCACGCCAGCGATTCATCGTCAGGTGACAGATGCTCAGCGTGCAGACCCTGAGTTGCCCCGGATATTGGCTTTGGCTGATGTGGACTTCGGCGAGGACGGAGCTGTGAGATTCTGTGGTAGGCTATACGTCCCAGTCGAAGAGCAAGTGAGGCGTGCGGTGTTACTTCAGGCTCATGGGAGCCGGTACACGGTGCACCCGGGAGCGACGAAGTTGTATCGGAACTTGAAGAGGCAGTTCTGGTGGCCAGGCATGAAGATGTTGTGCATCCCTTTAGTTTTGATGATGACAAAGGATATGTGTGATTAATCTATTTTAATAACACAACACATGCAAGATTGATTGATTGCGTCTTCACATGATGGATGTGTCCAATTCAATGCAAATCTGATAGTTCAAGTTATTTCAGGTTTACTGAAGTACTAATGAAATCAACAAATCAGAAGAAATGTCAAAGGTTGCTTGTCGACCAGAGAAGTGGTCATTGTCGACCAGCGAATCCAACCAAACACAGCTCAAGTCATTTTTCCTCTGTACGCGCTCTGGTTGTCGACCAGAGCCCTACTCGTTGTCGACCACGGAACAGACAGAGCATCAGACAGAACTGCCAGTCATCTGGACATTGCCCCTTGTCGACCAGCGATAGGGCTATTGTCAACAATGAGCGATACGAGCATCAGCCTGAAGAACCAGCCGTTTGGACACTGCTCATTGTCGACCAGAGACAGGGTCGTTGTCGACCACAAGCGGTATAGCGTCCAGAATCGAATTCCAACCGAATTCAGTTTCGGTTCCTTGAAACCTGCAGGTTGTTGTTGCAGGTTGTTGGGCTGTTCAGAGGATAAGATTCCGCACGGGATTAAAGGAGAGAATCTTGCTAAGAACCGGTCAAACCTTTTTAAGATTCTATTTAATCTTCTCCCTGTTTTTTAGCGAGTAACCGAACAGGTTTTGCACTAAGCGCGGGAAACAGCTTCGGGCTTGATATGAACTGGTGCAAAAAGAAAAGAGAGGCTACACGATGCATAGAGAACTGAATATGGGAATATAGAGAAGAAGCTAAGGAAGATCAGCATCAGAAGTTTTCTCTAACCAGAAAAGGAAGAGTGGCTCTCCCGCAATCAAAAAGCTGCAGAAGACAGAAGTGTTCGTCGGTGCTGCAGAAGGAAGATCTGGCTCAAGGCGTTGCAAGCTCCAGCAGCAAGGCAGCTGAAGACATCCTGCTGGAAGTCCTACAGGGAGTCTTGCCTTGTTACCTATGTGATTGAGTCCCAAGCTGAACTCTTTAATTACTCTGCTACAAAAGTCCATGTTCAGCCTGTTACATCTTTTCTATTCATCTTTACAACTAGTGTCAAGCTGTGAGGCAGCGGATTCAAGCTGTGTGTCAGCAGGAACAAGCTGTGTGACAGCGGTGTTTGTGTGAGATCAGAAATTCTCATATAGTGAAGCCTTGCTCAAATTGAGCAAGGGGTGGACGTAAGTCTCGGGAAGGGACTGAACCACCTAAAAAGTATTGTCTTGTGGTTTGCTTGTTGTGTGTGTGTCTCTTTGTGTGTTTACTGTCATTCTTGCTATCAGCGTTAGTTCTATACTTCATTGATTTCTCGTGATCCAATTAGTCTTTGTTTGATAAATCGAAAAAGGGGGACAAGATCTATTCACCCCCCCTCTAGATCTAGTCAGTCCGTACTCAACACGTGGTATCAGAGCAGGTTCTCCAAAAATGTGGTCTAACAACCAGGAGAAAGCTGGCGGACTGAACTCTAGAAGTCTAATGGCTGAGGGACACTCAGTAACTAGACCACCATATTTTGATGGAAATGATTATTCATACTGGAAAAATCGTATGCAGGTGTTCTTGAGAGCACAAGATCATGAGATGTGGAGAGTGGTAAGCCGCGGACCCTATGATCTGCCCGACGACGAGGATACCTGGACCAGAGAACAGGTCAGAAAATCAACCATCAACTGGGGAGCAATGAACGTGATGCAATGTGCGCTTCACCCCACGGAGTTCTCAAGAGTCTCACAATGTGCAACAGCCAAGGAGATGTGGGATCGACTCAAGGTCATCTATGAAGGTACTTCAGAGGTAAGAGAGTCCAAAGCAAATATGCTAGTCTCAGAATACGAAATGTTTAGAATGAAAACTGATGAAAACATTTCTGAGATGTATGCCAGACTAGTACAACTAACAAATAGCTTAAAGAGTCTAGGGAAGACCTACAAAGAGCAGGAGCTTGTGAGGAAAATCTTAAGGTCCCTCACTCCTATGTGGCATACCAAGGCCACAGTAATTGAGGACTCAAAAGACCTCACAACTATGACTGTGGATGAACTGGTAGGTTCCCTAATGGCATATGAGGTCAACCTAAAGAGAAACGAAGATGAGGGCAAGAAAAAGAAGCAGCTCGCCCTGAAGACTAAAATAGGCACCTCTGAATTATCTGACACTGATAACTCATCTAGCACAGGTGAGGAAACTGGCGAGCTAGCCATGCTAACAAGAAAGTTCAGAAGGTTCTTGCGGAAGGAAGGTAAGGGATTTAAAAATCCTAAGGGCACGGTAAGGAAATCATCCCAGTTTAAGTTTGACAAAAACAAAGCTTCATCTAACAAGCTTGTTTGCTACAACTGCAGGAAACCAGGACACATGAAGGCTGAATGTCCAGAGGCTCCTAAGAAATCAAGCTTCAAGTGGAAAGGCAAGAGACCAAAGGCAATGATAAGCACATGGAGCGAGGAGGAGGAAAGCAGCGAAGAGGAAACAACCTCCGAAGAAGAAGAAGGAAACACATGTTTAATGGCCGAAGGAGACAGCAACGATCTTGAGGTAACCTCCCAGTTTCAAGACTTTTCTAGCTCAGATTGGGAAGAAGCCTATTCAGACTTACTTGATACATATGAAACAACAAGAAAGGAAAACAAAAGGTTGAAGAAGAAAGTCAATCAGCTCAATAATGACAGCAACTTAATTGCTAACAGAACTAAACTAGAATTGGAAATCACCACCTTGCAAAATAAGCTGAATCAACACAAGACAGATGAAGAAAATGTCAAAGAGCTATTAGAAGAAAATGAGATACTAAAAAACACAATTGATGAGTTAAAACTAAAGACTCAAGAATATGAACAGGAAACTAAGCTAACTCAAGAAAGAAACAACTCACTCAAGGAAGAAAACAGTCAACTTCTGAAAGAAATAGAAAGAATCCAAAGTGAACTGAAAAACAAACAGGAAACATTGGAAAAAATGACTAAGGGTGAAGAAAACTTGAACGCTGTGTTGGGAATAAAAGTAAATTTTCAGAAAGAGGGGTTAGGATACAACCCAACAGCTAAAAAGGAATTCCAACTAAAAACATTAAATGAAAAAGCTGACACAAAAGGAAAAGGCCCCTTGATAAACCTATATCAAAACAAACAAAAGGACATAGCTGAAAGTTCCTCTAAACAGACTAATGTCACCTTGGAAGAGAGGAACTCTAAAGGGAAAATGGTCAATCTACATCAGCTTAAAAACAACAGCCATATCAGACGAGAAGGTCAAATTCACAGAAGTAACCAGACAAACAGAGCATTAAATCATGTTAATAAACCCAAACCTGTAAAACAAGGTGTCTGGAAACAGGCTGGTCGACAACAGACTCCTCCTATGTCGACCAGAGGATCTGCCAGAACAGGTGCTGGCTTCTGGAGAAACCCTGGTCGACCACAGACATACCAGATGTCGACCAGACACACAAACAGAACTCACAACTTCTCTCAGCTGAAACAGAATGGAAATTGGAATTTAAGAAAATGGACTCAAAATAGAGGAACATTAAATCAAAAGGAACACAACCTGAACAAGTTAAGAAACGAAAAGACAAACTGTTCTAACAAAATTTGGGTTCCCAAGATGTTGTTACAGCAGTTTCATGATTTCACAAGCTATCTGGGACCCGGGTACCATTGGGGTCCAAAAGTTTCTGTGTAATTCGTGATGCAGGAATGTCTGGCAGCCATGCACAACAAGTGGTACTTAGATAGTGGTTGCTCAAGACACATGACAGGAGACAAGACCAAGTTCTCCCAGCTAAGCTCAAAAGATGGAGGTTATGTGACGTTTGGAGGAAATAACAAAGGCAAGATTATCGGAAGAGGTAAGATAGGTAAGAAACCTTCAAACTGTATTGACAATGTTTTGCTGGTGGATGGACTGGAATATAATTTATTGAGCATCAGTCAACTATGCGACAAAGGCCATAAAGTAGTATTTGACTCCAAGACCTGCAAGATTATTGAACCAAATTCAGATGCAGTCAAGTTTATGGGTGAGAGAGTGAACAATGTCTACATGATAGACTTGGATGATCCAGCCCACTCCAACTTGTGCCTAACCGCCAAGAAGGAGGACTTGACCTGGTTGTGGCACCGAAGGCTAGGGCATGTTAGCTATAGGGTGCTGCACAAACTTGTGAAAAATAAAATGGTTCTTGGTTTGCCTGAAATTTCGTTTGCTCAAAATGTCAAAGTATGTAAAGCATGCACCCAAGGAAAGCAAACAAGAAAATCATTCAAAGGTAGAACTGAAAGTCAGTCATCTAGACCCCTAGAACTTGTACACATGGACCTTTTTGGCCCAACAAGAATTGCCAGTCTTAGTGGTAAGAAATATGGTTATGTTCTAGTGGATGATTTTTCCAGATTTACATGGGTAATGTTCTTATCACATAAAAGTGATGCTTTTCATGAATTTCAGGAATTTTACAAAAGAATGAAGCAGGATGGTAAGTCCAAAGTGTGTACAATCATATCTGACCATGGGGGGGAGTTTGAAAATTCTGATTTTGATGTATTCTGCAGAAACAAGGGCATAACCCACAGATTCTCCTCACCAAGGACACCGGAGCAAAATGGAGTTGTAGAGAGAAGGAACCGCACTCTTGTCGAGATGGCTAGAACCATGTTGGTTGAAGCTAATCTTCAAGGAAGTTTTGGGCTGAGGCGGTCAACACAGCATGCTACATTGTAAACCGGGCAATGGTAAGACCATCTAGTGCAAAAACTCCATATGAAATGCTCAAAGGTAAGAAACCATCTCTAGCTCATCTTAGAATCTTTGGTGCAAGATGTTTCATTCATAACAATGATAAGAGAGTCTTGGACAAATTTGAACCAAAGAGTGACTCAGGAATATTCTTGGGCTATTCTGACCGATCAAGAGCCTATCGGGTTTTTAACACCAAAGATCAAATTGTTGAAGAATCCCCTCATATCTCATTTGATGAAGTTAATGATCTTATTAAAAATGAACAGGTCAGCAAGGAAGAAGAAGATGGAGAATTTCTGAAAGACAAAGAAGAACCGATGGAGAATGAAGAAGCACAGAATCAAGAAAGAAACCAAGGTAATTCCAATGATCAGACCGAAGGAGAGATCATCTCAGGTAACAATCTTGAAAACTTGAGACTTCTTAGAGATCATCCCTTAGATAACATTATTGGTGGAATACATGATCCTAGGAAGACTAGATCTCAGATTAAGGCCATTAATGAACTGGATCAACTTGCTCTTGTGTCCCAAATAGAGCCCAAATCTGTAGAGGAAGCCTTAAAAGATGAATCATGATAAATGCTATGCATGAAGAACTAAATCAGTTTGAAAGAAATCAGGTGTGGAGACTTGTCCCTAGACCTTCATCTCACCCTGTAATTGGAACCAAATGGGTATATAAAAACAAGTTGAATGAAGAAGGGGTTGTAATGAGAAACAAGGCTCGGCTGGTGGCTAAAGGGTACAACCAGGAACTTGGAGTTGACTTTGAAGAATCATATGCTCCAGTTGCTAGATTAGAAGCCATCAGGATATTATTAGCCTTTGCATCTTCTCATGGAATTAAACTACAACAAATGGATGTAAAAAGTGCATTTCTAAATGGTATTATAAAAGAAGAGGTCTATGTGGAACAACCCCCTGGTTTTGAAAATGATGAACTTACTAATCATGTGTTCAAATTGCATAAAGCTTTGTATGGATTAAAGCAGGCTCCTCGGGCTTGGTACGAAAGGTTGAGCTCCTTCCTCACTAAAAAGGGATACACAAGAGGTAAAATTGATCAAACATTATTTTCCAAGACCCATGGTAAGGATATACTGATTGTACAAATCTATGTGGATGATATCGTGTTTGGATCTACTGAAACCTCTTTGTGTACTGAATTTGCAAATTTAATGACTAATGAGTTTGAAATGAGCCTAATGGGTGATTTACAATTCTTTCTTGGATTGCAGATCTCACAATGCAGAGAAGGATATTTCATAAATCAATCCAAGTACATAAAAGAAATGTTGAAGAAATTTGGCATGGAAAGCTGCAAGCCAATCGAGTCACCCATGGGTACAAGTGCAACCTTGGAAGCAGATATAAAAGGTAACATGGTAGATGCCAAGAAATACAGAGGTATGATCGGATCCCTACTATACTTAACTGCATCAAGGCCAGATATTCAGTTCAGTGTATGCATGTGTGCTAGATATCAGTCTAGTCCTAGGGAATCACATTTAGGAGCTGTCAAGCGTATCTTTCGATACCTTGCCGGCACCCAAGAATTGGGTTTGTGGTATCCTACATATTGCAAACTAGATCTGATCTCATATTCGGATGCTGATTATGCTGGTTGCAAAATTGATAGGAAGAGTACTAGTGGATATTGTCAATTCTTAGGTGGATGTTTAATTTCATGGGCTTCTAAAAAGCAACATTCTGTAGCACTCTCCACTGCTGAGGCTGAGTATGTCGCAGTAGGGAGTTGTGGTACACAAGTTCTTTGGATAAAACATCAACTCCAAGACTACAATGTAGATCTTGGTTGTGCACCCATTTTATGTGACAACACTAGTGCTATTAACTTGTCTAAAAACCCCATTCAACATTCTAGGACAAAACACATTGAGATCCGTCATCATTTTCTGAGAGATGAGGTATCCAAAGGAAATTTCATGCTTCAATTTGTAGAAACTGAAAAACAATTGGCAGATATTTTCACTAAACCCCTTAACAATGACATATTTTCAACTCTAAGAAGGGAGTTGGGGATATGTAGAATATCTCCTGAAAATTCTTGAAATGCTCATATTCATGTGTTCTCTGTATAGCTTTCTGTCATTTCTGTAATTAGATATGTCAGTTAGATCTCTGGTACTGATTCTGTTTGGAAGCTCTGGTGTCGGCTGTTACTCAAGCAACTTTCTGCAAATTCCTGGCAATGCTACTGGTTAGCTCCGATGGTCGACCCAAGACAGGGCACTGGTCGACCAAGGCATCAAGGCAGGAAACTGTTTGGTTCTGTGACTACGCAGATGTCGACAATAGACAGTCCCATAGTCGACAATAGATTTATAAGAAAGCAGATGTCAACATCAGGCAGGGTCTGTGACTGCGCAGATGTCGACCAGAGACAGCTCCATGGTCGACAATGGATCTGTAAGGAAGCAAATGTCCACTTTAAACAGGTTCCTGGTTAACACTAGTTCTGGTAGGAAATCTTCTGGATTGTTTAAACTGTTTGAGCTCAGATTCATCTTCACTCATTCACCATCATCCATACTTCCCATTCCCTGTGTCTTTCTATCTCATCCTGGCCAACATTACTTCTTAATTCAGCATGGATTATCAAATTGAGGGGGAGAAAAAGTGTAAACTCATTCCTTGATAAAACATTGAATAACCTAACCATATCTTCCTATAAAATCACCAATGTATTCAATAAGAGTAGAGGTTGAGTGTAGTAATGAGGATTTGGACTGTACTACTTCAATAAATTCAAACCATAACTATGATTCTGTCACATGATTTTGGAGACTTATGATTGTTAGTAGTAAGTCGGTTTCTCTATCTGTGCCCGTTCTGAACAGTTAATATAAATCCAAAAATATAGCATGAATGCACGTGGAATACGTCATAACTCTGTCTTCATGGTAGAGCAATGGATTGGATTCTGAGAAACTACTGCCTCCCATCTTAAGAAAAAATGGATGAAAAATAAGTGAGAGGCATGTGTGTCATGAAGAATCAATCTATCTCTGCTACTATCAAAAATTATTGAAACTGGGCATACTGAGTAACTGGGGATATTGGCGTCTGATAAACGTATATCCTCACTGATCAAAGGTGTGTCCCAGTTAAAAGTGGAATGGTTAGGCATGCTAAGTAGCCGAGGTTTCTGGCGTGTAAAAAGCGTGTCTCCTCGTGTAGAAAAGCATGTGATAAACCTGACCACAGCTTTCAAAATGATTCCAAAAGGAAACACTCAAAATTATCTAAAAGGCAGAGGAAAATGGTTGACCAAAGGTATGGCATGCAAAGAAAAGTTGAAAACACTGTTCAGCAAGCACAGCTATTAAAATCATCTCATGAAATCTATTATAAGTTTAAGAGGTCATGTGGAGGAAATTAGATATGGGGCGTAAGCTTATTGGTGCAATACTTTCAAATTCAAGTGAATCACTAAGCCCACTCTACTAGTTTACAAGGTGGTCTTTGCATAAGGGTGGAGAGGTTACATAAATGCTTCATTAAGGAACGGATGTACACTTCAATAAATCCCCCAAATTTAATTCGGCTGATTTAATCCTGGCCCTTCGTTTTCAGCAATGCGCTGGTTTCACTACCCTAGAATCTATGACCCAGATCTCATTCACTAATATCCTGCCCTATAAATTGAACCGACTGGGTCCCTACTCTTCTCACCCTCGCCGTTTTCACCCTTCACGGTCGTCCTCCATCTCCAGTCCCCTTTCGACCCCTTGTGCATCCCTCTCTCTCGCCTCAACACACTCTCTCGCTACCTTCCACCATGAATCCGTCGCGTGCTCAGAGGTCATCCAAGCGAGCAAGGGATTAGGTTCCTGCCGAAGCGTCGCCGCCGTCCAAGCACTCCAAGCAGAAGGCCACGCAGGGTCAGCCATCGACCACTCGGCGGTCGACAACGGATAAGACAGCAACTTTCGATATGCCCATCGTCCATCCAGTCTCTGGATCACTGAAGCCCCGGACCATCCTGCCACCGAGAATAGTAGATTTCTCCGATTAGAAGCTGATGGAGATGTTCCCAGAGCTGCTGGAAGTTTTGGACGCCCAAGGCTGGACAGAGTTTGTCTCTGCACATACTATGTATTCCCCACAGCTTGTGCAAGAGTTCTACCACAATCTGCAAGTCGTGGATGACAAGGTCTATACAGTAGTTCTGGGTGTCGTCGTCAGCCTCGACTTCAAGCTACTCCACAAGGCGCTGAATATTTCCCGGCATGGTACTACCTTCAATCCTGAGGATTTTGACTTCAAAGATGCATACGCCGTGGTCACTGGCCAACCAGTCCCTGAGGTCCTTCCAAAATCCCTCAATGCCAACACTTTCCCTCCTCTTCATCGATTGCTCCATCACCTTACCACCATAATCCAACCAAGAGGAGGCGCCAGGGAACATGTAAGTCGACTTCACCTATTTCTTCTCCATGGCCTCATCACACGCCAACCCATCTGCCTTCCCAAGCTCATGCAGAACACTTTCAAAACCCTCTTGCATTATCCCCTTAACTCTCTTCCTTATGCTGCCCACATAACTGCCATTTTGGAAGCAGCAACTATACCCATTCCTCACGCTCCGCGCGTTGTCATTCCCAAACGGCACGTATACTCATTCCATTACGTGACCACATTTTTGGGCTATAAGAAGGTAGGAGATCAAGTCCAGCGCACCCTACCATCCAAGGGTAAATCCAAAGCACCGTTGCCTCCCTCTTCTCCACCACAGACACCAATTCATGTTAGCCCTGCTGCAACCCCTCCACCTGTGGTGATTCCCACTCACACTCCCACTTTTACCACCACTGCTACCCATCCTCCACCTTCACTCGCTATTGTGCCATGGCAACCAGGCACTGCAGCCACTCATGTTCCATCTACGTCTGTTCCACCTCCGTCTACTTCTGCTCCACCACCTCCTTCCACCTCCAACACTGAGTCTCACGGAGTGCTTCTCCAGATAGCATCTCAGCTGACCTCACTCACAACTCAATTCCAATCCTTTCAAGAAAGTATGAATGCTGCAACCGGGCGCTTGGAGCTGAAAGTCCAAAGACTAGAGCAGCAGATGGAGACCAGGTTCATCAAGCAACAGGAACACTCAGAACATGCTAGCTCTCGGTTTAACAGACTGGTTGCCACATTAGCTGAAGTGTCAGCAGAGATGGGTACACGCATTGAGTTCACAAACCAGCAGATTAAACAGAATCACCATGCTACTATCTCCGAGATCCAGAAGCTAAGGCTTTCTTATGCACACATAGTTGACAAGCTGGATCGGATGGCAGAGAACGTGAAGCCCGAGACTTCTTCGTCCTCCTCGGAGTGAATGTCTGGATACTCCTCTTTTTGCTGTTGACAAAGGGGGAGAGAGTCTATGTGTGTCATTGTCTGTCTAGGTGTGTCTAGATGTCAAGTCTTTGCCTTTGTTTTCATTCATGTAATTCGTGTTATGATACTTTTGAAAGGCATATCAAATGAATTTTCTGGCTGAAATCTGTGATAATGATATATGTTATGATAGTTTCTGAATGGCATATCAAATGCATTTTCTGGTTGAAATAATCTCCTGATTGTCACAATGACTCATGGTTGTCATCATCAAAAAGGGGGAGAATGTTGTGCATCCCTTTAGTTTTGATGATGACAAAGGATATGTGTGATTAATCTATTTTAATAACACAACACATGCAAGATTGATTGATTGCGTCTTCACATGATGGATGTGTCCAATTCAATGCAAATCTGATAGTTCAAGTTATTTCTGGTTTACTGAAGTACTAATGAAATCAACAAATCAGAAGAAATGTCAAAGGTTGCTTGTCGACTAGAGAAGTGGTCATTGTCGACCAGCGAATCCAACCAAACACAGCTCAAGTCATTTTTCCTCTGTACGCGCTCTGGTTGTCGACCAGAGCCCTGCTCGTTGTCGACCACGGAATAGACAGAGCATCAGACAGAACTGCCAGTCATCTGGACATTGCCCCTTGTCGACCAGCGACAGGGCTATTGTCAACAATGAGCGATACGAGCATCAGCCTGAAGAACCAGCCGTTTGGACACTGCTCATTGTCGACCAGAGACAGGGTCGTTGTCGACCACAAGCGGTATAGCGTCCAGAACCGAATTCCAACCGAATTCAGTTTCGGTTCCTTGAAACCTGCATGTTGTTGTTGCAGGTTGTTGGGCTGTTCAGAGGATAAGATTCCGCACGGGATTCAAGGAGAGAATCTTGCTAAGAACCGGTCAAACCTTTTTAAGATTCTATTTAATCTTCTCCCTATTTTTTAGCGAGTAACCGAACAGGTTTTGCACTAAGCGCGGGAAACAGCTTCGGGCTTGATATGAACTGGTGCAAAAAGAAAAGAGAGGCTACACGATGCATAGAGAACTGAATATGGGAATATAGAGAAGAAGCTAAGGAAGATCAGCATCAGAAGTTTTTTCTAACCAGAAAAGGAAGAGTGGCTCTCCCGCAATCAAAAAGCTGCAGAAGACAGAAGTGTTCGTCGGTGCTGCAGAAGGAAAATCTGGCTCAAGGCGTTGCAAGCTCCAGTAGCAAGGCAGCTGAAGACATCCTGCTGGAAGTCCTACAGGGAGTCTTGCCTTGTTACCTATGTGATTGAGTCCCAAGCTGAACTCTTTAATTACTCTGCTACAAAAGTCCATGTTCAGCCTGTTACATCTTTTCTATTCATCTTTACAACTAGTGTCAAGCTGTGAGGCAGCGGATTCAAGCTGTGTGTCAGCAGGAACAAGCTGTGTGACAGCGGTGTTTGTGTGAGATCAGAAATTCTCATATAGTGAAGCCTTGCTCAAATTGAGCAAGGGGTGGACGTAAGTCTCAGGAAGGGACTGAACCACCTAAAAAGTATTGTCTTGTGGTTTGCTTGTTGTGTGCGTGTCTCTTTGTGTGTTTACTGTCATTCTTGCTATCAGCGTTAGTTCTATACTTCATTGATTTCTCGTGATCCAATTAGTCTTTGTTTGATAAATCGAAGAGGCAGTTCTGGTGGCCAGGCATGAAGAGAGATATTGTCGAGTATGTGGCCTGATGCCTGACATGTCAGCAGGTGAAGGCGGAGCATCAGCGACCAGGAGGTACTCTTCAGCCCTTGGATGTTCCCACGTGGAAATGGGACCACGTGACCACGGATTTTATGGTGGGATTGCCGAGGACCCCGAGCAGGCAGGATAATATTTGGTTGCTGGTGGATAGGCTGACGAAAGTGGCTCGGTTGTTACCGATCAAGGTTAGCTGGAGTGTGTCCAAGTTGGCTCGTCTTTATGTGGAGCGGATCGTTCCTTTGCATGGGATTCCCATTTCCATTGTGTCAGATCGGGATCCGCACTTCACTTCTAGATTCTGGAGGAGTTTCTAGCGAGCTCTTGGCACGAAGTTAGCGTTTAGCTCAGCGTATCATCCTCAGTCAGATGGTCAGTCAGAGAGGACCATTCAGACGTTAGAGGATATGTTGAGATCCTGTTGCCTGGAATGGTAAGGGAGTTGGATTCACCATCTGCCATTAGTGGAGTTTGCCTACAACAACGGCTATCATTCGAGCATTGGGATGGCTCCTTATGAGGCGTTGTACGGGCGTCCGTGTCAGACTCCACTCGATTGGTCTGAGGTTAGTGAGCGTGTTGTGACGGGACCGGAGCTAGTGCAGCAGTGTATTGATGTGGTGCATCTGGTCCGTCAGCACATGTTGGCGGCGCAGAGTCGGCAGAAGAGCTATGCCGATCGGAGAAGGCAGCCACTCTATTTTGTGGTCGGTGACCGTGTATTTTTGAGGGTTTCTCCCATGAAGCGAGTGATGAGATTTAGACAGCGTGGGAAGCTGAGTCCCCGCTATGTTGGTCCTTTCCTCATCGTGGAGCGCATCGACGAGGTTGCTTATCGGTTGCAGCTACCTCCTGAGTTTGCAGCGGTGCATGATGTGTTCTATGTCTCCATGTTGAGGAAGTATATGCCCGATGTTTCTCATGTGTTGGAGGATTCGGTTTGGCCCGAGGTGACTCCCGATCTGTCTCTACCGGAGTTCCCTATCCGTATTGAGGATCGGCGAGAGCAGCACCTGCGGAACAAGGTTATCTCTCTGGTTAAGGTGGTGTGGCAGCGGCACTCTGGTGGTGAGGCTTCTTGGGAGCGTGAGGATGAGATGCGTCAACAGTTCCCTTACCTGTTCGAGTGAGTTTCTCTCTTCTTCTTCCCCTGTGCTTTGTTTTAAATTTTGAGGATGAAATTTGTTTAGGGGGGGGAGGGCTGTAATATCTCGGACCCTTCGGATCCTTTTTATTGGATTTCGGATCCACTTTCTTGGACATTTTGTTCTCATTTTGCCTGGGGTTATCTTTCGGACATCTTTCAGGTTCGGATCCGTGCGTTTCGGATCAGTTTCGGAGGTCCCGGAACGTGTTCCGCACTTTCCCATGTTTTTCCCTGACAGGACGTACGGAATCCCGTAGTGGGTAAACCGAGTCGTTCACCTACTCAGGGATGGTACCACAGCGATCAGCGCGTTCCAACGATCGCGGCGGTATATTTTTCTATTTTTTCACATTTTTCAGAAAATCGGGATTTTCTATATAAACCCCTACTTTCTTTTTCTTTTTCCCTTTCTTCTTCTTTCTCTTTTTCCTTCTTCCTCCCGTGAGCGACCGCCCCCTTCCTCTCCCTCTTCGTCCGGCGTGACCATGGCGGCGCCCCTCTCTGCCTGCAGACGGCGGTGAGGCGACGACGTGGCGGCGAGGCGATCGTGGCGGCGTACGGCTCATGGGATTTCGTGAAGGAACGAGGGTTCTAAAAGCTTCTTCATCGCGTTTGACAGCGTTTCGGTGGAGCTCGTGCTCCATTAAGGTAGGGAGACAAATCCCCATGCTCATCTCGTCATCCCCCGTGATTTGTAGGCTGAGGAGAGGTCGAGAGGGACGTTTTTGCGCGGGGTAGGGCAAAATCCATGTTTTGGGGGTTGTATGCCGATCTATCGTTTCGTCACGTTTCGGACCTATTCGAGGGCGTAGATGCATGCTAGGGGCTATAGGGGAGCTTCCCCCTTGTTTTCCCCCTCATCCGTGGATGATCGGGGCGTGGAACGAGTTTTTGGAACTCTTCCCGCCGGCCCGTTCTCCGGTTGGGTTGGCGGTCCTTCCAGAGACCGCCAGAATTTTTCACGGCCCAGGGTAGGTGCGCCAGAGCCTGTGGCGGCCCAAGATGGGAGCGCCACAGGGCACTGTTTTGTCGGCAGGCCGCCATGTCGTCTGGCGACTGCACGATAAACCACCAGAAGAGGTGGCGGCCGAAGGTCAGACCGCCAGATGGCGAGTTGACCATTGATTTCTGATCGTTGGTTTTTGACCGTTGAGGATTTTTGGGGTGTGGCAGCCAACTCTTCAATTTGGCGGACCTAGGTAGGACCGCCATTTCTATAGCAACCCTGATAAAAATAAGGTTTTCTTAAAATAAATCAAATTAAAAATAAAAGATAAGTGAATAGATGACAAAGAGCTTAAATGATTAAATCATTAATCAAGAGGAAAATAACGCCTTTTAGCAAGGCGCTGATTCAAAAGGCAACGCCTCTCTCTAAGGCGTTAATTTAAATAGGACGCCTATATAATAGGGCGTCAAATTCCAAGCAATGGGAAGATAAAATTAAGGAAAAGAAATGAAACGCCCTCTACATAGGCGCGTTTTACATAGGTAACGACGCTAGACAAGGCGTCAATTTAAATTCGACGCCCTCGCTTAAGATGCTAATTCAGTTCGAGTTTCGTTCGACCCAGAAGTCTATCCAGGGCAAGATGTGGATAACTACGTCGAAGGTAGGATATGGTAAGGACTCTATTAGGGAAGTATTACTTCCAATATACCTCTAACCCTATTAGGATTCTAAAAATCCTATAAATAAACCTGTCCGATCAAACCCTAAAGCTGTTGATGCTGCGTGAAGAACAGGTGATTCTTCATATCGTTTTCTTCCTCTGTCCATAGTTCTTAGTCATGAAAGATACTAATATTCTTCATGTGTTCTGTAGGTTGACGTGCTGAAGAACGAAGGGTCTTCATCATCGTCTACATCTTCTTCAAACTACCGATTGTCGGAGGAGTTTTTCCTTATCATCATTCTCTTCTTCCGGAAGATCAGAGCATCGTTATTATTGAACCTTCATCCGTTCGTCGGTCAAAATCTTCATAAAGTAGGTTTTCTCATGGAACGTAGCCCAAACTGCCATATAATTATAGATGATTATCATCGGTAGTTCATGCATATAGTTTCTATGCGTTTTCATAGATTTCTATAACTTTTCGAAAGTAGCGACCCCAATCAGGGCGCTAATTGAAATAAGCGACCCATACTAGGGCGCTAATTATTGTTTTGACGCCCTGCCTAGGAGTCGTCAATTTCACATAATTAATAAATACCCATGTTTAATAATTAATATCGTTGTAACCATGAATAAAATATGTTGCATGAGTATACTTGTGGAATCCTGTTATTTTTCCTGTCATGATCATGAACCCTCTCTCCTGAAATTAATCATTTGAAAATTGATAAATTCTTGAATTCACGACCTTGTCCAGGTCGTCTCGTGTTTAACTGACGCCCCAGACCATGGCGCATATTGAAGAGAAACGCCCCTGTCCAGGGCGCGTTTCTGTTAAAAATTCTAGATTATTGATATTCTGTAAATTAGAAGGACGACTTCTCCGTACGTCGTCAAATTTAATATAAACGCCCCTGATTAAGGCGTTAATTTCATGAAAGATGGCTTTACCAAAGTCGCTATTTTCCTGCATTACTGTTTTCCCTGATTACTGTTAACCGAGAGTTTCATTATATATATATACATATACATATCGGCACTATTACTCCACTCCGTGAGTATAGTCCCACGTTTCTACGATGATTTATCGCATTACCCTCTCAATTCTCATTGACATACAAGCTCTCCAATGGACATTCCGTTCCTTTGGACTAGCGAGTTAGTCATAGAGACCTCCGTAAGACTCCTCGCAGCCTTGGATTCCCTCAAGGCCGACTGAGCTGGTTGTACCATAAAAACCCATTACACAATCTTTGCCATGTCACTCTATAGTAACATGGTATACCAGCCCTCATGATATGCAAAGTGTGTATCATGAGAATTCTTTTAATGGGATGAGGTTATCATGCCATTTGATGCTGTTCTTGTAAACCTCAATTCTATATCAACATTGTTATGATGTTCTTGTAAACCCCAATTCTATATCAACATTGTTATGATGTTCTTGTAGACCCCAATTCTATATTAAACTTGATGTTCTTGTGGACCTCAATTCTATATTAAGAATGAGGACGTCTTGCCATTAATGTGATGTTCATGTGAACCTCAATTCTATATAAAGAATGTCCATACTTGTTTGTCATGGTACCCAAGTTAGGGAACCAATTCCACCTAGTTTTATCGGTAATCGTGATTGTACCGTTATTATCGCCATTCTATATCAAGTGTCATATTTTTGGACTCTACTCTATCAAAGTCTATCTTACATATCTATAAGCTTTATTCTTGAAATTCCATATTGGCTATACACAAAAGTGGATGTTAAAATACATGATTAATGCCTACGCATATAGGGCCCGATCTGGTCCTGGGAGGAGCACCCGAAAGTACTTGTGCCCATGGGAGTTGAATGGTAATGGTATTGGCATTATACCAAAGTGCATGACTAGCTTGATTGAACATTCCACAAATCTTGTACTTGACTTGATATTACATGACTTGCTTGGCCCGAAAAAGGGTAATTACTTGCGTGCTTGAATGAAATAGCCAAATTCCAACATGACTTGATATGACAACTATACTTGCTTGAATATCTTGATATCTTTGGATATAAGTTCTTGAAAGTTCATGACTAGTTCTCCTCGCTATCTTATTGTTATACACTCTTTCTATCTTGTCGTTTCATGCGAGCATGCGTAGCTATAGTACATTCATGAAAGATGTAATTACTTAAACCCCTTGCTAGTTCTTGAGATATAATTTCCTACTGAGCGTTCGCTCACTTAGTGTTTCCCTACTTTTCAGGTAAGTCCGACGACGAGGGAACTCAAACGGATGGGGAAAATCAAGAGTGAAAGAGATAGAGATTCTTCCGTGTTATCTAGTCTTTTTCATATTTTCTTGAGTCAACCTTGTATTTTTCCTTTATTTTAGTTGGTACTTCAAAGGTTTGTAATAGACATGTTCTTATGAAGGAATAAAGGATTGGGTTATCTTTACTTTTACGCATCTCTGATTTTGGTGTCGAATACACTAATACTCTGATTGACATGATTGATATAAACTCGTCACGCGTCTCCGGGTATCTTCCGCTCTCGGGGCGTGACAGTTTTTGTGGTATCAGAGCCTAGGGTATTCAATTCTTAGGAAAACCCAAGTCCAAGGATAGGTTCAAACCTTTAACCAGTGAGATTGGGTAGAACCAAAGGGTTGAGTTAACATAAAAAACTTAAAAAGCCCTTAACGCAAGTATATACTAATATAGTTATTGTAATTGTAGGATAATGGCTGCCGAACGTGCTCAGTGGCGCAACATGCAGCGTACACTCCAAGGCATGACCCAAGTGCTGCAACATGTAGCACAGGGAGGTACACAACAAGCCGGAAGTCTCCACCAAGTCTTCAAGAACATGAACCCTCCCAAGTTCATGGGTTCTACTGATCCGGATGACGCAGAGCACTGGATCAGGGAGACGGAGCGTATATTCCGTGTTATGCAGTGCACGGATCAAGACAAAGTCTTATTAGCTACCTTTCAGTTGGAAAGGGATGCCCGATGCTGGTGGGAATCGATAGAAGCTACTTTAAATCAAGACCAAGTTACTTGGGAAGAATTCGTTGAACATTTCAACGCTAAATACTTTTCGGACCGAGTACAGGAAAAGAAAGCTACCGAATTTGCCGCACTCAAGCAACGGTCATTATCGGTGGCGGAGTACGAGGCACAATTCTCTAGATTGTCTCAGTATGCTAAGCACTTAGTTAGCACCAAGAAGATGAAAGCTAGGAGATTCCTAAATGGGCTCAGGCCCCAATATATCACACAGCTGGCGCCAATGGATATCCAGGTCTACTCGGAAATCGTGCGCCGAGCTCAGCTATTAGAAGACGCCACGGAACTATCTGATAGAATCCGTGGGAAGGACAAGAAAGAACAAGTTACAAGTTCAGGTTCCTTTAAACCCAACTTCAAGAAGAGGCCTAGCAATGGAGGTACTTCCTCACAAGATCAGAAGTTTAAGAAGACCAAGCCCTTCTCCATCACCACTACCCCATCAAATATAGTGTGCAAGTATTGTGACAAGGCGGGCCATAGAGCAGAAGAATGCTGGAGGAAACTAGGAGCATGTCTCCGCTGTGGGAGTCGCGATCATCGAATTCCCGATTGCCCATTACTTAATGATCAAGCCGGGGACGGGAAGCGCCCAGTAACCAAGAATGCTCGTCTTCACGCAATTAAGGAGACCGAACAAGAAGAGAAGGCGGACTAGTAGAAGGTACATTAAAAGTTTGTTCCAAGTCTGCACATGTCTTATTTGATACTGGTGCATCACATTCCATTATTTCCAAGAAGTTTGCTGACCCATTACCTTTAGAACCGGAATGGATAAAATTAGTTTTATCTACTCCTCTTGGTAGCGAAACTGATATCACTCACCATTACCAAAACTGTGAAGTGTTGATTCAGGGTAGGAATCTTCCTATTGATCTTATATGTTTAGATCTAAAGGAGTATGATGTTATACTAGGAGCGGATTGGTTATCCAAATACCAGGCAACGGTTGATTGTCGCAATAGCAAGGTTACTTTCAAGGAATTCCCGGAATTAGTATTTACTAGCCCCAAGAGTCGGAGCAAATCCCCTTTTATTTCGGCTCTCCGAGCTAGCAAACTCATCAGGAAAGGATGTGTATCTTTTCTTGCATTTGTCATGAGTAAGGAGGCTAAGGAAACTAAGATAGAAGATATCCCGGTGGTGCAAGAATTTCCGGACGTGTTTCTGGAGGATTTGCCTGGATTACCTCCACAAAGAGAAGTGGCCTTCACCATCGATTTAATTCCTGGTGCGGGTCCAATTTCTAAGGCACCATATAGAATGTCACCTGCCGAACTCAAGGAGTTAAAGGAGCAATTGATGGAACTCATTAAGAAAGGATACATTAGACCAAGCACTTCCCCGTGGGGTGCGCCTGTAGTATTTGTGAAGAAGAAAGATGGATCCATGAGGTTATGCATCGACTATCGACAGTTGAATCATCTCACTATCAAGAATAAGTATCCACTGCCGAGAATCGATGAGTTGTTTGATCAAATTTCGGGATCCAAGTATTTTTCCAAAATTGATCTCAGGTCAGGATATCACCAACTAAGAATCAAGGACGATGATATTCATAAAACCGCATTCAGAAGTAGGTATGGCCATTACGAGTTTGTTGTTATGCCTTTCGGACTAACGAATGCCCCTGCTGCCTTTATGCAGTTAAGGAATAGTATATTCATGTCTTATTTGGATCAATTCGTGGTGGCCTTTATTGATGATATATTGATTTATTCTAAGACCAAGGAAGAGCATGAGGAACATTTAAGGATTTCATTACAGATATTGAGGACAAATCAATTATATGCAAAACTCAGCAAGTGTGAATTCTGGCTTGAAGAAGTGACTTTTCTCGGACATGTTATATCAAAGGATGGCTTATCAGTAGATCCATCAAAAGTTGAAGCTGTAAGAAATTGGGAAAGACCGACTAATGCTAGCGAGATCCGAAGTTTCTTAGGTCTTGCTGGCTATTACAGGCGATTCATCAAAGATTTCTCTAAGATCGTCGTACCACTTACGAGGTTAACTCGCAAGGAGATCCGTTACGAATGGAGTGAGGAATGTGAAAGAAGCTTCCAAACTCTCAAGGATCATCTTACTACAGCTCCTGTCTTAGCTTTACCAATGGAAGGAGAGAAATTCGAGGTATACACTGATGCCTCTGGCATTGGCCTCGGATGTGTTCTAATGCAACAAGGAAAGGTTATAGCTTATTCTTCTCGCCAATTGAAGAAGCACGAGGAAAACTACCCAGTCCATGACTTAGAATTGGCCGCGGAGGTATTTGCGCTCAAAATATGGAGACATTATCTTTATGGAGTACAGTTTACTGTATTCTCTGATCACAAGAGTCTCAAGTATCTTTTCTCTCAAAAGGAACTAAATATGAGGCAAAGACGTTGGCTAGAATACCTCAAGGACTTCGACTTCAATATACAATATCATCCCGGAAAGGGGAATCATGTAGCAGATGCCCTTAGTCGAAAGCCGAGAGCACTGTTAGCCAATTGTATGGTTCAAGAATGGAAGTTGCTGGAGCAATTCTCTAAGCTCAATATAAGCATGGACACGAACTTCAAATGTGTCACGTTGTCTCATGTAAGCATTCATCCAGACCTATTAACCGAAACACAAGCACTTCAGGATGATGACCCAATATTAGTGGAAATCAAGGGCAGATTGGAAGGACAATTTGATTTCCAAATAACTTGTGAAGGAAGATTAATGTTCAGGAATAGAACTTGCATACCGGATTGTCCCGAGTTAAAGAAGAAGATCTTAGATGAAGCTCATAGATCAAGGTACACGATTCATCCTGGATCTACCAAAATGTACCAAGATGTAAAAAGAAATTTTTGGTGGCCCAACATGAAAAGGGAAATAGCAGACTATGTATCACGTTGTCTCACTTGCCAACAGGTCAAGGCGGAACACCAAAAGCCTGCTGGAAAACTACATCCTCTAGATATCCCTAAATGGAAGTGGGAGGATATTGGTATGGATTTCATCATGGGTTTATCTAAATCAAAAGGAGGACATGATGGAATATGGGTTATTATTGACCGATTGACTAAATCGGCGCATTTCTTGCCAATAAAGAGCCGATGGTCAGTTGATGTTTTGGCTGCATTATACATCAAGGAAATAGTCAGATTACATGGTATTCCTGTTTCAATCGTGTCTGACAGAGATCCCCGTTTTACTTCTCATTTTTGGAAGGGACTACAACATTCGTTGGGAACAAGGCTTAACTTTAGTACAGCTTTTCATCCTCAAACAGATGGTCAGACCGAGAGAACTAATCAGGTGGTTGAAGATATGCTCAGAGCTTGCATCATTGATTTCGATGGAAGCTGGCATGATCACTTGCCTTGGTGGAATTTGCATACAATAATAGCTACCAGGCAAGTATACAAATGGCACCTTTCGAAGCTTTATACGGAAGAAGTTGCCGATCACCCTTATGCTGGGACAAAGTTGGAGAAAAATAACTATTAGGTCCAGACATGGTAAGGGATACCACTGAGAAGATACAATTGATTAGAGAAAGACTGCAAGTTGCTCAGTCTAGGCAAAAGGCTTATGCCGACACGAGAAGGAGAGATCTTGAATTCCAAGTTGGAGATCATGTATTTCTCAAGATATCGCCTGGACGTGGCATACGGAGATTTTGTGTTAAGGGCAAGCTTACACCAAGATTCATCGGACCCTTCGAGATACTGGAACGAGTTGGCGAGGTTGCTTATCGCATCACATTGCCTCCTCAATTGTCCGATGTTCATAATGTGTTCCACATATCTATGTTGAAGAAGTATGTACACGATCCATCACATATTATCGAACATGGAGACTTAGTTATCCAGAAAGATCTCACATATGAACAGAAGCCCATAAAGATACTAGATCGTGAAGTACGTACCCTAAGGAATAAGGCTATTCCCATGCTTAAGGTACAATGGAATAAGAACTCCGAACAGGAAGCTACGTGGGAGACCGAGGAATCCATAAGGAAACGATTCCCAGAAGTATTTTAAGGTATATGTTTTAAACGATCTCCACTTATACATACTATTGAATTTGGGGACCATATTCTTTTAAGTGGGGGAGGGTGTAGCAACCCTGATAAAAATAAGGTTTTCTTAAAATAAATCAAATTAAAAATAAAAGATAAGTGAATAGATGACAAAGAGCTTAAATGATTAAATCATTAATCAAGAGGAAAATAACGCCTTTTAGCAAGGCGCTGATTCAAAAGGCAACACCTCTGTCTAAGGCGTTAATTTAAATAGGACGCCTATATAATAGGGCGTCAAATTCCAAGCAACGGGAAGATAAAATTAAGGAAAAGAAATGAAACGCCCTCTACATAGGCGCGTTTTACATAGGTAACGACGCTAGACAAGGCGTCAATTTAAATTCGATGCCCTCGCTTAAGATGCTAATTCAGTTCGAGTTTCGTTCGACCCAGAAGTCTATCTAGGGCAAGATGTGGATAACTACGTCGAAGGTAGGATATGGTAAGGACTCTATCAGGGAAGTATTACTTCCAATATACCTCTAACCCTATTAGGATTCTAAAAATCCTATAAATAAACCTGTCCGATCAAACCCTAAAGCTGTTGATGCTGCGTGAAGAACAGGTGATTCTTCATACCGTTTTCTTCCTCTGTCCATAGTTCTTAGTCATGAAGGATACTAATATTCTTCATGTGTTCTGTAGGTTGACGTGCTGAAGAACGAAGGGTCTTCATCATCGTCTACATCTTCTTCAAACTACCGATTGTCGGAGGAGTTTTTCCTTATCATCATTCTCTGCTTCCGGAAGATCAGAGCATCGTTATTATTGAACCTTCATCCGTTCGTCGGTCAAAATCTTCATAAAGTAGGTTTTCTCATGGAACGTAGCCCAAACTGCCATATAATTATAGATGATTATCATCGGTAGTTCATGCATATAGTTTCTATGCATTTTCATAGATTTCTATAAATTTTTGAAAGTAGCGACCCTAATCAGGGCGCTAATTGAAATAAGTGACCCATACTAGGGCGCTAATTATTGTTTTGACGCCCTGCCTAGGAGTCGTCAATTTCACATAATTAATAAATACCCATGTTTAATAATTAATATCGATGTAACCATGAATAAAATATGTTGCATGAGTATACTTGTGGAATCCTGTTATTTTTCCTGTCATGATCATGAACCCTCTCTCCTGAAATTAATCATTTGAAAATTGATAAATTCTTGAATTCACGACCTTGTCTAGGTCGTCTCATGTTTAACTGACGCCCCAGACCAGGGCGCATATTGAAGAGTAACGCCCCTGTCCAGGGCGCGTTTCTGTTAAAAATTCCAGATTATTGATATTCTGTAAATTAGAAGGACGACTTCTCCGTACGTCGTCAAATTTAATATAAACGCCCCTGATTAAGGCGTTAATTTCATGAAAGACGACTTTACCAAAGTCGCTATTTTCCTGCATTACTGTTTTCCCTGATTACTGTTAACTGAGAGTTTCATTATATATATATATACATATACATATCGGCACTATTACTCCACTCCGTGAGTATAGTCCCACGTTTCTACGACGATTTATCACATTACCCTCTCAATTCTCATTGACATACAAGCTCTCCATTGGACATTCCGTTCCTTTGGACTAGCGAGTTAGTCATAGAGACCTCCGTAAGACTCCTCGCAGCCTTGGATTCCCTCAAGGCCGACTGAGCTGGTTGTACCATAAAAACCCATTACACAATCTTTACCATGTCACTCTATAGTAACATGGTATACCGGCCCTCATGATATGCAAAGTGTGTATCGTGAGAATTCTTTTAATGGGATGAGGTTATCATGCCATTTGATGCTGTTCTTGTAAACCCCAATTCTATATTAAACTTGATGTTCTTGTGGACCTCAATTCTATATTAAGAATGAGGACGTCTTGCCATTGATGTGCTGTTCATGTGGACCTCAATTCTATATAAAGAATGTCCATACTTGTTTGTCATGGTACCCAAGTTAGGGAACCAATTCCACCTAAGTTTTATCGGTAATCGTGATTGTACCGTTATTATCGCCATTCTATATCAAGTGTCATATTTTTGGACTCTACTCTATCAAAGTCTATCTTACATGTCTATAAGCTTTATTTTGAAATTCCATATTGGCTATACACAAAAGTGGATGTTAAAATACATGATTAATGCCTGCGCATATAGGGCCCGATCTGGTCCTGGAGGAGCACCCGAAAGTACTTGTGCCCATGGGAGTTGAATGATAATGGTATTGGCATTATACCAAAGTGCATGACTAGCTTGATTGAACATTCCACAAATCTTGTACTTGACTTGATATTACATGACTTGCTTGGCCCGAAAAAGGGTAATTACTTGCGTGCTTGAATGAAATAGCCAAATTCCAACATGACTTGATATGACAACTATACTTGCTTGAATATCTTGATATCTTTGGATATAAGTTCTTGAAAGTTCATGACTAGTTCTCCTCGCTATCTTATTGTTATACACTCTTTCTATCTTGTCGTTTCATGCGAGCATGCATAGCTATAGTACATTCATGAAAGATGTAATTACTTAAACCCCTTGCTAGTTCTTGAGATATAATTTCCTACTGAGCGTTCGCTCACTTAGTGTTTCCCTACTTTTCAGGTAAGTCCGACGACGAGGGAACTCAAACGGATGGGGAAAATCAAGAGTGAAAGAGATAGAGATTCTTCCGTGTTATCTAGTCTTTTTCATATTTTCTTGAGTCAACCTTGTATTTTTTTCTTTATTTTAGTTGGTACTTCAAAGGTTTGTAATAGACATGTTCTTATGAAGGAATAAAGGATTGGGTTATCTTTACTTTTGCGCATCTCTGATTTTGGTGTCGAATACACTAATACTCTGATTGACATGATTGATATAAACTCGTCACGCGTCTCCGGGTATCTTCCGCTCTCGGGGCATGACAATTTCTTTCACAACCCAGGGTGTAGCGGCCTATTGATAGACCGCTACAGTCCTGTGGCGGCCCAATGTTGGACCGCCAGCCTCTGTGGCGGCCCAAAGGTGGACCGCCAGAGATCTATGTCCGACCGGAGTTATGTTTTACCGATTCCAGTCCCGGGTGAGTGGACCTCGATCCACGTGCTGACCCGTGGTCTGATTGATGCTGGGCATCATGTAGGGGCCACACGTGAGGGTGCCGTGGGATCCCGGGAGTTGGTGTTCTTGGCTCGTGTCACCGTGAGTCGGTGTCAGTACGAGGAGCGGCCCTTGTACTTCGTTCGGTTTAGACGTTGTTTTCTATTGACTAGAGAGTCTACTCCTTCAGTGACCCTCCACTAGTCATAGCCTTTCGACACGCGAGTGGTCCTATCAGGGAGTGGTGGCGAGGCTACCCTGAGAGACAGTTTTTAGACTGGTTTCCGTCAGGCCCCACGTTTGACGCCAGAGTCTGGCTGAGGGAAAAACCAGTCAGAGGGCCAGACCTAGGACGTATGGTTTGTGTGTGCACACGTGGTTGGGGGCAGTGGACCTGCGCTGACGAGCGCGACCCCAGCTAGTCATTTGTTCTGTGGTTACTTGTTCAGTGTCTCAGTTCCCGTAGGGCCGGAGGGAGACACCTGAGGCGCGGTTTAAGTCGTCAGTGGACGCATCCGGTCTTGCTTCTAGTGGGTTGGTACTCCTATCTTTGTTTGGTAGTGACTCTTGGGTTTCCTTTGGCTTTTGACGATTTATCTCAGTTTTCGTGCCGTGTGTTCGGTACTAGCCATCGTAGTAGCTTGTAGTTACTTTTCGCGCAGTTTCTCGGTTTGCGAGGTGGGGACCGGATGATCCCTACTGAGCGTTGTATTTTGAGGCTCATTCCCTGCGTGTTTTCGCTGTGTTTCAGGTGAGACGAGGCTTCCGGGGAGCGCTTCAGAGGCTTCACGTGGTTCAGGTGCCGAGGGTTAGTTTCCAGTTGCCAGGCCGGGGTATGCCCCGTGTAGTTGTACTTTTCTCTTTGGATTGTACTAGTTGTGGACTACTGTTATATTTTAGACTGCTGTTATTTTGTGGACCATGTAATTTAATTAATGTTATTAATTGCTCCCTGCTTAATTCATTTAATTTGCGTAGCTCTGCAATTATTTGAGATTCTTGTGTATCTCCACACCATCCTTTTAACCCTTCCGAGTCTTCGGGCTCGTAGGTGGCGGTTTAAGATTCGGGTTATCGGGCCTTCCCGGTGTTTGGATCTCGGGTCGTTACACATAATGTCTAAGATGGGCTATACAGCTGGTGCAGGGTTAGGAAAGTACAAACAAGGAATCAAAGAGTCGATTGAGGAAAATGGAACACTTGAGATATTTGGATTAGGGTGCCAGCCAACTAAGGTTAGCAAAGATGAATCAAACAGGTGGAATTTGCATGATCATTTTGTGAAGGAATTTTGTCTTGTGGAAGAGAGAATTTCCAATGTAGAAACATGCCAGGAAGATGAACATGTGGATCCAAAAGAAAAGCTAGATGATGTAGACATAGAGGATTTGGGTTTATCTAAGATATTCCCTGAAGAATCCTTGCCCCACTCGATAACCCAAGAAGAGATTCATGAAGTAAAAGGAGAACCGACTCTGTTAGTCCTCCTCTCTTTTCTACTTCTCTTGTTCACGTCATTCAAAAGTGGTTCCATCTTCAAAGCTGACCAATCTCAAAAAGAAAAGCCCGAAGCTGTCATTGAGAAGCCCACTCTAGGGGCAAAACTCTCCAATCCTGATTTCCCAACTCGGGAACTTTCATCCACCATTCTTAATCACACACTTCCAATCCACTGCCTTGCCAGGGGCATCTGCTCTGTACATAATAGTTCAGATTTAGAAGAGTCCAAACCTTTGGCTACACCACACAAGAAGGTTTGGGGCACCCAAATTCCCTACCAACTTTGGTCAGGTCTAGCTGAAAGTTACAACTTGTTAACTCAAATCTTAATGTTTAGTTTAATGAGGTCAATAAAACTTTTACAAGACGAAGAACGATCCAACCCGCCTCCTATGGCCAAACATATTCAAGTCAAAGAGCCCATTAATCCTAATGGATATAGGGGTCGTGTCCACGGTCGCATACTTGCTTCCCATCCAGTTGAACCTTGTTTCCGGCCAACCAAGGAGGTGGACTGCTCCTCTTCTTCCATCCAGCACTCCACAAAGTGCCCAGACGATACCGTCCGCTCTGTAGGAACCCTTGTACATAGTTTATAATCCGAAATCGAAAAAAAATGGAAAATTCAAACCCAAAATCTAAACAAAATCAGAAATCAAAGAAAATCAACAGTCTGGCAGCTGCCATTCATTTCACTCTCCATCCCTTCATGTATGCTAAGGTTAGGTTGCATTAAAGCCTCGGTGGTTTAAGACTTTGATCTACCGGAACCGAGGAGAATTCCATCTAGCTAAGTCGCTAATGCTCCAAGGGGCAAGCAATGCACACACTCACATGCTTTCAAAATTTGGCAACGGCCTAAAATGGGTGACTATCCCGAAGATTTCTTGAAGAGGCCAAAATCCTCCTTTTCCTCTCTACTCGACCGATCAAGACAGTCGGCGCTCTTAAGGCCTTGAGCTCAGCAGCTGAAACATGATGCCCTCAAGTGAAAGTAGGACTCACCTTCCTTGCAAAATGAGACCAGTGCACGTGAAGAGGGCAGTGTCCCCGCAGGAAAATGAAAAATTCAAAGTCAAAAAAGGGAGCAAAATTCCCAAAATTTCAAAATCCCAAGCAAAAGAAAGGAAAAGAAAGAAAAATCCCAAAAGGGAACAAATGGAAAAGTCTGGTCGTGACCGTGCCTGGTCAAGATGAAAAAAAGCCCTACAAATCAACTCCAAATTCAAGGGGCATGATGAGGACATCTCCCGGCATTCCCTATGGCACGAGGCGACTCCGACTTCGTGACCCCTTGGAGATGTGGTCCTCATGGCTATCTTTATTTGTTGCTTATGTAGTTTCTTTATTTGAGTCATATCATGTGTAATTTTCCTTTATTTGAGTCCATTATCTAGGTCTTAGAGTTAATTATCCAAGTCTTGAGTCATTTGGACCCTTAGTTGAGGACATTGGGCCCAGTTAGTGGGCTTGGCCCATGGGCGCCCCCCCCTGTCTCTTGGTCTTTTGCATTTATGCACTTTGTTAGGGGGTTTTGTGCAAATGGTCCAACTCTATATAAGGACCCCCCCCTCTCCCATTTGTAACAACTTTTGATGAATTGAAAAATTAAACCCTCAAGTATTCTCTCTCCCTCTCTCTATAGTTCTCTCTCTCTCTCTCACTACTTCTCCCTCTCTCTCTCTAAATTTCGAAATCCCCTCTCTCTCCTCCCTAATCACCCTTCTTTAAGACCCCTCCCCCTTCCCTATACACTCATTCAATTCCCCCTCCAACCCCTAGGTGGAAACCCCTTCTCCTAGGCACCCTTTCATCTTCCCAGGCACCCTTTCACCTTCCCAAGGCCACTCCCCACCCTTCCCAAGCCATATTCCTCCACCCAAGACCCCTTTCCCCTCTCCAAGGGACCCCTTCACCTCCCTAGGTCGTCCATCCCCTTCCCCTCCCTCCTAGGGTCGCACCCCCCTCCATCTCCACCCACATACACCACCACCACCTTAGCCTCCCCTCCACAAATCCATTCCAGCCCGCAGGCAGTTTCTGGCCCCAACTTGCAGAGCATTTTCCAACCCGTTCCAGGAGGATTCGGCATCCAAGCGCTTCAGCAAACTTGTGCATCCACGAGTCTTCTCCGCAGGCGAGTTGGAATCGCTCCGTTCCAAGATCGTGGCCGGCCGCTAGCTCCGTTCTACCGCGACTGCGCACTGGGGGCTCAACCAGAAGGCCATCTCTGTTCGACCTTCGTGCAGCGGCCAAGACTGGAGGAATCGGTCATCAAACTCTTCATCAAAATTCTTCCTCCCCCTGTCAGCTTTCAGAAGCCGAAGACGGAGCATCGTTTGAACGCCGTAAGTGGAAGTTACCATTTTTATACCGCCGGGCGTTCGTTCTGCCTCCTGTCTGTCTTCCCCGACCTGTCCCCCTTCAACGGGACCATCCTGTCCACACGGACTTCAGACAGTGGCGAGGCCGGCTCCGTTGGAAAGTAGACCTCCCCACGCTTCCATCGACACCGGCCGTTTGCAAAACAGAGCCCGGGAGCGTTCGTGGCGTCCTCGGCAATCTGCTGTTCAGAAGCTGAACCTGTGCAGGTCCTGAACAGGGACCCCGTTCGGTCGATCGTGGCAGCCCGGCTCGTGCAGAACGAAAATCCATAAAATTTGAGGCGCACCCCTATTCTGTTACGAAGCCAACGACACCGACCGCGCCTCCGGCAAAATTCCAGAAAGTGTTCTACGGCTACATCAGTGACTGCTGGTCCAGAATCCCAGAACCGGACAGGTTTCGGTATCGACCGCCGGTGTGATAATTAACCAATTTTCCCCACCCCGCTTGGCCGGCTGAAGGCCCCACCCTGCGTGGTGGTAGTGTTTGGTGTAAACTCCATAACCCCCACCCCGAGATCCCCCCTCCTGCGAGAGGCGTAGTTTTGTAATTAACTAACCAGCAGGTCAAGCTACCCCGCCGCGGCGTTCGGGTGCATACCCACGCCTCCCGGCGCGCCCATCGTCTCCGGCCGGGATCGGTGTCTTCACACCGATCAGGTGAGCTTCTGGTCCCTCTCCTGGTCCTCATTTACTTTGCTTAGCTAGTATCGTTTCCTTAGCTCGTTGGCGGTAATTGAGTGCCCGGACTTGATTGTTTGTGAAACCACGAGCGCACCACCGTGGCAAGTGAGAGAGCGCCACCCAAGCCCACGCCCCAGCGTGCTAGCCCGCCCATAAATTGGGTATCCCAGGCCCATTAGGGGTCAGCCATAAGCCCACCAACCGGTGGAAACCTTAGGGTCCCACCCCGGATCCTCGCCGGCATCACTCGGACCCACTGGGAGCGCATGTGCGTCGCGTGAGATAGGTCGCACGGTGAGCCGAATTGAGAGCTTGTATGCTTGTGGATGCATAGGTCTAAGGGTCATTATCATCCTAGGTAGACCGTGTCACATCAAATGGTATCAGAGCAAGTTTTAGACTTGTCTCTACTAAGTCTAGTCCTAGGGCGCATTGTCATCTAGTTCATGAATCATGGCTACCACATACCCATCCCACTCGGCCCACTACCGGGATCCGATCAACCCAATACTTTGGGACATTATTCGAGATGAGGGTGTTACCTTTGATGGGTCGCATGCTAGTGATTACCTCAAGTGGGAGGCTGCAATGGAAAGGAACTTTGAGAGGAATCGGGTATACGGACACACAAGAGTTTGTAGGGCCAAGGGACAAATTCGGGGTCAAGCCAAGATAGAATTGGAACACATAGAGGCCATAAGAAGGATTGAGAGGCAAGAGCCCATTCACTCGTGGGAAGAGATGACGAGAGAACTTAGGAAAATCTACATTCCAAAACCTTCCTACTCTTCCTACTCACACACCCCTAGCCCGAGGAGCACCACCACTACTCAATCCCAACCCGGCCAACTTAAGACCATCCATAGGACTCCGCCCCCACCACCCCTAACCGATCCCCTCTCCACATTTCGCCACCAACTCCTCTCCCTTAGAACCCAACTGTCCCAACTACCCACCCCTCCACCTAGGCCCCCAAAGACCACCACCCTCCAACCCACAAATCCCTACCAAACCCCTCCACCCCAAAGAGTTGAGAAAGTGATTGAAGTTCATGAAGCTCCCCTTGAATGGGAGGAAGAATTTGAGGCACAATGCCAAGAGTCAAGTCAGGAAAACCCAATCCCCACCAACCTTCCCCAACTAAAACTCACTTCCATAACCCTCACCGTTCAAACCCAAGTGGATCCCGTGCCCACCCCTCCACCTAGGCCCGCACCGGTCACCACCCCGCAACTCACTATTCCCCATGAGACCCATACTCCCCAAACCCCCGTAGCCCCTACTACTACCCCTCCATTATCCCCTATAAGGGATGCCCCACCCAAGATCGACCAATCCAACTGTCTTCACCCAACCCACCTTCCACTTCCAACTACAAACCTACCCCAACCTAGACTCCCACTACCTCCACTTCCAACCCCAACCCAATTCCGACCTTGCTCATCACCTTGGGGGCGCCATGCACCTACCATCACCACCCCACCCCGAACATACTCTCTCACCTCTTTGGAGGAGGAACCCATACCCGACCCCAAAGTGGTGAACACCCCGGACCCAATTCCCAACATGGAGACCACACATGTCCAAATTGAAGAAAAAAACTCACATGGTAACCTTCACCCTACACCACCCTCTCTAGATGGGACCGAGCTTATTTTAGGAGAGACCCTTGTTAGCTGGTTGATGGGTAGCCCAATTAGAGAGATAATGGCCCATGCCTACCCTCCCATGGAACAACACCTCCCCATAGTCCCTCTCTCCTCTTATCACACCACTATCCAATCCTCCTATGAGGTTGAGAGTTGGGATGACCTTCTTAAGGGCCTAGCATGGCAAATAGAGTTGACCGACATGTTGGCCACAATGGCTGACCAACCTAGGAGCGTTGACCTCCTACATCTATGTGTCGGATCCATCACCACAGCTTACACTGTAGGTTGCTACACTAGCGACCTCCTTCTAATCCTCCCTACACCGGATGAGCCTGCTGCTCTCCATGAATTAGAATTGCTTATCTCGGGTAGAGTGTCAAACCATCCCTTCCTGGCTGATCCACCCACCAAAGACTTCGGCCCAATTATTTCTTTAGAGAAGGATGACTCACCGCTACATGAGGACCTGGAGTTCCTCTCCCTAGGGGACCCTTACCATGACCCCTTTGACCCCTTCCTATGGGAGTCTAGACCCCCATGCAACCCACCCCCCTTACCCACCACCCACCCTTTCCTACCCTCACCCACCTTAATAGACCAGGCCCACTCTATTTTCCCAGACCCATTTGACCCCTATGAGAGGAAACTCCCACACCAAGCCATACACATTAGGGATGCCATTTGGGAAGGAATGCATGTGTCTAGACACACCACACCGCTTGACATGATTCATGAGTCGGGTCCATTCATTCAAATCACCCACATGACATGTAAGAAGTATGAGTGGTCTATGTACGGATGTAATGGCCCACCCTCGTTCGTCGCAAGTCTTAGGCATGAGAGAAATATTCAAGGAAGTTCGGGTTCCCCGGTAATTATCACCACCATGCATGATAGATCCATCTATGGTTGTCCTGGCCCACCTAGGTCTATTAGGGCCTACATGGCATGGCATGATAGGTCCCTTTATGGGTTTTCCGGGTCTTCCATCCCCACCCCCTTTGACAAGACGCATAAGCCTCCTAGGTCTACCAAAGTCTGTGTAGCACCACTGCATGATAGGTCCACTTTTGGTTGTCCAGGACCCCCATTATCTCCTAGTGAGTCAACATCCACAAAGATACATGAAAACATCCGCAAGCATATAGGCAAAAGCAACGAGGCTTACAAAAGGCAGGCCGATGCTCATCGTCGTCACTATGAATACCAAGTGGGAGACCATGTGATGGTGAGAACGGAGCGGCTCCTCCCAGGGCCCGCCTCCAAATTGAGGACACGGGGTTTGGGACCCTTTCGGGTTCTAAGACGGGTTGGTACCAATGCTTATGAGCTCGACTTACCTAAGGGCTTTGGGGTTCACCCCACTTTCAATGTGGCGGATCTGGTTCGCTATAAGGGCCCCACGGTGGAACCCAGTCAGGATCTCGAGCCTTTACCCCCCCTTGTGAGTGACCCTCCCGGAGCGAAACTACCACCCCGATTGAGAGGCCGACTTGAGCAAGTGGAGGCAATACTGGATGAGCAGAGCACACTTACCAGGAACAGGGTCTACCAGCGCTACCTCGTGAGGTGGAAAGGCCGTTCCCCGACCGAGGATGCTTGGGTAAGCCGAGAGGACTTGATGCGCCTAGACCCGGACCTGCTGGTGCAGTACGAGAGCCGATTGGACCCCTACTCGACGGGGTCGAGTTCTCCCCACCCCGGGGGATTTGATGAGGACATCTCCCGGCATTCCCTATGGCACGAGGCGACTCCGACTTCGTGACCCCTTGGAGATGTGGTCCTCATGGCTATCTTTATTTGTTGCTTATGTAGTTTCTTTATTTGAGTCATATCATGTGTAATTTTCCTTTATTTGAGTCCATTATCTAGGTCTTAGAGTTAATTATCCAAGTCTTGAGTCATTTGGACCCTTAGTTGAGGACATTGGGCCCAGTTAGTGGGCTTGGCCCATGGGCGCCCCCCCCTGTCTCTTGGTCTTTTGCATTTATGCACTTTGTTAGGGGGTTTTGTGCAAATGGTCCAACTCTATATAAGGACCCCCCCCCTCTCCCATTTGTAACAACTTTTGATGAATTGAAAAATTAAACCCTCAAGTATTCTCTCTCCCTCTCTCTATAGTTCTCTCTCTCTCTCTCACTACTTCTCCCTCTCTCTCTCTAAATTTCGAAATCCCCTCTCTCTCCTCCCTAATCACCCTTCTTTAAGACCCCTCCCCCTTCCCTATACACTCATTCAATTCCCCCTCCAACCCCTAGGTGGAAACCCCTTCTCCTAGGCACCCTTTCATCTTCCCAGGCACCCTTTCACCTTCCCAAGGCCACTCCCCACCCTTCCCAAGCCATATTCCTCCACCCAAGACCCCTTTCCCCTCTCCAAGGGACCCCTTCACCTCCCTAGGTCGTCCATCCCCTTCCCCTCCCTCCTAGGGTCGCACCCCCCTCCATCTCCACCCACATACACCACCACCACCTTAGCCTCCCCTCCACAAATCCATTCCAGCCCGCAGGCAGTTTCTGGCCCCAACTTGCAGAGCATTTTCCAACCCGTTCCAGGAGGATTCGGCATCCAAGCGCTTCAGCAAACTTGTGCATCCACGAGTCTTCTCCGCAGGCGAGTTGGAATCGCTCCGTTCCAAGATCGTGGCCGGCCGCTAGCTCCGTTCTACCGCGACTGCGCACTGGGGGCTCAACCAGAAGGCCATCTCTGTTCGACCTTCGTGCAGCGGCCAAGACTGGAGGAATCGGTCATCAAACTCTTCATCAAAATTCTTCCTCCCCCTGTCAGCTTTCAGAAGCCGAAGACGGAGCATCGTTTGAACGCCGTAAGTGGAAGTTACCATTTTTATACCGCCGGGCGTTCGTTCTGCCTCCTGTCTGTCTTCCCCGACCTGTCCCCCTTCAACGGGACCATCCTGTCCACACGGACTTCAGACAGTGGCGAGGCCGGCTCCGTTGGAAAGTAGACCTCCCCACGCTTCCATCGACACCGGCCGTTTGCAAAACAGAGCCCGGGAGCGTTCGTGGCGTCCTCGGCAATCTGCTGTTCAGAAGCTGAACCTGTGCAGGTCCTGAACAGGGACCCCGTTCGGTCGATCGTGGCAGCCCGGCTCGTGCAGAACGAAAATCCATAAAATTTGAGGCGCACCCCTATTCTGTTACGAAGCCAACGACACCGACCGCGCCTCCGGCAAAATTCCAGAAAGTGTTCTACGGCTACATCAGTGACTGCTGGTCCAGAATCCCAGAACCGGACAGGTTTCGGTATCGACCGCCGGTGTGATAATTAACCAATTTTCCCCACCCCGCTTGGCCGGCTGAAGGCCCCACCCTGCGTGGTGGTAGTGTTTGGTGTAAACTCCATAACCCCCACCCCGAGATCCCCCCTCCTGCGAGAGGCGTAGTTTTGTAATTAACTAACCAGCAGGTCAAGCTACCCCGCCGCGGCGTTCGGGTGCATACCCACGCCTCCCGGCGCGCCCATCGTCTCCGGCCGGGATCGGTGTCTTCACACCGATCAGGTGAGCTTCTGGTCCCTCTCCTGGTCCTCATTTACTTTGCTTAGCTAGTATCGTTTCCTTAGCTCGTTGGCGGTAATTGAGTGCCCGGACTTGATTGTTTGTGAAACCACGAGCGCACCACCGTGGCAAGTGAGAGAGCGCCACCCAAGCCCACGCCCCAGCGTGCTAGCCCGCCCATAAATTGGGTATCCCAGGCCCATTAGGGGTCAGCCATAAGCCCACCAACCGGTGGAAACCTTAGGGTCCCACCCCGGATCCTCGCCGGCATCACTCGGACCCACTGGGAGCGCATGTGCGTCGCGTGAGATAGGTCGCACGGTGAGCCGAATTGAGAGCTTGTATGCTTGTGGATGCATAGGTCTAAGGGTCATTATCATCCTAGGTAGACCGTGTCACATCAGGGCAACACAAAAGCAACAAATTCTGAAGGTGGTCCGAAATCACCGAAAGGGTGGAGTGAACTAAGCACGCTCATTGCTCATCGTTTTAACGGCTTTTCCGATCCTCTTGTGAAGTTTATCTCCTACATTCTTTTTTCTTTTGAGGACTCGAAAATCCGAGGGAAACTTCGAAGGATATAACTCTGTTAAAGTCTTGTAGCCATTTTTTTCAAACATACACTTTATGATTGTCTACCCCGAAAGAACAAAAGCCTCTGCTACAAAGAAATCTCCATGTTTCTGGTATGTCAATGTTCTCATTCACCTTTAGTGTCTTCTTTCATCAACTTCGGGCTTAGGTCAATGCATGTGCGTCACCTATTGGTGCGACGGCGTCTGATTCCGGGTCAGCGTCGCGCGGTTGGCCATTAGGGTTCCAAGGTGTTCCATCATATATCATCTAGAGTTGTGAGAAAATAGACTCGGGTCGGGCAAATTAGTTACCTCAAACACTTTTTAGGTGTATCTCTGCAGGCGGAAGCAACTGGGAGCCTAAGCTTGGCATGACGGCATTGTCATCATGATAAGTCTTAACCGGCGAGACCATCATTCGAGGAGTCTAGAGGCCCAAATCAGCCTAGATGTGCGCTCAGGATACCTGGGAGGTTGTAGAAAGAGCCTATCCTTCCTTCATTGTTGTGATGTCTCATGGGCAGTTGCCAGACGTTGGCCAAAAACATCAAAAATATGTCAAAAATCTATAAAAAGTCAAAATATTTAATTCCAGCAAAAAATTGAAATATGTGAAAATCCAAAAAATCTAAATATTCAAAAATCTAAAAATGGAGGGGCATCTCCGCGAAACATGCATTCTCATACACTACCACACCATTTCCTTTCCTTCATCACCCCACAACCGCGAACCCCAAAGGCTACTCCCCTTTCTTCATTCCATTCCACCAGGGGATTTATACTTGCACTGCTATCAACACCCAGACTAGGGGCAAATTGCACTCCCATCTGCCCATCCAATCTAGCCAAACCCCTGGCTACCTTGTCGGAAGAAGAGCATTCCGCATTCCTTCACTTTCCATGAATCTTAATGGCATTTGAACTCCGCCAGCTCGGCGCTTCAACTTGAGTCCTAAGCAAATGAAACCCCCATATCATTTGATTTTCAACAGATGCCTGGTTGCATTATGAATATCCTTTTCCTTACACTCTCTACTCCATATCCCCCTGATTGGACAAACGTCCTACCTATGTCAGTGGGTCCAAGACGGACTTTGGCTGTGGAGCTTGAATTATCCTTTTGTTAGTCTTCCTCCAACCAGACACCTCAATGAGGTCAATTGATATGCTAGGTGAAGTTAGCATAGGCGCTCTCCCATCATCGGGAGTGATCACCTCCGGGGACGTGCTTATGCCCTGGTGACCATCCCCGCGGAATTCATTATGTCCATTGGGATCACTGTAAAGCCGAAGGATGATGCTTGCTTTCCAACCCACTTATCTTAGTGAATGCTTCCTCTTTAAATGCTTATTTATTTGTGAACTTCACTAATGTGTGTTTATGCAGCTGCAGGTCACATAGCATCAGGATTCGCTCCACATCGCCTTCTCCTACTATTATATATACTATATTATATAGAGCCCGGAGGCTAATAACTTCGAGCACATAAACTCTGAGTTCCTCTTTAATAAAAACAATGAGGGGTTTATGTTCCCTAAGTTATTCGATGGCCGTTTGGTTTCATGATTGACCTCGGGATGACGGACTCGTCGACTCTCGACCGATGTCTTTCCCGGAGCCAGACAATATTACCTCTGGATATGCATTAGATAAGTTTTTCCCTTTTAAACCCAGCATGCATCATATATGTCACTTTTTAGTCCCACCATCTATCATACAAAAAGTAAACAAAAATGCATTCAACAAACATGGCATGCATTCATGCAGCAAGAAGGAGACAAGGGTCGAGAGAAGGGTTTGCCAATCAATGTGCCCTGAACTCTATCCCTCTTTTGTCAATCATCTGAGTTCAACTCAATTCCATCACTTTTTTGTTGTCTATCTTATTCCACTCTGATTCGACAAGTTGAGAGTGTGTTTTGCATGCGATCGTCATGAGTATTCTGAGATTTGAAGGTCGTTTTCCCCTTATCCTGATTTTGTTACTCACTTATGTTTTAGGTGTCTTGTATCTCCTTGAGCTTGGATTGCGTTCGTCCCCTCAAGTCCCGCAGCGCCATGCTATAGGGTCCCACTGGACTGTAGATACAAGCCCTCTTAAATTACTTTTCCTTCCTTCCTCCTTTTGAATGACCTCCTTGTCACGGTATGCTTGTTCGCTCCAATGTAAAGCTCAATCTCAGCTCAAGAATCTCCTTAAGCAGGATGTCCTTATTAGGCTTGTTTCTTTACTGAAACAGCCATTTATCAGTCCGTTTGGGCTCCCCTGTAAAATTGGCGTTCCGGAGGGACATTTGTAGATGCCAAATTTCAGACATCCCGCGGACCTTGTCGAGCCATCATTGAAGTGACACCTTTTCCTTGGTTGATTGGTTGTGTGGAGTCTCATCCTTGTTTAGGTAGGCTCCACCCTGTCCCTTCGCGGATCCAACTTCGCGGTAAGTTGGCGGGAGGTTGCAGGGGGGCAGCGCCCCCTACTGGCAAGGTTGGGGGTTCGGGGGCGTGAGCCCCCGAGGTGAATTTTCAGAGGCTCTATACACATTGCATGCCCTGATCCCTGGGCGGCCAAGGTACTGGTGTTGACACCCGTTTTATGACAAATAAGTTGGGTCATTTCCTTGCTCATCTTTATGATGCTCCGAGTTGTTCACCCTTATTGGGCCTTCTTGGTCAGTTTTGAGGCCTATTTCTTGGGTCACCTCTCCTTGGTTGGGTCTTGCTCCTTATTCTTTGTCCGCTAGATGAAGCTTAGCAAGCTTTTATGCTATTTGCCCTCCCATTGTCTCTGGCGGCCTATACTTGGTGCGTTTGCTAACGTGTGGCGCTCCTTCCTTTGACCGCTAGTTGACGCCAGAGTCCAAAAGCCAACAGTCTTATCTTATCTTATCCGTTGTGCTTTAGTGGTCTATCGTGGGACCGTCATATGCTTCTAGCGCGTGAACCTTAGGCCGCCACCTTCTTGCAGAGTCCTCATTACGAAAACTTCGCATGTTGGCCTTATCTGTTGTTGGATAACGTAGAGTGGCGCTCCATTCTTCGACCGTCAAATGGCTCTGGCGGTTTATCGTAAGGCCGTCAATTCAGACAGAGAGTTCTAAGCAGAACTGCTCTTTCTCTGCTATGCCGTGGCCGAATTAAGAGTTTGATCTGATGATTTCTTCCTAGGTACTCATCCTTAGAAGCTCCCGTTTGTTTCTAAGGACTCTTGGGAGTATTATCTTCAAGGATTATCTGGTTTTTGGCCTAAATTCGAGTCATTATCCCTCAAACTCGAACCTAGACTTTGAGGGTCTATAAATAGAACCCTTGACTTCATGGCTTGAGGATGAGATTTCTGGAGTTCGCGTCGAAGTGCTGCTGTGTAATGCCCCAGATTTTTTGGATATTTTTTAGATTATTTTAGTGGGTCTCAGAGTGTATTTTGTGCTTTACATGTGTTTTTCCTTGACGTGCCTTCGGAACTCTATGCAGGGCGAACCGTCGCGTTCTTCGACTCTGGGACAGTACCACTACGTTGTGTTCCTTCTGAGGATCGCAGAGGTAATTTTTCGTAATTTTCTGAATTTCTATAATTTTTGGGTTTTTCTATATATATTAACCCTTTTCTCTCTCCCCCTCTCATTAATATCTCTTTCTCACTCTCTCTCATCTCTTTCTCTCCCCCTCTCCCCGGGCGGCCGACGGTGGCGGAGGAGGGCGAGGCGGCGATGGCGGGAGGCGAGGAACGGGGAACGGGTCGAGGATCGAGGGCCGGTGGCGCGTGGTGTTGTATATATATCTCGGTGTTTTGATGATAACAAAACCAAGGACATAGGGTTGCTCACATGCTTGGATCTAATAACCTAAGTGTTTTTCATAAGCCTTCAACGTCAGAACTCTTCATGCCGTTGCTTAAGGTTTTAGCATTCCAAATGGTTTTCTAAGAACAGTGAATGAACTTGAAATAATTTTTAACCAATCGTTCAAATTATGCCTCGATCATATGGACACATTTTTCTGGGCTAAACTCTTCATTTTTCAGGTTTTTGACAGCCCGGTCGACCTCCAGCATCACCCCAGTCGACCTGGAATAACAGAATGGAAACTTCTACAGGCTGTCTCAGTGGCGGTCGATCGCCCCCTCAATCCCGGTCGACCGGATCTCCCAGGGACCGACCTCCTGCAGGTCTCTCAGTGGCGGTCGACCGCCAGCCCCGAGCTGCCGAATATTGTTGACTTTTTTGTCACTTCGAAAGAAGCCTTTCCACTTGGTATTGTTTAATCCTTTAGCACTCAAACCCTCCAGAAATTGTGGATCTGGTCTGGGGGAGTCCATGGACCATTCAAAGCCTATAAAACTTATACAAGAGGGTGAAGAAAACCCTAATGCTCAAGGTGGATCAAGGGGGCTACCAAGAGGAAGAGAAGGGATTCCGCACTGTAGACGTGAACAGTGCTCCGAGAAGAGTTCTTCATCCTTCTTCATCCAGTCAAGTGAAGATCAGCCCAAGGATTCAAGCTGCATCCAAAGCATCCAATCATCCATTAAGGGGGAGAAAATCAAGATTCTTCTCTTGTGTTCTAAATTCATTTTCTTTTCTCTTTAGCTTCATCTGTGGTTCTTGTAATCGTTAAACATTTCAGTGTGTGTGGATCTTCCTAGATCCGTGTGTGTGTGTTTGTGTGTTCTCCGTTGTAGCTTTGTGTGTGTATTAAGGTGTTCTTACACCTTCGCGGGAACTCTCCTTCCCAGTGTGTGTGTTGTGTGTGGTTGATCTTGTAACTCCTTACAAGGTAGTGCGTGGTTCCTCACTGTCCGTGAGGGGTGGACGTAGGTTGCCGTTGTGGCATCCGAACCACCTTAAAATCGTTGTCCCTTGTGGTTTGCTCCATATCTCCTATCCCCCTTTTGTGCATACTTGTGTATCTAGATATTTTGAATCCTTTAGATCTAGGTTGTTTGATCTTCTTCACTTAAATCCTGCGGTATATCAAAAGCTGGATTCGGACCAACAAGGTTACTCTTGCCAGAAAGATAACAGGTTGCGTGAGTAAATCTACGGATCTATCAACTCCATCAAGTACCAAGGATTTTCATAGTGATTGTTTTGATAGATATAGTTTGTCTTGCTCTTGTTTTCTTCTGTGTCCCCTTGTTATCGCATATTTGAGTCTATCTCGGTAGAAATTTTTTATCACCCAATTCACCCCCCTCTTGGGTGCCATTTAATCTCGGGACTTCAATTGGTATCAGAGCCAAGGCTCTTCCTTTTCAGATCTAACGATCTAGAGTAAGATCCAGTTAAATGGCAAACAAGGGTATGATGCCCGAGGGCCACTCCATCAACCGTCCTCCCTACTTTGACGGTTCAAACTACTCGTACTGAAAAATAGAATGCATGTCTTTCTGAGGGCTCAAGAGTACGAAGTTTGGAGAGTTGTGGACAAGGGTCCTCATAAACTAGGGGATGATGAAGATAAATGGACACCTGAGGAAATTAAGAAATGCACCGCTAACTATAATGCCATGAATATCATGCAATGTGCTATACACCCTAATGAATTCTCTCGTGTCTCTATGTGCAGCTCGGCCAAAGAAATGTGGGACAAGCTGCGACTCATATATGAGGGAACTTCAGAAGTCAAGGAAACCAAGGCAAACCTCCTAGTCACTGACTATGAGTTATTTAAGATGAAACCTGAAGAAACCATCTCCGAGATGTTTGCAAGGTTAACAGAGATCACAAATGGTCTCAAGAGTCTTGGGAAAGAATACCCAAATTCTGACCTTGTAAGGAAAGTGTTAAGGTCCCTACCGTCGGCATGGCACACAAAGGCCACCGTGATTGAAGACTCAAAGAACTTGTCTACTCTCACCTTGGATGAACTCATAGGGTCACTCATGACCTATGAGATAAATATAAGGAGAACAGTTGATGAAGACATCAAGAAGAAAAAGGTCATTGGACTGAGAGCTCATCACTCCGATGACGAATTACAAGAAGGTGAATCAAGTGAAGGAAGCAATGAAGAGGAAGAATTGGCGATGATAACTCGCCAAGTGAGGAGATTTCTAAGGAAGAAGAGAAACTTTAAGGGAAACTTTAGAAAAGGGCAAAGAAAGCCCACGCAGACCAAAGGTGAGTCGAGCAAGCCAAGTAGCATCATATGCTACGAATGCAAGAAGCCAGGGCACATGAGAGGTGAATGTCCGGATCTGAAAAAAAAATTCAAGAAGGATAATTTCAAGAAACCCAAAGCCATGGTCGTCACATGGAGCGACGAAGAAGATGAACCATCTGATGAAGAGATCCCAGAACTTGTGGAAAGCTTGTGCCTCATGGCACATGAAGATGAATCCACGGAGGTAAACTCTGACCCTGATTTATTTCCAATGAACAATGAGAATCTGAATATGAAAAATTGTATACGAAATGCAAGAAGATCAGATCTGAAAATAAAACTCTCAAAAAGAAACTTGATGACTTGTCACATGAAGATATCTTTGTCAAATTTGAAAAACTGGAACAGGAATGGTTTGAAGCCACGGAAGAAAGAGAAAGCCTATTACAAACTATTTCAGACTGTGATAAAGTCAAAGAAGAATTATCTTGCAAAGTAATTGAAATGGAGAAAGCATGTGAAAAAATGAAAATTGAAGAACAAATTCTGAAATCCACAAACTCAGAACTTAAAAAGAAAACTGTGAGCTTGGAAAAAGAAGTGGATGATCTTCAATCCACATTGTCTAAGTTTGTAAAGGGCAAGCAAAACCTAGATAATTTGTTGGGAGTGAAAGTCAATTTTTAAAAAGAAGGTCTTAGATACACTCCACAAAACAAAAAATCTTTTGAGCATAAGATCACCACATCATTTGCTCATGAAAAAGGTGAAAATCATGCTTCATGTTCAAAGCCTGAACCAAAACATGATCAACCTAAACCACGACAGTTTCAAGGAAAATTTGCACCTGTTAATTGCTATCATTGTGGTAGATTTGGTCATGCTATTGTGAACTGCTGGTTTAGACAAAGCCCACCTAGAAATCATGTCTTTTGGATCAAGAAAAGATATACCAAGAACTGGACTAACTCCTACGGACCCAAACTAGCTTGGGTACCAAAAATAATTGCATGAGAATTTTTCTTCTTGCAGATATGTCTTGAAGCCAGGGGGAGCAAATGGTACTTGGATAGTGGCTGTTCAAGGCATATGATAGGGGACAAGAAAATGTTCTCTACACTGCAAGATAAGGATGGAGGTTCAATTGTCTTTGGAGGTCAAGACAAAGGTAAAATCGTTGGGATTCACAATATTGGTAAGAATTCTGAAACTCTTATTGAAGGTGTGCTTTTGGTGAAATGTCTGAATCATAATCTGCTTAGCATAAGTCAATTGTGCGATAAGGGCTTTAAAGTTATTTTTGATGAAACCCACTACATTGTTTTAAACAAAAACTCAAATGAGATCAAATTTCTTGGAAAAGGAATAACAATGTTTATACTGTTGATATTGATAACGTTTCGTGTGATGATCTCTGCTTGGTTACGAACAATCATGAAAATGCTTGGTTATGGCACCGAAGGTTAGGTCATGCTAGTTTTGGAGTTATCTCTAAGTTGTCTAGACATGACCTGGTGAATGGACTGCCTAAATTAAAATTTGAAAGTGATAGAATCTGTGAAGCTTGCACGAAAGGCAAGCAAACACGAATTTCCTTCAAAAATAAAAACATTGTCTCATCCGCTAGGCCATTGGAACTATTGCATCTTGATCTTTTTGGTCCTACTAGAACATCTAGCCTAGGAGGAAAATCCTATGGCTTTGTGATTGTTGATGATTTTTTCAGATTCACATGGGTGCTATTTTTAGCTAATAAAAGTAATGCCCTGACGGAGTTTCAAGTGTTTTGCAGAAAAATCCAAAATGAAAAGGGTTACCTCATCACCACAATCCAGAGTGATCATGGTGGTGAATTTGAAAATCATGAATTCAGCATGTTCTGTGAAGTGCAGGGGTACACACACAATTTTTCATCACCAAGGACGCCCTAGCAAAATGGAGTAGTAGAGAGGAAGAATAGAACGTTGATAGACATGGCCCGGACCATACTTAGTGAGAATTCCCTACCTAAGTATTTTTGGGCTGAAGCCGTGAGTACAGCATGCTACATCATCAACAGGGCAATGGTAAGGCCCATTCTGAAGAAAACTCCATATGAGCTCTATAAGGGTAAGAAGCCAAACATCTCCTATCTTAAACCCTTTGGATGCCCTTGCTATGTCTTGAACAATGGTAAGTCCAACCTGGGTAAGTTTGATGAAAAGAGTGATAAAGGAATTTTTCTAGGTTATGCACTCAATTCTAGAGCTTACCGATTATTCAATAAAAGAACTTTGGTCGTTGAAGAAAGCCCTCATGTTATTTTTGATGAATCTGATTCAAAACTCACAAATCAAATTTCTTCCACTCTGGATGCAGATGAAGACCCTAGGAACTCATCATATGTCAAAGCTAAGGATGAACCATTGAAGGCAACCTCGAGCAAAAATGAGGAAGATGAGGATCCTACAATTGAGACACTGTAAGAACCACAAGTGCAGCATCCTGATTTGCCCAGTTCCTCCACACTTCTAAAGGATCATCCAGCTGTGAACATCATAGGTAATTTGGAGGATGGGGTAAAAACTAGGTCCTCTCTAAGGCAGGTTGAAGAGGAGGACTTGATGGCCCTTCTTTCACAGGAAGAGCCCAAGGACATTCATGAAGCTCTTCAAAATGAATCCTGGATTTAGGCTATGCATGAAGAGCTGCATCAGTTTGAAAGAAACAATGTGTGGACTCTCGTGCAGTGTCCTAAAAACCATCCTACTATTGGAACTCGTTGGGTTTTCAGAAACAAGCTAAATGATGCCGGATTAATTGTGAGGAATAAGGCCCGGCTTGTGGCCAAGGGGTACAGCCAGGAGATGGGCATTGATTTTGATGAGTCCTTTGCACCGGTTGCTAGACTTGAAGTAGTCCGGATCTTATTGTCCTACGCTTGTTCTTTGAATTTTAAACTATTTCAAATGGATGTTAAATCTGCATTTCTTAACGGTTATATCAAGGAGGATGTCTTCGTAGAGCAGCCGCCAGGTTTTGAAGATTCCAAACATCCTCGACATGTGTACAAGTTCCAAAAGGCCTTGTACGGACTAAAACAAGCACCAAGGGCATGGTATGAACGGCTTACCTCTTTTCTGGCTGAAAATGGGTTCAAGAGAGGTAAGGTTGATCAAACACTTTTCACAAGGAAATCAGGTAAGGACATTTTAGTAGTTCAAGTGTATGTGGATGACATTATTTTTGGAGCTACTAATAATGCTTTATGCGAGGAATTTGCAAAGACTATGCAAGGAGAATTCGAAATGAGCTTAATGGGGGAGCTAAACTTTTTTCTTGGATTGCAGGTGAAACAAACTTCAGAAGAAATTTTTATCAATCAAGCCAAATATACTATGGAATTGCTGAAGAAATACGGGATGGCGGAAGCAAAACCCATATCAACTCCCATGGCCACCACCACAAAGCTGGATAAAGATGAAAATGGTAAAACAATAGATCCTACACTGTTTCGAGGTATGATCGGATCACTACTGTACCTTACAACATGTCACCCTGACATTCAATTCAGTGTATGTCTTTGTGCCCGTTTTCAGTCATGCCCCAAGGAATCTCATTGATCAGCTGTGAAACGTATCTTTAGATATCTCATTGGCTCGATAGACTTTGGCTTGTGGTTTCCTATCGGTGGTTCCTTTGATTTAATTGCCTATACCGATGCGGATTATGTTGGGTGCATTGTAGATCGTAAAAGTACAAGTGGGTACTGTCAGTTCCTTGGTGGTTGCCTAGTCTCATGGGCCTCCAAGAAACAACATTCAGTAGCTCTCTCAACGGCCGAGGCTGAATATGTAGCCGCCGGAAGTTGTAGAGCCCAAGTACTTTGGATCAAAAACCAACTACTTGATTTAGATGTTGAAATGAAAACTATTCCAATACTGTGTGATAATACTAGTGCAATTAATTTATCAAAAAATCCTGTTCAGCACTCCAGGACCAAACATATAGATATTCGTCATCACTTTCTGAGAGATCATGTAGCGAAAGGGGTCTTTGAATTGCACTTCATTGACACACACGATCAGCTAGCTGACATTTTCACCAAACCCCTAAACCAGGATCAATTTTATAAGATAAGAAGAGAACTTGGGATGTACAAGGGTGAGAGCATACATACATAGGTGTGCATCTAAGGTGTAGGGTTGCATTTGTAGAAATTCATGTGCATCACGGGTAGAAAAACATGCATATTGAATTTATTTTCCGTCTATACATTGTGTGTCTTCATTCACCGTTGAATGCCTGCATGTACATACTTATATTTAGCCCTCCTTGAAAAATAATTCTACGGACAAATATTCCTTGATTAAATACATCTGTGGACTCAGTGTTGCTGGAACTAACGGTTCTACCTAGGGGAAATCAAATCTTCTTCTCGTCTTCACATCTTCGCCTCTACATACTTCCATTGTCTTGATGTTTCAAGCAGTCGGTTGCTTATCCCCCATAAACAAAAAAAGGGAAAAAGAAAAAAAAGAAAAAGAAAAAAAGAAAAGGAAAATAAAAAAAGGAGAAACAAAAAAAAGAATTTTTCAAAAAATAGGGATTTTGGTCTTGGAGGTCGACCGCCAGGCCTGCGCCGGTCGACCGCCGGCGGCGAACCGGCCCGACTTAAGGGTCAACCGACCCCCTTTTTATGGGCTCTCTCTCCCTCTTTCCTTCTCTCTTTCACTCCTTTTCACTCTCTACCACCTTGCCCTAACCCTAACACTCACTCTCTCCACCAACCAAGCCCCCACAACTCTCTCTCCCTCCACCCGCACACGACTCGGTCGTCCCGTCATCTTCCCGGGACATCCTCCATACGGTCGCTCGTGCATCTGTGGAGATCCCTCTCAGCTTCCACATTATGGAAAGGTCGTTCCAAGCCCTAGCAGTGCTTCTGTGCTCCATCCACGTTTCCGGGGTTGAGATCGATTATTCCAAGAGTTTCACGGTGGGTTTTTCAAGGTCAGGATGCCGCTCAGACGGAGTTATCGGCGTTCTGCCCAAGGGCAAGCTAGCCGTCAATGGCCAGAGGCCCCGGCTCCTCCACCTCAGCAAGCTCCTCCTCTACCTCGAGCACCTTTACCTCCACGTCCTATTATCGACCCTTGCTTGGTCGACTTCAATGAGGTAATGAGCTCTTCCCGAATTTGTGTGCTCTTTTTGAGGTTCAGGAAGGTTGGATGGATTTTGTTACCCGGTACAATAGATATTATCCTCGGTTGGTGCAGCAGTTCTACGGGTTTTTAGTTGTGAGGAATGACCAGTTATATACCACGATTGAGGGTGTGGAGCTTCATATCACTCCGGGTTTATTTCAGCAGGCCCTAGGAGTATCAGCCATGGGTGCAGATAAGGCATATGGTTTTGGTGAAGTTCCAGCAACATTTACTGCTATGACCAACTGTGAGTATGTGCATGATGTGAGCAATTTGATCAAGCTAAATGCCAATCATTTTCCTCCACTACAACGGGTCCTGCACCACATGTTTACTTCATTAATTTATCCCAAGGTGGGCAGTCGGGATGAGGTTACAGAAGTTCAGAGATTCCTATTCTATCATGTCATGAGTGGCATTCAAATCAATATGGGTCGGCTCATGACAGATCTGATCAGCACCTGTCGTACCTACCTCCGGCGTTCTCTTCCATATGCTTCACAGTTGACCGGTATCTTCCTTTATGCCAGGATAAATGTGGCAAATGAGCAGTTCATATATGTTAGGCAGGATGATGTATACAACAAGCATAAAATTTTCACAGATTTTGGCTACTACTTTGGTCCCGACGGCGAGCTTGTGCGGGACATTCCAGTTTATGGAGAAGATGAAATCAGTGAGGAAGAAGAAGGACTAGCACAGCAGCAAGGCGAAGGGGATATCCCCTCTCCAGTTCTAGCTGAGGAGCAGCCTCCCCCACCATCTCTTTCTCATCAGGATTTTGAGATGCCTCTCTACCCCAGTTTCACCATGGGGAATCTTCCACTCAGGGGGCCGGACAGCGCCCTTCAGTGGACTACGAGGCTCTTGACGGGTGGCTTACCGGCTTGGAAACTCGTGTGGATACCCTTGGGGATCATCTTTCTACCCTTGGGGACACTATGGGCACTGTGTTTGACACCATATCCGAGCACATGGACACCTTCTCTACTGCCTTGGACACTCTCTCTACTCAGATGGCCACTCTCACCACCCACATGACTTCCTTCCAAGAGGATTTAGCTGAGTCTGGCCAATCCTTTAGCTTCATGCACCTCTCCCTTCTTGGCATGCGGCGCCAGGATGCGGCTCGTGATGAATCCATTGGTCATATTCTTGATCTTCTTCACAGTCATGACCACCATCTTGGCGACATTCGTCGGCACCTTGGCCTTCCACCTACACCTCCAGCAGATCAGCCACCTCCTGAAGATGCTCCATGAGGATTTGTTTTGTTTTCACCTCTAGCATGTTCTCTTTTGGTCCAGTGTTGCTTGAGTCCCTCCTTCGTCTATCCTATCCCTTTTTGCTATTGACAAAGGGGGAGAAGTAGTAGGGCAGGTTTATTATCTACTTATATATGTTGTTGTGTGGTTGTGTTGCTTGCTTGCATGTCACATGTGAGGGCTGTCAGTAGTGTTCGTCCTTTGCTTAGTTTTGGTATTAGAGTCGTGCATTCACTCTCGCACTAATGTACCTTGTAATGAAATTATGATGAATTGAAAGTACTGGTGTTTTGAACTCAGACGGTTGGCATTTGTGTCTCATCTCATATTCTTGCTGGCATACAAGTGGTTGATTTTCCTTAACATGAACTTTGGTTTGAATGCCCTAGAGTTTTGTCATCATCAAAAGGGGGAGATTTTTGTATATATATCTCGGTGTTTTGATGATAACAAAACCAAGGACATAGGGTTGCTCACATGCTTGGATCTAATAACCTAAGTGTTTTTCATAAGCCTTCAAGGTCAGAACTCTTCATGCTGTTGCTTAAGGTTTTAGCATTCCAAATGGTTTTCTAAGAACATTGAATGAACTTGAAATAATTTTTAACCAATCGTTCAAATCATGCCTCGATCATATGGACACATTTTTCTGGGCTAAACTCTTCATTTTTCAGGTTTTTGACAGCCCGGTCGACCTCCAGCATCACCCCGATCGACCTGGAATAACAGAATGGAAACTTCTACAAGCTGTCTCAGTGGCGGCCGACCGACCCCTCAATCTCGGTCGACCGGATCTCCCAGGGACCGGCCTCCTGCAGGTCTCTCAGTGGCGGTCGACCGCCAGACCCTGCAAGTCGACCGCCAGCCCCGAGCTGCCCAATATTTTTGACTTTTTTGTCACTTCGAAAGAAGCCTTTCCACTTGGTATTGTTTAATCCTTTAGCACTCAAACCCTCCAGAAATTGTGGATCTGGTCTGGGGGAGTCCATGGACCATTCAAAGCCTATAAAACTTATACAAGAGGGTGAAGAAAACCCTAATGTTCAAGGTGGATCAAGGGGGCTACCAAGAGGAAGAGAAGGGATTCCGCACTGTAGATGTGAACAGTGCTCCGAGAAGAGTTCTTCATCCTTCTTCATCCAGTCAAGTGAAGATCAGCCCAAGGATTCAAGCTGCATCCAAAGCATCCAATCATCTATTAAGGGGGAGCAAATCAAGATTCTTCTCTTGTGTTCTAAATTCATTTTCTTTTCTCTTTAGCTTCTTGTATGGTTCTTGTAATCGTTAAACATTTCAGTGTGTGTGGATCTTCCTAGATCCGTGTGTGTGTGTTTGTGTGTTCTCCGTTGTAGCTTTGTGTGTGTATTAAGGTGTTCTTACACCTTCGCGGGAACTCTCCTTCCCAGTGTGTGTGTTGTGTGTGGTTGATCTTGTAACTCCTTACAAGGTAGTGCGTGGTTCCTCACTGTCCGTGAGGGGTGGATGTAGGTTGCCGTTGTGGCATCCGAACCACCTTAAAATCGTTGTCCCTTGTGGTTTGCTCCGTATCTCCTATCTGTTGACGCCCGTTTTATACCGATAATTTGAGTCGTTTCTCTTACTCCCATTAGTTGATGCCTTGAGTTGTCCATCATTCATTAGGCCATTTTTTGTGGCACGTCTTGTCCAAGCCCACTTGTGTTATTTTGTGTTGCATCCCCCATCATCCATATAGGTTTTATTGTTAGGCCCATTTAGGGTAGTCCATTTTGTATGTCCATTTGTCTAGTCTCATTGTCCTAGGTTTCTTTTTCTTTTCTTTTTCTTTGCATTATTGAGTCAGTCCCCCTCCTTTGATCCCTTACTTCCCTCATTGTATTTCCCTGATTTTCCTGTATAAAGTCTCCATTTGCCCTCATGGAGCGCCATTTTTCTCCTGTATATTACCCTTCTTCCTCCTCATCTTCTTATCCCCGCGTGGATTCCTCTTCCCATGCGGGCCCATCTCCTTATTCCTCCATTGGACCCTATTCTTCTAACGGGCCTTCTTGTCCCGCCCGTGTTGCTGTTGGCCCAATCAATTCTCATTCCCACCTTCGTAATTCTTCCAGGCCCATGTATTCCTCAATTCTCGGAGCAGGCTTTCCTTCTTCTCAGGCTGGATCCCCTTATCCGGCCCATCAACATTATCCTGGTCTAAATTCATCATCTCTTGCTCAAGCTGGCCCATATCCTTCTCGGACTCTTCCTACCGACGAGATGATCGCTCAGGCCCAACGCCAACTTGATGAATTGCAACGGCAAATCAGTCCTCAAACTTCTTTGGATATCCCATTTACATTCTGAGGTCTTTAGCTTCCCCCACGTCAACAGATTTCGGCTTATCGTCGCTATGGTGGAGTCGGTGACCCCTACGTGCATTTGAAGGAGTTCTTATATGAGTCGGCCCAGTTCCAGCATGATCAACGCTTGATGGCCTATTTGTTTGGCCTATCTTTAGAGGGTCCGGCCAAGGATTGGTTCTTCACGTTACCGCAAGAGCAGATGATGAATTTTCAAGCCGTTCAAGCAAGATTCATTCAGCAGTACCAGGATCAGGTTGGGCCCAGACATTCTTTGGTTGATCTGGCCCAAAAGAAGATGAAGCCCGGCGAAGAATTCTCCGTGTTTACCGACCGCTGGCGTCGCCTAGCAGCGCAAGTCCCGGGGCATATTCCAGAGGGTGAGCAGATCAAGATGGTTATTTCTAATGCAATGCCCGAGCTCAGGTGCATTTTAGCCCTGAATGATATTACATCCTGGCAACAACTTTACAATAGAGCCCACTTTGTTAACCAACAACTCCTAGTTTCCTTTGACCATCAGCCTCCTCCTACATACACTTCCCCTCCGCCCTTCACCGCAAGTCAGCCCTCCACTACATATCCCTCCACGGGTCGGCCTTCCGCCCCCACACACCTCTATACCTCCATGTGTTACACCTTACATCCCTCCATGAGTCAGCCCTCCGCTATTTCATCTCACCACACCCCTCCACCTCCGGTCAAGGAAACACTACACCCAGAATGGGTAGATGCCGTTCATTACCTTCCAACTCCCTCCACGACTCCACATCATTATAACCCTCCGCCCTTGCCTACGCAACCCCCGCTACCATCTCCATTACCTTTTCACACCCCTCGGCATCCACCTTGCCCTAAGCGGACTTCTCACTCCCCGTTGCCGGAGTCTTTTACAGACATTTTCAGGGCTTTGCTGGCCACCCATGTGTTGCAGCTCCCTCCGGTTATGCCTTGCAGACCTGCGGTCGGGAATTTGCTCCATTTCTGTGAATTCCATCGTCAACAGAGGCATTTGATTGAGAATTGCCCCGAGTTCCAGGAAATTGTTTACAGCTTGGAAGACAAGAGGATGATTGATTGGGCTGTCATACGCCAAGTTATTTTGGATCTCAGCAGCAAGCAGCAGCAGCAGCAAGCCGTGCCACCTAGGCAACCGTCCCCACTTCAAGACCAGGGGCACCCTGGTGTTTCTTTAGTTAATAAGATACCTGCTCCGTTACCTACTTCTTCCTTCATCCCATCTCCTCCACAACCTTTACCTACCCCAGCCTCCGCTCGGGCAACCTCTCTTTCACCCTCCGTTTCCACCACCACACCTATCCCCAATGCCTCTCGACGAGTCGTGAAGATACGTCGAAGAGCGCCACCACCTACCTCTTCCCCCACTATGCCACTACCTTCCTCTCCTCCTTCTTCCCCACCCTTACCTTCACCTCCATCCCCTTCACCTTCACCATCTTCATCAACCACATCACTCCCTTTGCCACCCTCATCACCTTTGCCACCGCCGCCACCACTTCCTTCACTCCCCCTTTCGCCATCATCCTCTGAGCCCGAGCAGGCCGAGCCCAAACCCACACCTCCACTTTTGCCTTTACCTCCACCCATGCCCGTCATCATCATTATTCCCCCATCACTTGCACCATCGCCACCCGCGCCCTTCAAACCTCCTCCTTCTAACCTTCCTCTACCACTTCCCACTTCGCAGAGCAGGTACACGCTACCTTTGGTGCCCCTTGGGTCTGGTCCCCAGGGAGATAATGAGCCGAGCCAGGTTCCGATTGTGCATTTCAAGATTCAAGTTGTCATTTACCGCATGCCAATCTGGGTCTTGGTCCCTGGCTATTTTCGGGATAATGAGCTTGCATTTTCAGAAATGGTTGCAAAGAAGAGTTCACTCGCACTAGTGCCAGTTTCTTCACGAGCGAGGCTGATGGCAATCTCATCGCTCGCCGGGGGATTCAGTATCGATGCTGTTATTTCTCCTCGCTCTATTGATGTTCAGTTCACTGGCCGAGAGGGGTTTTCTACTCGGATTTTGCTAACCCATACGGCCGCCCGGAGCCTGATGGATTCCCTATTCAAGGGGCAATTGGCTGCATCTTCTGCACTTTTCAAGGACATTCTGCACTTGCTGTGCAACCTCCCTCAATTTATTAGCATGCCGGCCACGTCAACGCCGCATATTGATCTCTCTCAGCTTTGTCCTGTTCTTCTAGTACGGGAGTTATGCTTCGAGCCTGATTGTCGAGTGGAGTTGCCGAACCTCTATGTTCTAGTGCCAAGAGACAAAACTCCGTGGCTTCATGATATTCATTCAGTTGAGAAGCTGTTTGCCCAAGAATGTCTGCATTTTGTTAGCACTGGGGGTCTAGGGGTAGCCGCCCCAATGAAGCTGCATATTCATGACCGGGCCAGGCCATCTGCTAGGTGGGCCCGCTATTTGAGAAGACATTACAGATTGAGGAGCCCGGGAAGCCGAGCCTGCACCAGGCGGCGTTGTTTCAAGAAGATTGCGGCTAAGAAGAGGCGGCGACGTAAGTTCAAGGGCCGTCAGTTGTGCACTCAGGGGTCCACTACCTCGTCTCCTTCGTCCGTCCATTCGTCTTTTCTGTTGCTCAGTTCTTATCCGTGGGTGGTGTACCTTCCACCACCTGACCATATTTCCACCATTTTTTCCTATCCTCACCATTCTAGGCCTCGGCCAATGTCTTCCTCTTCCCCTGAGTCAGGAGCATCTTCTAGTTTTTCTTCCCGGACATGTCCGGATTTCACTGCTCGTCTCTTTCCCCCGACCTTGTTAGGAATCCCTTGCACTCGTTCCCCGACCTTGTCGGGTGGTTTTTATGATCCTTCCCCGACTTTGTCGGGTGGTTTCCATTTCTTTTCCCCTACCTTGTCGGGTGTTCATGCATATCCTTCCCCGCCTATGGCGGGTGATCGTTATTCTTTTTCTCCGACCACATCGGATGATCACCCCTCTTCTCCCTTATCTTCGCAACTATCCTTGCGTCGTCTTTCTGTTTTCTCCTCCTCGCCCTTTCGGGGTTCTTACCCTTTTTCTTGTTGTTTTCGAGGCTTTAGCCCGCCTTGATCTCAGTTAATCCTTGTTTATTATGTATCTGGTTCCTTGTTATCAGGGCCTCAGTGCCTTAACGAGGGAGTTCTAGCCCTCGTCTCTCTTCCTTTTTATCCCTTCTTCGTCCAGTATGATGTCTGCCACTCCTCTATGTCGAGGAATCCAATCCTTTACTATCCTTTCATCCTTTATCCTGACAAGCAAGGAAAACAAAGTTCGTGCTCCTCAAAGCTCGATGATCGAGATCGCTTCAGGATGCTGGTTTCCACGCCATGGATTTGCAAAGGTATCTTTATTTTGGGCAAGAAACGTGCTTTCATTTCCATTATTTCTATTATTTCTGCACATAATTTCTTGACATGATTGTGTGGCTTTAGGAGTCTTTTTTTAATTAGATCTTAACTTTGTGTCAAATAAAAAAGGTTATTTTCTGCAGCATCCTTAGGCTGGTAATAGCTCCGCGCTGGGAGTCTAGTTTCTTTCCCCGATTGTTGAGGGTGACCTTTAGGCATGGGTTTTTCACACACTACACGGCAAGCCATAGCCGATCTCTCTGAGGCGCACCGTTGCTGCTTTGGCCATACCCACAAAGGTCTTTTTCTTTTCTCTGCTCGGCCAAGTGCAGGGGCAAGAGATGGATGGATAAGATGACCAACATAGGTGCTCCCTAATACGAGAGAGGTCTCAAATAGGGGCAGTCTTGACCCTCAAAAGTAAGCTTTCATACTATATCTGGCCAATAAGGGCTACCAAAATGAGAAAAGGAATCAATGCAAAATTATGAATCAAAGGCATGGCAAGAGTGGCAGTACAGTTCCCCGCGGGACGTCATGAGCCCGGTCGCATGCGTGCCTAATAAATATGGGTCTAAAAATCAAAGACACAAAGCCCCAGCGCAACAGGTTATCTCTTTGAGGGGTAGTGCCCTGGAAGGAATTCGAGCCTTGATATCTCCCATCCTACACGAAGCTTGTCTCCAATTTTTCTTCTACTTTTCCCTCTTAGGCTGGGTTGTATCACGGGTATGGCCTTAGTAGGGGCAACGTTCTTTAGAAGCAGTTGGTTGTGGTAAGCCACCCTCACATGCACACCCTGCTTAAGGGAAGCCTTTAGTGAAAGGGGTAGGAACGTCGATCCCTGGCTAGTAGTTTGAGCCCGTCTTTAGGTGCTGCGGATTGCTATGTCAAAATCTAAAAAAATTCAAATATTACCAAAAGTCTAAAAAAAATCAAATACTTCAAAAAAATCAAAAAAATCAAATATTGTTCAAAATCCAAAAAAATCAAATACTTTAAAAAATTTCAAAAAAATCAGATATGTCAAAATCTAAAAAATCAAATACTTCAAAAAAATCCAAAAAAATGAAATACTATTGAAAATCTATAAAAACAAAAAAAGATTACAAAATTCAAAAAATGTGTCTTTTTCATACATTTGCATTTATTTTAAGGACAGATACGTAATCTGTTTGCTAAGTGTGCAGGTTGCAAGTACTCAGGCATTCCTTGCTATATCTTTGGGCTCTGCCTCCTGTCCACATCTTTGATCTGTTCTCTCCTTCAATCTTATCTCTCGATCTGTTCCGAAGCTCATGTCCTTCTCAGCTTTTGTTTGCAATGATCATATCTTTATGAGAGGGCTTTGCCTCACGATTATGAACTTGGCGGTTCTGCTTCATTCTGATCTTGGGTTTTGATTGAAGGGCGTATTTGTTTATGTCTTTTGTCCCGCCGTGTCCTTGTCACATGTTTATGTCCCACCGTGTTGTCCCACACATGTTGTTTTATCTCTCACCGGGTGTTGTTAGTTGTCTTGCACATGTTGTTAGTCACCCCTTTATGTCCCATGTTCTTGTCCCAACCGTGTGTTATCCCACCGCGTTGTTGTCTTGTCACACCGTGTTCATGCATGCATGTTGTTCGTTCATGCCATTGCATATGTGCTCGTATGCCTTTGTTATGTTATGTTGCATTGTCTCCCATTTCATTTGACCGTTATGTTATGTCGTGTTGTTTGTCGTTCAGTTGATAGTTATGTTATTTTGTCTATGTTTAAACTTGCTTGTTTATCATATTTATCTTATATATGACAAAAAAATCAGAAAATAAAAATAAAAAAAATGCCATTTCGCCTGCACAGGTAAGTCAGGTATGGCCTTCTATCCCTAATCCCTTATTGCATTAATTATATGGTATTATGTTATATTATTTCAAGAGCCGGCAGGTTATCTACGTGTCCCCGGATCTGATGTTCCCCTTCAACAAAAACGATGATGGTCTAGGCTCATGTACCTAACCTTCGGATAGGCCGTTAAGTTGGGAAGTCACAAGAAGGATGGTTCTATCTGCACGCTGTGGTTGCGGACGGTATCTTGACTCTGATGTTCCCAGCTTAGCAATACTACTCTTGAATATTTTATATTTTAATCTTTCTTGGCATTTGTTTTAACGGTTTCCTTTGTTTTAGCCTAGCATGTATCATACGCATCCTTTTGAGTTTTCATGCCCCATGGTTTGCTTGAAGAATGTCCCATCAGTGATGGTCAGCTGTGTGTGCAAATGCTCGAGTAAGAGGAGCTAATTCCACTCTGAATTCGAAGGTTTTCTTTGGTCGATTCGTTTGGTCCGGTTGATTGAAAGGTCCCCGTCTGGAGTTTTAGCTCTTTTTTCTTTTGTGGCCCCCTCATTGGACCGCGGGATTGTGTCCCCCATGAGGCCGGCCTTGTCGATTTGTTTCATTTAGTTTAGTTCCTCCAGATTTGGCGTCGCTTTCAGTTAACTATTCCCGGCGTTCGGTTCAAGGTTTTCCGGAAGATTCTCATCACTTGTTGGTAGGAACGGGTGTCGTTTTACCTTAACGCCCGCTTTTTCGGTCCACTCCGCTGCATTTCCGCTCCACCTCCATGTTCCATGTCACCTCCGCTTCACCTCCGCTCACTTCCCTGCAAAGAGGACGTTAAGGAGGGGCATCTGTTGACACCCGTTTTATACCGATAATTTGAGTCGTTTCTGTTACTCCCATTAGTTGATGCCTTGAGTTGTCCATCATTCATTAGGCCATTTTTTGTGGCACGTCTTGGGCTCATTTTATGGGTCGTCTCCCTCCTTGGTGAAGTCCGTGCCGATTCAGGGCTTAATGGGCCTTGGCTTTGGTCAATTGAACATTTCATAGCATAAACGGCCCAACCTCAGCCGTTCAGATGATGAGCGGTTGAATATGGACCGTTCATACATTTTTTTAATTTCTGAGGTCTTTTCTGAATATTCACCGACAGGCTGTGGTGCGGCCCTATTAGGACCGTTCAAACCAATGGACGGGCTTATTACAACCGCCTATACCTCAGAGTCCTACGCACGCCCATTTTCTCAGATAATTATCCAATTATCCGAATTATCACCGACAGGGTGAAATGGTTGGCTATTGGCCGCTCTACACTAGAACTGTCTCACTAGAACCGTTCAACTTTGAGGGTCCAACGGCGGGCGTTTCGGCCAGTTAGAGAGATAATTGGGTTGATGTTCTGATTATCTGAATTTCCACCGACAGCTTGGACGGTCTGAACCAGACCGCCCAAATGTTGCACGGTCTATCGTAAGACCGCTCATCCCGTCGGATGAGGCTTTTTAACAGACTTTTATCTCTTTTACTCATGGCTTTATCCCCAGTTTGTTTTGATGATTTCTCCCTGGATAATTAACCATTTTTGATGCCGTTTCGACTGGATAAGAGATTATGATAATATCTATGATTTATCTTTTATAATCTCAACCTGAAAATAGCTCTAAACCCTAATTTCGAGGCTGGCTTTCTAGGCTCTATAAATAGACCCTAGTGGCCGGACGTCGAAAGGGGGGGAAGATTTTGGTCGACGGCGAAGCCCTGCCGCATTTCCGAACGACCTAGCACCAAGGAGGGAGGCTCTCTACGTCCTTACGAGCCTCCGGTTCAGGGAGTAGTCTGTGTGTCGAGTCATAGCATCATTTTTCGATTTCTTCATCATCTGTTGCATGCATTGTTCTCTCTCTGCGTTTCCCTCGTTTTTCTCCCCATGCATACACCCACCTACGTTTTTGTCACCCTAGGGGTTTAAAACCCCCCAGGTATCCCCCTTTCCATTTGTTTATGCTTCATTCTTCTTACATGAACGCGTACTACGTCATTTAGCTCTAATCTGGGTGTTCATTCTGTGTCTTCATACTGTTTTGCAGGTCAGCACTTCATCAGCACGAGGCCCATCCCCTCTGGCCGGCCGGGGAGGGTGGAGGTGAACCCTTTTGCAACTCTTGGCGTGGTGGGTTGGCGCGGTTCCTTTAGGCCCGTTCAACGATACGAGCGGCATCCTCTGCACCACCCTTCCTCCTTCTGTGGTTCACTTCAAGCCGCCCATCCTCCAGGAGTTCTTCTTCCCGCGCGTTCGGCAGCACTCTTAGACGGCCTATCGTAGGACCGTGTATCTTTAAGGCAGTTCCGCATCGACCGCGCCTCCTCCCGGTGCTGCATCAAGGCGAGTGTCTCCCCTTCCTTTCCAAAGTACAGTACGCTAGTCACGTGCTGCGCTTTGGTGGCGATCACGGTCACTCTCTGTTTTTCTCCCTCCTCTCATTGCGTTTCGTTTGTTTTACTCGTGATATTATTTCTTTATTCATAACATATCGCCCGTCGAGTGAGGAGAGGAGAAATATATATCTACACTATCCCCCTTCTGTGCATACTTGTGTATCTAGATATTTTGAATCCTTTAGATCTAGGTTGTTTGATCTTCTTCACTTAAATCCTGCGGTATATCAAAAGCTGGATTCGGACCGACAAGGTTACTCTTACCGGAAAGATAACAGGTTGCGTGAGTAAATCTACGGATCTATCAACTCCGTCAAGTACCAAGGATTTTCATAGTGATTGTTTTGATAGATATAGTTTGTCTTGCTCTTGTTTTCTTCTGTGTCCCCTTGTTATCGCATATTTGAGTCTATCTCGGTAGAAATTTTTTATCACCCAATTCACCCCCCTCTTGGGTGCCATTTAATCTCGGGACTTCACGTGGAAGCTCGGCCGCGGGTTCGTGAAGCGGCGAGGGTTTCACGACATTTTCTTCGTGGATCGGCGAGCTCGGGGCGCGAAATCTTCGGTGGAGGTAGGGAGATGGACCCCCAGCTCGTGCTTTCCCTTTCCCGCGAGTTTTATAGGCCGTGGTGAGCCGAGCGGGTTTATTTTCACATTTTGGAGAAAATCCATGTTTTGGGGGAGTGAGCCGGATCACTCGTTTTACGACGTTTTTGGCCGATCCAGGAGTTTAGATGCATGCCTAGGGGCTTGGGGATGGATTCCCCTTTTTTTCCCCATCACCCGGGGGTGATCGGGGCATGGATCGGATTTTTGGGCTGTTTCCCGCCGTTTCGCGCTGGGACGGGTGTGACGGTCCTTCCAGTGACCGTCACAACCTGTGACGTCCCAGGGTGGGTGCGTCACAGGGCTCGTTTAGCCTTTGGGTGGTCTATGTGTGTGACGGTCCCACGATAGACCGCCATGGCACTGTGACACACCTGGGTTGGACCGTCAGGGATGATCTGACTGTTGGCTTTTGTTCGTTGGTTTTGACTGTTCGGGGTCAAGGCCTGTGACACACCAAGGCTGGCGCGTCATAGCCTTGTAACGCCCCTGTGTGGGTGCATCAGAGTGGACGCGTACCCACCTTGTAACGCACCAGAGTTGGTCCATTACAGCCTGTGACGCACCGAGCGGGACGCGTCACAGTTTGTTTCATCTTATCTTATGACGCATCAAGGCTGGCGCGTTACAGGCTGTAACGCACCAGTGCTGGCGCGTCAGAGACTGTGACACACCGGGTTAGGCGTGTCACACCCAACTTTGCACCGAGCGTCTGACGGCCCTTTGTTGGTGCGTCAGAATGGTTGTGACGGTCGAGGCTTGGACCGTTACAGATTGTGACGGCCCAAGGTTAGACCATCAGGCTCTGTGTGGTGCTGAGATGAGTTTTCATGTTCTCCGCGATCGTTTCGCGTTGTGTCGGTCCCTAGTCGACCCAGTCGTGACCCAGTGGTCGACTTGCGGTCTTGTGAGTGCCCCAGACACCCGTGGGATTCTATGTCCGTATTTTGAGGGTGTCGGGAGGACCGTGCTACCTCATTTAGCATGCCCGTGGGTTTGAGAGTTCGGGTGACTTCTCGCGTGTCGGGCTTTCGTGTTACACTAGACCGAGTCACCGTGTGTCGGTGGGGGTGCGGTGGGATCTCCCCCGCATGTCGTGAGATTTCCTGGAAGATGATTCCCGAGTGGGCCATGTGCTTGGCCTTGGACTGTGAGTCCAGTTATCAGCGTGGCAGCTTGTGCGTTGCCCTGGGAATCACGCTTCTGTGCTTTCCGCGTAGGCCACGCGTATGGTCTTGGACTGCGAGTCCAGTTGCCCAGCCTGGGGCTGGAGGGTTCCCACCTTTCCCTGAGAGTGGGATTTGGTTTGGCGACCTATGAGCTACCTTGGGAACTGTGTTTCTGCATTTCTGCGTGACCGGGCTTGCGGCCCGTGGACTGTGAGTCCCATTTCTTCTCCGACCGTGGTCACCGTGCGGCGGTGCCGGTACGTGGGACGGTCCCCGTACTTCGTCAGGTTCGGACGTCATTTTCCGTTGACTTGAAAGTCTACTCCTTGACCCTCCACTAGTCCTAGCCTGCCTGCACGCGAGTGGACCCACCAGGGAGTGGTGGAGAGGCTACCCTGAGGATGGTTTTTAGGCTGGTTTCCGTAGGGCCCCTTACCTTTGCCACTAGAGTCCGGTGGGGGGGAAAACCAGCTAGAGGACCCGACCTAGAGCAGATGGTCGGTGTGTGCACACGTGGTTGGGGGCGGTTGGACCCACGTTGACGGGCGTGACCCCGGCTAGTCACTTTTTTGTGGTTACTTGTACGGTGTCTCAGTTCCCGCTGGGCCGGAGGGAGACACCTGAGGTGCGGACTAAGACGTCAGAGGACGCATTCGGCCTTGCTTCTAGTGGGAGGTACTCCTGTCGAGTCGGGGGTGATGGACTATCAGTTTTCGCGAGTTTGACTTTCAGGTTTTCGGTCGTGTTGACCGTTGAGTTTCGGTTGTTTCACCGTGGTGCGTGTCAATTTTCGCACTGTGAGACTAGTGCTAGTGGCCTTACCGAGGTTGCGTCTTGCTGTGTGATACCCGAGACCAGGTGGTCAGGGTTGCACCTTGGATAGCGTGTCCAGGTTGGCCGTGTCCTGGGAGGCAGGCCTCTACGGCGTGGTTGCTGTGGGTTTTTACTTCGGTAAGCGGTACTAGTGCAGTTCGGTAGCCCCCGACCGTGAGTTCGGGGTGTGTTTCTGGTACAGTAGGAGTAGCTATAGTGCCGAGTTTTGACCGGCCACCGGTTCGCTGTTCTTACTGTAGTTGTAGCTCTCCTTTCCGCTACCGCCGTTGTTTACGGTTGGGGTTCCATGGGATCCCTGCTGAGTCTCTGTTTTGGAGACTCATTCCCTGCTTTTCAAGTGTGGCCGTTCTTCTTCCTCGAGGTTCGAGGGCGCGGTGCGGAGGTTCTCAGTTGCCAGCTCGCCGGGCCGAGTGTTCACTCGGCATGTAGCACGTTTTTACTGCTTTAGACTGTACTTTCTGTTGGTATATGCCAGCGTCTCCTTGGATTTGGTGTGTACCACGTGGGGTATGGGACCCACGTGGGACCATCGGTGCTTGGCAGCCCAACCCACCGCATGGATTATGGTGTCCATGTGCAAAGCCCCTCATGTCCGCCCACAGCACGATAGTGTGGGGCTCTGCGCTGCCATAAGGAAATATGGTCTAACCTTCGCTACAAGCTCGAGCGTTTAGCGCAATGGTAGGGGCCTGATCCTGTAAACTGGTATCAGAGCGAGGTCGCGGGTTCAAATCCCAGGTGCCGCTGGGGGGGAGATTGTTGGTATATGCCAGCGTCTCCTTGGATTTGGTGTGTACCACATGGGGTATGGGACCCACGTGGGACCATCGGTGCTTGGCAGCCCAACCCGCCGCATGGATTATGGGGTCCATGTGCGAAGCCCCTCATGTCCGCCCACAGCACGATAGTGTGGGGCTCTGTGCTGCCATAAGGAAATACGGTCTAACCTTCGCTACAAGCTCGAGGTTTTAGCGCAATGGTAGGGGCTTGATCCTGTAAACTGGTATCAGAGCAGGTTTACATCATGTGGACGAACGGTCAGGGAACTGCTAATTGTCCTAGAAGCTTCATGCCTGAAGGTCAATCCATTAGTCGCCCTCCATTTTTTGATGGTAATAACTATCTCTTTTGGAAGAACAAGATGGAAGTGTTTATCAGGGCACAGAGCCACAAGCTGTGGAGGGTAATTACTGTTGGGCCGTATGATCTGCACCGAACGAGGACGCATGGACAGATGATCATGTCAAGCTATCTTCACTCAACTGGACGGCGATGAACATCATCCAGTGTGCTGTTCACCCAGAGGAATATGCCCGCATATCTGCCTACAGGACTGCCAAGCGAATGTGGGATGAGCTGCAATTAATCTACGAAGGTACAGCTCAAGTGAAAGCCTCGAAGGTAAATCTGTACACCTCTAAGTATGAATTGTTTAGGATGAATGCAGAGGAGAATATTATTGAAATATATGCCAGGTTGTCCTTGATCACAAATACTCTTAAGGGGCTAGGGAAGGATCTAGCTGAGGCAGATATAGTCAGGAAAATTCTTAGATCTTTATCCCCAGCATGGCACACTAAGGCCATAGTGATAGAGGAGTCAAAAGATCTGACGACCCTGACAGTGAATGAACTCATAGGATCCCTCATGACCTATGAGATGAATTTCAAAGGAGGTGGTGAAGGAAGTGACAGGAAGGGTAAGAATGTAGCTCTCAAGGCATCCCACAAAAGAGTAGCAGTAGCAGCAGCAGCAGCAGTAGCGGTGAGTCCGATGGTTTTTCCGATCTCGACCAGAAGGAGCAGGCAATGCTCACTCAACAGTTCAGTAAATTTTTAAGGAGAAAGGGGAAGACCTTTAGGAGGAAGAAGCCATACTCCTTTAACAAGAATGTTGAATCTACCAATCATAAGGATAGAAATTCTAAGAGACTGACTTATTTTCATTGTAATAAACAGGGACACATGAAAGGCGAATGCCCAGATCTCCAGAAGAAGGGTCCCTACTTTCAGAAGAAGAGCTCAAAGGTGCAAAAAAAGAAGAAGCCACAGGCGATGGTCTGCACGTGGAGCGAGGAGGAAGAAGATCCCGAAGACACTTCCTCAGAGGAGTATGAAGAAGGAATTTGCCTTATGGCAAATAGCGAAGAGGAGGTAATAAATGTCTTTGAAAATTTCTCTATTGATGACTGGGAAGATGCTTATGGTGAATTGTTAGACAAGTTTAATTCTCTCAGTAAAGAGCATAGGGTCCTCAAAAGAAAATTTAATACTAATGTTGAAGAACAAACCCAGGTCTGTGAGGAAAATCAAAAACTAAAAGAGCAACTAGAAGAAATGACCTCACTAAGAAAAGAAAATGATAAGCTCAAGGGAGAAAACTAGGAGAGTCACACCCAGCTCAATGAACTGAAAACTAAAATTGAAGAAAGCATGAATGAAATTAGAGTGAACTCAGAGAAATATGAAGCTGTTAAGATAGTGAATGCTGAACTGTTAAAAAATTCTGAGTCACTGCAAAAAGAGCTGGAAGATAAACAAAAAGTTTTTGAAAGATTTGTTCAGGGAAAAACTAGTCTGGATGCTATTCTAGGGACAAGGGTTAACTTCAATAAGGAGGGTCTAGGCTATGACACAACTAACAAGAGACCCCTATAATTCAAGACCATCACCTTCTGCCCAGAGAAGGGAAAAGAGAAGCTGGACACACCATCCAGCTCAAACAGCAGTAAAGGAGCTCAATGTTCGAAAGAAACTTTAAAGAACAGTGCTGGTCAACCATTGAAAATGGGAATGAATTTTGTGAAGAACTTCACTAAGCCCACTCATCAGAACATAAATGGTAAATGGACCAAGCAAGTGGATCAGAAGAAAAGCTGGAATTACTACAATCAGATGGGTCCAAATAGGACCTACTGGAGAAATAATTATCATCTTCAAAAATCTGTTAATCAACAAGCTCACAGAAGATTTCCTAGGAATGGGAAGCCTAATGAATGGAATAGAGCTTATTTCTCCAGACCAGTTGGACTTAATTTCAATAAACCAGAAGTAAAGGTGCCAGAGAAATCCATGCTGAAGCAAATCTGGATACCTAAACATTTGATCAGAGATTTGAACAATGTCTTTGGACCCAACTCATCTTGGGTTCCAAATCACTTTGCTTGATTTTATTTGTGTAGGTCGGCCTGACAGCTGAAGACAACAAGTGGTACCTCGACAGTGGCTGCTCCAGGCACATGACAGGAGACCGATCCAAGTTTAGCAAGATAGAGATGAAGGTAGGGGGTCTGGTCAAGTTTGGAGGAAAGAACAAAGGTAAGATAATTGGAGTTGGCACAGTAGGTAAGACTTCCACAAACTCCATTGAAAAAGTTCTACTTGTGGAAGGTCTTCAACACAACCTGATTAGCATTAGTCAGTTATGTGACAAGGGTCACAGGGTTGTATTTGATGATAATTCATGCAAAATCTTTGAAATAAATTCTGATGTGGTTAAATTTGTAGCCAACAGGATTAATAATGTTTACATGGTAGACTTAGATGAGGAATCTGAATCTAATATCTGTTTATCTACCAATTCTGAAAATGATGCTTTTGAGTGGCATAGACGTTTAGGCCATGCTAGCTTTACTACTTTAAATAAATTGGTCAAGCATGATTTAGTTAGAGGCATGCCTAGAATTAAATTCAATTCTATTTCAAAATCATGTGATGCATGTGCTCTAGGCAAACATACTAGGAATTCTTTCAAGCTAAGATCTGAGCCATTGTCCTCTAGATCAATGGAACTTCTCCATATGGACCTTTTCGGTCCTACTAGAACTCAGAGTCTTAATGGGAACAGGTTTGACTATGTCATCATAGATGACTTCTCTAGATATTCATGGATCATTTTCTTAGCAAATAAAAGTGATGCATTTCAAAAGTTTAATCAGTTTTTTAATAAGGTCAAACAAGAAGGAAAACACAAGATCTGTTCTATTCGATCTGACCATGGAGGTGAGTTTGAAAACTCCATGTTTTCTGATCTTTGTGAAAGAGAGGGACTAACACACATATTCTCTTCTCCCAGGACACCTGAACAGAATGGAATTGTGGAGAGAAGAAATAGAACTGTTGTAGAGATGGCCCGAACCATGCTAATTGAAAGTCAATTACCAAGGAGGTTCTGGGCAGAGGCGGCCAATACAGCAACTTACATAATCAACAGGGCCATGGTAAGACCCATTCACAAGAAAACACCCTATGAGCTTCTAAAAGGTAAGAAACCAAACTTGTTTCATTTCAGAATTTTTGGAGCTAAATGCTTTATTCATAACAATGACAAGAAAGATTTAGATAAGTTTGAAGCCAAAAGCTCCACTGGAATATTTTTAGGATACTCTGAAGTGTCTAGGGCATATAGGGTCTTTAACATATCAGACCAGAAAGTTGAAGAGTCTCCACACATCACTTTTAGTGAAAAGAAAGGTGTCACTAACATTGAAAATGTTGACAGGGGTTCCAATCATGATGGGGAATTCCTAGAAGACCAAGAAGAAGAGAAGACTCAGCCGAGTGGAACAGCAAATCCTCCCAACCAGGAAGAGCCAAGAGAAACAGGTGAGTCTTCAATAAATGTTAGATTTCTTAAAGATCATCCGATAGATAATGTCATAGGCAATCCTGAAGATCCTCTTTGGACTAGGTCTCATTTTAGGAATGTGAATAATGAAGACTTAATTGCTTTAGTCTCACAAATTGAACCCAAATCAGTAGAAGAGGCCTTAGCTGATCAAGCTTGGGTCAATGCTATGTGTGAGGAATTGGGCCAGTTCGAAAGAAATAATGTCTGGGAACTTGTTCCAAGACCAGATAATGTTAATATCATAGGAACTAAGTGGGTGTTTAAAAATAAAATGAATGAAGATGGAATCATTTCTAGGAATAAGGCCAGATTAGTAGCCAAAGACTACTGTCAGGAATTTGGGGTAGATTTCGATGAATCCTATGCACCTGTTGCTAGGATGGAAGCTATAAGATTGTTGCTTGCTTTTGCATGTTCAAAGAATATAAAACTCCAACAAATGGATGTTAAAAGTGCCTTTTTAAATGGAGTCATTAAAGAATAGGTTTTTGTTGAACAACCCCCCGGATTTCAATTCTCTCCTCAACCTAACCAAGTTTTCAGGTTAAACAAAGCCTTATATGATCTAAAGCAGGCTCCTCGAGCATGGTATGAAAGATTAACTGAATTTCTGATCAGCAAGGGCTATAAAAGAGGTAAAGTTGATCAAACCTTTTTTACCAAGGGTAAAAATAAAGATCTCATCATAGTTCAGGTATATGTAGATGACATTATATTTGGATCAACTAAGCATGAACTATGTGGTGAATTCTCTAAAATGATGTCTGCTGAATTTGAGATGAGTTTGGTTGGTGAACTAAAGTACTTTCTTGGCTTGCAGGTACAACAGTCAGAGGATGGATGCTTCATCAACTAGACCAAATACACAATGGAACTATTCAAGAGGTTTGGTATGGAAAACCTGAAGCACATTACAACACCCATGGGTACCAATATCTCACTGGATACAGATGAGACTGGTAAAGAAGTAAATGCCAAGCTCTATCGAGGTATGATTGGATCTCTTCTTTACTTGACAGCTTCTAGACCTGATATACAGTTCAGTGTAGGAATGTGTACAAGGTATCAGTCTAGACCTACTGAATTACATTTAGCTGCAGTGAAAAGAATTTTCAGATATTTGTCAGCTACTCATTCTCTTGGTTTATGGTTTCCTGCATCACACATATTTAACTTAGTTGCATACACAGATGCTGATTATGCAGGATGTAAACTAGACAGGAAAAGCACTAGTGGTCATTGTGAATTTTTGGGTGGGTGTTTAGTGTCTTGGGATTCCAAGAAACAACATTCTGTGGCCCTCTCCACTGTAGAAGCTGAATATGTGGCTGTAGGGAGTTGTGGTACACAAGTCATTTAGATTAAACACCAGCTTCAGGACTATCAAGTAGACCTAGGGTGCACACCTATCTGTTGTGATAATACCAGTGCCATTAATCTTGCCAAAAATCATGTTTTGCATTCACGCACCAAACACATAGAGATAAGGCATCATTTCATAAGAGATGAGGTTTCTAAAAATAACTTTGAACTGATTCATGTAGGCACTGATAATCAGATTGCTGACATTTTCACTAAACCTCTGGATAATGAAAAATTCACATCACTAAGAAGAGAATTAGGCTTATACAAATTATCTTAAATGTGAAGTCTGTTCTTCTTGTGAGGGGGAGTTCTGTATGTCTGTTGGTTAGCTTTCAGGAATGCTTTGAGTGAGGGGGAGCTGGTTGAGCTGTGAGAGGAAGAGTTCTTTGACAGATTCAAAAAGATTGACCAGATGTGTGTAATTGCTGGTTTTCATGACAGATCTAGTGTGGTTCTCTCAAACAGTAGAATGTCACTTATTTCTTAAGTCTATAAGTCAGTGTTACTAAAGTCCAGTTAGAATCTTTCCTCTGGTATTCCTTCAGAGATCTGGATTAATTGTGTAAAGTATATCTTCCTACATTGTCAATGATTCTAGTTCAGGCCAAAACCTGTATGTCTTGATATCTGACACAATCAACTTGAAATCTAGACTTCAGGATTCACTTCAAGAAATAGTCCTTCTGGTATTATTTTCAATCATTCCATCTCTTCAACACAAGGGCTTAACTGAACAAACATGTCTTGTTTTGGTCACTGAGAAACTGGGAGCTTCATCAATGAAATGAAGTTTTCTCCTATGTCATGAGGTGTCAAATGCTTAAAATGAATGAAAAGTCATGACAGAGCAATGGTGGCTAGCTGGTGAGTAACTGGGGACTCATGCCTTTAATCAAGGTGTTTCCTCATGTCAAAAGTCACAGTTACTAACTCTGTTCCTTTAATAAAAAAAAGGGGAAGTAATGAGGTACTCACACTTAGTAACTGGGGATTCAGGCCTCTAATCAAGGTGTTTCCCTAATGTCAACAGAGTGAATTACCAACTTACTCATTGATCTTCTTGAAAATCATCTCAAAAAATTCCTTGTTGTTATGCAACTAATGGATTGCTTGTCCTCAATACCTTGAGAACACCTCTCTGACTTTGTCTCTTGTTGTCATGTGGGATAGTTGACTGTTCAGCTATATCTGGCCATACTTGTTAACACCTGCTCTAAATCATACATTATGTATGCTGATAAACTTTTCTATCATTCTATGTCTCTATTGTTTACTGGAGTTCAAGAACCTTCACTTGAGTTTAGCACCTCACTTATTCTCTTAAGACTTGCTCGTGCCTTTCTGCACTAAGAAGTTATTGTACTTCTTCTTCATGTCTCCAGCACTTTCATATATTCTGCATTTCCTTTTGCTGATGTCAAAGGGGGAGAGAGGTTCTGCAATATTTGTAAGTCATGTATTGTCATGAGCTTTGGGGGAGTTGTGTTTATGAGCAGGGGGGAGAATTCATGTCATGGAAATTTCTGAGAATGAGTTGTGAGGGAGCTGAGAGTGTGTTGTAGGGAGTGTTTAAATCATCTGCATGAGCATGCCTTGAATTTGCTTTGATTGTTGAAACTGTAGTTAATTTCCTGTTAAGCTTTGATATTGCTTGATTCATAGTGTTGCCATCATCAAAAAGGGGGAGATTGTTGCATCCCTACTGTTTTGATGATGTCTCACACTATAAATCAATCAGTTTCTATCAATAGATTGATTAATGCTTCATGTAGGACAGTGCAGTTCATGTGGTTGTCATATAGACATGCATTACTTGTTCAAGTCCATACTCTGTCAGCATAGTCTGGACAGTAGTGGGTCGACCCCCCCTTCCAGATGGGTCGACCCCCCAGTTCGAAAGTCTTTACATCGTTAACATTGCTTCAAGTCTATACAGCCATTTCCAAGTCTGTACATCCGTTTGCCTGACTTCATATTCAAAGTCTGTATATCCTTCTGTTGAAATTCTAAGTCTATACATCGGTCTGTTTGAGCAAGTCTATACAGCGGTTGCATTCATTGGAAGTCTATACATTAGGGTTTTTTCCTACGTTGCACTTGAAAGTCTAGACATTGCTCTGTAGGTTGTTTAGTTGAAGTCTATACATTGCTAATCGAACGTAAGTCTATACATTCCAACCTTTTCCAACGTTCGATGCTTTAGCTACACCCTAAGTCTCCACATTGGCAAAGTATATACATCGCTTATGCAAGTCTGTACAGCCAGCGCATTCATTGATATCAAGTCTACACACTGCATATAGGCAAAGTCTGCACATTGGTAGAGTCTGTACATCCTCTAGGAGCCTCAAGTCTATACAGTGGTAAACTCTGCACATTGTGCTTTAAAGATCACCAAGTCTATACATTGCTCACAGCACACACGTTCAAAGCCTGAAGTCTGTACAACCTTGACAAATGCTCCTAAGTCTATACATCACAAAGTCTGCACATCGCTGTGTTCAAGCCTTTCAAGTCTATACATTGGCTCAAGCGTTCAAAGTCTGTACACTGGTCCTCAAGCTTACCAAGTCTGTACATTGGCCTTCAAGACTCTCAAGTCTGTACAGCCTGATTTGTCGTTCAGAGTTCAAAGTCTATACATCGTGGGCTTCAGTTCTTCGAGTATGTACATCCTTCAAGGGCCAAGTCCATACACTGTCTCGCTCACATCTTCAAGGGTGATTGAGCATCGTGAAGTCTGATTGAGCACCGTGAAGTCTATACAGTGGCTGAGCATCGTGAAGTCTGATTGAGCACCGTGAAGTCTATACAGTGGCTGAGCATCGTGAAGTCTATTCAGTGGATGAGCATTGTAATGTCTATACATTGGTTAGGCTCGTTCATGCAGCGTTCATCTCAAGTCTGTACACTGCCTTTCACATGCACTCATTCATCAAGTCTGTACTGTCCCTTGGTTGCAAGTCTATACACTCGATTGCTTCATGCATTACCAGAAGTCTACACATCCCCCTCTACTATGTAATGCATCAGTTTTCAAGTATATACACTGAGGACGCTGAAGGCCCTCAAGTGTATACATTCTCACATTGTACACACTTATTCATTTGCTGCTTCTAAAGTATATACATTCGTTGTTATAAGCTTGAACTAACTAATTCGATTCATTTCTATTGTCTCTACCTGCAGATGACTCAGGTTAATGATTGGGCACGTGAACCGAGGATGATGCCTGGCACGTGATTCGAGGATGCTCTGGAAAAGGAGGGAACGAGACCCACTCGTGTGAAGTCCTGGAATGCAGGTCGGATGCCATATAAAGGGTGCCTTCTGCGAACAGGAGAGGTGAGAAAGAACGAAAAAAGGAAGGCTGAAGTGAAGAATCCCCGAGCAGAAAGAGAAAAGAGAGAGCCTCCACGTTCCAGAGAAAAGACAGAGAGAAGAATTTGAAAGATATGAATTGAGAGAAAAGTCCTTGAGAGATAGAAGAAATCGTGCTGTGAATATTTGCTTCTTCGGAAGCTACATTTGTTTTTTGGTTTTTCAGAAACGATTGTCATTCATCGTTGGTCTTGTTTTTATTTCTGTTCTTCATTTCTTCATTTCTGATTCCGAATTGTTACCCTCTAGTGTTTGGAGGAAGGGACGGTTACTCCAGTTCCCCTCTGGGCTGTAGAGGAAGAGAGATCTGTGATCTCTGGTTTTGCCAATGACGGACTGTCACTAGCAGGTTCCCTCCGGGTTGGAGGAAGGGAGAGCCATCTCCAGTTCTAGTCTTGCTGGTTGCAGGTCCAGGTGTCAAGCTCTGTGGGTAGCAGAGTTTGGTTGAGGGATTTGTTTCCCTTGGTTGTTCAAGCTGTGTGGCAGCATCTTGTTCGCAGACTGAGTCTGCAGTTTTCTAGCAGAGGCTAGTGGAATCCTCACTCTAGTTGGAGTGAGGGGTGGATGTAGATTGTGGACTACAATCGAACCACCATAAAATCTCTTGTCTGCTCTGTGGTTTGCTGTTATCGGTTGTGCTCTCCATCTGCTTGGCATTGTGTTTGACTGTGGACAGTCTTTTTCAATCGGACCTTCTTATTCTGTCTTAGTTATTCACTGCGTTAGCTATATTGTTTTGCTGTATCTGAAGGGTTTTCCGCTGAAGTTTTCTAAATCGGGAGTGATCTATTCATCCCCCCCTTCTATATCACTCTTCGCTGCGCTAACACTTTCTGTTGGACTGGACTCTGTTGTAGCTGTAGTTATTTATTTATTTCTGTTAATTATTGAATTGTCCTGCTTTATTTCCTATTTCTTTGTGCCTCCACACTCCTTTTAGCCCTTCCGAGCCCTCCCAGCTCGTGGGCGGCGGTTCGAGTCTCGGGTTATCGGGTCTCTCCCGGTAAACGGATTCTCGGGTCGTTACAATTGGTATCAGAGCAGTGGTTGTGGACGTACATAGGAATTCAAGATATTATAGTGATCAGAATCCATAATGTCCAGTACAGTCATCAGCTGGCTTAGGGTTTTGTGTTCGCTTTCCGCCTAGTTTCTCGCTTGAGAGCTTGAGTGCGATGTGCGGCGCTGTGAAGGTGGTTGCTGTCCGCGGCTTTCGTGCCAACATGGGGTCTAAGGATCGAGGTTGAGAGCCTTCTCCCTCATCGGTGGTGGCCCTGGTTGTGCTGCATTGGGCAGAGGTAGCTGGCAGCCCTGAGCTCGCGGTGCTGCGTTCGAGGAATCTGTAGCGCGGTCAGGTGGCTGGAGAGGATTGTTCGTGGATAAGTGGCCGTGAGCGTGCTCTGAGGGAGCTACTGTCGATTTTGGGCCACTTCAGATCAAGGTTTATCCAGCTTTTGAGGCGCTGAGGTCGTGGTTTGAGGCGTTGGAGTGGGTGTTCTGATCGAGAAGTGTGCTCGGGTGAGCGGAGGATCTTCTCAGTGAGCTGCTGTTTCGACAAGCCTGATGTTCTTGTCCTGCTCTGTGGCGTCAAAAATGACGTGTTGGTCCCAATTATTCTTACGGATTTCAAGGCAGGATTGGGTTGTGTTGTCCCAGTAAGTCTTTGCTCCTGCGCTTCTTCTAGTGGATGGGTTGTGTTCGCCCTGGAGTTGGCTTGAGATGTGAAGGCTCCACGGTCAGCTCGGGACTCGAGGATGAGCGTCGGCGGTTGTCGTTATGGCTCATGTTACGGCTCTTGGCATGGTGTGTTGCAGTTCGAGGAATTACAGCGGTGGTGCATCGAGAGATGCTGTGACTGTGATCCGACATGACACTCATCGAGTGTGTCGGAGGCGCTGACCTGACGTGGTGATGGTTTTCTCGGTGCTGGAAGGTGCTGTTTCCAGCGTGCGCGAGGTTCGAGATCAGGTCGGGCGTGGAGTTCTTCCGTTGGTCGGAAGGGCCTTTGGTCTCCCCTTTGGTTGGAGAGATTGTATTTGACTAGGATTGTCATCTTGCATTGTGTGCCCGGATTGGTTGGCCTTGTGTGTCATGAAGTTCGTGCGAGACGTGCTCCTTATCTTGGCCAGGTGGTTGCCTGTGAGAAGTTGTGCCCATTCCCTTGTCGTGAAAGGGTGTTGGCACTTTTCTGAAAGGACGAGTGCTGGTTGGGCAGTGTTCCCGAGAATTTGTGGCTGTGCGCGCGAATCAGATTGTGCAGCGGAAGCGTGGTGGGCTTTTGACCCACTGGTTCAGGATCGTAGCATTGGTTTCTACGGGCGGATTCCTGAGTTTGCGTTGAGCATTGGAGGATTGGTTCCTCTGTGTGAAGCGTGTTGTTGCTGTGCCGTTGCTCGAGGTATTATGGTTCTTGGCACTGGCAGGATGGGGTGTTGGGGAATGTGCTAGCTAGTGCGCCGCATGAGTACCCTGTTCATGTGATGGAAGCCGTGTCAAGTGTCTATGTTGGACCTGGATAAGGTTGTTGAGGATGTCGCCTGACGATGGTCGAGGACGTGTTGGTTAGAGTCGGTGGCTTGGTGCCCGACTTGTGTTCCCAGTCGTGTCCTCGGATGAGATCATTTTTGGAGAAGTGATCTCTGGCAGGCTGTGGGTTCCTGTTGGTAGCTGTGAGTGACTGGTGAGGCTAGTCTCGTAGCCGACCACTGTGAGATGTATGTTGCTTGGGGACCCGTGAGTATTGTTCAGGTGGTATCCCATGGCTCTGTGGTAAGAGCGGAATCAGGATTGGCAGGTGTCCACTTGAATTAATTGAGATGAAGGCTTTGATGAGACCAGACGGAAGAGTGACACCTGTGCGTGGAGGCCCTTGAAGGGACGTTGATGTCACAATGGTTATCCCTGGTTTGGCGACCAGCATGGGATGGTTCCCCTGTGAGCCTGAGTCGAGTGAGGTGATGACTAAGGACACCAGGATCTTGTCATCTGGTTTCATCGTGCTCCCCGAGAGGGTCGAGTTGGCGCGATGTTCGAGCTCGGATGCGGAGTCCGAGAGGAGTGTAGCTCGAGATGTGGCATCGGTCTGTGTGTGAGTCAACGGATGACCTGCTGTGGGGCTGGATCGTGCCCATTGGGCAGGTGGAGGTTTCCCGTTGACGTGTGTCTGGCGACCAGTAGATTGTCTTTTCACAGACAGAAGATGTTGTTAGTTGTGCATCGTGAGCGGTGAGAGCCGTGTATCGGTGAGACCTTTGGTGGTCGTTTCCGTGATGTGCTTTCCCCGATTGGATCTGGGCTCTGTCAAAGTTTATCTTCTGGGCTCTGGCAGAGTTGGCACAGTGATATGTCTAGCTTTCGGCTTGCCAGGTGTGAGGTGACCCTTGGCGTTGAGCCGATGAGCTGGTTGCGGTCTGTTGAGATGGCTGCGTGAGCCGATGGAGGCTCTGTCTTGGTTGTTCCCTTGAGAAGGGTGTGCGACTTGTCAGCTGGTTGTGAAGCTGTGTGTATTTTTTCTGCTGACCATTGGATGGATCGGTAGCGGTTACTCATGTCGGGGGCTGTGTCTCCTCGGTGAGCGAGATGGTGGCAGCGGTGCCATGAGTGACTTTCATTGTGACTGAGGTGACGCCGGGTTGTGTTGTTGGTGTACCTGCTCTGATGGCCGGTGTGTGCGACGCACGGAGCGAGGTGTTGTTTGTGATAAGAAGTCTGGTTGTGTCCCTCAGGTCCAGAGCTTTTCGTGCGAATCGAGGTTTTCTATGTTGGGGCTCTGACGGCATTGTCAGTTGGTTCAGTGTTCTTCCCCTGTGTTCCTATTTTTGTTCTTAATTTCGAGGACAAAATTCCTTTAAGGGGGGAGGGCTGTAATGCCCCAGATTTTTTAGATATTTTTCGGATTATTTTAGTGGGTCTCGGAGTGTATTTTATGCTTTACACGTGTTTTTCCTTGATGTGCCTTTGGAACTCTGTGCAGGGCGAACCGTGGCGTTCTTCAACTCCGGGACAGTACCACTGCGTTGTGCTCCTTCCGAGGATCGCGGAGGTAATTTTTCATAATTTTTTGAATTTCAATAATTTTCAGATTTTTCTATATATATTAACCCTTTTCTCTCTCCCCCTCTCATTCTCTCTTTCTCACTCTCTCTCATCTCTTTCTCTCCCCCTCTCCCCGGGCGGCCGACGGTGGCAGAGGAGGGCGAGGCGGCGATGGCGCGAGGTGAGGAACGGGGAACGGGTCGAGGATCGAGGGCCGGTGGCGCGTGGAAGCTCGGCCGCGGGTTCGTGAAGCGGCAAGGATTTCACGGCCTTTTCTTCGTGGATTGGCGAGCTCGGGGCGCAAAATCTTCGGTGGAGGTAGGGAGATGGACCCCCAGCTCGTGCTTTCCCTTTCCCGCGAGTTTTGTAGGCCGTGGTGAGTCGAGCGGGTTTATTTTCACATTTTGGGGAAAATCCATGTTTTGGGGGAGTGAGCCGGATCTCTTATTTTACGGCATTTTTGGCCGATCCAGGGGTTTAGATGCATGCCTAGGGGCATGGAGATGGATTCCCCTTTGTTTCCCCATCACCCGGGGGTGATCGGGGTGTGGATCGAATTTTTGGGCTGTTTCCCGCCGTTTCGCGCTCGGACGGGTGTGACGGTCCTTCCAGGGACCGTCATAGCCTGTGACGCCCCAGGGTGGGTGCGTCACAGGGCTCGTTTAGCCTTTGGGTGGTCTATGTGTGTGACGGTCCCACGATAGACCGCCACGGCGCTTTGACGCGCCTGGGTTGGACCGCTAGGGACGATCTGACTGTTGGCTTTCGTTCGTTGGTTTTGACCGTTCGGGGTCAAGGCCTGTGACGCACCAAGGCTGACGCGTCACAGCCTTGTAATGCCCCTGTGTGGGTGCATCAGAGCGGACGCGTACCCACCTTGTAACGCACCAGAGTTGGTCCGTTACAGCCTGTGACGCACCGAGTGGGATGCATCACAGTTGGTTTCATCTTGTCTTGTGACGCATCAGGGCTGGCACGTTACAGGCTGTAACGCACCAGGGCTGGCGCGTCAGAGACTGTGACGCACCGGGTTAGGCGCGTCACACCCAACTTTGCATCGAGCGTCTGACGGCCCTTTGTTGGTGCGTCAGAATGGTTGTGACGGTCGAGGCTTGGACCGTTACAGACCGTGACGGCCCAAGGTTAGACCGTCAGGCTCTGTGTGGTGCCGAGATGAGTTTTCATGCTCTCCGCGATCGTTTCGCGTTGTGTCGGTCCCTAGTCGACCCGGTCGTGACCCAGTGGTCGACTTGCGGTCTTGTGAGCGCCCCAGATACCCATGGGATTCTGTGTCCGTGTTTTGAGGGTGTCGGGAGGACCTTGCTACCTCGTTTAGCATGCCCGTGGGTTTGAGAGTTCGGGTGACTTCTCGCGTGTCGGGCTTTCGTGTTACGCTAGACCGAGTCACCGTGTGTCGGTGGGGGTGCGGTGGGGTCTCCCCCGCATGCCGTGAGTTTTCCTGGAAGATGATTCCCGAGTGGGCCATGTGTTTGGCCTTGGACTGTGAGTCCGGTTATCGGCGTGGCAGCTTGTGCGTTGCCCTGGGAATCACGATTCTGTGCTTTCCGCGTAGGCCACGCGTATGGCCTTGGACTGCGAGTCCAGTTGCCTAACCTGGGGCTAGAGGGTTCCCACCTTTCCTTGAGAGTGGGATTTGGTTTGGCGGCCCGTGAGCTACCTTGGGAACCGTGTTTCCGCGTTTCTGCGTGACCGGGCATGCGGCCCGTGGATTGTGAGTCCTGTTTCTTCTCCGACCGTGGTCACCGTTCGACGGTGCCGGTACGTGGGATGATCCTCGTACTTCGTCGGGTTCGGACGTCATTTTTTGTTGACTTGAGAGTCTACTCCTTGACCCTCCACTAGTCGTAGCCTGCCTGCACGCGAGTGGACCCACCAGGGAGTGGTGGAGAGGCTATCCTGAGGATGGTTTTTAGGCTGGTTTCCGTAGGGCCCCTTGCCTTTGCCACCAGAGTCCGATGCGGGGGAAAACCAGCTTGAGGACCTGACCTACAGTAGATGGTCGGTGTGTGCACACGTGGTTGGGGGCGGTTGGACCCACATCGACAGGCGTGACCCCAGCTAGTCACTTGTTTATGGTTACTTGTACAGTGTCTCAGTTCCCGCTGGGCCGGAGGGAGACACCTGAGGTGAGGACTAAGACGTCAGTGGACGCATTCAGCCTTGCTTCTAGTGGGAGGTACTCCTGTCGAGTCGGGGGTGACGGACTGTCAGTTTCCGCGACTTTGACTTTCGGGTTTTCGGTCGTGTTGACCGTTGAGTTTCGGTTGTTTTGCCGTGGTGCGTGTGTCGATTTTCGCGCCGTGAGACTAGTGCTAGTGGCCTTACCGAGGTTGTGTCTTGTTGTGCGGTACCCGTGACCAGGTGGTCAGGGTTGCACCATGGACAGCATGTCCAGGTTGGCCGTGTCCTGGGAGGTAGGCCTCTACGGCGTGGTTGCCGTGGGTTTTTACTTCGGTAAGCTGTACTAGTGTAGTTCGGTAGCCCCCGACCGTGAGTCCGGGGTGTGTTTCTGGTACAGTAGGAGTAGCTGTAGTGCCGAGTTTTGACCGGCCACTGATTCGCTGTTCTTGCTATAGTTGTAGCTCTCCTTTCCGCTACCGCCGTTGTTTCCGGTTTGGGTTCCGCAAGATCCCTGCTGAGTCTCTGTTTTAGAGATTCATTCCCTACTTTTCAGGTGTGGCGGTTCTTCTTCCTCGAGGTTCGAGGGCGCGGTGCGGAGGTTCTCAGTTGCCAGCTCGCCGGGCCGAGTGTTCACTCGGTATGTAGTACATTTTTACTACTTTAGACTGTACTTTCTGCTGGACTGGACTCTGTTGTAGCTGTAGTTATTTATTTATTTCTGTTAATTATTGAATTATTCTGCTTTATTTCCTATTTCTTTGTGCCTCCACACTCCTTTTAGCCCTTCCGAGCCCTCCCGGCTCGTGGGCGGCAGTTCGAGTCTCAAGTTATCGGGTCTCTCCCGGTAATCGGATTCTTGGGTCGTTACATGCTGCATCCTAGAGCTAGAACCAATCAAGGAGAACTGCTTCCCACGTCCATCTGCCTCCTAAGTCCAAGGAGTATCAAATTCCAAGGGTCTTAGTGTTCTCTTGTGTTCTTAATTCTTCTTTTCCCCTCATAAGCATCCAAAGCATCTTCCCTCTTCCTCTCTCATGTTCTTCCATCTCCTGCATTCATTTTAAAACCTCTCCCATCTTTTAAAACGCCCCACAGGGGTTAAAGAAACCAACCTCCCAGGTATCCACCCTTCCAATTGCATGTTTCTAGTTTTCTTTGTCTTATAGTTACTACACTTGTCTCCGGGCTAAGTTGGGTTGTTTCTCTGTGTTCTCTACACATTTTTGCATGTTTCAAAGGTCCATAGCATGAGGCCCAAGTCTTCTGGCTGGATGGAAGAAGTGGAGATCAAAAGTCTCAAAGTTCCTTTTCTGCGATTCTCTGGCGGTTGTATAGTGGAACGCTTAGGTTTTCTGGCGGTTTATCGTCAGATCGCTATCTCTCTATGGTGCACCAGTCTTCAACCGTTATTGTTCACAGAAGTGCAATTTTCTCTCTCCCATGGGCGGGTGTTGCATCCACCTATTTCTATGGTATTCATATTAGCTTTGGCTAGTTTAATACTTTGGTGGTGATCACATCTTTCTAGTTTGGGCAGTAGTCCTCTCTCTCCCCTCATATCTCTTCTTTAGTTGCTTTTGCTTGCTTGCTCCACACCCACGGTGTGTGTTTTCTTTTTTCCTTTTACTCCACGCTCCGGCGTGTGTTTTTCTTTTCCCTTGCTTATTTCTGGAAGAGATGGCATGCCCATACTTAGATTTCATGCTGATTGCCTTGGTTCATGTTGCACATGTTCATAGGTTGAGTGATTGCACGTTACCTTGTTCATATCATTATTGTTGACATCACATATTCATTTGAGAAGGAACCAATATAAACCAATAGAAATTTTTTTGGCGATCACGGTGGGACATCTAGTGTCAATCGTGTTGGATCTCTGTTCTACCTGCTATTCTTTATTTTACCCAGTTGCCCGTGTTTTCCCCGGATTCTCCCCTTATTTCCTGCTATTTCTGATTCTCTGGGTGTCTTGGCGGTCGTACGTTCGGCCGTTAAAGGCTTAAGAGCGGTCTATCATTAGACCGTCTCATCTTTCTGGCGCTCTCATATTAGATCACCTCTCCAGTGACAGGTACGCATCCCGCGATGCAATTTATTTTCACAGTTTCTGCTGTGATTTTTATATTTGGGTGCTATCTGGCCTCCTCCTTAGTTGTTTGGCATATTCATATCATTGTGTGCATATTGGATTGCTAGTTTTAGACTAGAATTTGCATGCACTTCGGTGCACATAGGGTCATTCATTATTCTTACTTTAGATTACATTCTCCTACCTTAGTGTGTGAACCTCTCATCTCCATATTCCTTGGGGCCGACTAGGAGACCACATCAGGGTGATGCGGGACGGACACGCGACTCGACTCCAATTGGATATGTGACCCTCGGACTCTAAGCAAGCTCGCGATCGCCCCTAATGAGGGAAGCGTACGGACGTGCACGGTTGAGAAACCGGCAGTGAGCTAGGGTGGTCAACTCACAAATTCGTGCCCGGATCGGGTCACGGGACAGTCTCACTCTCTCTCGCACCAGCGGTCATATAAAAAGTATAGCGAGCTACGATCCTAGCATGCTCTCTAGCAGCAGCATAAAGAAATATATACGAAATTAAATAAATGCCGAGATGGGAGCGAATATGATACCTCCACGCTACCGGGCGTGGGGAAGACTTCCCGGCCGAACTCGTACTCCCGGAACAGTAAATACACAATAATTACAGTAAGACAAAGTACTGCCCACTCCACGCAGGGAGGTAAGGGGCAACACATTGGGGCCTGGGAGTAGCGGTTTCAAGTTGACGGGCCGCTTCTTGTGTTGCTTCGGCGAACACACGACTCACGACTGTGGGGCCCACGTGATGGTCAGTGGGGCCGGGTGGGACCAGGGTGGTACCGCTGATGGGAATCAAGCCAGCTGTCGAGCCGAAGCAAATCGAGCAAACTGCCAGGCCAAACATGAAGGCGCTATAGGCTCCAAGCGCAATCTTGAAGAAGGCGCTATATGTCCATAGCGCGATCTTGAAGAAGGCGCTAGGTCCCCCTAGCGCGATCTCAGGCAGAAACGTGGTTGCAGCCAGTCGAACTTCCCGGCACCGAATTCCTCAAAGTCTTCGATGTTAGCTGTCTTCCATGGTTGTAAATCGACGTGTTAGCGTCGTTTTGTCTTCCCCTTTCCCTATATATGTATCCCTTTCGTTTGATTAAGCAATAATGAATCAATGAATCGAAGCATGAATCTATGAGTGTTCTTGAGTGTAGCCCCATGGCTATTCCTCCAAATCTTTGGAAACCCCCTTCGTCTGTTCCTATGTGGGTGCGAGGCCCAATTCTATTCCCCTGACCCTCTCCCTTTCCCCTTCAATGGAGGATGATCGAAGCCCGGGTGCATCGGCTCTGAGACGGGGTCGAGTGTGAGGCTCCATTCGGAGCTTCGTTCTTCTTCCACCGACGATTACACCACCCCCACCTCCGCCAATGATGCTGTTACGATCAGGATGGAGCTCGGCTGCACCGTACCTACAAAGGGTTCAGGTGAGAGGCCCCAGCCAAGCCTCTTCAAGGCCCTAACATCATCTACGTCCACCCTCCTTCCCTTGCCGCTCACCCCCACATCCACCTTCCCAAAAGTTATCCTAGATAGTATTAGGTTGGTTTGATTTCGATTTCAGCATTCCCAGTGTGTTCTCCATCATCCTGTGTGTTTTCCCTTGTGGTTTGAACCCCCAGAGTCGTCCACGGGAGCCCCAACGTCGAGGTTCTTCGTTTTGCTACTGTCTGTGAACGCGCGTAAACGATATAGCGCGTTCTCCAAAACGCGCGTAAAGGGTATAGCGCGACTATGATCAGAAGGAAGAAGGAGACCCCACTTCTGTCCCACATCAACCGCTGTGGTGGGACTTCTGGAAGGACCTTCCCTGGGACGGCGGTACGCTGGTTCACCGGTCGGAGGCCGGGCGGCTCCTATCTTCACTCGTCGGAGTTGCTGCCCACGGATCTGAACTGTTGTTTCAGACCCGCGCGTCCCGACGGAATCCGCTGCTGCGGTCACTCCCCACGTCGGATCGATGCACAAGAGGTACTGATGGAAATCTCACTTAAAATACTTCGATCTATGGCCGGAGAAAGAAATTTAAATTTCCCGTTGATGGCCTTTGTCGAATATTCAAGCTGCTGGTTCACAGGATCCGAAATCTCAGGGCAGAAGTGCTCTTTCCTGAGAGTTCACGTTGACCATGATGTAGACCTTCGATTCAACCTTTGAGCCCTTCATGAAAGTTGTATAGGGCGAAGAGAGGAAAACGGGGATATATTTTATGAAAGGTTTGGCGAAGATTTGACTGGGAAAAAGTATTTTATAGTATCGGGTGGTCGGATCTGGACAGCAGAAATAGAACTGAATTTAGGGAAAATACACAATTCCTAAAAATAGGTAGATGGCTTTTAAAATTCTAAGAAAAATTGTGGAGTATGGGGATGGTGTAAAGAACCTCCAATAAATTTGGAGATTCAAACAAAAATCAAAAGGTGGGTCTAAATGGGTAAATGCAGAGTGGCTGTAACACTGGACATACTGTAGATAGAACTGGTGGATTGGGAAGCACGAAAATGAAAAAATATAAAACGATGGCTGGAATTTTTTTTAATTTTTATGGGCCGTAATGATGACCTATCGAACTCACCCTGAAAATATCAGCTCCCGAAGATCACGGAGTTGGCAGCTAAAATTCTCGGAGTAACTCTCTGTCCAGTAAAATAGAACATGGACAGCACTTCGAAAGCGGCTTCGCGGCGGCTCGATGGCGGCGCGAACGGCGGCGGCGGCGGCAGAGATAGAAATCAGAGGTGGAGGGGCTAAGATAAAAGGGTTCTATACCCTGAAATGCAGAAGGAGGAAGAAGGAACCAGAGAGAGAGAGGGGAGGGGCGCACCAAGCTTCTTACTTCACAATAATTTCCTTCTCATTAATTCATACAAAATGTGGAAATACAAGTATTTATATAAAATGGAAAATGACTCAAATTGCCCTCAGATCTAGGGTTGGAAGGGGCACTAAGGGGATAGGAGAAAGTATTTCTCCCATGTGGTCAAAACACATTCACATAATCTATTCAAACTTCACCTACCTTGCCTAATAAGACAAAGAAGGGGGCGCCCCCCTTCATGGGCCAATAGAAGAGACTTTGGGCCAAGACCATATGCTTGGCCCATGAACCCATAGTTACCTTATGGACCTTTCAATCTAGATAGCCCATGAGAGGGAAAAGCCCAATTGGGCCTTATGTGATGCAAAGGTCCATTAGGAAGCCTAATGGTCCAATATGAACTAACCCCCTTAATGGACTTTAATAACTGAAACCTAGTAATGGACTCTTCATGGAATGTGGCCCAATGGCTTATTAAAAGCTTTACAAAGGAGCCCAAATGAAAAAAATCAAACAAACACACAATTACAAGCCAATACACACTAATACAATCCATTAGCCTTTGATGCCCCCATCATTTCTCCCCGGGTGGGAGGAACTCGACCCCGTCGAGTAAGGGGTGCTACTGCTCGAATAACTCCGATGAATCTGTCACCGTACCAAGTAGCGCAGGTACGCTCCACTCCAAGTGATCGTCACCTGCTCATTCCGTATATACTCGATATGCGCATGCTGCTACGGGAAGAGGCTAGAAGTGGAACACTCCGGGTGGGGTCACTCTCAAGGGGAGGAGGCGGCTCGAAGACTCACTAGGAATCACCGCTGGGTCCCTGTAGGTGACTAGATCCAGGACATAGATGTAGAGTTGATCCCATACTCGCCTCTCACTCATACAGGACTGACATCAACAAGCTTGCACAAGACACATGCAGACTCCGATAGACCACAAACCACACAAACAAGAAACCGACTCATGCATGACTCTAGACAAACCTATTGTTAGTCCGACCCGTACATGGATGACGGCGGACCAGGACACCCGAATGTGTGCCATGCATGCATTTGACGTAACTGGAGGTTGACGTCATGGAGAACTCCTAGACATCCTACGATGCACCAATCATGGACAGTGGGCTTGGATGTGGGAAGTCCGGATGGTTCAGGTGATTTAGATGGACCGGGGAAACCAAAGTCTTCATTACCCCCAAATGATGGTTCGGACCTATGGCTATGTGGAGGTTGCTTGGCCCGAGTGGAAAAGGCGTGATAGTGAACTCCGCGGAGGAAGTGGAGTGAAAATGGTAGCTCGGGAGGTTCACTAGTGAAGGGGTCAAAAGGGTCAAAGAATGTATGACCCAATGAGATGGATTCCCACATGACATGGTCCCAAGTTTGAAATTCATAGTCACCGTCATACATTATGATCGGTGGGACGGCGGTCATGTGTTGAAAATAAGATTCCTCCCTCGGGCAAAAGGGTATGAAGTCGAGCGCGGCCGACATGGGGAGAAATAAGAGAATCTCCGTGGTGACAAAACCCATGGTGCACACGGAAGTAATGGACCCTAAGGCCGGATGGGTGAAGCTAAGACTAGTGGGTTGGTCGAAGCCTCGGGCCAATGAGTGCGTCAACTTCCATTGTGCGTCTAATCCCACAATAAAGTCATCCAAAGTGTCAACATGGTGACTAGACCGGAACGTGGTATGGAAGGAGTTGACGGGCACTAGTGGTAGGGTGGGGTCCATGGATGGGTAAGGAGGTGGGACCAAGCCATCCTTGAGCCAACTAAGTAGTGGCTCGGTGATGAAAAGCATACCCGTTAGAAACACGGGTGGCTAGGGATTTGGTGGCTCCAAATGAGAGGGCTCCGAGATAAGATCGGAAGGTGAGGGTGACAATGGAGCACTCTCAGGTGGTGAAGGAGTCCTCGCTGGGGTGGGGGCCCAAGTGGGGGTCCGACCGGATCGAGAATCGGCTGGGAGGTAGATGCTCGCTGAAGGCATCGGCTTGCTGTATGGCAGCATTAAACCGAGACTCAAATGGCTCGACCTCCAGAGCGACCTTATAGGAATCCCCCAAAGTTTTCACGTGGCGGCAAAATAATTCAAATTGGAAGTGAAGCCGCGAACCTTTCTAGAACTGTGTTCCAGCCTCGATGTTATCCAGCCCGACTTCACATCTTAACCGGTACACTTCGAAGTCCCTAATGTACTCGGACACTGATAGGTTGCCTTGGTCGGGCCTGAGGTATGGGTTGACCATAGTGGCCAAAAGATGGGAACGGATCCCTAGGAATGGTCATGCAAAGCCATTTTTTTTTATTTTTTTGTTTTATAAGCAAAATGTTATGCCAACTCATGCAAGCACCTAGACACGACTTAGAATGCGATGCAAATGCAAAGTTGAAATGAGACTCGACTACACACCTAGACACGACCAAGATTCGAAACCTGGCGGAGTTAATCGATCTGAAGATCACTCGCGCAAGTGAATCACCTCTTCGATAGATGTAACCTAACGGTCGGGCGACACCTTTTTATATACCGAACAATGGTATGCGGATGCAACCTTAGACCGACTTAGACGATGACTAGACGTAAATGACATTTTTTTTTATTTTTAGACACCCTAGACTCAACTGGCGCTCTGATACCAAACTAATGCGGGACGGACACGCGACTCGACTCCAATTGGATATGCGACCCTTGGACTCTAAGCAAGCTCGCGATCGCCCCTAATGAGGGAAGCGTACGGATGTGCACGGTTGAGAAATCAGCAGTGAGCTAGGGTGGTCAACTCACAAATTCATGCTCGGATCGGGTCACGGGATGGCCTAGCTCTCTCTCGCAGCAGCGGTGATATAAAAAGTATAGCGAGCTACGATCCTAGCATGCTCTCTAGCAGCGGCATAAAGAAATATATACGAAATAAAACAAATGTCGAGATGGGAGCGAATACGATACCTCCACGCTACCGGGCGTGGGGAAGACTTCCCGGCTGAACTCGTACTCCCGGAACTGTAAATACACAATAATTACAGCAAGACAAATTACTACCCACTCCATGCAGGGAGGTAAAGGGCGACACAGTGGGGCCTGGGAGTAGCGGTTTCGGGTTGACGGGCCGCTTCTTGTGTTGCTTTGGCGACACACACGACTCACGATCGTGGGGCCCATGTGATGGTCAGTGGTGCCGCGTGGGACCAGGGTGGTACCGCTGTGGTGGGACTCCTGGAAGGACACTCCCTAGGACGGCGGTATGCTGGTTCGCCGGTCGGAGGCCGGACGGCTCCGATCTTCACTCGTCGGAGTTGCTGCCCACGGATCTGAACTGTTGTTTCAGACCCGCGCGTCCCGATCGAATCTGCTACTGCGGTCACTCCCGATGTTGGATTGACGCACAAGAGGTACCGATGGAAAGCTAACTCAAAATCCTTCGATCTATGGCCAGAGAAAGAAATTTGAATTTCCCGTTTATGGCCTTTGTCGAATATTCAAGCTGCTGGTTCACATGATCCGAAATCTCAGGGCAAAAGTGCTCTTTCCTGAGAGTTCACGTTGACCATGATGTAGACCTTCGATTCAAGCTTTGAGCCCTTCATTAAAGTTGTATAGGGAGAAGAGAGGAAAATGGGAATATATTTTATGAAAGGTTTGGCGGAGATTTGACTTGGAAAAAGTATTTTATAGTACCAGGTGTACAAATCTGGACAGTAGAAATAGAACTGAATTTTGGGAAAAGACACAATTTCTAAAAATAGGTAGAGGGATTTTGAAATTGTACGAAAATTTGTGGAGGATGGGGATGGTGGACAAAACCTCCAATAAATTTGGGAATTCAAAAAAAAATCAAGAAGTGGGTCGAAAGGGGGAAACTCAGAGTGGCTGTAACACTGGACAGACTGCAGATAGAACTGGTGGATTGGGAAGCACGAAAATGAAAAAATATAAAATGATGTCTGGAATTTTTTTTAATTTTTATGGGACGTGGTTATGACCTATAGAACTCACCCTGAAACTATCAGCTTCAGAAGATGTAGGAGTTGGGAGCTAAAATTCTCGGAGTAACCCTCTCTCCAGTAAAACAGAACTTGGATAGCACTTCGAAAGCGGCTTCGCGGCGGCTCGATGGCGGCGCGAACGGCGGCGACGGTGGCAGAGATAGAAATCAGAGGTGGAGGGGCTAAGATAAAAGAGTTCTATACCCTGAAATGCAGAAGGAGGAAGAAGGAACCAGAGAGAGAGAGGGGAGGGGCGCACCAAGCTTCTTGCTTCACAATAATTTCCTTCTCATTAATTCATACAAAATGTGGAAATACAAGTATTTATATAAAATGGAAAATGACTCAAATTTCCCTCAGATCTAGGGTTGGAAGGGGCACTAAGGGGATAGGAGAAAGTATTTCTCCCATGTGGTCAAAACACATTCACATAATCTATTCAAACTTCACCTACCTTGCCTAATAAGACAAAGAAGGGGGCGCCCCCCTTCATGGGCCAATAGAAGAGACTATGGGCCAAGACCATATGCTTGGCCCATGAACCCATAGTTACCTTATGGACCTTTCAATCTAGATAGCCCATGAGAGGGAAAAGCCCAATTGGGCCTTATGTGATGTAAAGGTCCATTAGGAAGCCTAATGGTCCAATATGAACTAACCCCCTTAATGGACTTTAATAAATGAAACCCAGTAATGGACTCTTCATGGAATGTGGCCCAATGGCTTAGTAAAAGCCTTACAAAGGAGCCCAAATGAAAAAAATCAAACAAACACACAATTACAAGCCAATACACACTAATACAATCTATTAGCCTTTGATGCCCCCATCATAGGGACCTCCATAAGTCCCCGCGAGCCGTGGATTCTCACACGGACGCCGGGCCAGTTGTACCTTTCCCACACCGTGTCTAGGATTGCATAAGTGAGGGAGTGATTACATTTAGAGTTAACCAAGCCATATACCTCTTCCCTAATAAGAACCTATTGTTGAGAGCATATTTTAATCAAGTTACTAAGGTTCTAAAAGGGGAAAACAATTAAAAACTTTGAGCATCATCTAAACAACTTGGTTGACTTTGATTATTTTTATCTTCTTCTCACTTACATCTTCGTTGAAATCATCTAGTTTAAGTCACTCATTGTGTGTTTGTTTTGTGTTGTTTACATTTCCAAGGTGTTGAATTTGCATGTGGAGTTGCTTTCGTTCACTAGAGTCATCTTCTAGGGGAATTCCTTTTCCAAGTTCTACTCCAATCCACTCTTCGAGTCCGCCATGGCCTCTTTTGATCTTCCCCGTTCCCAAGAGGAGTCTCTTCCTTAAGGGCTTCTAGAGGATTCTTCTAGGGTTGTCTCTTTCCATTCTGGAGAGAGGTCCGTCCCTCCCACGTCCTCCATCCCTATGGAGGGCGCCCAGTCCACTCAATCCCTTCCTCCTCCTTCTGCCAATTCTATTCTTCAAATGATGGCCTAGTTGGATCCAGCCCAACTTCAGGTTGTTTGTCTGGCGATGCAGGGGATACCCCACCTCCCACGATTACGTAAGGCTTATCTAATACTTCCATTGCTCAGCCTAGAATTTATGGGCCCACTGTCCAGCCCGGCCCAATTGATCTTACTCCGGTCCAGCCCAAGACCATCAGATTTTCTACTTTGGAATCAGGCCAGTCTTCTGGGTCGGCCCATCAGTCTGTTGACAAGGGAAAAACTATTCTCCCTTCTTCAATCCAAGCTGATTCTTATCAGGCCATTCCTTCGGTGCTGCAAATGCTGGTCGGCCCATCCGATTTCATGCGCCCTCAGCAAGGGGCGGCCCAAGTCCATACCAATATGGGTCACTCTTCGGCCCAATATCCTTCTTATGGGCCTCCTCCTTCTCTTCCTTTTGTCTATCCTTCTGCTCCTCAGATTCAACCTCCTTCTTTCACTATCCCTACTCCATCTAGGGAGCAGGAGTTGTTAGATAAATGGGCCGCCATGCAACAACAACTTGACTTCCTCCAGAAGCGGTTGGGCCACAATCCTTGGCAGACGTCCCAGTTCCAAGATTTTGAAATATTTGATTCCCCCCACAATCCGAGCTCCCCAATTATCACAAATACGACGGGAACGGCAATCCCTTCATCCATGTGAGGGACTTTTTATATGAATCGGCGTAGTTTCAGTATGATGACCGCCTTATGGCGTACTTATTCCGTCGATCATTAGATGGGGTTGCACTTGAATGGTTCTACTCTCTGCCACTGGAAGATGCCGAGAGTTTCAAGATAGTGAAGGACAAGTTTATTCAGAGGTTTCAAGACAGGGTCGGTCTGGAATACTCTTTCACAGACTTGGTGGCCGAGAAAATGAAGCCAGACAAGGAGTTTGCTACTTATGCCGATAGATGGAGGCAGATGGCCGCCATGGTGCCAGGCCATATTCCAGAAGAAGAGAAGGTCAAACTGTTGATTTCCAATGCTACTCCGACTTTTCACAATATTCTGGCGATGAATGATATAGCAAATATGCACCAACTGTATAGCCGGACGCGGTTCATTCAGACACAATTCAAGGATTCCCCCATACATTCACTCTTTGAGGCCCAAAAGCCCAAATACCATAAGAAACCTCAAGGGCCTGTCACCGAGGGGGTCCAGACGAATGAGCAGGTGCAAGCCGTTGCCTTCCCTTTTCAGCCTGCACCATTCCGCTTTCCATAGAACCCCCACAATCCCCAATTCCCCACGCCACAAAACACTCAACCTACCTTCTCCATTCCACAAAACCCTCCACCTACCTTCGCCGCACCACAAAATGCATTCCCCGCTCCGCAACAACCTCCAAAACCTCCGCAATACCATAATGTCCCTCCACCCAACGGCTACACCAATAACAACAATAAGCGCCCGGGTCCGAAGAGAGCCCAGTACCCTCCTTTGCCTGAATCTCTCACGGACATCTTTTCGGCTCTCATGTCCATTAACGCCATTCAACTTCCTCCGGAACGGCCCGTCTGGAATCCGGCCGTTGACCAGACCAAGTACTGTATGTTCCACAAGCAGCCGGGGCATACCATTGAAGGATGTTTTCAGTTTAGAGATTTGGTCTATGACCTAGATGAAGGACACATGATTGATTGGGCCGAAATGCACAAGGCCATTGTAGAAATAAAAGAAAAGAAAAGGCAAGCGCCAAGGTAGCAAGTGCAGCAACCACAGGCGCCGCCGCCACAGCAGCAGCCACTGCGACAACCGCAGCCAATCCAGGACTTGGGGATCCATCAGAACCCCATGCCGAATCATGCTCCCGCTCTGTAGCCTCAGCCGCCGGCACCGGCTCAGGTTAACCTTGTTCAACTCCCGACTCCTGATGTTGGATGTCGGGTGGTCCTATGATGACGACGGTTCAGTACAACAAGTCTCGGCCCTCCACAACAACTACCGCACCTCCTCCACTCCCACCATCCTTACGCCCACATATCAAAAATCTCCTCCGCCTGCTAAATCACTCGTCCTTCCATCCACTACCCCTCTTACCTCCACTCCATCACCAGCCTCTCACCTATTGCTCGTCACCCCCGCTACCATTACTACGGCTAGCCCTCCGCCCACACCTCCGCTTACCTCTACACCTCCGCCTGCGCCCACCATCATCATACCCACAACTAACCCTCCGCCCATTATCTTTTCACCACAACCCGGTATCTCCACTCCCACTCCTATTATTCTCACCACGCCCTCTTCCACTCCCCTCATCCACCCCATCGGACCCATTTTACCGTCATCAGGTGTCGTGTCGGCACAGAACCTCGCCCTGCGGAGCGGGCGTTTATTTCATCGTAATTTTGCTTCTACTTCCAATCCCCAGCCTCCTCAACTGGCTGCCGATGAAGAAGAGACTGAGCCATTACCGGATACCCAATATGATTTGTTGCATCACTTAGACCCGGTACCCGCCAAAATATCTGTGCTGGAGCTTATAAAAAGATCTACTCTTCACCAAGATGCATTAAGGAATTTTCTTCAGAAGGTGATGGTTAGCGAAGATGTGGCAGCTGACAGTTTACCTACAGCATTGGCTACTATTTCCAAGGGACCAGCAATCACATTCTCCGAGAACGAGCTAGCACCTCCGGAAGCTCGGTAGATGTCGCTTTGCATTACTATCATTTTGAACAAAGTCAGCATTGATGCGGCATTAGTAGACACAGGGGCATCTACAAATGTTTGCCCGCTCAGCACTCTCAGGGCCTTCAATTTATCGGAAGAGCTTCTACAGCCTACCCCGACTACCATAGCAGCTTATGATAACTCACGGAGAGCATGTCACGGGGTTGTCACCATTCAGGCTGAGCTTGGGCCTCTTACTATGCCCATTGAATTTTATGTGCTGGACATTGACCCTATGTTCAAGGCTATCTTGGGTCGTCTGTGGATCGATACTCTTAGCAGCGTGCCATCCACTACTCATCAGTGCCTCAAATTCCCCTTTCAAGGAAGGGTGGTTAAGGTGAAAAGCTTGTCCACGGTCCAGTCAGTAAAGGCTATATCGGAGAAGATTTTGCCGACTCTGTGGCCCAGCACTCGGCCAGTTATTTCTGTGTTGGATCTGGATTTTTCATGGGCTTATGCACCGCGCAAGCCCGCCACGACACCCCTCAACATTAAAGTGAAGCCCCAGATCCAAGATTTCAAGGGTTGGGATATTATATTGAAATTAGGCTATCAACCGGGGAGAGGCCTCGGTACACAATTACAAGGGTGGACCAAACCGGTCCCCAAAGGAAGGAAAATGAGCAGAAGGGGTCTCGGTTACCGAGAGTCCGCATTATCAATTTTGGGTGACTCAGGGCCACTTACCTAGGATTACCGCCAGCATTTCATAAAAGGGCCTCTCCAGCCGGGTACACTGAATTCGCAGTCAGCACAGTCTGAAAAGAGAACTATAGCTTGCACAGTTGCCAGTCCGCCTCTGCTGTCGAAGGGGCCAGTTGATGATATGATTGATTACAGCCAGGCCTTCGAAAGGCTATTTTATGAAGATGAAAGCTGCCGAAATAATTAGGAAGTACAGCTTGTGCAGTGGAAGCCGAAGAAGCCAGCTGACCGTCCACGGGAGAAGGAGAGCTCACCCGCTGTCTTCACTTGGTCTCCCTCCCATCTCACGTCTCTCTTCCAGCAGCTAGAATCTATACCCCGTTCACTTCCGATCATGATTAATCAGTACTTCATGGAACTGCCAACCGATGTGTTGATTATACCTTGTGCATGTGGGCAGTGCCCACCCATTGATCTTTCCACTCTGTGGACCCCCTCCTCCAATCTTTTAGAAATGTGGTTCTCCTCTTCCGATCCATTTTTTGATGTCTTGTTCCCATCTCTCTTCCCTCTCCAACTTCCTCCTCCGTCTTCTCCTTCTTGCTACATGATCTCCAAAAAAAAATGTCAAATTTGAAACAGAGATTTCGGTGGAAGATTATGCTATCTTGTCTTCATCCTCCTCCCAGGGGCATGAGGTCCCTACTCCTTCCTTCCCATTAGATTTCCTTTCTCCTAGGTTAGACGTAGGGTCCGTCGAATCTAGGAAAGTAGAGTCTATTAGGTCTAGAGAAGTAGGGTCTTGTTCTAGGTCGTCCAACCCTTCCTCATCTGAGCCGCGCTCGCTTGCGCGTCATTCCAAATCCATTCCTGATAGGTTCTTGCAGGATCTTGCTCAGCGATGTCACGATCTTCTGAAGTGTCCGGAGTTTTTAGCTACGGCGATTGTGATAGAAGAAGACGATGAGGAATCAGAAGGGGTGTAGAGCAACGACGGACTGGGAGTTTATGAAGTCCTGGATGAAAAAGACCTGATTGATGATTAGGATGGCAACGTAGATGACACCGCCGACCTGTATACGCAAGGAATAAAGAGATTCGACGAGCCATTGTTGGCAGTGGATGAACCTACAAAGGAAATAAATCTTGGAACCCAAAAAGACCCAAGACCCATTATCATTGCCGCTAATCTCCCTTCGCAAGTAGAAGAAGATCTAATCAAGGTTCTAAGGGAGTATAGCGATTCTTTTGCCTGGTCTTACGAGGACATGTCGGGTCTTGACCCCTCTTTAGTGGAACACCGACTCGTACTTAAACCAGGGGCAACACTTGTAAAATAACGGTCAAGAAGATATCACCCCCACATGGCCTTGAGGATTAAAGAAGAGGTCGACAAATTGTACAAGGCCAAGTTTATTAGAGTTGTCTTATATCCCCAGTGGGTGGCGAACATAGTCCATGTTATCAAGAAAGATGGAAAGGTGCGCATTTGCATTGATTTCAGGGATCTTAACAAAGCATGTCCCAAGGATGATTTCCCGCTGCCTCACATAGATGTCTTGGTGGACAACACTGCCGGGTATGAAGCTTTATCATTCATGGATGGTTACTCAGGATATAACCAGATCCGTCTCGCTCCCGAGGATCAAGAGAAAACCTCCTTCACCACACCCTGGGGCACGTATTGCTATGTGGTCATGCCGTTTGGTCTAAAGAACGCGGGTGCCACTTATCAAAGGGCGATGATGGCTATATTCCATGACATGATGCATGTCTATATGGAAGCTTATGTGGATGACATCCTGGTGAAGTCAAGAACAAAGGAAGAACACCCCTCCATTCTGGCTAAGGTGCTGTAGAGAGCCAGGGAGTACAAGTTGAAAATGAATCCGAAGAAGTGTGTTTTCGGAGTCTCTTCAGGGAAGTTGTTAGGCTTTATAGTTAACAAATGGGGGATTCAGATTGATCATAATAAAGCAAAGGCCGTCATAGACATGCCTCCGCCTAAGAATATCACGAAACTTCGAGGATTGATTGGTAGATTGCAATTCATCAAAAGATTCATATCCCAGCATTCTCAGAGGTGCCGCCCGTTTTATGAATTGCTAAAGGCGGGGGTCAAGTTCGAATGGAATAAAGATTGTCAAAAGGCCTATGAAGACTTAAAGGAATATTTGACCAATCCCTCGGTTTTACAACCTCCTATCCCTAGGAAACCCCTAATCCTATACATCTTAGTCATTGAGGACTCCCTAGGGGCGGTCTTAGCACAAGTAGATGATGAAGGCAAAGAGCGGGCAGCTTATTACCTCTCCAGGTTGTTTAACCCGGCCGAGTCCAAAAACACCGCTATGGAGAAGACTTGTGCCACCTTAGTATGGGTAGCTCAGAAACTGAAACACTACTTTCTAGCCCACCCAGTTAGGTTGATCTCTAGAATGGACCCGATTCTTTATATCTTAGAAACACCCGTCCTTTCTAGTAGGTTAGCTCGCTGGCAGAGCTTCCTCTCTCAGTTTGATATCACATTCGTCGTTCAGAAGGCTATCAAAGGATATGCTATCGCTGAGCACCTTGCCCATCTTCCCATCCCTTGTACAGACTCTGTTCAGGATGATTTCCCTGATGAGCATCTCTCTGTCCTTACTCATCATCCCTTCTGGTCTCTACACTTCGATGGTGCGCTCAATTCTCAAGGCCGAGGGATAGGTGTCGTCCTACTCACTCCGGAAGGGGTGCCAATTCTCTTTGCTTATCAGCTCCGATTTCCTGCTACCAACAGCATCGCCGAATATGAGGCTCCCCTGGTCGGATTGAAGCACGCCTACCTCTTAGGCGCACGCTACTTGAATATCATAGGAGACTCTCCACTCGTACTGTAGCAGGTTCTGTCCACTTACCACACCCGTGACCCGAAGCTCAAGCCATATCAAGATTTGGTCACTCTCTTAGCTCGGTAATTCCACAAGTTGATCTACATCCATACCCCTCGATCTCAGAACATTCTCGCTGATGCGCTGGTATCGCTTGCCTCCTCTTTATCTTTCCCTCTCAGTCAGAATACTGAGACTATCGTCGTTCAGAGATTGGACGTGCCCTCTCTTCAGGATCCTTGGTATCACAACCTTAGGAAGACTGTAGAGGCTAAGGCTGAGAAGGAAGATTTGAAGGAAGTATCTTTAACGGAATTGGAAGAGATCCTAGAAGAAGAAGAATTGCCGTGGTATCATGAAATCGAGCTATATTGCAAAGATGGATCGTTCCCTGAAGGGGCAAATGCTGAACATCGTAAGGCTATCAGAAGAGCCGCCTCAAAGTACACTATCATTGCTGGAGAACTATACAGGCGCGCTCTCAATGGAATGCTTATGAGATGCCTAGATGATGATGAAGCTTGGAAGGTGGCTGAAGCAGCCCATTCTAGTGAGTGTGGAGGTCATGTTAATGGCCAGGCTCTAGCGAAGAAAATCCTTAGGCAGGGTTACTATTGGCCCACTCTAGAGGAAGATTGCTCCCTCTATGTTCGGAGGTGTCTTAAATGTCAACTTCACACTGACAAAATCCATGCTCCAGCTTCATCCTTACATCCTTTGTCTGCTCCTTGGCCGTTCTCCATGTGGGCTTTCGACGTTGTCGGCCCGCTCGGTGATCCTAACTCTGAAACCAAGCAAAAATCCTTTATCCTTACCGCCACGGAGTACTTCACCAAGTGGGTCAAAGCAGAGGCGTACGCGAAAATCAAAGCAACAACAGTGTGTCTCTTTATCATGAAGAATATCATCTCGCGGTTCGGAGTACCAAGCAGCATCGTCACTAACAACGGGCCCCAGTTCATCTCTCAAGAGCTCAAGGACTTATGTAAGAAGTTCAATATTATATTGCATCATTCATCCCCATATTATCCTCAAGTCAATGGTCAAGCCGAGGCCACTAATAAAACCCTTCTTAAAATCATAAAGAAAACATGTGAATCTCAAAAATTTTCTGATTGGTCTGAAAGGTTAGTGGAAGCTCTATGGGCTTACCGCACCTCCATCCGTACTCCAACGGGGCAAACCCCCTATGCCCTCACCTACGGGATGGAGGCGGTGCTCCCATATGAGATCTTGATCCCTTCCCTAAGGGTGCAGCTTGATAAGGAACTTAATCTTGATGAACGTCGAGAGGCGTTGCTCGTTCAGCTGGAACTCTTAGATGAGAAGAGGATGAATGCGGCCGATTACGTGTCCGTTTATCAAAAGAGAGTTTCACATTATTTTCAAAAGAAGGTAATTGAACGCAAATTTCAAGTATGAGATATGATTTTGAAACGCAAATTCATTAGGTCCGGAGGTCCTAGGTACAAATTACAACCAAACTGGGAAGGTCCGTTCGTTGTTAGAGAAGCTTATCCAGGGAACGCATATCGCTTAGTCAACGCAGAAGCTGAGGAGCTCTCTCACGCTTGGAATGGGTTGTATCTTAAGCGCTTTTATCCCTAGAGTCAGGCTAATGAACACCCGATAGCAAGGAGTCCCTTCCTCGATCACGAAGGAGGACCCCGAGGTCGGCAAATCACACACTTCACGGCATCCCTGGTCGGGTTCCCCAGTTATGTAAACACCGTTTTCTCCTTGGCCATGCCCGGGGGAAGTCAAGGTTGTTAGGGTGCTTGGCCCGGATACAGAGGGGGGGTGAATGAATCCTTCTACGAATAATGGGTTAAATTTAAAAACCGGATGCTAGATAAGGAAACAGAATGGAACCAATTCTATTCAACTAAAATACAATCACATTGAGCGCACCTATTCAAGCATCTAGCGGAAGCAAACCAGACAATCAAGCCACTGCTCAATAGATTTTTAGGTGGTTCGGTCCTTCAGACCTACATCCACCCCTCACTCCCAACCGGAGTGAGGCTTCACTAGCGAACGCTAGAACCAAGCAGACTCAGTCTGCAAACAGTTGCTGCCACACAGCTTGACCAGGGGAACAACCTCCCCTCTTCCTCCAAACCGGAGGGAACCTCTGGACTTGAATCCACAAGCCCAGAACCGGAGACAAGTCTCCCTTCCTCCAAGCCGGAGGGAACCCACAAGTAGCTCCCAGCTACTTGCAACTGGAGATCAGATCTCCCTTCCTCCTAACCGGAGGGAACACGACCTCAGACCAGAGGATCGGAAAGCACAACAAACCAGAAAACAAAGGAAAAAACAATAAACGAAAATAACTTCAGCAAACAGAAGCTGAAACACGAAATGCACAATTTGGCTCCTAACAGAGCTGACTGGCCTGGATCTGATCCACGGTCCAGTGAAGACAGATCTTCAGGTAAACTTCTTTCTTCTTCTCCACGAGCTCTCTCACTCACTCTCTATCTCTCTTTCTTTCTCTTACACTCTCTTCCTCTTTCACACGAGCACTATCTCTCTCTCTCACTTTTTCTTCTTCTGCTGGATCGAGCTCTCTGTAACACTGCCTTTTCTTTCTTGGCTCAGATCCTTTTTCTATCTGGATCGTGGCTCTCTGTATGAGCTTTTCTTCTCGCCAACTCGATCGACCTTCATCTGTGGACGAAGGCTTCCTTATATAGCATCAGCAGCAGGTGGATAGGGCACAAGACGCGTGTGCCTCCCACGCTTGATCCAGAACTTTCTTGCCACGTGCCTTCATTGCATTTTGTTCCTCTTGTCTTGGATCACGTGCAGCCCAGGTGTGTGAAATGTTCTTCCTCGGACCTGTAATGAGATTAACACCATTAGTCAATCAGAGTTCGCTGCATGCTTATTTAAAGCTAAGGCGCACGAGGTATGTAATGTCAACACAGGGTGACTACTTCACGAGGTTGGAAGTGAACGAACTGTGATACAATGAACAAGGCTAACACAACAAGGAAGATGACACGAGATGCAACTAGAGGACAGAGAGAAGCGACACAAGGTTCACACAGAAAACGACACGAGGTATGCTGTGACAGAACAGACCTAATGAAGAGAACGACACGAGATACACACTATGATAGAGATAATACTTCAAAGAGAACTATACAAAGTGTGGTCAAAGCAAGAACGATACGAGGTCTAGTGAGAAGGACCAACACGAAGACGGTAAGAACAGCACGAAGTGAAGAACAATCGACACGAAGTATAGTGGTGACAAAACCACACACTACACAGAGAACGACACAAGGTGGTGGCACAGAAAGCAACACGAAGTGCTGCAATGTTCTGCACGCAGTGAAACAAAAACGACACGGAGTGAAAAACGACACGAAGACGTGAGAAGGAAAAAACGACACGAAGTGAAAAACGACACGAGGTGAAAACAACACGAAGACATGAAACAACACTTAAGACGAAGTTGACACGGAGTGAAAACGACATGGAGTACATAAAACCAACACGAAGACATATCAACACGAATACGTGGACAAACAGTGACCGACACGAAGTGTGGTTACTAAGTAGGAACGACTCGAGGTCTACAGGAAAACTACTCGAAGTTCATCAGAACTTTTAGAGCAGCTTTCAGGAACACGACACGAAGACCTGAGAAGGAAAGACGACACGAAGAGCAACAGTAAATGACACGCGATGAAAACAACAATGACTGACAACGATACGAACTGAACAGAACTAACACGTGTTGAAGACAAAACAAAGATAGAAACAGTCATTGACACGGAGTCAAAATGACACGGGGTTTACTGGGAAACGACTCGAAGTTCATCAGAACAAATCGAGCTGCTACAGTAAACAACACGAAGACAGAACAGTAATTGACACGTGGTGAAACGACACGGAGACAGATCAAAAACCATCACGAAGAATGGTGAAAACAGTACGAAGTAAAGATCAATGACACGACGTGTCACTGAATCAAAACAAACACTACAGAGAAAAACGACACGCAATGTAGAGGAGACAACACAGACGCACGACCTGAAGGACAGTAAACATAAACAACACGCGGTAAGAGAAGACGATACGGCGTGTTGGAAATACAAACAGTACTTAAACTAAAGCGACACGAAGACAAACAGTTCAACACGAGGTGTTATACACAAACATGACGAAGTGCCAACCAACACGAAGACAGTCCTTGTAAATACCTGAAGTCAAGACATATTTCTGAACATTACAAAGACTTATAGTGTTGTCATCATCAAAACATGTAAGGATTCAACAATACTCAACAATCTCCCCCTTTTTGATGGATGGCAACACTATGAGTCTTGAGTCTTTGCAGAGAAAAACACATTAAACATTCTCAACGAGCCTGATTTCTCCCCCTTTGACACCATCAAAAAAAAATGAAACAATAAGAATGCAAATGATATGAGTTTTAATTAATAAGTCCAAGAGTGTGATAGAGAAAGCCTCAAAATGGTCACAAAGATACAGAGCATAGTCTGTTCAAGAAAAATATCTGGCTTGTCTGCTAGAAGGGCCACGTGGCCTGCCATGAGGTGGTCTCCCCCTTGGAGAAGCAGAAGTATGTTCTTGAGGTGGAGTTCTGCTGGAAGAAGCTTGACCAGGTGCTGAACCCAAGATAGACTGAAATTCCTTTAGGTCATTTGACAGTTCAGCTAGCCAATATACCACAGAGCTTCTGACCTGTGCCACTTCAGAAATGATGTCTTCTTGGCGAACATTGACAGTTTCATATCTGTCAGTCAGAAGTGTCATTTCTGTTAAGAAGGCGGCCAATTTATCATAGACCTGCTGAATACCTGGACCTAGGACACTGGATGACTTCTTCAAAATTTCTAAAGATGTTCTGATCTCATAGCAGTGATCTATAATGGTGGAAGACATTTTGAAGGAAGAGATTTGAACATCTTGCAACTCACTCAGTGCTTTAGCTATCTTTGAACACACCTCCTGCAACCCTTGCATCAGGGATCTGTTGGCATCATCTGAAGCCTTTTTGTTGAGAAGGAATCGTTTCCATTCAGTGAGGAGGGATATCTCGAGCTTCAGTAGCCTGGAATGTACCTGATTTATGTTGAGGGTGACATATGTGAGCAGGTCATCTAATTTCTTATCTTGCTTGTGCATCTGCTGAGTCAGGTTTATGAGAAGCTCTTCAATGTTGGGCGCCCGAGCAGATTCAATGTTGGGTGCCTGTGCAGATAAGAGTCTAGGTGGACCTAGAGGTGTACCAAAAAATTCACTGCCAGGTGCAGTTCTCTCAGCTGCTTCCTCTTGTACTGGCATTTGACTGCTCTCAGCTGGGACCTGAACTTCATCTTCAGCTTGAGTTTCTTTCTGAGGGAATATATCTTCAGGTTCCTCTTCTTCACTTGAAGATTCTGTATCTAGTTCTATGACAGGAACCTTTTCTCTATCTTCCATGAGTTCCTGATCTGCAGGGCTGCCAACTAAGGCCTGCTCAAGACTTTCAGATACGACCAAGTTGGTAGCCTCTTCCAAGCTTCGCTCAACAGTTTCTCTTAAAATTTCATTAACAAAAGCAGCAAGATCTTGATCAGTACTGTCTTGCTCTTTAGCTGGCTGTTCTTCAGGCACTATTACCTCTTCAGATGTCTTCCCAAAAGAATCAAATAGCCCAGCAATAGTTGCATCTAGATCTGTCTGAATGCTTTCGTCAGACAATCTGATGTCCTCAGATGCAGCCTCAACTAGCCTCTGAAAGGAGAAGGATACTTCGGTGGGTGCAGCTGGCAAGGTGGACTCTGGTTGTTCAGCTGGTGTTTCCTGATGATCAATCTCAGAAACTAATTGCTCACCAGTTGGGGCTAAGACTTGAAATTCTTCCAAATGCTCCCCCTGAGTTTGTGATTCCCTGGCCTTTTGGACCTTAACTTGCCCCACCATAGAAGAGTCCTCTAAGCCCAAAAACACTGAAACAAAATTCATATTAAAAATGTTTCGGGCCTTAACTTCTGATGCGGCCTCTCCATCCAAGCAAATCTCAGAATGCTTGAAGATGTCTGTCATATGGGCGGCATAGGGAAGATGTCTCTTGGATCCAATGCATCCCTTCATGACATTAAAAATGATCTCTGGCAGACATATCTTCACATTTTGAATCAGACAAAACAGTAGAAATCTCTGCGTGTCTGTAATTCTTCCTCTAGCCCCAGTCTGTGGGGTGATAATGGAAGCAATGACGTTCTGAAGGAGCTTGTGAAGAGGAGGAAATGACGATGTCTGATAAGCTTTTAGCTTCAACTACCCCTTATCATGAATGTTACTGGGTTTACCAGTAATGACAGAGAAAGCTTCATGGAGACTGTATCGAAAGCTTCCCTCTACCTCCCCTTTATCTGGAATACCGAGAGCTTTGTGAAGGGAGTCACATGTAACAGTTATCTCGACCCCTTTAACAGATGATAACAAGGTAGACTTGTCTCGGCTCAAGGACAAGTTATTGTAAAATTCCATTACCGGCCTAGGGTAATAGACACGGTGATTTTCTAAGAAATTTCTCCACTCCTGAAACTCAAAGATTTTCAACAATTCTGGAAACTTCGAGACCAAGGTTTCATCTCCGAAATCTATTATTCTAGGAGGAATGATTTTCCCACTTTCTAAGAACACGGTAGACTGAGAAAACCTGGTACCTTGTTCTGAAGAGACTTCCGCAGCAGGTTCTGGCTCAAGACATCTCTGTTGCTTAGATGAAGGCTCTTCAACTATTTCTTTTCCCTTCCTCTTTCTTTCACCCGGAGCTGCTGACCTTTGCTGATCCATCTGCCGGAACTTCCAGAGTATCAACTCTCTCTTGCAGGCTGCTATTGGAAGTGAAGCTAGACTTAAGAAAGGAATAGACCTCTGTGGGGGAAGAAAGTGAGCGGGAAGAGATGGAGATGGGTTTGAAGAAGACGCTCAAGGTAGAGCAGCACGAGGATGAATAGGAAGCGGCAAGGGGAAATAAGGGTTTGAGGTGGAAGGCGTGAGAAACAAGAAGGGTTTTGTCGGGTAGCTTTTTACTCATATCAACTTTTTCTGTAAATACCCAAAATACCCTTAGTCCTGATGTAACGCAACTACAGCATGTTAAAGTTAGCCCTTCAATATGTGGACGGGTTATATTCTTCCAAAAACCAAGGTCAGTTAACTCAAGATATTAAATCAGCATAATCACAAAATTAGCTGTTAAAGTTGCTTAACCTAGAGAGAGACACGATTAAATTGCTCCTTATGTTTGTCAAGCAACGAAATAACACATCAAAGTCAAGCAGATTTCATTTCTTCATTTAATGGACGAGAAGGCATACAGGGTCAACCAATTTGTTGAACACAAGGTAGAATAGTCCCTTTTTACACAAGGAGACATGTTTATCAGACACCAGAAACCCTGGTTACTCAGGACGGACTACCTTTATGCCAATGATATATTTTTTTCTTTTGAGGACTTTCCCCCCCTTTTTTTTTAACATTTCTATACAGAGATAGCTAGTTGTATCATGACAGAAACTCTGGACTTCTTTGATCAAGAGTGTCTATTTCTCCACAAAAGCCATTGCTCTGCCACAAAGAATGGCGTATTCCCTGGAGGCACTTCTCATGATTTTAGACAAAAATAGAAATCTTACTTAACACAATTTTATCTCAGAGCTCTCTTTACATAAGTTTCAGTTAAGTCGAGATCCTCAATAAGTTTTTCTCATTTAACAGAAAGTTTTATAATATGTTGACCAACACTTGAGAAGATAACTTAGAAGGATCAAGGACCAAATATAACCCCCAAACATTGAAGTTCTTTATTAACAGGTGTAAATTGTTACACTAGATATTGGGTGGTTTAAGGTATACAGATCATATCTGATAAGAGCAAGAAGACTGCACCCACAATTTCTTCGAGAGAGAATCTGAACCAAGAGTGATAGGTGAGAGATAAGGAGGTGGCTGATCGAATAGAGAGAGATGAGATGAGATGAGCAGCACTCCTATCAGCAAGCCAACAAGTGAGAGATCACTCAAGACATTAGGCACTAAGGACATATCCAAATATAGTATTTTTGAAGTAGTTCAGTCTCACATCCAGAGAAACTCTTGGGCAACAGACTGCAACCTCTTGAGATGACTGATCTTAAAACCACATTAACTGCATCGGCTGACAAAAATCTTCAGAAACCAAATAGCCTGACAAGCTCCTCTTCAGCCCACTCAAGGACAACTCACACACGACTCTTGGAAGTGTTAATTATTTAAAGAATGCAGTGTTTGCCACGAAAATTAAACAAGTGTGTTTATGAGTTATGCATAAACAGACTCCCCTGATCAGCAGAATGACTTATGGTACTAGGCGGAGCATTTGGTCTAAGAGACCACCTCACACATAGTAAGAACCTCCTGACAGATTTCTCTGTCTTTTGGTAGCTTACCATTTGATATACCAAAGAGGTCATGGATAACAGGGTAACCTCAACAGTCCTATAAGCAATTCAGATTTCCAAAGAAATAGCAAGATATGCAAGAATGCATCAAACCAGATATGCAGTAAGTTTCAAAATGGGACATGTAGAGAGATTACCTGAAAATTGTGAGAATGGGGTTTTCATTCTTGAGTGCCTTGGATCATTTCCCCTTTTATTCCAGTCCCAAGGCACACCTGCAAAACAAAGTTTATTTTGCGCAAACAGGTACCCAGGAAGTCTTGGGTCCTGTCCTGACATTATCACTCCTAGCAGGTTTTCTTAGCACATTTTTAACTTGATAGCAAGGAGCAGTAGTTTTCAGATCTGGGTTATGCACATTATTATGAGCATGAATTGTATGTGCATTAGCATGGAAATTTCTATTATTTGCATTACCAAACTGTTTTCCATAATCAACACATTCAAAGTTTTTCTTTTTGAAAACCACTTTGTTCTTTCTAAGAGCATTTGTACTAGCAGGAAATCTATACTTTCCAGAACTGAAATTTTTCCTTTGAGCATGCCAACAATCAATGGCCCTGTGGCCATACTTTCCACATTCAAAGCATGAGATAGAATTTCTTTTAAAAGAACCTGACCAGCATTCAGAGACCTTGTGACCAATTTTGTTGCAATTAAAACATATAATGTGCTGGTTCTTGTTATAGACATGCTGATTTGCAGAGTGTTTTGTATGATATGAGCATGATTTTTCCTTACTACTTGCAAACCAACAATGAGTAGTAGTGTGTCCTACTTTATCACAATTAGAACATTTGACATTCCTTTTCTGACCAGACACAGATTTTCTAGCATGCTTGTTGTCATCTTTTTCCATCACAAAACAGTTACTCATAAGATGTCCATACTTACCACAATAATGACATGAGCCACTTGATTTCTTTAAAACATGGCATTTATCTGATGAGTTCTTAGCATGCAGATTGTTCCTTTGAATTTTTGATGTTTTATGATTTTTATTTTATTTTTCTGTTTTCTTAGCCTTGTACTGAGGTGGAGATGAGATAGAAGGCTTTTCCTGTTCAGAGGATTTGACAAAGATAGTTTTCAGGTTGGCTCTATCAACCTTCCTCATGACTGGACTGTAACCCAGTCCTTCCTTGTTAAAGTTAATCTTTGTTCCCAGTATTTTCTGAACAATGGGCTGTTTGTCTTTTGATGTAGTGGCTACATTTGAAGTATTTACAAAGGATGTCATTACTTTGTTCTGCATGGCCTTCTTATTGAGATTATTGTAGCCCAACCCTTCCTTTTTGACATTGACTTTTACACCTAGCAGCTTGTCTAGGTTTTTCTGCCCATCAACAAATTTAAACAAGGAAGCTTTCAAATCCTGAATTTCATTTTCAAGAGATGCAATGTGTATTTCATAACTAGTGATCTCTTGTTCACTACAATTGACAGCTTCATTCAAAACCTTGTTAGCTGTTTTGTATTCTTCAATTTCCTTTCTTAGCTCATCTACCTCTTCAGTCTCGTTTGTACAGATAGCTTTTCCTTTTTCCAATGTGAGAAGTCTTTCAGACATGGCACTGTTTAACAGTTTTAATTTTTCAACTTCTTCTTTAAGCTTATCATTTTGAACTAGCTCATTTATTAGAAGCTGATCTTCTGAGTTAACCATGCTTTCTCTCCTAGCTTCAAACTCTCTCAATTCCTTTTGTTGTTTTTCAAAATCTTTCTGTAATTCTATGTTTACAGATTTTATGGCGTTAAATTTTTCAAACAGCAACTCATTCTCTCGTTTAAGTTTCTTTAGTTGTTCATCATTTTCTTTAGAGAGCTTTCTGAGGAAGTCATCTTCAGATTTTAAATTGTTCAGCTCAGAGTGAACACATTCAAGTTCCTTCTTCAGTTCTGCATTCTGATTTTTATACATATGATTATCAGACAGACATGCATCATGAGATTTCTTCGTACTTGAACAATTTTTACATGGAGAGCTAGAACTATCTACCCGAATACTCTTTTTCAACTTTTTATACTGTTTTCTTAACAGTTCATGAGATTCAAATAATTCAGCATATGCATTCTCCCAATCTTCTAGAGAGAAATTCTCGAAGATATTTACCTCATCATCATCATCTTCTTTAGTTTGATTGCTGCCTTGATCGCTGGCACTTTGATTTCTTCTGTTGGCCATCATGCATCTGTCCACATCTATCTCCTGAGTTCGCTTCAGTGCATCCAAAATATCTTTAGCAGAACTAGATTCAAAGAAACATGAATGAAAAGCTCTATCAGTAGCTGCCTTCATTAAATTTATTGCTATCTGATTTTCTTCATGCATGGATTTGTGACTGTCAGTCCATTTGGACTTTTTCTTAGGTAGTTCATGAGGACCATGTGAAATTACTTTCCACAGGTCTGGATTCACAGATTTAACATAACTCTTCAAAACAGCGAACCATGCATCAAAATGCGTACCACTGAAGATCGGTGGATGGGCCATGAGAACACACATATTAACGCACAAGAATATTGAAGCACTAAAAAGAAATAAGCACCTAAGATTGCAAGATCAATCTGCAGGTCGCTGGACCTTGTAAGCAGACACCCGCTCTGATACCAACTGTTAGGGTGCTTGGCCCAGATACAGAGGGGGGGTGAATGAATCCTTCTACGAATAATGGATTAAATTTAAAAACCGGATGCTAGATAAGGAAACAGAATGGAACCAATTCTATTCAACTAAAATACAATCACATTGAGCGCACCTATTCAAGCATCTAGCGGAAGCAAACCAGACAATCAAGCCACTGCTCAATAGATTTTTAGGTGGTTCGGTCCTTCAGACCTACATCCACCCCTCACTCCCAACCGGAGTGAGGCTTCACTAGCGAACGCTAGAACCAAGCAGACTCAGTCTGCAAACAGTTGCTGCCACACAGCTTGACCAGGGGAACAACCTCCCCTCTTCCTCCAAACCGGAGGGAACCTCTGGACTTGAATCCACAAGCCCAGAACCGGAGACAAGTCTCCCTTCCTCCAAGCCGGAGGGAACCCACAAGTAGCTCCCAGCTACTTGCAACTGGAGATCAGATCTCCCTTCCTCCTAACCGGAGGGAACACGACCTCAGACCAGAGGATCGGAAAGCACAACAAACCAGAAAATAAAGGAAAAAACAATAAACGAAAATAACTTCAGCAAACAGAAGCTGAAACACGAAATGCACAATTTGGCTCCTAACTGAGCTGACTGGCCTGGATCTGATCCACGGTCCAGTGAAGACAGATCTTCAGGTAAACTTCTTTCTTCTTCTCCACGAGCTCTCTCACTCACTCTCTATCTCTCTTTCTTTCTCTTACACTCTCTTCCTCTTTCACACGAGCACTATCTCTCTCTCTCACTTTTTCTTCTTCTGCTGGATCGAGCTCTCTGTAACACTGCCTTTTCTTTCTTGGCTCAGATCCTTTTTCTATCTGGATCGTGGCTCTCTGTATGAGCTTTTCTTCTCGCCAACTCGATCGACCTTCATCTGTGGACGAAGGCTTCTTTATATAGCATCAGCAGCAGGTGGATAGGGCACAAGACGCGTGTGCCTCCCACGCTTGATCCAGAACTTTCTTGCCACGTGCCTTCATTGCATTTTGGTCCTCTTGTCTTGGATCACGTGCAGCCCAGGTGTGTGAAATGTTCTTCCTCGGACCTGTAATGAGATTAACACCATTAGTCAATCAGAGTTCGCTGCATGCTTATTTAAAGCTAAGGCGCACGAGGTATGTAATGTCAACACAGGGTGACTACTTCACGAGGTTGGAAGTGAATGAACTGTGATACAATGAACAAGGCTAACACAACAAGGAAGATGACACGAGATGCAACTAGAGGACAGAGAGAAGCGACACAAAGTTCACACAGAAAACGACACGAGGTATGCTGTGACAGAACAGACCTAATGAAGAGAAGGACACGAGATACACACTATGATAGAGATAATACTTCAAAGAGAACTATACAAAGTGTGGTCAAAGCAAGAACGATACGAGGTCTAGTGAGAAGGACCAACACGAAGACGGTAAGAACAGCACGAAGTGAAGAACAATCGACACGAAGTATAGTGGTGACAAAACCACACACTACACAGAGAACGACACAAGGTGGTGGCACAGAAAGCAACACGAAGTGCTGCAATGTTCTGCACGCAGTGAAACAAAAACGACACGGAGTGAAAAACGACACGAAGACGTGAGAAGGAAAAAACGACACGAAGTGAAAAATGACACGAGGTGAAAACAACACGAAGACATGAAACAACACTTAAGACGAAGTTGACACGGAGTGAAAACGACATGGAGTACATAAAACCAACACGAAGACATATCAACACGAATACGTGGACAAACAGTGACCGACACGAAGTGTGGTTACTAAGTAGGAACGACTCGAGGTCTACAGGAAAACTACTCGAAGTTCATCAGAACTTTTAGAGCAGCTTCAGGAACACGACACGAAGACCTGAGAAGGAAAGACGACACGAAGAGCAACAGTAAATGACACGCGATGAAAACAACAATGACTGACAACGATACGAACTGAACAGAACTAACACGTGTTGAAGACAAAACAAAGATAGAAACAGTCATTGACACGGAGTCAAAATGACACGGGGTTTACTGGGAAATGACTCGAAGTTCATCAGAACAAATCGAGCTGCTACAGTAAACAACACGAAGACAGAACAGTAATTGACACGTGGTGAAACGACACGGAGACAGATCAAAAACCATCACGAAGAATGGTGAAAACAGTACGAAGTAAAGATCAATGACACGACGTGTCACTGAATCAAAACAAACACTACAGAGAAAAACGACACGCAATGTAGAGGAGACAACACAGACGCACGACCTGAAGGACAGTAAACATAAACAACACGCGGTAAGAGAAGACGATACGGCGCGTTGGAAATACAAACAGTACTTAAACTAAACTAAAGCGACACGAAGACAAACAATTCAACACGAGGTGTTATACACAAACATGACGAAGTGCCAACCAACACGAAGACAGTCCTTGTAAATACCTGAAGTGAAGACATATTTCTGAACATTACAAAGACTTATAGTGTTGTCATCATCAAAACATGTAAGGATTCAACAATACTCAACAAAGGTCCCTGTCCGTTTCTCTCCTCGGTTGAATCTAGAGGCAAGAGGTAAATAAGGGGGCGATGACTAATCTAGACACCCTGATGAGAGGAGGTCTTAAATAGGGGCAGTCCGTTATGACCTGATTCCATAAAAAAGAGCATTTCAAAAGAAAAAAAAAGAAAAAAGAAGGAGGAACAATCACAAGCAAAGAAAGCAAACATTTATCTCACAAAAGTCTATATCTCAAAGTCTATAGCTCCACGAAAATATAGGACTAGGCATGGCAAGAGTGGCAGTACAGTTTTCCCGCGGGACGTTATGAGCCCCGTCGTATGCGTGCCTAAGATGGATAAAGGTTCGATGACGGACGCAAAGCCCCGGCTCAACAGACCAAATCTCTGAAAGGATCGTCATGAGAAGGACTCAAACTCTAAAACCTCTATACCTGGTCTAAGCTTACCCCTTGTTTCTATTTTCTTTTTAGGACTAGGCAGTACCCTGGGTATGGCCTTGGTAGAATCACCGTTATGCAAATTGGCCCCGGTCAGGGACTGTCATCTCATCAGCATGCCAACCTCAGGAGATTCCGAGTGGGAAAAGTAGGGCCCTTGTTGCCGGGACGAAATTGGTTTTCAAAATCTAAAAAAATCATATGTTTCAAAATCAAAAAAAATCATATATTTTAAAATCCAAAAAATCATATATTTCAAAATCTAAAAAAATCATATATTTTAAAAATAAAAAAAACATATATTTCAAAATAAAAAAAATCATATATTTCAAAATTCACAAAAATCATATATTTCAAAATTCACAAAAATCAGATATTTCAAAACCCACAAAAAATGAGATATTTCGAAACCTCGCAAAAAAATCAAAATATCTTCAAAAATCCAAAATACCATCATCTTGCATTGCATGCATTGCATTTTCCTCATTATTATTTCTGCCTATTTGATAAGGCTCCACCCCTTGACCAAATATCAAGAACTGGTCATCCTCTAACTTGCTTCAGGTAAGGGGTTGAGTCTAAGAACAGATCTAACCTATTTTTTTGTCTAAGTGTGTGCAGAACGCAGGTTCAAGTGCTCAAGATTCAAAGCTCACAAATTTGCAAATTCTGGTTCCCTGGCGGCCTAATATTGGACCACCAATTCCCTATGGTGGCCCATGGTTTGACCGACAATCTTTCCCGAAGGTTGAAAAACCCCAACTCTCAGTAAACTATCTCTAGCGCTCTTATCATAGACCGCTAAAAGGCTCTAGCGGCCCATGGTTCGACCGCTAATCTCTCCCGAAGAACAGTAAACTCTCAGTTTTCCCTGAGTCCCTTCTTCTGGCGGCTTATCGTGGAACTGCTAGACTATTCTAGCGGCCCTATAATGAACCGCTATATCAGTCAGAAAACCTTGTTTTTAGGAGATTCAAGCCCAATCAAGCAATCAATTCCACATCCATTCAGAATCGAAGCTTTTATTTCATTCAACTAAGCTTAATGAACATTCTTGGCTTGATAATTTTCAATACATCAAGAACAAAGTTCAAATTACATTTAATTTCTCATCCGCGCGAGGCCGGATCTTGCGTAATTCTTTTACATAAGCGCGGTATCCTTCTTCATCTTCTGCTACATCTTCTTGCCAAGCACGTGCTCGGCTGATTTCCCACATGGTCAGAGCATCCCGGACTGCTAGCTTGTCCTCCTCGGTCCCTATCTTCCTAGCTAGAAGGGGAGGGAGATATGATAGTGCAGGAACTATGGTTCGGGGTAGCCCAATTTGAAGATAGCACCGGTGCGGGTTGTAGATCGCCATGGTAGTGTTCCCCACTAGCTGCAAGTCTAGGACTGGTCGCCGAGGAAATTTAAGGATGGTGCTTCGAAGAACTCTTGGCCGCATCACGAACTTATCAATTAGCAATGTGTTGAGGAAGAGACGCCAATCATCTCTTGTTTTCTTATCCGCAACCCGGCACTCAACCTGTGAAGAGAATCCAAATGTGCCTCCAATGAAGAAGAGTGGGTGGCTCCCGAATATCTGGCTAGCTGAAGGCAAGTCCTCCTTGGGTAAGAACTTGATCCTCACTCCCAACCAACATTCAAGGACGATCATGGAGCCGAAGAGACATCCTCCTAGGCAAGCTGAGCTAAGTCCTTCATAGAGGTATGAAAGGACCGCTTAAGAAATAGATAAATCCCGCCACAACCCACTAATGATACTAAGGTTTTGGATATCTAGAAGGTGGTCGGTGGTGGTGAAAAGGAGAACCCCCCACAAGCAAACTGAAGTAGCTTTGGCTATGGCTTCAAATCTCCCGCTCTTATTTTTACAATAGGCGGTAATCCATTGAGCCATGGGTATCAAATGAATGTGGCGTGGGCTGATCATTGTCCTAACATCCTTTGGGTTGTGTATGAAATCCCCTAGAATGAGAGAAGGGTCTATGGGTTCAACCATGTGACACACTAAATCTTCATCCCCCACCTTAGTCTTAGGGGAGGCTAGGAAGGTTTCTACCTCTTCTAATAGGATGGTGGCTTCAAAGGATGGGAAGAGGAATGTGTGTGTTTGTGGGTGCCACAATTCCACAAGGACTGAAATGCTAGGCCAATCATATGAGAGTTTTTCGAATTTTTTGGCCAAAACTAACAAAGGTTAAAGGTGCCATGCCTTAAGGATTGAGAGGACTTCTAAAGGAAGCTCTTTTATCATGGGAGCCAGCCACTTCAAGTTGGAGTAACACCTTGGGCCAGGAAGAAGCTGGAGGAAAAGGAAAAAAGAAGAGGAAGAAGAGAGGAAGATCATGAGAAGAATGAAAAGTGCAGAAATTAATAAATCTTTGAATCAATTGTCCCTTACCTCTCTTGAAGAACTTGAGCTTAGATGCTTGGGGATGGAGGTTAGCCTCTACAGCTCCCCATGTTCTTTTCTAGCTGCGTTAGGTCCAGTGTAGACCCTCTTCTCCATGGCACTAGCTTCAAAACTCCTTTTCATGGTGTTTTTTAGTGTTTTGATGGAATTTCTGAACTTATAGCAGAGAATTGGTGAGAGCTGCGAATTTAGAGCTTGTTCCTATTTATAAGGGTTTGATTTTAGTGTTGGAGTGTTAGGATTTGGGTAGGGTATCCTTATCCTAAGTTTAGGAGAGCTCTAGTGCAGATTAAGGCTCCTTTTCCCCGAGTTCGGACTCTCACGGGAGAGTCCTTCTCGGACTGTCTCAGTTTCTACACTAGCGGTCTATCGTAAGATCGTCAGAGCCTTCTGGCGCCCTAATGTTGGACCGTCATTTCCCTTCATTCACCGCCTTCTCTCTAACATTCTAGCGGCCGAAGCTACAACCGCTAAATCACCCTGGCGGTTCTAACTTAGACCGTTTCATGGTTTTCTACAAGTTTTAGATAACTCTTTTTGCTCTCCTTTTGTTAAACCTGCCACGCTCTCTCTCTCCGTCTCTCACTCTATCCTCCTGTCTGCATGCCACATACATTCAAGCATTCACATCATCCACATTTTCACAAACAAAATAAAAGCAACAAAAAGATTTTCATTTCATTATCAAAAGTCATGTACAAGTGTGCGTCAAAAGAAAAGAAGAGCAAAAATAAGTCACTCGGTCGGTCTGTCTCCCGGGCCGTCGCTGTCACTGGTACCCTCGCGCCGCTTCGCTGGCCGCTCCATAACGCTGCTCTCCTCCTCACGTCCTCGTCTCTGTTCTGCCTCCTCGTTCCTCCGGTGGCCGGAGGAGCTAGTAAAGTAGCCTCGGACTCCACTGCTCGGTGCGACACTCTGGCTCCTACTACTAGTCTCTAACTTCTTCCCCAGAAGTTGAAGGGCCTCCTTCAAGCCCGAGATCACGCCCTTCATCTCAATAGTCTGCGCTCAGAACTGATCCCGCTCGCCTCTCAGTCGCGCGACATCAGCTCTAAGTCGCTCCATCTCCACCTCATCTGCCCGATGGCTCTCTCTCTCTGCCCGGACTCGCTCGGTCTCGGCCCGAGCACACTCAGCCTCGGCTAAGGCCATGGTCAGCTCTCTCGCCTGCATTAGCATTCATCATACTCAGGAAAAGCATTCGCATAATCATAAGCATTTAAGTCTAAGGGAACTCGATTGGTTTCGCTTACCTGCTCCGCGAGAGTGGCCTCCGCCTCCTCGGCCCGAGCAACTGTCCAAGCAAACTCTGCATCCCGCTCAGCCCTGCCTCCAGCGGGCTGAGATGAAGAGGATGGGGCATCCAGTCCCGCCCTCTGTGCTCCCTCGGCTCTCTGCATTTAGAGGTCAAGGCCAGTCAAGTCACATAAGCATAAGCATAGGCATTAAAGTCTAAGGTTTAGGAAGCTTACCAGGAGATCCAGCGCTGCCTTATACTCATCCCGCTGCTGGATCGTCGCATGTAAGAGCCCATGGAGCTCTGCAATGCGTCCCTGTGGGTCTAGCTGCATATAGCAAGTCTATGTCAGAGCATATAGGAATAATTTAATTAAATAAGGTAAAATCATACCGGTCGTCGGATGCCGCGAAAGACCTGGTCTCCGTATCTGTGGGCGTAGGCCTTCAAGTAGGCCTCGTCGATGTCAGCCCGGGTCCGCACCACCCGGCCCCTCTGAGTCCAGTCCCTGACCTGCTCAGCCACTCGAGCACTCCAACCGATGTCGCCACTGAGACCCTTTGAAGATCTCCCGGGGCGCTCGTCATCTCGTCCGGGGAACTCCACCTTGGGCTGGTGTAGTCCCCTCATCCTCAGAATGAGCCGGTAGTGCAGGGGCTCGATGATGTTGATGCAGTGCAGCCAGATATCTCACCCTTTGTACGCTAAGGAAGCCTCCACCCACGGCTGTCCCTCGTGGCCCTCGTCCATGTATGGTGTCCAGCGCACCTGAAAAGGTGACCGAGCTTGAGTCAGCATTTAGAAGCATATAGAAGCATTTAAATGGTGGGACGAAATAAAGGACTTAATCACAAAAAATAACTGGAATTTGCAGCATATATACAGGGAGGGGAACTCAGTCGCTGATGCTTTAGCATCATTAGCCTGCTCCAACCTATCCAATAAGGACTTCAGGTGCTAGCAAGACCTTCCAAGAAATGTTCGTGGTTGTGCCACTGTGGATGCAGCTGGCCTCCCTAGTTGGAGAAGATAGAGATGGGTATTTGTCCTTCAGTCCTTTATCTTTGCTATCACACATTCAGGGGTATGCCCCATAGATTTTGTAAATATTTTTTTCCACTATCAATAAAATTTAGACCGAGTACTATTGGAGGATTTAGCACACATTGTGCTATCCTTCAATAGTCTCTCCTCGGTCTCGTTTATTAAAATATAGATATATATATATAGAAGCATTTAAAGCATTCAAGGGTTTAGGATTTAGAAATTTACCGATGCATAGAGGAATGAGTCAATGTAGTCCTGGATAGCCCGGGTCAACCTCTTGATCGACCCCATGTCCCTGGCAATGACCCACAGCCTCGCGATGGGGATCCTCTCTGGGTAAAGCTCTGTCCCTCTCCCCAGGCCGGGGAAGTATAGGAAGCTCTAGATCTGCATAAGCCATGTCATTTGTCAACATTTTAGTAAGTAGCAATCATAATCATAAACATAATTAAAAGCATTTAGAGTTTAGAAGCATTTACCTGTAAAAAAAGTGAGAAGCCGCCCAACATTGTCTGCCGGTCGGTCGTGCTGAGTGACTCGAATATGAAGGCTAGGACAGCTGCTCCCCAAGCATATCTCCCAACTCTGTCCAAATCTCTCAGTAATGGGAGGAGTCTGACGCTCACTCCGTCGGCTCTGGTGACGAATAGCACCGAACAGAAGGATCAGGAAGCGCCTCAGAATCCTATCTCCCTCTGGTCCTGCCTCTGCTACCACTCTAGGGTGAATCTGCTCTATCACTCTGTCAATGTGCTGCTCTGGTAATTCTCCCACTGAGATAGCTGCTCCTCTTAGTCCCAGGCTCTCCTGGAGTGTTGCCCGTGCCAGCTGGGAAGAATGGTGCCCCGGCCTCATCAGGTCCAGCCCAAGCAACTCCTCTGCCATCGGCCGGTAGTCGTTGTATGTATAACCTGTCATTGCTGCTCCGTGCACCCTCAGTCCAGTGATCCTCGCAATGTCCTCCAATGTCGGGATCATGTGACCCCAGGGGAAGATGAATGCCCTGCTGATCGGGTCCCACCTCTCGTGCAAGGCATACAGCAGGGCTGTGTCGACTCGGGTGACCTCTATGCTCAACACCTCTCCGAAGCCCATAGCTATGAACCTCTCTCTCTGGTAGTCGGGCAGTGCCTAATTCACCGCCCTAACTTGGAGCCAGGAGATCCTTGTCCGTCTTTTCCCCTGCACACATGTAGAACATAGGTTAGTCATGACGTTGGGTTAATTTCATTGCATTCAATAAGAATAAAACACCAAAAAATTGAATAAGCAAAACACAAAAACACAATATAACATTCTGCCTATGGTTTCTCTGGCGGCCCAGGGTTGGACCGTCAGAGTTATCTGATGGACCAACAGTGGTGCGTCAGATTCTATAGCGGTCACTGGAACGACCGCTATGGTACCCGAGAATAGGCATTGTTTTCTCTGTTTCCCCAGCCCTTGGAAATGGCAAAAAATGGCCTATAATCATTTTTGATGGGTCCCCAGACCCATTCCCCGTCCATTCATACACATGCATGGTTTAAAAATCATAAAAATGGGTTTTTGTGGGCGGTGGCCTACCTCCAAGCTCCGGCCGCCTTTCTTTTTCTCCGGCGTCTCCTCCGCCACCGTGGCTTCCTCCTCACCTCCAACAGCTTCTTCAGCGTCCTTTGCAGCTTCTGTGGATTGGAGAACCTCCTCCCCTTCGGTTTGGGTCGCCGCCGGCCGTTCTTCCTCCGGTGAGTTCACCACCGGCGGGGCGACGTCCTCCTCTTCTATCCGATGGTGAAAGTGTTTAATCGCCTTCCTCTTCGTCTTCTCGTTCGTCATCTTGGTGGTGGAGAGCTGTGGTCGCCGGTGGGATTTTGCCGGAGAGGCTCGGTCGCTCGGTCTAGGGCGTTTTAGGTGTTTTGAACGAATGTGTGAATGGAGGGAAAACAATGATCGGTTTGTTTTTTTGAACGCCCAGGAAAATTGGCGGTCTATCGTGAACCGTTACATGCTTATGGCGCACCTCCTTTTGACCGTTTCTTGTTTGAGCTACCCTTCTTGGGGTATGTGAACCGACGGACTATGGCGGTCCAAGGTTTGGCCGTCAATTCCTTCTGGCGCTCCTCTATAAGACCGTTTCTGTCTTGAACTTGATTGATGATTAGTTGCTTTGTCCATTGAGCTTTCATGATATATTTATGTCTCATGTGGATGTTGATGTTTCATGCCTATGCTTCATGATCATGATTAATTTATTTATTGATGGCTAACCTTTTTTTCACTTATAAAAATCATGAACGCCGTCACGTTTCGTCATCATATCCCATCTCGCCAGGCAGGTAAGTCAGGTAAGTATTTCGATCCCTAGTCCCTTAATGCATTATTATATGTTATCTTATGATATATCACCTCGAGAACTGGCTGGTCATTCATGTGTTCCAGGATCTGATGTTCCCCTTTAACAAAAACAATGACGATCTAGGTGCACATGTTTAACCGTTGGATAGACCGTTAGGTTGGAAGAGTTAGGGAACGATGGTTCTATCTTGTACGCCGTGGTTGCAGATAGTTTCTTGACCCTGATTTATCCGGTCTAGCAATACTATTCTTGAGTATCTTGTTATTTTTATTCTTTCTTTGTATTTATTTTGATGATTTATTTTATTTTGGCCCAGCATGCATCATACGAGTTTTTAAGCATTTACGTGCCTTCATCTGTCTAGAACGTCTCAGTAATGGTGGATAACTGTGTCCATGTTCTTGAGTAAGGAGAGTCATTCCATTCTGAGTTGGAAGGTTTCCTTCGGTCTGTTTGCTTGGTCTGGTTAGCTGAGGATTCATGTCTGGAGTTTAGTTACTCGTCTCTTTACTTTTCGCTTGCTCCGGCCGCTGGCCGTGTTTTCCTTTCCTTAATTGATAGTTCCTCCATGCATGTGTCATTCGGTTTTACCGTTCCTTGTGATTAGTTCGAAGTTTCCTAGAAAATTTCTATCGCTCGTTGGTTAAAGAACGAGTGTCGTTTACCTTAACGCCTGCTTTTCAATCCACTCCGCTTCATTTCCGTTTCATTTCCATGTTCCATGTCGCTTTCACTTCACCTCCGCTCGTTCCCCTGCAAAGAGGACGTTAAGGAGGGGCATCTGTTGACACACATTTTATGACCAATAAGTTGGGTCATTTTCTTGCTCATCTTTATGATGCTCCGAGTTGTTCACCCTTATTGGGCCTTCTTGGTCAGTTTTGAGGCCTATTTCTTTGGTCACCTCTTCTTGGTTGGGTCTCGCTCCTTATTCTTTGTCCGCTAGATGAAGCTTAGCAAGCTTTCATGCTATTTGCCCTCCCATTGTCTTTGGAGTCCTATCCTTGGTGCGTTTGCTGACGTGTGGCACTCCTTCCTTCGACCGCTAGCTGACGCCAGAGTCCAAAAGCCAACAGCCTTATCTTATCTTATTCGTTGTGCTTTAGCGGTCTATCGTGGGACCGTCATAAGCTTCTGGCGCGTGAACCTTAGGCTGCCACCTTCTTGCAGAGTCCTTCTTACGAAAACTTCACCTACTGGCCTTATCTGTTGTTGGATAACGTAGGGTGGCAGTCCATTCTTCGGCCGTCAAATGGCTCTGGCGGTTTATCATAAGGCCGTCAATTCAGACAGAGAGTTCTAAGCAGAACTGCTCTTTCTCTACTATGCCGTGGCCAAATTAAGAGTTTGATCTGATGATTTCTTCCTCTGTACTCATCCTTTGAAGCTCTCGTTTGTTTCTGAGGACTCTTGGGAGTATTATCTTCAAGGATTATCTGGTTTTTGGCCTAAATTCGAGTCATTATCCCTCCAACTTGAACCTAGACTTTGAGGGTCTATAAATAGAACCCTTGACTTCATGGCTTGAGGAGGAGATTTCTGGAGTTCGCGTCGAAGTGCTGCCGCATCCTGGAGCTAGAACCAATCAAGGAGAATTGCTTCCCACGTCCATCTGCCTCCTAAGTCTAGGGAGTATCAAGTTCCAAGGGTCTTAGTGTTGTATTGTGTTCTTAATTCTTCTTTTCCCTTCATAAGTATCCAAAGTATCTTCCCTCTTCCTCTCTCATGTTCTTCCATCTCCTGCATTATTTTAGAACCTCTCCCATCTTTTAAAATGCCCCACTGGGGTTAAAAAAACCAACCTTCCAGGTATCCACCCTTCCAATTGCATGTTTCTAGTTTTCTTTGTCTTATAGTTACTACACTTGTCTCCGGGCTAATTTGGGTTGTTTCTCTGTGTTCTCTACACATTTTTGTAGGTTTCACAGGTCCATAGCACGAGGCCCAAGTCTTCTGGCCGGTTGGAAGAAGTGGAGATCAAAAGTCCCAAAGCTCCTTTTCTACGATTCTCTGGCGCTTGTATAGTGGAGCGCTAAGGTTTTCTGGCGGTTTATCGTCAGACCGCTATCTCTCTCTGGCGCACCAGTCTTCGACCGTTATTGTTCACAGAAGTGTAGTTTTCTCTCTCCCATGGGCGGGTGTTGCATCCACCTATTTCCAAGGTATTTATCTTAGCTTTGGGTAGTTTAATACTTTGGTGGCGATCACATCTTTCTAGTTTGGGCAGTAGTCCTCTCTCTCCCCTCATATCTCTTCTTTAGTTGCTTTTGCTTGCTTGCTCCACACCCACGGTGTGTGTTTTCTTTATTCCTTTTAATCCACAATCCGGTGTGTGTTTTTCTTTTCCCTTGCTTATTTCTGGTAGAGATGGCATGCCCATGCTTAGATTTCATGCTGATTGCCTAGGTTCATGTTGCACATGTTCATAGGTTGAGTGATTGCACGTTACCTTGTTCATATCTTTATTGTTGACATCACATATTCATTTGAGAAGGAACCAATATAAACCAACAACTGGCCGCCCAGAACCTAGGGTGATGTGACACGACTCCTCGGACCTAGAATTGCAAGCAACACAATAATTTGGCAATGTCACACAAGCGGACTCACTCGCGTTGGCACACTCGGGTCCGTAGGTGGACCGGCGATGGCGGTGAGGGTCCAAGGTTGGACCTCAAGGTTCCAAGGGTATGGCCAGCTAGGGATGGACCCCAATGGGCTAGGGATGCCCAATATCAAGGGCGGCCGGCACGTCGAGGGCGTGGGATGTAGTGTCACTCTCACAGCTCACCCGCGGTAGTCACGCAATTAAACAATAATTCGGGTTCGGGCACTCTCTTAACGCCGACGGTACTAAGATGCAATACTAATTAAGCAAAGGAATCCAGCAAAGAGGAGTGTGAGTGGCTCACCTGATCGGTGTGAAGACACCAATCCCATTCGGAGACGATGTGCGAGCGGGGAAGTGTGGATTTCCCGCACACTGTGCCGATGAAGCTTCCCCTGTTCGAACAATACATACACTACTCCCCACACAGGGGGGTTGGACTAGGGGTGGGGACAATCTTGGTTACAATTAAACACTACCTCCACACAGGGAGGGGCGCTAAGTCGGCCAGGCGGGGAGGGGAGATTAGACACCACTACACGCTGTCCTATAGGACAGAACCGTGAAGCTCTGAAAGGTACGCCACGCACGGGACTCCGAACGCGACACCACTAGCACCAAAATGTTTTTGGAGAAGTCCAGGGGTGCTCCTGAAAGTTTGGCCTTGTTCTGAGGTCGCTGGAGGGCGTGGCCGGCCGACGAAGAGGTCATGCACGAACCTGTCCCGCTGGACAGATCTGCGCCGCCGTGGTGCAGTCGCCGGTACGCTCACTGTAGAACTCCGAACGAGGCGGGACCAACTCGGTCGGATGGCCGACAGAGAGGTCTAAGTACCCTCAAAAGATGGGCTCCATTGGATTACCGAGCCGGGCGTGGTGGCAGATGTAGTAAGCTTCTGATTTCTGGGAGAACAGCCAGACAGGGAGACGAAGGCTGTGTTGGAACTCTCTACACCGAGAGCAGAATGGGACGAAACCACCTGGGTTGATTTCGTGTCGTCAAGGGGCATAACTTTTCTGAGGACGTCCTGGGCCGACGACTAACAGGTTGGGCGTGGCACGCTCTGCAAAGTAGGCACACAGTCTGGGTAGACTGGGTGGCCCCTGATCTGCGCAGTCATGGGAGAACGAACGCCACGCACTGTGCCAAAGTTGGAACAAGGGTAGACCACCTCGGGAGCGTTGAGAACTTGGAGAAGAAACAACTCTCAGAAGAGAGTTTAGGCTGAATCGCGCTGTTGACGTCGGTGCAGCCTCTGCCAAACGGACCTCAGGTTCTGGCTCAAATCTGGCGCAGCCGCACGAGAATGGGCACCACGATCTGTAGTGAAGTCGGAACGAGACGATTCCACCTCGCACGTGAAGAGGACTTGAAGGCGCACGAATTCTTTGAAGGAAACTCGGACTGGTTTGCACTTTGGAAGACGGTGTGGACGCTGCAAACTTGACCAACGTTTCTGCTCAAGCCTTTGAGCAGCAGAACAAGGAGATCTTCAACGTCGATGACGAGGACGATGCCGTGGGATGCCGGAGTCACCGTGGACGCACCTGGAAGGGAAAGGGGGGTGAGTTGCAGAGGGGGGGGTGGATGGAGGCGGTCTCTCTTGGTGGAGGTGGGGTGAGGGGGGGCGCAAGTGGGCTTGGGGAGGGGTGGTCGGCCAAAGTCAATGGAAGATGGTGGGAGGTGGGTGCGCAAATGGCCAAGGGGATGGAGAGGGTTGCCTTTGGATTTGGAGTGGTGGGTTAATGGAGGGTTTAATGGTGGTCTAAGGAATGGGAAGGGGTTGCCTTGGGGAGGGGAAGGGGTGCCTAGGAGAAGGGATTCTCCCTTGGGAAGGTGAAAGGGTGTATGGGGAAGGGGAAGGGTTGCTTGGGATGTGGAGACACTAAAGGGGAGTAATGGCTCTTGGGGAGGTGAAAGGGTGGGAGGCTGAGGTGGAGGGTGATGTGACAGGGGAGGGAGGTGAAGGGACAGGGTCGCCCAAGGGAGAGAGAGAGGGGGCTGCCCCCTTTAGAGAGAGAGAGAGAGAGAGAGAGAGAGGGGAATCCACCCCTTAGAGAGAGAGAGAGAGAGAGAGAGATGCACGAATCCTTGTGGCAACTTTTTTTATCAATACTTCATTAGCTTCCAAATGAGGGATTGGGGTCCTATTTATAGGAATCCCACATTTTCACATAAGTCCCTGACTTTTGGACTACTAACAATTAACCAAGGGGAAGGGAGCGCCCCTGGGCCAAGCCCATATAATTGGGCCCATTAACCAACATAATAACTCTAGACTTAGGTAAATAGCTACATAACCTAGGTATTGGACTCAAATAAAAGGAAAAGTACATGATAAGAAAATGAAAATTACATCATATGACTCGAAATATAGTGGCGAACAAGATGTAGCATAGTTGGCGAGCATCGGGATCCTCGAACAAAGGGGATTGCTGGTGATGTCCTCATCAAAGGGCGGCCAGACACCTGGCTGCCCAGCCCATTCCAGGGCGGCCAGAGAGCTGGCTGCCCACATCCCAAGGCGGCCATTGACCTGGCCGCCCAGCTCTTTCAAGGTGGCCAGACTCCTGGCCGCCCTCACCCTCAAGAAGGCCATCGATTTGGCCGCCCAGCTCCTTGGGCGGCCAGAATCTTGGCCCCCTCCTGATAACTGTAGTCAAACCCACGTTTCCGCCCACTCCGGGCACGTCCTCCGAAACCATCCCCACTCGGGGTGGTTCGAGACCCACGTAGCCTCACATGCACTCTATTTTTGAATAATTTTTGGAGGGAGAATCCCCCACATACAAAAGCCCATTCCGATCTATCTCACGGGGGGTTGGACATTTTCTCACGGAGTTGGTTGGACATTTTGTTTGGAGGAGAGTCTAGTAGTTCGGAGCCTAGAGAGAGCTGCGAGCACGAGAGCGCCTTCCCCGACCTTCCCCTAGCAGCAGAACCTGAAGTTGGAGAGCTCCGCGATCGAAGAGCCCAGTTGCAGGGGGCGGCCATCGACATGGCCGCCCACCACCCTTGAGCGGCCACATATGTGGCCGCCCTCTGTTGGTTGACGGGCAACCCCGTCTTTCCTCTCCCTTGTCCTCCATTTTGTTGCTTTCTAGTTCATTTTATTGCATCCATGCATGATAGATTGTCCTAGATCCCTTTTTCTTTAAAGAGGTTTTCCAACCCAAAACATTGGGAAGGTGGATGGTTGAAAGTCTCAGCCATCTCCCTTTTCGCCCCCCTTCCCGATACGATCACCCCCATTTGCACGTTTCTTCCTTTAGTATGATCATATACTACATAATCACAGTCTAATGTGTTTGTTCGTTTTGTTTGCTGGTTAATTTATAAGAACTTCGTCATTGACTCGCAGGGCTCCTTACTCTTGGCCGGCCGAGAGCGAGGACAGAAGAACCCACCATCTCCCCATTCCTAAGGCGTTCATAATCATTCTACCCCTGTGAGGTTCAGGTAAACACCTCTGGCGATCACACCTTTTCTATCTTTCTAACCTGTGCACTGTAGGTAGCAGCAGCACAAGTTCGGGAGGACACACACATCACACTCTTCACGCGGCACCACACACCTTTCGACACCTACAACCATTATCAGATTTAGACAGGGATTCATCGAAGACTACATGTGGAGATTCTTCGACAGTTTTGGAATTTAGATTGTACACCCTATATGCTCTAGTAGTTTCAAAATATCCTAAGAAAATCCCTGAATCACTTTTAGGTTCAAACTTATCAAGGTCTCTTTTATCATTGACATGAATAAAACACTTACTGCCAAAGACCTTGAAGTAAGCAAGTGAAGGTTTCTTACCCTTGAGGATTTCATATGGAGTTTTCTGGGTAAACGGCCTTACCATGGCTCTATTAATTACATGGCATGCAGTATTGACTGCCCCTGCCCAAAACTTCCTTGGTAGGCAACCTTCCACTAACAGTGTACAGGCCATCTCCACAAGAGTCCGGTTCCTGCTCTCCACTACTCCATTTTGCTCTGGTGTTCTAGGGGAGGAGAACCGATGAATTATGCCATTAGCCCTGCAAAACTCATCAAGCCGTGAGTTTTCAAACTCACCGCCATGATCAGATAAAATATTTTGGATTGAATTTTCATTTTTCTATTTTATTTTCAAATAGAACTCCTGAAATTCATTGAAAACATCATTTTTATGAGTAAGGAAAAATACCCAAGTAAATCTAGAGAAGTCATCAACAAGTACATATCCATATCTCCTACCTGACAAGCTGACAAATCTTGTGGGTCCAAAAAGGTCCATATGAATCAGCTCATAAGGTTTGGAAGACATGTTTTCAGTTCTAGATTTAAATGACTTCCTAGTTTGCTTGGACTGTGTGCATGCATCACACACTTTATTTTTCTTTTTGAATGAAATTTCAGGGAGTCCTCTAACCATGCTATGTTTATTCAATTTATGCAAAATAATGTAGCTAGCATGGCATAATCTACGATGCCATAAAAATGCTAAATCATCTTTATTTGCTGTGAGGCACAGATTAGAGTGGGCAATGTCATCTAAATCTACCAAGTAGATGTTATTTACTCTTTTTCCAAAAAACTTAACTACATCGGAATCAGGTTCAAAATTTTTGCAATTATGAGAATCAAAGACTACCTTATGTCCTTTATCACATCGCTGGCTGATACTTAGTAAATTATATGCAAGACCATCAACCAACAACACCTCCTCAATGCAACAGGTAGTACACTTACCTATTCGTGACACACTTTTTTAAAGCTTAAGCTTAGTCATTTTATTTATTATTTGGCATGCCAGTCACCGGAGTGACGAGTTTATTGTGCGCTCATTCTGACCCGTGTCGGGCGAGAGTGAGATTCGGTCGGGACCAGCAGTCCGCCATACCATAAAGGCTATGGCGTTAATTACATCCCCCGCGAGGAGGGAAGACCTTTGATTAATTGTCGAGATAATGGGTTGTCGAGGCTGAAATAAAGAATGCAAAGGATGCAGATGATCATGCAAGATATTATAACCTATCATGCACAGTTCACTAAGGCGAAACCCTCAATACGTGGCAGAGGACTTGGGTCCAGAGACCATCATCACGCATGACAAGAGCTTCCTGTCGGGCGTTGCCCGGCTTTCCACTAATGCCATTTGATATACCAAGGGCTCACGCACTCAAGCATACATTGATGCGATGCGAATGCTTAAACTCAATCATGATGATGAAGCTATGAATCTAATTAATTAAGGTTTAGACAAACCAGCTTATTCGGCTTATTGATCATAGGGTTCATTTACTTCTGTTATTAGCATTGGGGGTCACCCCGGAGGTGAGGAGAGGATCAAAACGGTGCAACGACGCGATTCAGAGCGAAACCGGTGCGGTGCGCGTAGGTGTAGAGCTTAAAACGGCGAGGGAAGCGTAGGTCAAAGCCTAAAACGGTGCGATAAAATGTAGGCAAAAAAAAGGGGAGTTACAACGGCGTGACCTTCTGACTGGCACACCGGAACGGGGCGCGCCGTTTTAGGGCGCGCCGTTTTAAGGCGCGACGAGTGACGATGGTGCCGATCTAGCTCCATTCCACGGAAACCACGGTTTTATTAGTTTATTTCTGGACTTATTAAAATGTTTTAGCAGATTTTGGAAGTTTACTGCATCAGGTATTCATCGGATCGGCCCTGGGCCGTCTGGAAGCCAAGTCATAGACTCGTGCGAGGTTCGTACTCGAGCGCGGCGATCATTCCGAGTCAAAACTCGTTCGAGTCGAAGTTTCGGTAGCATCACCCCATCCCGGAGGATTTGTCGGGGAGAAGCGGGGAATGCTCACGTGGCGGAGCAACCCCTAAAGAGTCGGGTGGCGCAACGACGGCCGGCAGACCCGAACGGATAGGAGAACCCCGAGGGCTGGCCTACTAGGGGCATCGAGTCCGCGGGTGGAAAGTAGACGGATAGCGTAACTCACAGCGGGAGCGAAGACCCTGAGGGATAGCCTACGAGGGGCACGCGACTCGAGTCGATACCACGTCTAAGTCGGGATGACCGGTAGAGAGGGAAAACCCCGAGGGCCAACCTACGAGGGGTGCCCATCTCACGGCCACCACGAGGCCCATTAAGGACCATGGATTTGAAATGTTGGGATTAACCCGATTCCTGTGCACTCGTTGGCCTTCGGAGATCCATTATCAACAAATGGGCTCCTGCAGACTGAGCAATTAGGATGAGAAATCAGGGGAATGTTCCCCCTCCCCGGGTCACTGAATTTTACTAATAAAATGGCAAAGCGGCACGATGGGGAAAACTTGCACAATGAGCAGATCAATATCAGTGCTCGTGGATGTACATGTATGCATGCCGGTGAGCGCTAACAGATTAGTTATACACTCGTCAGTCGATGGTTAGAAAATAGTGACGAGAAGTGTGGGGACGGCCCCATCTCCCTCTGTTCATAGTCGAGAACAGAAGGGGGGATGAAGAAGACGGCCCAAGACAGGTTGAAGGGACATACATATGGATGCACCACTAACGATGAAAACTTTTAACGTTCGATCGGAAGAGAAACCCCGAGGGGGAGTGATTGCTATAGCCCATGGATCATAAGGGCATATACGACGTCGAGGAGATGGATCCGAGGGGCCTTTCGCTCAACCAAATTGTTAGATGCACAGACGAAAAGGAAATGGCATACTGCTTATTCCGGCGCCGACACCGTGGCACAACGCCGGCTCCATGGCAAAAAAAAGGAAGACGCACAGAGAAGCAGAAGAAGTGGCGTGAAGAGAACAGAGAATAAACGACATCATTCATACACCATTAGCGCATATGCAGATATATTTTTCATTCACGAGGAACCCTTCGACAAACCATAGCATTCGATGCCGACGTTGTCACTCGGGCATCGCTTACATCACCCCCACGGGAGGAGTTATGGAGACGAAGGGAGATTGAAGAAAGATGGTGAGAAAGGGGGAGGAAGAAAGGCTCATATCATCGCCCCTCCCCCCTTCTCACTTACATTGCAATAGAGAGAAATAAAATGAATGAAAGGGGGATCGACGAGGGACACCACGGTGACCCACCTAAGCAGAGAGCAGAGATTCTTCTTCTCCGGTAATGGGAACTTGGGCCGAGCAGAGCGGCGGCCACGGGAGATTCTCAAAGAGAGCTTTCTCCCCAAGAAACCCTTTGCTCCTTCGCTCTGATTGGTGGCGCTCTTTTTCTCGATCTCTCTCTGCGTGCTCTTCCTTTTTTTTTCTCCTTCTCCTTTTTTCTCTTCGAACAAGGGCTGTTTATATAGCCACCAGCAAATCCGGCGCCACGGAGGGTGCGCCGGACTCAGTGGCGCCGAGGAGACACCCCCCAAATTGCCTTTTGGCGCACCGGACTTGGTGGCGCCGGATAAAGGGGCGCTGGGCTCCTTGGTGCGCCGATTTGGCTTGTTCGCTCAACGCGGGTTAGCCGATGGGTCCGGGGATGGTCCCGGAAGCCCCTGTTGACTCTTCCTCTCCCCACGGTCCTTGAAAAACCTTGACAGGGCTTTGACGAAGCTCTCGGTACGGTGTACGTCTCTGATCCGAACTCCGTGTGTGTTTGGCTTGAGTGCGCGGGTTTTCCGCTGACATGGCCTTTGGCACTATGATTCATGCTTCCAGTTCAGCCTGGCTAGTGCTTGAAGCTTTTTTGTGGGATGATATGGCATCCGAAACAATTCCGCCTTGATTGGTGATCATTCGGCCACTAACGGACCCAATATAGTGAGAAGTCGAACCCGTGTCGGGTGATCAGGACCTTCTGCTGCCTGAGCCTCCGGTTCCTTGTTACGAAGGGCCGATGGCATTCTTCCTCTTCAGGAGAGTGCTTGTTCAGGTGGCGAGCCACCAGGTAGACCGTCGTCCTTGGCCGGGTGACGGGTGCAGGGTAGCGGCATGACGAAGTCGATGCCGAATCATTAGCCAGGCTTGGTCGCACTGCCGGTTGGTTGTGGATTCATCTCGATTCTCCCGAGGTGAAGTCCCCGGTGTTTATTCCAGGTGACTCGGGGCTCTGGCAGCTTGAGGAGTCTTCAGTAAGTTGATCTTCATCGGCTTCTGTGCTTCAGTGGGTCGTATCATTCATCTTTGCGACTCGATCGCCGTTCATCACATTTTGAGTGCCAACAAATACCCCCCAGACGTGGGTGTTGCAATCGAGGTAGGAGTGCAGTAGGATCGACGAATGAGCTTCGTCTGGATTGATCTCCTTAGATGACGGAAGCTCGAAACGGCACTTAATTCTGGCGTTTAAAACGACGCGCCCTTGCTTTGAATGTTAAAACGGCGCAGGGTCAACCGGCGTGCCCTTTGCAATGGGTGTTAAAACGGCGCCGTCTTAGACGGCGCGCAAAATGGTTTAAACGGTGCGCCCCGGGGCGCGCCATTTTAACAGGGGCGGAGTTCCCACTATAAAAGGTTTCACCCTTTTGGAAATTTCTTCACCGCTGTTCATTTGGCAAAGTTCCTTCTCTCTCCTCATTCCCTTCTCCACCGCGGCGCCGAGTGAGTCTGAGGGCATGGGCGAGTTTCTTAGGGGTGAGTGGAGTTGTTTATTCGGTTTTTTTAAACCCAATTCTTTGGGCCTCGGGAGGCTCCTCGTAGGACTTGTCCTCGGAGCTAGATCCCTCGGGTGTCTCATTTGGCCTTGGCTTAATGCATGTGGCTGCTTTTAGGGGCCGCTCCCTTGGTGGACGGCTTCGATTCTCTTTTGGAATACTCCCGGGCTGGGGAGACTCTGCCGAAATTTTGTCAGAACTCTTGCTTCAATTGACCGACTTCTGACTTTGCTTGTTCTCTTCTGGATGATGTCTTGCAGATAACATGGCATCCGGTTCTTCTTTCTCTGCGTCCCGTGTCGCCGTGACATGGGAGACTGTTTACTCCTTGGACCGAGGATTCAGGCGGATAGCTGTGGTTGCCAAATCCTCCGATTCAGAAACTGACACCATCGACACCAGCCGCCTGATGATTCTCGACAGTAATCACTTTATGTATGACCGTGGGGATAGTGTCAGACTGGACCACCCCAAGGATAAGCACTTAATGGACTTCCTCGGACGCTTCAACCTTCACGGGAAGCGTGATATAATTCTTGTCCGTCGAGCTGAGGGAGCTTTACTAGCCGACAGAGATAGTCTGACCGAGTCAGTCATTCATGGCATGCCCATATATCTTCCCGGTGAACTCAGAAAATGGGGTGCCGTTCTCGGCATGCAGGAGCTATCTCCGGAGGCCGGGCTACTGACAAGAGCACCATAGTTCAAGCCAGCACGCTGGAACGATATTGTCGGACGCGTTGATAGAGAGAAGCCCGTATACGGTTTATTCCTCGCCCCGCTGCACTGGGGGTATCGAGATGAGCCCTTTCTTTTAGACTGCTTGGAAATCCGCTTTAAGCATCAAATCTCAGTGGGGTGGTTTGGAGAGCTCAAAGCCAACGACGCCCACGCCTTCAGACCGGGAGCTATTGAATTCACAGATTATGTGTTGCGGTAGCATGCTCCCATTCTGGTCAACGTCGGAGTCTACCAAAGCATATATGCCTCCCGGTATCGATATCCATTCTCATGAGGTCTGTGCTGCGAGATGATCGAAGTCTTCTGCCTAGAATACAAAACTTTCTATACTGCAGAGGGAGAGACTTCGCTGGATCTCTGGAGCCTATCCTAACTGAGCGGTTTGCCGATAGACGGGGAGCCGTATGAGGAGGTTTGTTTCCTGAACTGGCTGAAGGACCAGATGGACTATGAAGGCAAATACTTTACAGGCTTTGCCTATCGCTATTTGATGAAGGCATACCGCACCCTGTTGCGTTTAACGCTTGATTCACGGGAAGTGCGGAAGCCTGGTGAGAAAAGGCGCGTGCAGATGGGCACGTGGCTTCAATATTTCTTTGGTGGGAAGCAGCAATATGAAGACTTCCCCACAGTCGCTCCGACAGCGGTGAAGCGAAAGAAGAGGGCCCGTCGCCAGACAACCTATCCTACCGCTTCAGGGAGAGGGTGACAAGGGGGTCCAAACCCTGTAGGAGTCGACGCAGTAACCCACTGTGCTGCGTATTTGACACATTGGCTTTGCTCGTTCACTCTTCCTCAGGGGGATGAGACAGTAATTAGATCGGAGGCCATTTACCCTACTTGTCTAATGGCCTGGGGGATGAAGCTGTCCCTATGCCCGGTGGCTTTATGTCTCATTTATAAGATGTTGGGGGATCTGCACAAATCACGCATCCCCAGAAATTCACGGACAGTTGGTCTGATTCACTTCTTCAACGCCTGGGTCTGCACTTTGTTTCCTGAAGCAGCTCCCCGATCGCTCTAGTCTGATCGTCCTGTGCCGAGGATGATCGAGTTCGCTAGTGCTGAGCCGTCTTCCCTGGCAGATCAGCTTTTTGCTATCCGGGGGAAGTTGACCACCATCCTGACGGATTCGCCAGGGGTTCTACATTTCTGGAGTTTGGCAGCTAGCTCCAGCCCCCTTGTGAACAAGATGCGGCAATGCCGCATGTTCGAGACAGAGGAGTTCATTCATCCGCTTGCCGGCACCAAGAGCACCAGGCCAATTCTGGAGCCGGAGTTGATTGATTGGGCATTGGCCATTCACCCCAGTGTCCTAGTCTTCAGGAAGAGCGGCTTGCTGTGGCTGGAGCCGTACTATCCTTTCCGCTTCAGCCGAAATTTTGGGTATGATCAGAACATCCCCTCCTCCTCAGCACGGTTTAATCTTCCGAGCAGACATCGAGCCGGCCAGATGACCACGGATGAAGATCGTACATGGTGGGATTACTTCCATCGCCCGGAAGATGTGTCTTTTAGGGTGCCATCCCCTGCTCGTTTGCCCAGGGTGACTCCGGACTTCGTCAAGTGGTGGAATGCACGAACGGGATTCTACTAGAACTTCCGCAAAAACTGCTGGCATGTCGTTGAGCGTCGTTTCCTAGACTCTCAGCGAGAGCCTGCCTTGGACATCGATCCGGCTTATTTGAAGAAACTAAAATCTTGGTCCAACACTGAGGTGATGGCATATTTGGAAGCCAGGATGGTTGTGAAGAGTCGGTCGTCCAAGGCCGACTCGAAGATGTCGGACATTTAGAAGGATGACTATGTCAAGACACTTTGGGGGCTGTGCTGGGTCAGCAGTGAACAGACAGCTCTCCAGACGATCCCTATCCCGGCAGAGGAACCCCTTCCGGTAGTAGCGAGCTGGCGTCCGGAAGTTGACCATCTTCATCCGTACAGGACTTTCATCAGGAGGGAGGATAGGCGGGAAGGCCTTTATTCCAATACCCCCTGGATATTTGCCCTGCTTCATTCTCATGGGCTTTCAATTACCAGCTCGTTAGAAGCCATCTTGGACCATCAGCTCTTAATATCCTTTAAATATGCTGATGGCTGGGGATTAGACCGCTTGGGTTTATATTACCACCTATCTTCTCACGGCCATGAAGATTTGACGCAACTGGTTGAGAAGAGCGAGAAGATAGGGGATGTCTGCTGGCTCGTCCGTGAGGCAGCCTCCCGAGACAAGGTGCCCCCAGTATTCTATTGGTCGCTCACTCCCCGATACACAGAGCCTCCAGGTATGCTTGTCTTTCCTTTCAGCTTTAAGCTGCTTCCTTCATATTTAGCATGCATCTTTCTCACCCGTGCGCCCTCGCAACTCACCTCTCCATGGAGGTGACTCGGCGTTACAGGGAGCTGATTTCTAAGGCGCAGAAGCCTTTATATTTCGACATCCCAGAGCCAGCTCCGACCATGACGCCGCTGCCTCCTAGCAATTCGCGGAAGCGAACAAGGTCCCAGGTCAGGGAGGCCATCAGAAAGGCCAAGAAGGCGGACACCCGTGCTACACGGGCGCGCCGGAGGAAGGCCGCTAAAGAGGAACCAGATGTCGCTCCTCCCCGGATTCCATCGTTCTCAGAATATGAGGCCGCTTGGACGCAAGGGCCCGGAGATGAAGGTAACCTTCTGTTCCTCCGTGGCTTGTTCATTTATTTATGCCACTTAGGCTGACCATTCCTTTTTGCAGCTGCTGGCACTACTTCCGCCGTCGTCGGGCTAGAGGCGGTGACGGGCGTCGCGGCCAGAGAGAGAGAAGAGGAAGCTCCTTCAGCTTTTGTTAAAAGAGATTTACCTTCACCGACACCCCACCAGGAGACGAAAGGTAACTTGCAATTTGTTTATGGAGCTTGGTGGCCCATTGTGTCTTCAATCGGGTCTTGACTATCTGTCACCCTTGCTCCTAGTCAATGTTCAGTCAATGATGCTCCCCGGAGCCGAGGTCGCAGGAGAGGCTGCGGCTGGAGAGCAGGTGTCTTCAAGGGAAAAATCCCAGGACATTCATCAGGCTGATGCTCCCGAGGCAGAAACCATTGGGGAGACTCTAGCTAAGGGAGTCACTCTTAGTAGCGCGGCACCCACTCAGGTGCTGGAGATTTGGGAGCAGGCAGAAGACTCCTCCTCTTCCGAGCAGTTCGACTATGGTGGTGGCCCCAGTGACGACGAGCTTCCACCGGTTGATACAGAAACTGAAGATGTTGGGGCCTCTTCAGCTTATGAAAGTGACTTTTTGACATTCAGCCCTCCGAGATTGCTAGGAGTCGAGCACAGGCCATCATACCCGATAGTCGGAGGTGAGTTGGAGTCAGCAGGGGCCACTCTGGGGGGCCTGAACATAGTGTCGGTCGAGGTAGGGAGTGTTCCGACGCCCGCCTGTAGTATCTCTTGTCATTTCCAACTCAACTAGCTGACATATATATATGTGATGCAGACTGAGGTGGCACCTCCGACTATCACGGTGTGGATACCTCTCCCGGGCTCAGGCGTGGGCCAACCGACTTTTCCACCAATTCTGAGGCCCATCGCCTTGCGGCTTCCACAGACCTATGCGGCAACAGCAGCTTCAGAAGGGCCCGATGCGGATATGGAGGCTGGTGACCCGACAGAAGTTACTGAATCTCGAACCCCGGCCGCCGGTGAAGAATTGCCGCCGGATCAGAGTAGCCTCCCGGAGATAGAAGCAGGAGAAGTTATTGAGGAAGGGACCGACGCTTCTAAAGCTTTGGCCGTCATTGAGGAATCTTCTCCCTTGGAAGCCGATGGGACTGCACGAGAAGAACAAGTATCCTCGGCTATCGAGATGGCCATTACGGCTTCCCCTCAAAGGGCAAGCAAGGAAGTTGCTGTGATAGAGACTCTCCCAACTGCATCAGCTGCCGTTGTCGAGTTTGGCGTTGGTGTGCTGCAAATCATGCCGTCGACGTCCTCTAGGGCGGGCGACGATATTTGGGCTGAGGTAGACAGCAGGGTGAACTTCCAGCTTCCCGAGACTTTGCCGCTAGGTTTACAGTTTTCTAGTGACATGGTGTGACAGTCTCTGGATAATCTTCAGCGAGCCATGTCGGCTCCCCCGGGCCTGACTTATGCACAGCTGAGGAGTCTGATCGAACACCTCTCCCGCCTGTAGACATGCTATTCTTGACGCCCCCTGAGAAAATATCATATTACCACGCGACGCCCCGTAGCGGCTTCCGCATTTTGAATCACTTGAGTGTTTCCTATCTTTCAGTCTTCTCTCGTCTTCTGGGCGAGTAGCGTAACGCTTGTTTGGCATCCGAAAACTGCCTCGTTGTGGAAATCATGCGGCATTCGAACGGCATCAACATCAATCGCATGCATCAGAAGTTGCCGGGACCAGGAAAATGCCTAACGGACGACTGCTGACGCACTTTTCGGGGGAATCCGGGGGTCATCATGGAGGCGTCCAGGCTCCTGGACGCCTCCATCAACATAAAATAATGACAATATATATATATATAAGATTGAACAAAAAAATAAATATAATGTTATGGAGGCGTCCAGGCCCCTGGACGCCTCCATCAACCAGCTCACGGGTGACCCCGGGCCATCGACTGACCGTTACTCAGCCTATCGTTTGAATAAAATCCAAGTTATGGAGGTGTCCAGGCCCCTGGGCGCCTCCATCAACCAGCTCACGGGCGACCCCCGGGCCATCGACTGACCGTTGCTCAGCCTGTCGTTTGAATAAAATCCAAGTTATGAAAGCGTCCAGGCCCCTGGACGCCTCCATCAACCAGCTCACGGGCGACCCCGGGCCATCAGCTGACCGTTGCTCAGCCTATCGTTTGAATAAAATCCAAGTTATGGAAGCGTCCAAGCCTCTGGACACCTCCATCAACCAGCTCACGGGCGACCCCCGGCCATCGACTGACCGTCGCTTAGTTTATCGTTTGAAGAAAATCCAAGTTATGGAGGCGTCCAGGCCTCTAGACGCCCCCATCCTCCCGACCTCTATAAATAGAGGCCTACCCCCTCAGTTCAGGAGGTCGAAAAAAGAGCGCCGAGAGGCTGCCGGATTCTATTCCTAACCTGTGGGTGTTTTGTAGGGGAGGTCCTGCCGGATCCTCGGGTGCCCGTGCTCATAGGAGAGAGGCTGCCTTCGCCCGCCGCGCTACCTCGTCGTCCCTACGCTGCCGAAGCTCCGCCGGATCTCGCCATCGACCATCCAATAAGCCATTCTCTCCTCTTCTTTTCTAGTTATCTTGCATTCATCATATCATATCCTCTACCCCCCCCCCTTTTATGAGGGAGTCTCTTCCCGTTTCTACGTCGGAATAATTGCCATTCATCATAAGCATTTTCCTCCTACTCGTGTCCGAGAGGGGTTTTAAAGACAACACCAACCAAGTGTGTGTCTTGCCATCATTTCGTTACTTGCGTCGTTAGAATTTGAATACTGCACCTTCGTCTTTCTGATCCACCCGTTACTTGTTTGTTGTTGTTTTGCAAGGGTACCTGAGGAAAGCCCTCTCCGTCGGCCGGCCGAAGGGGGAGGAAGAAGCAACCTGCCATTTCCCGCTCTCGAGGAGTCACAATCTCCGCGCTCAATACAAGGTACACGCGATCATTTCGTTTCTTTGAGGTAACCCCTCTGGCGATCACATCCCTTTAGCATCCTACGTATGCTCTTTCCTCATATTGGCACGTTTCATAATCCTTCTTAATTTTTAGTCGCCTGATTGTCTGTAGTTTAGTTCATTTTCTTCTCCTTGAGTGGATTCCTCGGCTTCCACAGATTGGCGATCACGGTGGGACCATCTTTTTACTTTTTTTGGGTTACCTTTGAACTCTCGGCACCTACGTGTGCCTCCCTTCTTTCGGCACCCACGTGTGCCCCTCCCTATTGCGCCCACGTGCGCTACATCATTTCCCTCGTGCACCACGTGCACTCCCCCGGTCCTTTGTGATTACTTCGAGGTCTGCGTTATCTCGGCACCCACGTGTGCCCCTCCACTCGGCACCCACGTGTTCTCCCTCCACTTGGCACCCTCGTGTGTCCCCCTTCTTATTGTGCCCGCGTGCGCTGTGTCATCCCCTTCGTGCACCACGTGCACGCCCCTTAGTCCCCTCTTTTGTCATTTTTAAGTCTGTGTTATCTTGGAAAGTAGAACGGATATATCTTCCTCTATCTGTTTATAGTTGTTATATTCTTGTTATATCACTACTATACATCTGTTATATTTGTGTGCTTATTTCTGCTCCATCTGTGTGTTACATATCTTTTATCCAGCACCGCATTTCATGCATTTACCCCCTTTTCTTTCCTTTTTTTACTCTTTTCTAAGGATCACCCTCTCTCGGTGAAGGAAGGACTCTCCGTTCTGGAATTCCTCTCGACGGACTAGAATCTCCTCCACTGGGACCTCCGTAAGTCCCCGACATCGAAGAATCTCCTCTTCGTTCACTGGGCCGGTTGTACCATTGAAGTTCCCCGGAGTTAGTCGACCCATTCGTGGTGAGACGAGAGCCCCTAGTTGACATGGTGGTGAAAACAAAAACAAACTAGGGTCCCTATTTTGTGTGAACTTCGGATCTGGTTAAAAACACAAAAAAATCATCAAAATCAAAACACAAAAAAGGGGCGTAAAGGCATCCACTTGTTTGATAATCTCTGCTATTTGCTTGCTAGTATATGTTTTTGCGTTCCGGGAAAAATGTGAGCATGGCTCACGAGTTTTTTGAGGAGAACCACCCTGGTCGTGGTGAGTCAGTCGAGCCGCGAGTCCATGCTATGGACGCGGGTCCTTCCCATGAGCCCTCACGTGAGGTACAGGTTACCACAGGGGACACATCCCCGCCACAGGACATCTCCTCTTTGCTAGGTGTCCTCGCCAACACGGAGCTTACCTCTGAGCAGCTCCGGGCCTTCCAGGCCATTCTGAAGGGGAAATCTGTTTCCCCCGCTCCCCAGGAATCAACTCCGGCCATCGCACCTCTCCAAGAATTGGTGTGGGCCATTCCATCTCCTTCGCTGGCATAAGCCATCCAATCTCCCTCGCTTCAAGGGCAAGCGAGCCAACAACCACCCTCGTTCCAGTTCCCTTCGCAATCTCAAACCCCTGTTGTTCCCCACATACCGCTTCAGCCGGGGCCAACTATCGGCGGCCCGGCAGCTCCCTCTCATTCAGGGTTTCCCCCTCAAGTCTCCGGGAGATATTTTCCTCCCCAGTGGCAAGTGCCACCTTCACCGCCCGAGGAGCTCGCCCAATCGCTCCTCAATAGGTTCAATAGGATGGACGAACAATTTTAGAATTTGAAGAAAATGGTGGACGTGAAATCCACCCCGAAGGTTGCTTTGCCAATCCTTCCGGTCATCCATCTTCCTCCCTCCGAAATGCCCACGTACCGCAAGTACAATGGCACTGGCAACCCTTTCATTCACCTCAAGGATTTCATGTATGAGTCATCCTATTGGCAAAACGACCAGAGGTCCCTGGTATACCTCTTTCGGAGGTCATTGGACGGTCCTGCGCTAGAGTGGTTCTATTCTTTGGAGCCCGCGAGGCCGAGAATTTTGAAACAGTCCAGAGAAGGTTCTTGCAAAAGTATCGGGATAGGGTCGGTCCCTCTCTCTCCATTACCGACCTAGTGGCCGAAAAGATGAAGTCCGACGAGGATTTTGTCTGCTACGCTGATAGATGGAGGTCTCTGGCAGAAAGAATAAGAGATACCCTCTCGGAACTTGAACAAGTAAAGATGATCGTATCCAATGCGACCCCACAGTTCAGGCATGTCTTGGCCATGAATAAGCTAACCACCATGGAAGAGCTCTATGAAAGAGCCCGGTACATCCAAACCCAGTTAAAAGACTCCCCCATTATGAACATGTTCGAGCCGCCGAAGCCCAAGGTGGTCAGAAAGACAGGCGCTGGTGTCCCAGGCGGAGTAACAGAAGGGGTCGTAACAAATGAGCAAGTAAGTGCGGTCAACAATACCAACTATGCAGTCAACCCAAGGCTTCCACAAATGCCCCGACTTCCCCTCCAACCAGGTCCCTTCCCCTCTCGTCCTCCACCCCAAAACGATCCACCTCAGAACAACATGCCTCAACTACTCCAACCTCAGCAACAACCTCGACACCAGCAACAACAACCACCACTTCAGTACAACCAAGTTCCACCCCCAGGAAATTTTTTTTAACTAAAGGTTATACTTGCAAGGGGGGAGACGGGAGAGGGGGTTCATCTCTTCATTGCGGAAGAAGATGAAAACACTATCCCAGCCACCAGGCAAGCGATTTTCATATATGAAAGCAGTAAAAGAAAGGGGTACAGGAGAGGGGGGGGAAGCGCCCAAAGAGGGGCAAGAGGCGTACAAGGCCAAAGGCCCAAGAAAGCAAGGCCAAGGAAACCCAGGCGAGGGGCAAAACAAAAACCCAAGAACCCACTTAAGAAACAAAGCCCCTACAAATAGGAATCTTCGTCGAAGACCCCTTCAGAGTCGGACGAGAAGACAGAACGGACACCGTGCTGATGACCTGGAGAGAAAGGCCAATCATGGGGATCAACCTCCGAACCGTCGGTATCAAGCACGTCCGTGTGAGAAGAGACAGCCGGCGGCGGAGGCACCATCGAAGAAGACTGGAGCCGAAGGGAACGACGGGGAGGGAGGGCAGCGTCCTCAAACATGCACTGTCGGTCACGCGTGGAGGAAGTGGAGTTGGAACGCCGGAAGGAGCGCCGAGGAGCTCCGCCTTCCATCCTCGAGGGCGGCCGAGAGCGGTCCAAGCCAGAGGTGCCCACGAAAGCCGTATGGGCCGCCGTAAGGTCACGATGCCCTGAAACAGGCTCAACCCCAGGGACGTGGAGAGGCTGGACGAGCAGAGGGAACCGGAGAGGGAACCCCAGGAAATTATGGTCCCCCACAGCAACAAAGGAGGCCGATTGGTCCCAAGAGAGCCTATTACCCACCATTGCCAGAAACTCTGGCAGATATTTTCAACGCCCTCATGGCCTCAAACACACTCATCCTACCCAGGGAAAGGCCCGTGTGGCCCCCGAATGTTGATACCTCCGGATACTGCGCCTATCACAGGCAGCCAGGACACACAGTGGATAACTGCTTTCAGTTTAAAGATTACATCCACGATACGAATGATGAAGGCGGGATTGACTGGGATGAAATGAGGCGATACGTCGCCACTCTGAAGGCTAGGAGACCTCCTCCTAGGCCACAGTTCCAGCAACAACAGCAGCAGTTACAACAGCAGCCACAGCAATAACAGCAGCCTCAGCAGGCCCAACCACAACAGCCCAACATGGGCATAATCCAGAATACATTACCGGAGCACCAACACCCCAATCATCAGGTCAACCCCATCTCCTCCTTCCCGGAAGTCGGGAGAGAGCAGGTGTGGCATCCAGAGAGTACCTCTATTCTTTCTACCGCCAACCCCATCATCATGCAACCCCCTCGCCTTGCCCGGGTAGCACCTCTCTCTCATCAACCCGCGTTAATACCGCCTTCACCATTCCCACTGCCATCACGCCCTCTCATTCACACCCCAATGACCTATCAGCCAACACCCTTCATTACACCCTCACACCCTCTCATTTTCTCTCACTCCCCCACTTTACCATCCACCTCTACTGCATTTGCCCCTATGCCTTCTAAGCCCCTTATCACCCGTCCACTGTACGTAACCCCGCCTGTCTCCACCATACCACTGCCAATGCCTTCAAAACCACTCATCATCCACCATCCATCTCAACACCATTACCCGCTCCAAACCTTACCCACTTCCACTTTGCCTCCACCTCCACCTTCCAGACCCCTTATCCTTCATAACCCGTGCGATATCCCCTCTACCTCCACCATGCCTCCACCTAACAAACCCCTCATCAGAATCCATGCTCCCATCATCACCCCTGCTTCATCAACCATCCCTCCACCACTACCCCTTAAACCTCTGTTAAAACCCACTGCTACCCCTATAGAGGTACAAAAGCCACAGGCAATGGTGCTCCGGAGTGGAAGGATTTTCCACAGGGTTTCCCCCCGGAACAGTCAGAATCCCAAGCAGTCTCAGCCAGAGAGAGACGATGGAGAACAACCGGAAAGATCTATCCCTGGAACACAATATGATTTGTTGAAACACTTGGACAAGACGCCTGCTCGGATCTCCATCCTGGAGCTGCTTCAGAGATCCACATCCCATCAGGCAGCCTTAATGGAGTATCTTCAAAAGGTCATGGTGAATGAGGACCTCCCTGTAGAAAAGATTTCTGCCGTCCTGACCCCAACGGACACACAACCGGCCATCATGTTCCACAACTACAAGCTCGCTCCCAAGGAAGCTCGCAAATATGCATTGTGTGTTTCAATAAAAATTAATGGGGTATCCATAAACCCATGCCTTGTAGACACGGGTGTGTCCATAAATGTGATCTCCATGAGCACCCTTCAGTTGTGTGGGGTCGAACAGGAACAGATAATACCTTCTTCAATCACAGTCACGGCTTATGACAATAGCAAAAGGCCGCCGCAAGGGATGATTATTCTAAGGACAGAGCTAGGTCCTATGTCAGTACCCACGGAATTCCATGTCCTCGACATGGACCCCACATTCAAGGCCATACTGGGTCGCCCTTACATTGAAGCCATAGATGTTGTGCCTTCCACCAACCATCAGTGCTTGAAGTTTCCTTACAATGGAAGAATTATTAAAGTAGTCAGCACACCTGTCCTTCACACGGTGGATGCTATCAACACCTCTCTGCCCTCTGTTTGGCCGTCTCATCGGCCCATATTGTCATTGTTGGACGTGTGCGATTCATCTCACATTCCGCTAGCACCAAAGAAGCCGATCAAGGCAACAACGCCATATCTCCCTTTTCACTCCAAAGGTTGGGAGATTATGAGAAACATCGGCTATCAACAGGGTAAAGGTCTGGGTGCACAGCTACAAGGTAGGTTGAAATCACCAAAGGAGATTAGGCCGAACCGCAGGTTTGGCCTAGGCTTCAAAGGACTATTCAAGGCGGATTGGAAGCCCCTCACATGGACCCTATCAAACCACTTCAACAAAGGGCCCGTTATTCAGATGGGGGATTATCCGCATGAAGCACATGGGGGGTCGCATGTTGTGTATTCAGCCGAAAAATGTCTGAGGGTCACCAAAAGAGGCAAGATCAAAGACCCGGAATGCGAATGGGACAAATGGTTTGATATACGGGACGTTTCCGTTGCACTGGAAAGGATGTTCTCGTCTCCCCAGCTTGAAGGACCGCCATTGATTTCCAGAATGCCAGAAAATATCATTACTGTTGCCAAGGTCCCAGACTATCCTCGTCCTCGCCCGAAGGACCCTGTCACCAGCGGATCTTCATCCGCCATCACCACCGACGACTCATTAGCCGTCATCTTCTCCATTCACTCGTCGCAACCTTTGTTGCCGTCATCTTCCTGGGCCAGACGGTTGTCTGATGATCTTCCCAGATCCCCCTCTCTACTTACATACCTATGCGAGTTTCTCAACCCGCGCCAGGTCTTCAATCATGATCTGCTCTACGAGCCTCCCAACCCTCTAGCCATAACCACTTTTTCCTTTCCCCCGATCTCTTTCCACTGTTTTGTCATCAAAAATGAAAACGAAAAAAAAACGTCAATTTTCAAACTCCTCAACAACACATCTTCGTTGAGGAAACTTCCTACATCTCCCATGGGTGCGCCCCGCCCTGCGGACCACCCGTCCAAGGTCCGATGAGCGACCTTTTCTACCCCTCCTCTGAGGGGTCTTCCCATGTACATTCTTCACCATCCTCTTCATCTTTTTCTTCTTCTGTAAATAATGTCAGTCAATCTAGGAATAATAAGTCAAAGGTAGTACCTAGGAAGAAATCCAAGGGTAGGCAGATCCCTCGTCGATTCCTTCTGGATTTAGCCGTCAGGTGTCAGGCCCTTCTTGTCGTCCCTCAGTTGCTAGAAAATCCCATCCAGCTACCGGAAATAGAATGTGAGGGCAACTGCACAATTAATGAGGGGTATGGAGTCTACGAGATCACAGATGAAGAATACCCTACTGAAGATGAGGGTGAAGAATATGAGGATGCGGCTGGCGCGTATGCTAGTGGAATAAGGAGATTCGATGAGCCGTCAACCGCCGTAGAAGAGTCCACCAAAGAAGTCAACTTGGGAACTGAGGAAGACCCTAGGATCATCCTCATAAGTGATAATCTACCACCCTCTGAAGAAGAGGCATTAATTGAAGTTCTCAAGGAATATAAGGACACGTTTGCATGGAGCTACGAGGATATGCCGGGTCTGGATTCAACCCTGGTCGAACACCGTTTAACCCTAAAACCAGGGTCCGTCTCGGTAAAACAAAGGTTAAGGCGTTTCCACCCTCAAATGGCTTTGAAAATGAAAGAAGAAGTCGACAAGTTCCATAAATCCAGGTTTATTAGAGTCGTCCTTTATCCTCAATGGGTGGCAAACATTGTCCCGGTCATGAAGAAAGATGGGAAAGTCAGGATTTGCATCGACTTCCGGGACCTTAACCGCGCGTGTCCAAAGGATGATTTTCCCTTGCCTCACATTGATGTGTTGATCGACAACACAGCGGGGTATGAGACCCTCTCATTCATGGATGGATTTTCAGGATATAATCAAATTCGTTTGGCAGAAGAGGACCAAGAGAAGACATCATTCACTACACCTTGAGGAACATATTGTTACGTGGTCATGCCGTTTGGGTTAAAGAATGCTGGAGCTACTTACCAAAGAGCTATGATGGCCATATTTCACGACATGATGCACATGTATCTGGAGGTGTATGTGGATGATCTATTGGTGAAATCAAGGACCAGGATGGAACATCCAAGGGTTTTGGCTAAGGTCTTGCAGAGATCAAGGGAGTTCCAATTGAAAATGAACCCGAAAAAGTGTGTTTGGTGTATCATCGGGCAAATTACTGGGCTTCATTGTGAGTAAAAGAGGGATCGAGATAGATCCTGACAAAGCTAAGGCCATCAGGGATATGCCACCTCCCAAGAATTTGAGGGAAGTTTGAGATTTAATCGGGAGGTTACAGTTTATTCGTCGATTTGTGTCTCAGCACTCACAAAGGTGTAGACCTTTCTATGAGTTGACCAAGCCAGGAGTAGAATTCCACTGGGATTCTAAATGCCAAAAAGCTTTTGAAGGGTTAAAGGAATATCTGGCTAGTCCACCCGTTCTCATCCCACCCAAACCAGAAAAACCTCTGATCCTCTACATCTCCGTCTTGGACGACTCCGTGGGAGCTGTCCTCGCACAAGTTGATGAAGAAGGCAAGGAACGGGTAACCTATTACTTGTTCAAACTTCTCAATCCCTGTGAGCAGAAGTACACAGTCATGGAGAAAACCTGTGCTGCCCTCGTTTGGGTGGTGCAGAAATTGAAGCACTACTTCTTGGCTCATGAGGTCCACTTGATTGCTCGCATGAACCCTATCAAGTTTCTTCTGGAGAAATCCATCCTTACTGATAGGCTAGCATGCTGGCAAAGTTTTCTTTCCCAGTTCGACATCACCTACATCCAGCTAAAGGCAATTAAAGGCTATGCCATAGCCGAGCATCTCGCCCACCATCCTCTCCCCAAGTTTGACCCTGTCCAATCAGAGTTTCCAGATGAGGAACTAATGTCCATCGCCCAATCCGACAAGCCAATGTGGACATTATATTTTGATGGAGCTCTAAATTCCCAAGGGAAGGGTATCGGCATTGTCCTTCTAACGCCTGAAGGCGTTACCATCCCAGAGGCATTTCAGCTCGCGTTCCCAGTCACCAACAACATCGCTGAATACGAGGCTCTTCTAGCTGGCCTGGAACTAGCCCGTTCTTTCTATATCACTGAGTTACGAGTCGTGGGTGATAGTCAACTCGTTCTCCGCTAGGTGCTTACCAAATATCGCACCCTCGATCCCAAGCTCAAACCCTATCAGGAGCTGGTCTCCGCCTATGCCAAATTGTTCACCAAGCTGATCTTTGTCCATGTTCCTCCCGAACAGAACATTCTGGCCGATGCCCTCGCCTCCTTGGCGTCATCCTTCAAATTTCCTTTAGGTGCATGGTTTAGATCCATCATTCTCTACAAGCGTCTTGTCCCTGCCGTTCAGGACCCTTACCTCTTAAAGATCAAGGAACGAGTCCTACAGAAGATCCAGAAGGGAGAAATTCTTGAGAAGAGGGAGATCATGCTGGCAGAAGTCGAAGAAGAGCTGGCTGACGATGAGAAACCATGGTTCTATGAAATTGTCAAATATTGTAAAGATCAGTCTTATCCTGAAGGAGCCACCACAGAAGATAAGAAAGTCATAAGAAGGTTGGCTCAGAAATACACATTGGTTGGAGGTCTACTCTATAGGAGGAGCCTTACTGGCATTCTGTTGAGGTGTCTTGACGACAATGAGCTTTGGAAATGCGTAGAAGAAGCACACTCGGGTGTGTACGGTGGCCACATGAATAGCCAGATGCTCACCAAGAAGATCATTAGGCTAGGCTTTTACTGGCCCACTATGGAAGATGATTGTGCTGTCTATGTCCGTAGGTGTGTCAAGTGTCAACTTCACGCCGATAAAATCCATTCACCATCTTCCTCACTTCATCCGATATCCTCCCCATGGCCTTTCTCCATGTGGGCATTCGACATCATCGGTCCCCTGGGTGATCCCAATTCTCTCACCAAACAGAAATCTTTCATCCTTACTACGACGGAATACTTCACCAAATGGGCCGAAGCCGAAGCTTACGTGAAAATCAAGGCGTCAACAGTCTGTAAGTTCATCATGAAGAACCTCCTCACCAGGTTCGGCGTCCCAAGCACAATCGCCACCGACAATGGGTCACAATTCATTTCTCAGGACCTTCAGGACCTCTGCAAAAGGTACACAATTGTATTGCATCATTCATCGCCTTATTACCCACAAGGTAATGGCCAAGCGGAGGCCACCAATAAAACATTGATCAAAATCATCAAGAAGACCTGCGAGTCCAGTAAGTTTTCAGACTTGCCAGAAAAGCTTATCGAAGCCCTATGGGCCTATCGCACTTCAATCCGTACCTCCACCGGGCAGACTCCGTTTGCCCTTACTTATGGTATGGAAGCGGTAGTCCCATACGAGACTCTGATCCCTTCTCTCAGGGTACAATTGGACGAGGAATTTCCCCTCAACGACCGTCGTAATTCACTCCTCGCCCAGTTGGAACTCTTGGATGAGAAGCGGCTGGCCGCTGCCGAGCATGCGCGTGTGTATCAAAATATACTCGCTCGCTTTCACCAAAAGAAAGTTGTTGAGAGAAAATTCAAAATCGGTGAGATGGTCGTAAAAAGAATTTTTGTCAAACCTGGAGGTCCGCGTTCTAAGCTCCAACCCAATTGGGAAGGACCATTTGTAATTCAAGCCGTGTACCCTGGCAACGTCTACAAGCTAGTCAACGCCGAAGGGACCGAGTTATCCCACCCTTGGAACGGGCTATATCTTAAAAAGTACTACCCCTAGCGTGGTGCCAAAACGCCAAAAACAAACAAATGATGAAAAGACAGAAAACATCAAAAACAACAAAAAATATTGAAAATCACTAAAAATATGGAAAATTCCAAATGACGATGCCTGGTGGTCACCATGCAGTTAAGTCCCTGCATCCAACCTTCATGTTAGGATAGGGCCCATTAAGGCTTGGTAGGCACCGGGTCTTGGTTTGCCAGAACCGTGGAGATCCCTGTCCGGCCACATCGGCCTATGCACGCTCAAAGGAAGCCAACATGTACTCACTTACGTATTTTATCCAAAAAAAGTTGGTAGCATCACCGACAGTGGGGCTTCACCCAGAAGATCTTCGGAAGCTATAATCTTTATTCTTTTCTCTTCGACCAAATGAGACAGTCGGCGCCCTTAAAACGCTGAGCATGAGAAACCAAAACTCAAACCCCTTAAGGCAAGAGTAGGATCCATTTTCTCGAGCATCGATCAGAGCACGAGAAGAGGGCAGTGTCCCCGCAGGCATACAAAAGGGAGCCCACAACGTCAAACTATATCTCCCTCGCAAAAAGAAACACAAAACCAAAATCAAGAGAAAAGTCTAGTCGTGACCGTGCCTGATGCGATAAATGAAATACCTCAAGGCAAAAAGTCTAAATCCACAAAAGGAGTTATGGAATGTAAATGCTCGAGATTTGGTCCGAAGTTGTCCGAAAGAGGAGAGTTAATGGGCCCTTATTGGCTCGCCGGGTTAACGGTTCTGTCGGTCCTCTCAGGAGGTTTACCCCATACACTCTTCCTTCTTCCTTTGAAGATGAAAGCTAGATGGAGTTTCTGAAGGGTAAAACCCGCCAAGGTCTGCAACCTTATTTTAATACACACGTATGGTTGCCAACTTTGAAAAGCAAAAGCTATCGCCGTGAAGGAGTCTCCGTGTTTCTGGCCGGTCAAGACCCATGTTTACCACCTTGATGTCTTCTTGTTTAACCTTGGGCTTAGGCCAATGCAAGCGCGTCATCTCTGGGTGCGACGGCGTCTGATTCCGGGTCAGCGTCGCGCGGTTGGTCGTTAGGGTTCCAGGGTGTTCCATCATATACCATCTAGAGTTGTGAGGAAACAGACCCGGGTCGGGCAAATCATTTACCTCAAACACCTTTTGGGCGAATCCCTGTGGTCGGAAGCAACTGGGAGCCTAAGCATGGCATGGCGGTATTGTCATCAGGGTAAGTCTTAGCCGGCGGGATTATCATTCGAGGGGTCTAGAGGCCCAAATCAACCTAGATGCACACTTAGGATACCTGAGAGGTTAGTAAGAAACCCCTGTTCTCATGAAGGTAAGGTGCCATATGGGTGCTCATCAGGCGTTAGCCACAAAAAAATGATAAAAAGAAAAAAAAGAGAAAACGTAAATATTTGGAAAACAAAAAAAATTAGAATGATAACAAAGACAAAAAAAAATGCCAGAAAAATAAAAAAAATCATTTCGCATGATTGCATTTGTATGCAGCATTTCACTTTTAAATTCTGCTTGCATTAGTGTGCTTGTCTGTCACATTCATCGTTACCGCATCTTTCCCTTGCCTTCGTTAATAAAGGCTTGGCCCCTTGACCCATTATCAAGGACAGTTGAAGTGAACACCTGCTTATTGAGCAAGGGGCCAAGTCAGAACAGAGATATTGACCTGTTTGTTTCAATGATGCGTGCAGGGATTCAAGATAGCAAGAGTGAGATGAAAATCAAACAAACTCATACCTTTTATTCCATTCTTAAATAAGGAATTGTACATTAAGTTCCACCTTCTCTCTCTACATTACTTGTCCTGCCACCTGTAGACACGCCAAAATTGACGTTTTGTTGATCAAATCTCATGTTATTATATAAATGCCCCAAGTGGACCTCAATATTCCTATAACATGAAGTTTTTCTATTTTTGTGAGTTTTTCTGCATTTTTCCTGTATTTTTGTGATTCACGACTTGATTAAGGGCGTTAATTTTAAAAGTAACGACCTGTGGTAGGGCGTTTTCAAATAAATGACGACCGTATGTGAGGGCGTGAATTCCTGGTGTTATCCCTTAATTTCTGGGATTATCTATTTTCAAAATAAAAGGCCTTTTATGATTAACGCCTTCTCTCAGGGCGTGATTTTAATTAACGCCGTTATCTCGGGCGTGTTATTTGAGCTTTCAAACAAGGCATGGTTTCGTTTCCAAAATTAAATCCAGGAAGAAACGCCCTTTCCTAGGTCGTGTTTCAAGAAGACGTCTTTGTGAAGGTCGTCAATTCATAAAAGACGCCCTGTATTAAGGCGTGTTTTAGTCCAGAGTCCTTCCTTTTTCAATCTTTCCCTCACAGTTCCCTGCTGTCTTTGGACTCTTGCTCGATCTTGATCCTTCCCTGGCTGCCTCATTGCCTGTTCTTATCCTTCCTTGGTTTGATCACATCCGTTTGAGGCATTATAAATTAAAAATTTGACCGATCGTGCAGAAGGTTAAGCACCTTCAGTATTCGGCGGATTGAGCGCTCAGAAGTTTTCTTTCATCACGGGCAGAAGCTTTCTTCATCCCTTGCTGCCTCCCCTCTCTGCATCCCTTTGAGCTACATCCGGTGCTTCATCCATCACTATTCGGTTTCTTCCCTTTACTGTCGCCAGGGACAGCAGGGTTCTCATCTTTTCTTCTATTTTGTTTTTATTTTATTCATACCATCATCCCTCTGTCCTTTATATCTCTATTCCTTGTTCACGTTTTGTTGCATTTTTTTTATCATCAAACTCCCCTTCCCTTAAGTCTTCTTAAGGGGTTTTAAAAGAAAACAAAAAAAGAAGGTGCGCATGTTGAGGTCTTTTCATTATTTTTATGTTAGTTTTAGACTGATACTACTGCACTTTGGCTGATCCCTTTTCTTTTACTTGTCTTTATTGTCTTTTTTTACAAGGTAATCAATCAAGAAAACCCACTTCGTCGGCCGGCCGATTGGAGTTGGAGGAAGAGATCCATATTTATCCCGCATCACATCTTTCACCAGGTACATGCGATCTTATTTTTTTTATTGAGGTAAACCCTCTGGCGATCACAAACTCCTCCTTTTAGCACCTCGTGCTATTTTATTGCTTTCACCATGTCTATTACTCTTTTTTTTTATATTTAAAAGTGGATTTTAAATAGATCTACAAATTGGCGATCACGGTGGGACGCCCACTGTTTTCTTTGTTGATTACCATCTCCATTGGCACCCTTGTGTGCCCTTTCCCTTTTGACACCCTCGTGTGTCCTTTCCCATTGACACCCTCGTGTGTCCTTTCCCTTTAGGCACCCTCGTGTGCCCTTTCCCCTCGGTACCCTCGGTACCCTTTCCTTTGTGCCCCTGCGGCACCTTTCATTGTGCACTCTGCACACTTCCCGGATCAGTCAATTGTTGCTTATTAACGCCTTCGACGAGGGCGTCTTTTGATTTAACGCCCCTCACAGGGACGTGTTTTCGTGAATTAACGCCCCCTTCAAGGGCGTGTCTTTATTGCATCTGCTTGCATGACCTTCATTATTTTCTCGTCTGATATTTAGCGCCCCTTACAGAGACGTGTTTCATTAATTAACGCCCATCTCCAGGGCGTATGTTTCTATAACTGCGGTGTGCTGCATGCTGATTATACTGTCTGTGGAATTAACGCCCCTCCCAGAGGCGTTTTATTTATTTTCAGCGCCTTCCATCAGGGCGTGCCTCTGAGTTTTGACGCCCTCACTGGAAGGCGTCCTTTATTTATAAACGCCTAACCCTAAGGCGTGTTTTTCCTACGGTCTGTGAGCCCCTCACAGAATTTACGACAGCCACGCTGCCGTGTTTTCATTTAGTCACGACCTGCCACAGGGCGTGTCTTTCCTCTTCCTGTGAACACGACCTTTCCCAGGGCGTGTCTTTACTGTTCTTTTTCACAGATTGGCTATTATTCATTGCTTAGCATTTGTCTTGACATTATATTATTGCTTGGATCATCTTCGTTTGCTGGCCTTGTTGAGAGACCTCCTCTCTCTATCCTAGGACCCACACACCCTTCTTGGAATCGGGATGACCCTCCATTGAGCATTCCGTCTCTTTGGACTGGAAATCCCTTTTCCAAGACCTCCATAAGTCCCCGCACCCGTGAATTCCCTCACGGACGCCGGGCTGGTTGTACCCTCGAAGTACCTG